>JARBWK010000012.1:24802934-24817364 GCA_030556195.1 Anolis apletophallus
TATCGTCCAAAATCCAGCTGTCCAGATACTTCTCCTCGTTCACGCCAACCTCGCCATTGCTGGGATAGTCAGCCCGGGGCTTTAGCTTCTGTAATGACTCCTCAAAGGTCGGTAGGGATCACACTCAGACGTCGTTCTGGTCCAACACGATTTTATTGAAGGTACACCACCTGTAAAGCTAAAGCGCCGGCCCGCCACCCAAACACACCTTATATACCCCGGTAGCCCCTCCCCTACACACTGCAATGTCCAAGCAGGGTGTCATCAGGCTCCGATGCATCAGCACTCCCAGTAGTCCATCGGGGCATGACCCCCGGGTCACATGAATGACGTCACGAGTCCAAATGTCCAATGTCCATGCCAGGAGGAGTTACCTCACTTCCCTCTCTGGCACCTGGAAGTTACTCCACTCCCAGGCTGATTCAGCAATTCCAAGCACACATGGCCAAGGTCACTCCAGGTACTGGGCCAAAGGTCGCTGCAGCCTCATGACAGGTTGGGAACATGATCTCCCTCAAAGCTCAAGTTCCCCATACCTGACACTTGGATTTCTTTGAGAGCATCCCAATCCCTGCATATTTCCAATTTACTATTCTTGGACTGCAACTCTTAGCAATCCTCCAGATAAATAGGTTGGAGATAGGTAGGTAGATAGGTAGGTAGGCAGATTGATCAGGAGGACTGCTGGGAGCTGCAGTCCAAGAATAGGTAGAGAAGGAAGAAAGGGGAGAAAGAGGAAGGGGAAGAAAAATGGGGGGAGGAAGGAAAAAAGAAGAGAAGGAAGAAAGAGAGAAAGAAAGAAAGGGAAGAAAGGAGAGAAAGAGGGGGGGAAGGTTGGCCACAGCAACGCATGGCGGGTACAGCTAGTATAGGTATAAAAAGCAAACATTTACTGAACTGAATCAGCATTTGCAAGGCTTGCTAAACAGGCTGATTTTCCTTTTCATGAAGGAAGTACAGCTGAACCTTCTTCTGCAGAGTCCACTGTAAAAACTGCACAACACACTCATGAGAATATCTAAAACAGCCACTTAGTGATATTCAGAAACCTTTTGACAATTTTTGTTTTATATTCTACCATTTTGTAATCTTTGCCTATAATACAGTACAAAATAGTTCTATTATCAAATGCTTCAAGTAATTTATCTTATTCTTTGTATACATACCTTGTTTGCTAAATTGTCATCTAGATAAGCATTTTTTTCTGTCTTTTCATCTATACTTTCCTGTAGGTTGTCCTTCTCCTTATCCAATATATTAATAGTACTTCTGAGCACACGGATAGTCTCCTCTTGCATAGAGATCTTTTTACTGAGCGTATCTAAAAACAACGAAGTGTTTATCATAGGACGGCTTGCTTGCTGCACAGATATTGAGCTCTGTGGGGAAAACTGTATGGCATGTTTGTTCATTCTGTAACTCTGGGTCAAATAACTTCTTGTTGCCAAATAATGTTACTTCTGGGCTACTCTGAATTTTCAAAATGCTAGACTATCACCCCCTTGCATTCCAGAAAAGATTTTGTAAACTATTCTCTAGTTATCTGATGGCCATGAACAGCTACAATTTTCCTGGGAATACCTACCAAAAGTAAAGATCGAATGTGCTCAAAAATATGAAACAATGCTCACCTACTTTGTCTTCTAGCACTGCAATTTCTTCTTGAGTTGAATGAAAGTCATCTTCTTTAAGAGATAACTGATGTTGTGTCTCATCTAAGGATTTCTGTATTTGTTCATTTAGTAGACTGCAGAATCAATATCCATTTTTGATAAGTGTGGGTGGAAGAAAAGCAAAATGTAGATTTTGAAATATCACTTAGAATATGATGATCTCAAAGCAATTCCAATTTTATTCAAAGAATATTAGTTACTAAAGTACACAGTGGGCCAAAAATCACAAAGACATCTGTGATGTTTAAATAACTTTGAAACTGTAAATGTTTTAATAACTTTTTGAAACACACTGTATATGAGTCCTCTTGGGGAGATAGGACGGAATACAAATATATTATTATTATTATATTATCAATTAAAACAAAAAATGAGTTATTAAATATTGAAACACTTTTAAAAACTTTTGATCCACCCTATAGTAATACAATACTTTCAGAGCAAGGGAAATTTGTATCTATGCCTTTTGGAGTGTACTCATTACAATTGGATGACTTCCAAAGGCAAGAAGCATGCTTGATGTGGAATTTTCTTGTTAAGGTGCTGGACAGTAGTCATGGGCTTGGTTACCATTCCATCCGTTTATTTCGTGTTTTCGTTCCGTTTGTTTCATTTGGATGGCACAAAACAGTTCAACTCCCCGCTACAAAAATAATACTAAAATGAAAAGTAGCAACAGTAACCGTGTGGTCGCCCGCTTTTCAGGTCACGTGGCACAGCCCAGGGAATATTTCCGCGTTGCTTTACCTCTGCGTCCAGTTGGGCCAATCAGAGGAGAATGTAGTGACATGGGTATGCATTACACAGGGTATTGAGGTAACTACCCCCAAAGCGCTCACTGTGTGGCGCGCGTATGTCGGTGCTTTGTCACTCCCTTGCCTACTTGTCTTGCCACTGATTTTTGCCTTAGCTTAGCTGCTTGTGCTTGGCGATGGCATCTTTTTGATTTTTTAAACTTTTATTACAATCTTTTTATTTTTATTTAAAGGGACTGGGAGTTTTGAATAGGTGGGGGTGAGTTTGATCCGAGCGTTGCTCTGGTGCCAGTGCACACAGGGCATTGGGGAGAAGGGCATCTCTTTGCTCACATTCTTTCTTTTCTTCTCTTTCCTTTACTTTTAAAGTATTTTAAAATCTTTGGGTACTCACGGAGCCTTACTCTGGGTCGCTTTAATTTTGTTTTCTCCTCCCTTCCTCTCCTATCCCTAAAAAACTTTGTGAAAGATATTAAGTATAATTGTATTACTGTAATAGCAATTCAACCAAAAGGAAACCCTCCAAATCCACTTTCTTTACCTCCCCCTCTAGTACTAAATGTGCATTCCTTACTTCTACTAGTGACATTTTTCTCTCTGTGAGTATTCTGCCTCCTGATTTTTTTAAACATTATATTTCAAAAGAAAGTAATTGTTGGCCTTCAGTACAATAATTTCTCCACCTTTGAAAATCACTATCTCTATCAAACCTGCAATATCTCTCTGTACCTGCCTAACTTGTTCTGCCCTCTAAATCACTGCATTCCTAGGAATAGTTAAATCACATCTGTATTACTTTTTAAGAAAAATAGCCATAGGGTTGGGAAAGGATGTTGTAGTGTCACCTTCAAAAGAGTTTGACCACACTTGGTCAAACTCCTGATACTACATTACTCATACCTTGCCCCTTGTGTGGGCCCTCACCAACAATCCCTTGGGGGGGAACCCTCCCCTCCTAGCCTTAAAACTGAGGGGAAGGGGGGGCCTGGGAAGCCCTCTCATTGCCGCCAATGGGATGAAAAATTCAATTCTTTCGGATGCGAAACAGAAACACTCATTCAGAAAGGTGCTAGTTTTCAGAAGCGTCACTTGAAAACTAAAATGGGGCCATACGAATGAAACAAACAGAAACGGATAGCGATTCTATAAAAATGCACAAGAATACTGGACAGCCCTTTTAAATTCCTTGGTAGTGCAGTACATCAACTAGAATTGCATTTTGATATTGACCACTATACCCTTAAAGAATCACAATCTTATCTCTATGAAATACAGAAAGTGATACAACTTACAGCTTAATTAGACTCAAAGGCATTGCCAGGACCTGTATACTAATATTTAAAATGAGCTAAGCCATAGATTGAGTATAGAATTGACAAAATGTATGCAAGGTGCCTTTTTCTTAATACCAATCAGAAGTTCCTGATTTCTGGTTTAAGAAGCACAATTTCAAATGAAACCAGCTAGACATGGATCAGTATCTTTCTTGTAGAATGCAAAGCAAATTTCAAAAATGAGTAAAATGGCATGAAATAGAAATATTATTTATTTATTTATTATTTATTACTTTGGACTTTTATGCAGCTGAACTCCATACGGCTCGCAGCGGCTTACAAGGCCAAGAGGCAACAAACACAAGCAACAAATAACAAACAAGACAAACACAACAACCAGGGGGTGGGGGAGGGGAACAGGAGTCAGGACAGGGCGTAGCAGTAATAGTCTGGGGCCTAGGTTAGACCCACTAAACCATCAAAAGATGGGAGGCTGGGGGGTCTTGAAGGGAATCCCCATCGCTGGCCAAAACAACAAAGTGTGGGCCGGCTTTCTACATCCCGCAGCCCAGTAAGGGGCACCGGGCATGGTGGAGAGGCGTTGTTCATCAGCCTCAGGTGTGTCCGGTGGCTGCGCTCGAAGCCCGAGCCCCAAAAGGTTCGAGGGCGAAAAGGGGGCCCAGGCCTGGGGTCAGGGGCAGAGGGCATCCTCCCCTCCTGGTGGCTGGAGGGACGGGTGAGAAGTCCAAGGGGTTGGCAACCCCGGCGCTGAGAGTCTCTGGAGGGGTCGGAGGGAAGGAGGCCGGTGCTCCTCGACCCACGGCGACGTCTCCTCCGGCGGCGACGCGGCTCCCGCCCGGGGCGCCAGCCCGAAGCACCGTCCCCTAGGTTGGCTGCCCTCAACGTTGTTGTTTCCCTAAAAGCTGGGCCACCGAGCTTACCCTGGTCACCAGCCGGTGAAGGGACAGGGGGTGGTCCAGGTAGGGTCTCCGGGGCCGCCATCAACAGGCGGCAAGCCCGGCGGCGGGGCCGAGCCCCAGGGGCCCTCGCCATTACTTGGGAGACATTGAAGGCCTCCCGGAGGGGCGGGGTCGAAGCACCCGGCGAGGGCGGGGGGGCAGGGTGGGCGACGCCGAGCGGATCGAGCCAGGCGCCATCTTTGAGGACTCGGCTAACACCCCCTCCTCCCGGCCAGGGGGGCCCCCGCACCCCAGCGCCCTCCATGGGCTCCACCATGGGATCTGCGTGGGTTCCGCCGTGGCCACGGCTCCAGCCAAGGTGCTCTCTTCGAGAGGGGGGCCTCTCTCGGCGGTCCAGGTAGTTGGATTCGAGGGGGGTGAGGCCCAGGTAGCAGCCACCCGGGCCCCGGAGTCCAGAGGGCTTGGCGCGCCTGAGGGCCGCTCGCCCGAGAGGGCAGCTGCGGGCGCCCCACTCACCCTCCTTCGTTCTTCCTCTCCTCGGCGGTCCTCGGTCGCTGCTCCACTCACCGCCGGCCCGTGGCCTCCGGAGAAGCACAGCGACGCCAGCGCCGGCCCGAGCCTGTCGAGCTCCCCGAGGCAAGAGGTCAGCCGCTCAACCAGCCGACCAAGATGTAAGAGGAGGCCGGTGAGGTCTGGCGGCGCAGCCCGGTTGGTCATGGTTTGCCCACCGGCGTCCCCTCGGCTGGCATTGGGGGGGGGTGGAGGGCCCGGCCTCTTCCAGGCCCGGCCAGGGAACGGAGGACCAGGTCAGACACTTCAGGGGTGTCGCAGTGGCCGCTGCCGACCCCGCTGGGTCAAGGAACACCCCAGGGGTCGTCGCGACCTTCAGGCCCGCAAGGGCCCTAAGAACCGAGGCCGGCGCCCGGGCAGCCCCTAGGGCAAGCTCGGCATCGGCTTGCAAGGCTTCGAGAAGGGGGAGGGAGCGCTTCGGGGCCTCCAGCAGGGGCCGAAGGTCCCCCCTTAAGTCCCGAATGCCTAGGCAGTCATTCCTCCCGTATGGGGCACTCCTCCTCAGCAGTGGGGGTGCCGTGTAGGAAAAGTTGCTAGAGGCTTGGCGGAGCTCGGCGTTCTCGCGCCTGCTCGACGCCGCCATCTTGCTATGTGTACAATCCTAAGGATCCATTAAAGTGGAGTGGTTTGCGTGTTAGGTAAGGACTTTGCGAGACCAGGGTTTGAATCCATGTTTGGTCGTGGAAATACATTAGTGGCCTTTTGTCAAATCACATTCTTCTAGCCTCAGAGGAAGCAATGGCAAACCAACTCACACAAATTTTGCCATGAAAACTGTGATAAGTTCACCTGAGGGTCATTATAAGTCAGAAATGACTTGAAAGCACAAAACAATATTCAAACTTGAAATAAAAACACAACTGGACTTACTGAAGAGAGCTTAATTCTGTCTTTAACTGTGAAGTATCTTCAGAGGTTTGGGAAAGCTGGTGAGACTTGACATTTAATTCATCTTCTAAGCTGACTATTTTTTCTTTCAGTAATGAAATTGTTGTTAATTGATCAAGGTGTTCTGTTTCCAACTACAGCACAAAAAAGAAATGAGTATGACTTACTTAATCTGCTGAGTATTGTATTTTTCTTGAGGAAATTTAATTTGCACATTTTAAAGCTAAAAATCCTACATATAATGTACCAAAAAGATACTAAAAAACAGAGGGAAAAGCTGGATTTTAGAGATCTTGCTCACTTACTCCAGTAGAATTTAAAATACCCCAACGAAAATATATTACTGCTAGCACATAATGCCTATCAACATTTTTAATGTTCCAATTCATTGTGAAAAAGTGAGTAAATATTCCAGTAATTATCCCAATCTCAATAGTCAGCATGTGCACACGCACACACAAATGACGTTCCACCACTATACATGCATTAATTTTGACAACAGTGAATGCTTACTGTATGTAGAGTATTTTCCAACTCTGATAGTTCCTTTTCTAGTTTTGAGTTTTCTTCTTGCTGGGTCTAATAACATAAATTAAATATCTTAAAATTAAATATAATTAAAATATATCACATATGAATAACTTGGGAGAGTCAGCATGACAGAGTTATTTGAGTGCTGCACTACGAATCTAGAGAACAGAATTCAAATCCCTGCTGCCCATGGAAATTTACTAGTGATGCAGAGGACGTTATATTTTCTCAGGCTAAAGGAAGGCACAGCAAAACCCCTGCTGAATAAATCTTGCCAAGAAAACCCCATGATGGCTTCATCTTAGGGGTGTCATAAATTGGAAACAACTTGAAGCCACACAGCAACAAAAATAATGAATTACTATTTAATCTAATTAAAATATGAAAATATGAAAAGCATATTAACCATTTATAACTATTAACTAAACTAATTTAGCTACTGTATATACTCAAGTATAAGACGATTTCATGTATTAGTTGAGGGTAAGTTTTGAGACCAAAATTATGGATTTTGATAGGACTCCATGGGTAAGTTGAGGGTCATTTTTCAGAGAAGGAAAAGCATCAATTAGGTGTTGTGTGGTTTTTGGGCTGTATGGCTGTGTTCTGGCAGCATTTTCTCCTGAAGTTTCACCTGCATCTGTGGCTGGCATCTTCAGAGGATCTAATGGTAATAAGGCAAGTGGAGTATATGTACTTGTGGAATGTCCAGGGTGGGAGAAAAGAACCATTGCCTGTACAACATGTGTAAAGGGTGCACTTGGCAAGCTGGATTTGTGTCTGTTGAGTGGGATTCACCCATTAGCATGTGAGTAGGGCATCTGCAGGGAAATAGCCTGCCCTTTGCTCCCTTTGAATTGTTTGCTGCCTGGAGACATTTTTTGTCTGGGTGGAGTTCACTAGCCCTTGATTGCTTACTGCCTGTGTCTGGGTGGTGTTCATTAGTCAGTTTTGATTCTGGTGTTTCTCAACAAACTGTAGCCAAATTTTATTCGTTTTCATGATTTTTTCCTTTCTGTTGAAATTGTCCACATGCTTGTGGATTTCAATGGCTTTTCTGTGTAGTCTGTCATAGTGCTTGTCAGAATGGTCCAGATTTACTGTATTCTGAAATAATATTCTGTACCCAGCTTGATTTATCATGTGTTCTACTATTGCATTTTTTTTAGTCTGCAGTGCCTTTCGTGTTCTTGAATTTGTGTCTGGGCGCTGCATTTGGTGGTCCCTATGAAGACTTGTCCACAGCTGCTTGGGATGTGGTAGACTCCTACAGTAGTAGAGGATTCCTCTTATCTTTTGCTGAACATAGCATTTGTTGAATTTTCTTAGTGGGTCTGTAGATTGTTTGTTATGTTCCTTCATCAGTTTCCCTATACAGTTAGTGGTTCATTTGATGTATGGTATGTATACCAGCCACAGATGCAGGTGAAATGTCAGGAGAAAATGCTGCTAGAACATTGTCATACAGCCCGGAAACCACACAACACCCCAGTGACTCTGGCTGTGAAAGCCTTTGACAACAAACTGAAAAGTGTCAGTGCTACCCCAAGGGATCATTCATCTCTTGCTACTGCCATTTACTATCTAGGCATTCAGAAAGGCTAGAAGTGGCACCATGGCATAGAGAGTAGAGGGGGTGATACTTCTTTTGGGACTGATTTTTTGCTACTTTACTCAGGGATGTTTCTGTTTTCTCAATTAATTACAGTACAATACTTACATTGATGCATGGATAAATCAATCCAGGGTTTTTGGGTCATTTTTTAAAAAAGATCAAGACGTTTACATGTGTCAGGATCACCGTATCAGCCTGGGACTGGCTGCTTCAGTTCTCTGCCATAAAGAAGGGGGTTTGGGTATAGTTGGGGAAGATAGTGTAGATAAGACATCTGTTTTGTGAGGGAAACTGAAACTTCAGTTAACAGACTGTGGCCACAGTGGCAGATGGGAGTTGGGGTTGATATATTATGTATTTATTATTTCTTTATTATTTCGCATTTGTCTGCCCCCCCCGTACGGCTCGGGGCGACTTACAACTGTTCGTAAAATACAATTGTCAGATAACTCATAAGCCACAGTAATACCATTAAGATGGAATTACAATTAGAACAGTTGAAACAACAAATGGAGTCGCAGTGGGCTGACAGCTAGGCGGTGCGAGCTACAGTTTAACTAACTCCGAAGGCTTGTTGGAACAGCAATGTCTTAACTGCTCTCCTGAACGGGAGGAGAACAGAAGGTTGGAGCGGGAAAACTTCAGAAATGTATTTTTGGGATTGTGGAAAGAAGGAATAAGCCACTTGTCTCCAGAGTTTTATTGTTGTGAGCTTGATTTTAAACTCTAACATCTTTCAGAGTCTGACACATGAGTATATATAGTATAAGTATATAAGTAAGTTGACAGAACAGTATGGTCCAGGGTGAAATGGGATATATATTCCATCCAACTTGGCTTAGAGTATGTAGATGTGAGATGCAGCAAAAGTGGGGAATAGCAGAAACTTTGAATAATCAAAATAAGCATATATACACATTTTCATTTCATCACCAAAACCTCAACATCTTCTTGCAGTGAAACCCTCAGAAACTGATATTCATGTATACCTCTTATCCCTTAAATTATACCAGTGGTGTATTAGAATCAAGAGATCAAACAAGAATGTCATTGTTGGCACTGCTGCTGTTTTACATAAATAAATTTCAAATATGTCACCTGTAAGAGCTGACAAGTGGCATTTGTGAAGATTTCTTATAATCTAGACACAGTTCCTGAAACCTAGGCTTTGTAAAAAGAACTACAGGCAGTTTGCCACCGATTTAGATGATTTCATATGGAGGAAATATTTTATTGGACTTTTCTGTGTTTGTAAGAAGTGCTGACATGACATAAAATGTTTGCATTACTACTACTAACAGAAGAAGCAGCACCAACAATAACAACAGAAATGTTGGCACTGTGATATTAGAAACAACAAGCAATGACATGTAGCTGATGTAGCTGAAACATGTGCCTTAACACTTGGGAAATTGTACAACTGAAATCATTGACTGTATTGTATTTTATTTTATGTCTCGGGATATGATGTTGCGTTTTATGCTTGTATTTTATTGTATGGCTGCATGGATGTCACATGCCAGCCTATTTTATATGCTGTTATCCGCCCCGAGCCTGCAGGGAGGAGCGGAATACAAGATGGAATAATAAATAAATAATAAATAAATAAATGAAACAACCATGAGAAAATAAAATCTTCTATGGTAAGAAAGCATCCAAAGGATTTTACAGGATTCAAACAGTGCACAGTCTTTGTAAAAAAAAAAAAGCTGACCTTTAATTTTTCTCTTAGCCCTTCTTTCTCTGCCACTACTCTTCTGAAATCTGTCATTGCAATGTTTCTTTCTTCTTCTGCATGACTTTGGGTCATCAAGTAAGTTTTTGTTTCTCTCCGTAGAGAATTTAACTCATCTTGTGACTACAAGTACAAAATACACACACACACACAAAATTAGACTATGGATTTGGGGGAAGAAACATAAAGATGGGGTTAGAAAAAAGAGAAAAAAGGAAGAATGACCTAATTTTTTTTTCCAGGTATGTGAAAACATCTGATTCAGCATTGACTTGCTGCATATGTTGAACTTTTGGGCATTCCTCCAAATTCACAGAATGCTAAGCTATTATGGCACAAGCAGGAATTAATTATCAGTTATATTATCGTGCAGGTACACTGGATGCTACAGGTCCATGTGCTCTGGATCTGTGGATTCAGTAACCCACAGATCAAAAATAATAAACTCAAATATTCAATTATGTGACCAACCCTTGCTGTGTGTGAAGAAGCCATTCAAGTGGAGCAGGGGGGAGAGCAAAAGGGAGAAAGAGCAGGAAGCGGTTGTCAGAGTGGAAAGGGGTTCACATGCCAGGATTAGAGAAAAGTGGTTGTTGGGAAGGCTGGGGCTCATGAGCACAGAAGGAATAGCAGGAAGCAATTCTTGGGGTGAGAAAGGGAGGCTGGAGATCATGTGCATGCAGGTGAGGGAGCAAAAGAAAAGAGAGGGAAGTGGTTGTTAGGGAGCTCAGGGCTTGTGCGCGCTGTGACAATTGCTGCTTTTGGGTGCACGCAACACTGGTGGGATGGAAGGAATTGGATGAAGGAGAGGGCAAGGGGAAACTGATTGTCCCAGAGGAGAGGAACAGCGGTGACACTTTTAGAAGTGTGAATGGGGGGACGGTTGGTTTGAGCAGCATGCTAAATCAAGAGACTTGAGTATCCACCTTTTTTGGTATCTAATATTGTATTTTTCAGGCTGTTGCTTCCAGGTTTAAACCTATCTCTGCAACTGCTTTATTCTTGAATATGAATGTGAAAATGAACGTAATTTTTAGGACTCAGTCATCTTACATTCCAATTATCCCATCCGTTGACTGCTAGGAATTTACTTACCTGTTCATAAAGAATACTTAGTTTGTCCCTTTCTGCAGTTAACAATTTGACATTAGATTGAATTTCAATCATGTGTTTTTCAAATCTATCTAACATTGATTGCAGTTCATCCCGCTCTCTGGTAATTAATCTAAGATTGTCGCTCTGTAAAATAAAGACGTCAAGAAACAGAAGAAAAGAGGAAAATTATATTTAATGTCATAGCTATATTTCTATTTACACGGTACAGTAGAACTGTTACAGTAGTACAGATACAATGTATTTTCTCCCAGAAAAGCCCTAAAAATAGTTAAGAACTTACCTGGCCTCCATTAGGCCTTGCAGCACACTTTCTGGAACAAATTACGGATGAGGAGGTTGGGGGCAACAGGAGCGATTCCCCCCCCCCCCCCTCACTTCCTTGCATGTAATTGGTACATTCCAGGAAGTGTGCTGCAAGGCCTAGTGGAGGCCTGGTAAGTTAACTGTTTTAGGGTTTTTCCGAAGGTTTTTGGGAAGGGGATGGGGGTAATTTCACATCTCTGGGCCCCCAGAAGATACAAGATGGGTGTGTGAATGGATCCCTGGGTAGTCGTGAGAAGGCCCAGATCTAATGGGCTATCTAATTAATTTGGAATAAAGCAGGATTTTCCTGCTTTGTCTCAAATTAATCTTCTTGTCTGGATGGGCCCTAAGATGCCCAAAACTATCTCTTATCTCATAACATAAGCATGGGCAAGGCATGATTGATTCATGCCATGAATTAACTTTAAAATGCTATTTTCCTGCTAAATTTCCTTTTGCAGCTTCAAATAGTGGGGATAAATAAGGATGGTCATGGCACGAGTGCTTCATAGTATGGATGGACTTTAAATGCTGCTTCTCCCATCTTAAAATAGTGGGGATGAATAAGGATGGTCATGACATGAACTAACTTTAAAATGCTGTTCTACTAAATTTCCTTTTGCGGCTTCAAATAGTGGGGATAAATAAAGATGGCCATGGCACGAGTGTTTCATAGTATGGATGGACTTTAAATGCTGTTTTGGTACTTAATTTCCTTCTGCATCTTTAACATAGTGGGGATGAATAAGGATGGCCATGGCACGAGTGTTTAATAGCATGGATGGACTTTAAATGCTCCTTCTCGCATCTTAATTTGGCAGGATTTCCCCGGGTACTGGTTGTGGGGGGTCGGGAGCAGGTGAGGGTTTTGCCCTCCTTTCTGCTAGAGATCCCTGTGTACAACTAGTGGGCCACTGTGTGACACAGAATGCTGGACTAGATGGGCTGAGGCCCGATTCAGCATGGCTCTTCTTATGTTCTTAACACTATCTAAGCAAATTAAAAAAAACTGTTTGTGGTTTGAAAATGTTATTTTCTGTTTAATTGTGTGGTACTTACTTTGAAAGTAGTTGTTATACTCCAGAAACTTCATTTTTGTAGCTGCCACACACTATGCTGAATTGGTTGAGACTCGATGAGATATTAATTGAAAAATTAAAGCAAAAATGTGCTGCAGATTGTCCCGCAAAAACAAAGTTTCTGCAGTTTAATAAACTTTTTAGGTATTTTTATGATAGAACCAATTAGGAAATGACATTTATAAATCAGGGACAAAAATGTTATATAGTGTAATTAGCCTGAAGTCAGTTGTAACTGATCAGGTTAAGCCACTTCAGTCACGAAGCACAACAACTAGGATGTTGCCATATAGTCCATTATCTTGCACATAAACAACAGTGGAAGTTGGTTGTTGTTGATGTGAGGTTCAGTAAGTATTTTTCAACAAAAATCTTGTAATTGTCTCCTTTAAAGAAGCTGGAATCCTTGTCCAGCTATTGCAAGGCAATGAACACTTTCTTCCATGAACCCAAAAGAAAATTGAAACTTGGGAGGCCAAGAGCTTGAACACTATTCTCATCCTAAATATCTTGGTGTTACCTTAGATCAAACACTAACATTTAGGAAGCACTGTATGAACACCAAGCACAAGGTAGCTGCACACAATAAGATCCTGCAGAAACTTACTGGTAGCACATGGGGTGCAGACTCAAAATTAATAAGATCATCATGCCTGGCTTTGACGTACTCAACTGCTGAGTATGCCTGCTCTGTTTGGCACAAGTCTGCCCACGCGAAGCAGGTGAATATAGCACTGAGCAAAACGTAGATTAAACACAGAATGTCTCAAACCTACACCTGCTGATAGACTCCATAAGCTAGCTGGCATTGCCCCCAATGTGCAACAGGAAGTTGCTACCAACTGTGAAAGAAATAATGTTGAACACCGTGAAAGCCATCCACTGTATGGCTATCAGCCTCCTCCCAGTGGACTCAAATCAAGGAAAAGTTTCACGAGAACCACCACTCCTTTTAATGTTTCCCCAGCAACAGCAAGAGTATTCCTGTGAGCAGCTAAATCAGCAGTAAATCCTAACTGGATGGCCCCCCATGAGGGTTTCCCTCCAAGGGCAAACTAAGAATGGGAAATTGGGAAGTTCCTGAACAGACTGAGAAGTGGTGTTGGGAGATCAAAAGAAAACCTGGCTAAATGACACTACCAAGAAGAATCCTCCACCTTGTGCAGCTGTGGAGCAGAACAAACATTGTGCTTGCCCACAATGCACTGCCTCATGCACAGAGGAAGAACTGTTTAAAGCTACAGACAATGCGGTCGCTGTTGTCCGTTTTTGGTCTAAAACTATTTAGCCATGTGACCAGTCCCTCTTTGGCCTTCACATGACCAGTATCTGGCAAGATGGCGACCGCTGTGCAGCTCCCTACGGGTGAGCTCCAGCAGGATCTTTCTGATTCTTCGGACACAGCTGGCTGGTCCTGCCGATCCTCCTCCGGGGGTGAGGCAGTGGACCGCCACACCTCTGGGATCATCTTTGGTGACCCACAATCGCCGGACAATCAAATTTGGCTGGGAAGCGGCTGAGCTCCCAGGATCACCATGGAGGACGCCGAAGATGGCCAAGGAGGGGTGGGTTGTTCGACCCATTACGGCCGCCAGCGCTCGCTTCTTGAGGAGATTCGGTAGAAGATCATTCATTGGAAGATCACCTCTGCCGACCCCCCTGAAGGTCGAGCAGCCGGCAGACCGCAGACCCCAGTTCCTTGAGACTCTTGGGACCCAAAGGAGCAGCTCCCCTCGGAGGCCGCGGCAAGCGGGTCGAGTCCTCCCCGCAAACCAACTAGACCCCCGGGAGTATGCTGAGCTGTTTAAAGAATATGCGAGGCTCATGGGTGAAATCAAGGTCTTTGGGAATAGATTTGGTGGCCTATTGGAGACTATGGGGATCCCTACGGCACAATTCCGATCTTATCTAGCAACCTGGATGTCCCACCGGCCCCCCTGCAGGCCCGTGGATCAAGATTTCACGTGGGAC
>JARBWK010000012.1:24817464-25003485 GCA_030556195.1 Anolis apletophallus
AAACCGCTGTTGAAGAAACCATCACTGACCCCACTCAATTAGTGAACTATCGGCCAGTTTCCAATCTCCCTATTTGGGCAAAGTCATGGAACGTGTGGTGGCTTCGCAACTCCAGGGGTTCTTGGTAGACACTGATTATCTTGATCCGGCACAGTCTGGCTTTAGGCCGGGACATGGGACTGAGACAGCCTTGGTCGCCTTGGTAGATGATCTACGCCGGAACTCGACAGGGGAGTGTGTCCCTGTTGGTTCTGCTGACCTCTCAGCGGCTTTCGATACCGTTGACCACGGTATCCTTCTGGGTCGCCTTGCAGATATGGGGCTTGGGGGTACTGCTTTCCAGTGGCTCCAATCCTTCCTGGAAGGTCGTATCCAGAAGGTGTCATTGGGTGACACCTGTTCGGCTCCACAGCCGTTGTCCTGTGGAGTTCCTCAGGGTTCAGTACTGTCCCTGATGTTGTTCAACATCTACATGAAACCGCTGGGAGAGATCATTCGAGTTTCGAGTAAGGTGTTATCTGTACGCAGATGATGTCCAGATCTGTCACCTTCCCACCTGTCACCAAGGAGGCTGTCCAGACCTTGAACCGGTGCTTGGCCGCTGTGTCGGACTGGATGAGGGCTAGCAAATTGAAACTAAATCCAGACAAGACGGAGGTCCTCCTGGTCAGTCGTAAGGCCGAACAGGGCATAGGGTTACAGCCTGTGTTGGACGGGGTTACACTCCCCCTGAAGACGCAGGTTCGCAGCTTGGGAGTGATCCTGATTCAGCGCTGAGCCTGGAACCCCAGGTCTCAGCGGTGGCCAGGGGAGCTTTGCACAGTTGAGACTCGTGCGCCAGCTGCGCCCGTACCTTGGGAAGTCTGATCTGGCTACGGTCGTCCACGCTCTGGTCACATCCCGAATAGATTACTGCAACGCACTCTACGTGGGGCTGCCTTTGAAGACAGTTCGAAATTGCAATTAGTCCAGCGGGCGGCAGCCAGATTGCTAACAGGAGCTACATACAGGGAGCACACCACCCCCTGTTGTGTCAGCTCCACTGGCTTCCTGTCCATTCCGGGCTCAATTCAAAGTGCTGGTTTTGACCTTTAAATCTCTATACGGTTCTGGCCCAGCTTACTTGTCCGAACGCATCAGCCGCTACGTCCCATCCCGTAACCTAAGATCATCCGGGAGGCCCTGCTCGCGCTCCCGCCGACTTCTCAAATGCGGTTGGTGGGGACGAGGGACAGGGCCTTCTCGGTGGTGGCCCCCCCGCCTGTGGAATGCGCTTCCTATGGAGGTACGGTCCACCTCATCCCTCCTGGCATTCTGGAAAAGGTAAAATCCTGGCTCTGGGACCAGGCGTTCCCACATCAGCACTAACAGCATGTTAGATGGGGATTTTAATGGAAGGGAGGAAGTGGGTCAATGCTTTTATAGATCAATATTGTTTTAATTGGAATGACTGTAGATGTTGCTGAGGAATTGTATTTTAATGTTTTTAATGTATCTTAATGTGTTGTGGGGTTTGGGGTTTTACGCTGTTTCATTTGGCATCGAATTGTGCCGTGCTGTAAGCCGCTCTGAGTCCCCCCTCGGGGGTTGAGAAGAGCGGGGTAAAATCCTGAAATAAATAAATAAATGGAGGCCATCCTTAGTCCCACCTCCCTCATGCATTTCCACTGGCTAGACATCTGTAAGCTGATCTGACATCAACCAATCAATTAAAGCATTGTGTCACCTCTCTTCTACTGGCTGACAAACATTTCGCAGTTTAATTTCCACCCAATTGTCTGTGCCATTCTTCATGCACAGGCTGTCCCGAAAGCGATACATTTCTACAGCGTTCCCACCAGGAGCCGGCCAAAGTGGGAAATTCATTAGCTGGCCCATGTGACGTTTCCTAAGCCAATCACTAACTTGTAAACAAACACACATGGCGATTCTCTAAGCCAATCAAGGCTGTCTCTTATCTAAAGCACATGGTGTTCTTTGAACTAATCATAGCTGTGCTTTATGGACCAATGGTAGCTGTACCTTTTGTAAGCCAATCACAGTCGTCAATTCTCGTGCTGCTACTAACAAGCTGACTCCGTTATTCTATGCCTATGTTAAGTAGCACTTTCTCCTGGCGTTTCCTCTGCAAAATTAACAATTCTACTTTATTCCTCAGTTTTTCTTTTTTGCAAGCGATTTTGACAAAAAGCAATTGCAAACATGATTAGACAGTCTAAATATCATTCCAGTTTGTCTTCCAATCTCGTTTTTTCTCTTCTCTAGCTTTCTTAGCTAACTCAACTGTCTGGCTTGTGTGGAAACGCAGCATTTTAACATTAATGGGAAAAAGCAACACATAAGCGCGAGAGTGCAGAAAATCACAAGGATTATCACAGCTAATGATTTTAACCATTTCAAATCAGGGAGCCAATTAATGAACCATCCCCAGAGATTGTCGGGGGGCTCATAAGACTTTTGAACTTCTTGTGCAACTTTTTGTATCTTTTCCATGTCTACCTCAATATCACCTGTTTTGTTCACAAAATGACAACAGGTCGTATTATGCCAAACACAGAGACCTCCTTCTTTGATAAGAAGGTAATCTAACGCCAATCTTTGCTGCATTAACATTTTAGCCAAGGAATTGATTTCTATTTGCAAAGCATTCAGTCCCAAGGCTGTCTCATTTGCCAATTTCTCTAACTCATAAGACAAAATGCGAAGTTGTCTTATGTTCCAACCGACACCCAACCATGGGAGTCCAATTGCAAAGAATCTTTCTACCCCAGTAAGGTATGTTCTGCTTGGATCATACCCATATTCAGCTATCAAATCAGCCGATCTCTTTTGAATATGCATATGCAAATTGGAAACTGGGGTTTTTCTGGGGTACACTCTTAAACCCCCCGGGCCTAATACTCCTACGTTGGCCTTCCCTTGGCGACGATTCGGAAACTCAAGCTAGTGCAGAATGCCGCTGCTCGCCTGCTGGCAGGAGTGCCGGTGAGGCAGCACATTACGCCCATCCTACAGCAACTGCACTGGCTGCCAATTGAGTACCGAATCACCTTCAAGGTGCTGGTGTTGACCTTTAAGGCCTTGTACGGTCTAGGGCCTGCGTACCTCTTGGACCGCCTTGCCCCATACGATCCCCGAGATCACTCCGCTCAGCAGAGCAAAACCTGCTGGAGATTCCACCGATCCTCCTCTGCCGCCTATCATCAACTAGGCAGCGCTCCTTCTCAGTAGCAGCTCCAACGGCCTGGAATGCCCTGCCGGAGGAGGCTAGAGCCATACGGGAGCTCGCCCCCTTCCGCAGGGCCTGTAAGACCTTCCTTTTCAAGCAGGCCTTCGGTTGACATATAACGCCTCTTGCTTTCAATCGACTTATGACTCTGTGTTACCGTTTTTGTCACTTAGTGTAATTTTAACAATGTTTTAATGATGTTTTTAGTATCATTTTTGTTATTTTTATGGTTATAGCATTGTTTTATTTTGTTCGTGAGTCGGCATGAGTGTTGCCTGCCGATCACTATGTATGTCTTGTAACCCGCCACAGAGCCCTCGGGAAGAGGCGGAATACAAATGCAAATAATAAATAAATAAATAAATAAATAAATAAACTACCCTCCAGGCAGGTGGGAGGAGTCTACCCGCCCAGGTACCACAAATCCACATCAATCCTGCAGGTAAACCACCTAGCCATTTACCTGAGTGACTGGCAGGTAGATCTTGCATGATGTGGACTAATGCAAACTCTTGGAGGTTTTTATATAAAATGTGGATGCAATCGGAGTACCCTCTTCCCCAGGTCCAGATCCCTTGTAACTTATATTTACAGCTTGTCAAATAATGGTTATGTATCATGATTGTGTGATTACATGAGGGGTAGGACCCCAAATCAATTCTAGTAAGGAGACGATTTTTCTTCTCCTCCTTATCTCTTATTGCATATAAAGTGCTTTCAACCTCCCACTTGAAACATAAGGGTGCTTTTAATATAGGGGAACGATGAGATATCATGAACTGAGCCTTGTCTATGCTGTCTTTGGCATACGTGTGATTGCATGTCGTATCATTCCAGCCACTTAGCGTTAGCAAGGCTGTGGGCATTACTGGCCATCCCTGAACGTGCATGGAAGGCCCATGAGAGCAGATCCAACAATCTGATAGGCTAAGTTCATGACTCATATTTGTGATTAGCTTATGGAAAAGATTTTTGTCCCATCCCCCTTGTGTTTCAGCAGTGTAAAGTATCAGAATAAGTGTCATGTAACCAAACATTGTCCTTACTCCTACAGGTGGCTTCCTTTCATGTCTATGTCCCATTAAGATCTCCAACCACCATCTTAATGAGAAAGTCTTTGGCTCTCTCCATCTCCTTCTCGTTGGGTCACGTTCGCTTGGCTGCAGGACGGTGGTTTCTGTAGAGATTTCTTCTGTGACCTTGCTGACCCTTTCGCAGGGACTTGCTGTCTCTTGTTGATCTTCACTTTTAATGGGTTGTCCACATCGACTGCTGCTTCCCAGGAGGGGTGGTCTCTTTAGCCTCGAATAATGGATCCATGGTTTCACTTCCTTCACTTTTACTGCTGTGGGGCGCGACAGGAGCACGATGTAAGGTCCTCTCCATCTGGGGCCCAACGGATCGATTTTCCACTCCTTGACCAACACCTCGTCACCTGGTGAGAAACAATGAAGAGGGGTAGTAGGAAAAAGGGGGGTGCAATTCTGCAGTGTATTGATTCAATTCTTCGAGGTGCTTTCCTAGCAGCTGAACTTGTTCTAAGGTTTGCTGATTTCCTAGAACATGACTGTCTGAGGCCAGTCCATCTATGGTCTTTAAATTTAATGGAGGGTCTCCCATAAAGTCTTTCATAGGGTGACAGTCCTGTCTTCTTGTGTGGGGTGCACTGATTTTAAACAAAGCCATGGGTAGTGCCAATCTCCAATTTAGTCCTGTCTCTTGACAAATCTTCGCCAAACTGTTTTTCAGTGTCCTGTTTACTCTTTCTGCGTGGGCAGACGATTGCGGTCTATAAGCGCAGTGA
This sequence comes from Anolis apletophallus, assembly GCA_030556195.1. Classification (NCBI taxonomy): domain Eukaryota; kingdom Metazoa; phylum Chordata; class Lepidosauria; order Squamata; family Anolidae; genus Anolis; species Anolis apletophallus. The sequence goes on from JARBWK010000012.1 coordinate 24,822,498, forward strand.
AGTTTCCATGTAATGCCTAACAATTTGCTTAATCCTTGTACAATCTGATGCACATATGCTGGGCCATTGTCCGATCCGATCTGTAAAGGCATGCCAAATCTTGGAATTACATCTTTAAAAGGGCTTACAACCTCCATGGCCTTTTCTGTTTTTGTGGGGAATGCCTCAGGCCACCCCGAAAAAGTATCTATAAAAACTAGCAAATATCTGAATCCTCCATGTGCTGGCATTTCTGTAAAGTCTGTGACCAGTGCTTCAAACGGTGAGCTGCCTTGATGCTGGATTCCTGGGGGCTTAAGTGGCCCCTCCCTCGGGTTGTTCCTGGCACAAGTCCAGCATCTGCGGGCTGCAGCTGCAGTCAAGCTGTGCAGGCCATCTATGTACATTTGCCTTCCCAGCAAGGCTGCTAATGCAGATTTACCTAAATGGGTGCTTTCATGAAAATGTTGTACTATGTGCCACGCTATGTCCTTTGGGACAAAAACGCGGTGGTCTGGCATCACGATTATGTTTTCCTGCCACTTTCCTCCCTCTCTCAGAGCCCATTTTTCCTCATCCTTAGTGTAATGGCATTTTTCTACCTGTGGGCCTGAGCTTGTGACTTCCATCATCATGGATGATGGTTTCTGGAGTGCTGCTTCCCGAGCTGCCAAATCAGCCTGCCTGTTTCCCTGAATGACTGGATTATCTCCCCTCTGATGCCCCCTACAGTGCATAACAGCAAACTTTTTAGGTTTCCAAACAGCTTCTAAAAGAGCAACTATTTCATCAGCATGCTTAATGGCCTTTCCAGCTGAGGTCAGGAAACCTAGCTCCCTGTACAATGCTCCGTGAGCATGTAACATGATAAATGCGTAATGAGAATCCGTATAGATATTAACCCTTTTCCTTTCCGCCAAAAGCAGCGCTTGGGTGAGAGCCAAAAGTTCTGCCAACTGAGCAGAAGTTCCCGGATGAAGAGACCCTGCTCCCAGGACCTCCCCATCCCACGTCACAACTGCATAGCCCGTTCGTCTCACCCCATCTTGCACAAAGCTGCTGCCATCCGTAAAAAGGGTTAGATCTACTTTCTCCAATGGGATGTCTTTCAAATCTGGCCTGCTGGAATAAACTTGGTCCATGACTTGCATGCACTGATGTTCTAGTGGCTCTCTGTATTTTGGCAATAATGTCGCCGGATTTAGCATAGGGCACATCTCGAGGGAGACGAGAGGGTTGTCACACAGCACTCCCTCGTACTTGGTTAATCTCTCATTCGTGAGCCAGCGTGGTCCCTTTGTATCTAACAGTGCCTTGACGTGGTGTGGTACTCGGACGACCAGTGCCTGGCCCAGGGTTAGTTTGTTTGCTTTTCTAATTGAATCTACTGAGGCTGCAACCGCCCGAAGGCACGGAGGCAAGCCTCGAGCCACTGTGTCCAGTTGCTTAGACAAATATGCTACGGGTCTTTGCCATGTGCCTAACTTTTGTGTCAAAACACCCATAGCCGTTCCTTCTCACTCGGAAGCGAACAGGAAGAACTGTTTTTCCAAATCTGGCAGGCCTAATGCTGGTGAGGACATTAAGGCTTGCTTCAAAGCTTTGAATGCTTCTTCACATTCTTCCATCCAGACAAATGGGTCTTGTCTGTTCCCTCTAGTGGCTTGGTAAAGGGGCTTGGCTATTACTGCATAGCCAGGAATAAAATGGCGCACGTATGACGTTGTGCCTAGGAATTCCCTTGTCTGTTTCTGATTTGAAGGAGTTGGGATTGCACAGATGACTTCCTTTCTCTCTACCTCCAAAATCTTGCTTCCTTGGGTCAATCCATAACCTAAGTATTTGACTTTCTTTTGACACAACTGTGCTTTCTTCCTTGAAACTTTGTATCCCTTCTCTTGCAATACCTTAAGCATCTCCAGTGTGTAATGTCTGCATCCCTCTTGCGTCTGGCAAGCAAGGAGAAGATCATCCACGTACTGTAGCCATGTCCCTTCCTCCTCTGGAATTTCAAATTCTGACAGATCTTTTGCCAACGCCTGTCCAAATATCATGGGTGAGCTATGGAATCCTTGCGGAAGTCTGGCCCAAGTTACCTGAGACCGTTGACCTCCCCTTGGGGTCTCCCACTGAAATGCGAAGATGGGTTGGGACACTGGTGCCAGTCTGATGCAAAAGAAGGCATCACGAAGGTCCAGAACCGTGAACCAAATGGCTGTTGCTGGGATTAAACTCATCATAATGTAAGGATTTTGTACCACGGGCGTCAACGGGACTGTGGCCTGATTGACAGCTCGAAGATCCTGAACTGCCCGGTACCCTCCCCCTTGTTTTCTGACAGGAAGCAGAGGGGAGTTCCACGGGGAGTTGCAAGGCACAATGATCCCATGTTGCAACAATTTGTTTAACTGGTCTTGGATTCCTGCCACTGCCTCCCTACTGATGGGGTATTGTGGCTTTCTCACGGGAACATGTCCTGATTTTATCTCTACTATCACTGGCGGCACATATTTTGCCAAACCGGGGGGATTATCTTCTGCCCAAACTGAAGGCGTCTTTTCCCAGGGCCATTGTATCTCTTTCTTCCTGACCTCCTGTAATCCCTCAGGGCTCTGGTTGTATCTCTTTCTTCCTTGAAACAATCTCCATTCCTCTAACAATGGGACAGTCAATTCCATCAGTCCTGTTTCCAAAAACTCAATCTTGGCCCTGATCTTTGCCAACACATCCCTTCCTAGTAAAGGAACTGGGCATTCTGGAATATACAATAGCTGGTGGCTTACTTCTCTTCCTGCTAGGTTACATTTCCTTTTCTTCAGGAAAGGGCATTTCTGTGGCCTTCCGGACACTCCAACTACTTGTATTGTTTCATTGCTAACAGGTGCTAATTTAGTGTTCACTACTGTTTTGTCCGCTCCTGTATCTACTAGGAACTCTACAGGCTGATCCCCTACTTTCATGGTGACCATGGGCTCTCCGGGGTCCAGCAAAAGAAAAGCCTGGCACCATCAATCATCATCGTCTTCACCTGACACCTCTTCTATGGCGGCTGCTACAACTGCTTCTCCTTCCTGATATGGTCTATATGCTCCTCGGCCTCTTCCTCTCCTCGGATTTCCTCTTAACTGTCCTCCTCTTCCCCTGGAACTTGCTTCCTCCTCTTCTGTCACTTCCTCAGCACAATCTTTCCACCAGTGACCTTCTTTTCTACACCTGGCACACTGGTTTCTTCCCAACCTGCTTGTGCTTCCCCCTCTTCCTCTTCCTGAGTTTCTCCCACGGCTGCTTCCTCTCCCTTTTCCCTGCCTCTCATCCATTAAGCTGAGTAACACTTTATATCCTTTCTTCTTTTTATCTTTTCTCTCTTCTTCTACCTGTTCTCGTGCCATGAAAACTTGATCGGCCAGAGCTAGTAATTCATTAAGGGTCTTTCCAAGGAACCCTGGCTGTTTTTGGATCTTTTTCCTTATGTCTGCCGCTGCTTGGGAGATGAAGGATTGCGTTAAAGCTCTTCTTCCATCATCTTGCTCTAGGTTATATGGGCTGTATTTTCTGTATGATTCCTCCAATCTCTCTAAGAATGCTGCTGGTGACTCTGTCTTTTCCTGATGTATCCCTTGGATTTTTGTAAGTTGGAAGGCCTTAAGGGCCCCATTCTGATTGCCTTCAAGAGAATTTGCTGAAATTCACTTATGCGTCCTCTGTGAACAGCATTGTTTGGATCCCATTGTGGATCCACTTCGAGGGGAAACCTTGCCATCCCATAAGCTACGGGATCGGCCTACCCGTGTCCTTCTTGGGCCAATAATCTTCCCTGGTTTACAATATTTCTCCTCTCTTCTGCGGTAAACAGGGCATTTAAGAGCTGCTTGCAATCTCTCCAGGTAGGATCATGTGTGGCAATGACTCCTTCCAATAAATCTGCCATCGCCTTCGGCTGTTCCAAATATGGAGGGGTGGCTCTTCCAATTAAAAATGTCAGCCGAAGAGAAAGGGATAATCTGATAAGCTTGTATCACGCCATCATTAGCATCTAGTAGTGGGACTTGTCTTATGGGCATCTCTAAGACTCCCAAGGACTCTGCCCTTGATCTCACTGACTCTCGGGACCTGCTTCTGGTGCGCATGGGCAAAGCGTCTGTTGGTTCCCGAGGGCCCTTTCTTCTAACAACTGGGGAGCGCTCTCTCGCTCTTCTCTCTGCTTCTCTTGCTTCTGCTAACGGATACAAGGCCTCTTCTGTTTGGGGCACTTCATAAGCAGGCGGACTGACATAGAAAGGATTGTGCTCTGATCGTGGCATTGTGCGAACAGTTGTAACTGGTGGCATCATTAACTGCGGAGCCGCGGCTTGCAAGATCGCCATGGGTGGCGGAAACATTACTTGAGGAGCCGTGGCTGACAAAGCCGCTATGGGCGGCTGGAACATTACTGACGGGTTCATTGTTGGGGAAGCTGTAGGGACAGGATTCGCCACTGGGATGCCCATCACAGCCTGGGTTGTCATCTCAGCGGCTGAAACTATTTCTGAAATTGGGACCATGGCTGAAACTGGTAGCGGGGAATTTATAGATGCATCTGGTAGAGGTGCGGTGGGCGCCTCTACACCTGCGGCTGCATCCCTTCTGCGCCTTGGTCTTTTTAAGGGCTGTAACTCCTCCAGCTCCGTTTGGAGAACCGGGGCACTTTTTCCTGCCTTCCGGCTGAAAAAACATCTGTCCTGGGGCTGCTTCCCGGCCCACCAGACTCCCTCTGCTACCATGCGTTCCCATGTTGCGGAGTAGACCCACTGATCATTTGGGTGTACTTCGTAACAGTAGGATTCCAACTGCCTGCATTTTCTCAAATCCCAAGTCCCCTGTTTTGGCCAATTTATCTCAGGGACGGAAGGCCATATCTCTGTGCACAGATTCTTTAATCTAAAATCCTTCAGATCTTGTGGATCTCCTTCTACTGCTAGCTGTGAAAATCTAGCAAAATTCTTCATCACACAACTCAAGGGCGTCCCCTTCTCCTTGGATCCCACACCACCCATTTCAAAAGGGGCACTTAGTGTCTCCTCCCCCCAATGGTGTGTTCCCTAAGTGTTTCTCACTTAACACTGATACTTGCCGAATTTCTGTAGACTCTGGGTCCTCCCGAGCCCTCGGCTTCTGGTGCCGGATTTCTCTCTAGACGTTGGGTCCTCCCACGCCCCCGGACTTCCGTGCGCGCGGCTTCTCCCTTTCGCTGGTTTCGCTGGCAGCCTCTAGCAATTGCGGTCCCTCGGGTCGACAGGCGTCACTCTGGGATGAGACGGGCAGCTGGTCGTAGATAGGGGCCCCTCTCAGCCCACACGATTCGTCTCAGAGGGCCACCGCCGAGCAGAGATCGTCCTGGCAACAGGATCGCGCCTTCTGCGTCACGGACTCGTCTTGTGGCGTTATCAATCACATCACAGGGGTCACCAGAGATATGTAGCAGAATCTGGAGTCCCAAAACTCCGGTGCAATACCTTTGACTCAGGCTGCGTTTACGTGCGAGCGCATGGACGAAGACGACGCGACAATCTGGCTGTGATTCAGGAAATCAGTTTATTTCAATACAACAGCTGAGGGTCTGCTCTATAGCAAAACAAGTTGCAAGAACAGCACACTCTCTCTTCCGGTAAACAGGTCTTATACAGCAATGGAGGCAATCCTTAGTCCCACCTCCCTCATGCATTTCCACTGGCTAGACATCTGTAAGCTGATCTGACATCAACCAATCAATTAAAGCATTGTGTCACCTCTCTTCTACTGGCTGACAAACATTTCGCAGTTTAATTTCCACCCAATTGTCTGTGCCATTCTTCATGCACAGGCTGTCCCGAAAGCGATACATTTCTACAGCGTTCCCACCAGGAGCCGGCCAAAGTGGGAAATTCATTAGCTGGCCCATGTGACGTTTCCTAAGCCAATCACTAACTTGTAAACAAACACACATGGCGATTCTCTAAGCCAATCAAGGCTGTCTCTTATCTAAAGCACATGGTGTTCTTTGAACTAATCATAGCTGTGCTTTTGCGGACCAATGGTAGCTGTACCTTTTGTAAGCCAATTACAGTCGCCAATTCTCGTGCTGCTACTAACAAGCTGACTCCGTTATTCTATGCCTATGTTAAGTAGCACTTTCTCCTGGCGTTTCCTCTGCAAAATCAACAATTCTACTTTAATCTCCTAAATATACTGAAAGCCTTGAAAATGTACATATTTTGGAAGCAAGGTAGGCTCTGTCTATCTCTGCTTTCTAAGGAAACTGAAAACCCTATCTCCACTACATGAAATAAGTTATTTGCCGTAAGTTGTGCAGCATAGGAAAGATACCTCTGTTTATTGTAAAGGTTTATGCTCTTAATATCAGTTGAAATTTATTAATAACCAATGAGGTCATAAATCACATCATATACCAAATTGAAAACAGAACGATTGGCGGAGGGGTGGTGTGGATACAGGGCCGGTCTCACCATGTAAGTGAACTACGCAGCTGTGTGGTGTACCATCTTGGATGGGCGCCGCTGTAGCAAACCTCCCTGAACTTCAGCTCCGGAGCTTCTGGGCATGCGCGAAAATCTTTTGCAGGCAGTAGCAGAGATGGGCACCGCCGTAGCAAACCTCCCTGCTGCTGCCCGCAGGAGCTTCAGGGCATGCACAGAGGTTTTCGCGCATGCGCAGTGGCTCCGGAAGTCAACCTCCGTGCATGCCCAGAAACCGCGGCTGCCTGCTTTTGGGCCTTGTGCGCTCCGACGCCACTTCTACTTCTCCTACCCGCTCTTCGCCGCCTTCACGCTGCTCCGCTTCCTGGCCTCCCAGCTGGGGCTGTTCTTCGCCTGGCTCATGGCCACCGCCAAAGGATGAGGCAGCTAAGTCAGGGAAGGTGAGAGGGGCGGCGGAGAATAGGGAGCCACTGCCGCCTGCCGAGGGAGCCGAGTGGAAGGAGCAGACGAGGGGGGGGGGGGGCACCAAAATAATGTTTTTTTGGGGGGGTGCCAAAATAGTGTTCCCTTACCACTTAAAATTACCTTAGACCGCCCCTGCGTGGATATCATGCACAGGAGGGATTTCAGTCATCTATCATGTTGATCTTTAAGAGAATATTTAGTCCATCGTTGAAATGGCCTTACAAGCCTGGGTTTGTGTCCGTGCATCAGATGATCAGATTTGGGCATATTGATTATTCATGCCAGGTTTGGTCCAGATCCGTCATTGTTTGAGTCCACACTGCTCTCTGGGTGTAGGTGAACTACAACTCCAAGACAGGAGAGACATATTTAACACAGTGGGAAGGTGATGTCAACAGAATAAATATCTACAATCCATCATAGCTGACTTTTTTCAGTGACATCCCAAGAGCCATTCTTAACATATATTAAACAGAAGGATGCCTTCTCTTTAGCACTCTGAAACTGTAATGTTTATTTATCAGCTACCCCTTAAAATCCTTCACCATTTCTACTTAATGTGCTACTGGAGAAGTAGGCTCCAATCTTCCATCTGCAACTCCACTGTGCAGGACAATGGTTGCCATGTTTCTTTCTAGAGCAAATTCAGAGCTGCTGGTGAGAAAAAGATAAGACTAAGCTTTTTCATGGACACATACTGATGAAATAAAGTATTTTGCAGTCACAAAGGTGTCAGTCTGGAAAGTACTGGGGAGTGCATATTATCAAGAGTACTGGGAAGCTGAGGCAGGAGGGCATCTGTTCACACAGTTTTGCTATCGAGGTGACCCCCCTTTCTCAGGGTTCTGTGAAAGATAGTCAAAAACCAAGGACTCTCCTGAGGCAACAGAACATTGAACTTTTTTCCTGCAACTATGTGGACTTATGAATTTTCCCTTCCTGGACTTTATCTCAAGACTTCTGCCTACATGAATTGAATCCACTGAAGCCCCCTTTTCTCCACCCCTACTCAAAAGGGACGTTTTGTCACTTCCAAAGCCTGGACTTTCCCCCCAATATTTTCCTGGACTCTCTCTATTAAATAACTGGATAAAATGGATAAATAAAATGGTGAACAAAACTAGGAATGAAACTCCTTCTCCCTAAGCTTCATTGTACCTCTCCTCACATGCCCCTCCTCATGAAATGTATTTTAAAAGATAGCAAAGCTGACCAAAACTGCATGACTCAAACCTGAAATTCTGTCACACCTCAGCATGGTTCCCAACCAGCTCCTTTGGTCAAGCCAGACCGAAGCCATGTTATTTCAGCTAGGCCTGTTAAGTTAGAAAGCAAGCCTCTGCCAGGCAGCTTCTGGGTAGCTACCCAGGTCATCCCTCGTTCAAGGACAAACTCTCGGCTCCATCTCGGACCAATAAGCGGGGAGAGAAGCACTCCGTATTACCCAGGTGCTGGTGCTAATCGGAGCCGCATTCCAATCCTATGTGAAAGGCCGGAGTAGGCCCAGCTGTGGAGCTGTTGTGAGAACCGAGTTACGACGCCTCAGTACGTCGCTACTTTTTGATTGATTGATTGATTTTATTATTTATGAGTCGCCCTCCACGTCAGTGCTCCGGGCGACTTACACATAAAACACATAAAAGAGTTCAATAGTTAAAAGTTAAAAGAATAGGAAAATTAATTAAAATAGTTCCAGTAACTCAGGCCAAGTCTGGAGGGTGTCCTTAGCCGTAAGCCTTTCGAAAGAGCCAGGTCTTCAGTGCGGTCAGGAACTGGGGCATGTCCCGGATAGCTCTCTGATCTGCCGGCATCAAGTTCCAAAGAACAGGGGCCGCGATGGAAAAGGCTCTCCGTCTCGTGGTGTCGAGGCGGGCCTCACTCACACCTGGGATGCGGAGAAGGTCCCTGTTTCCTGAACGCGGCGACCTTAAATGAGCTGGTTCGGACAAGCGGTCTTTTAAATAAGCTGGGCCGGCGCCATGGAGGGCCTTAAAGGTAAGCGACAAGATCTTGTGGATGGCTCTGAGCTCGACTGGCAGCCAGTGCAGGCGCTGTAGAGATGGCGCGATATGGCATCTCAGTGGTGTCCCGGTGAGGAGTCTGGCGGCTGCATTCTGCACTAGCTGGATTTTACGAGTGGTTGACTGCGGCAGCCCCACGTACAAGACATTACAGTAGTCCAGCCTGTAGCTTGTGGGACCTATTTAAGCTAGGTCCCAGAGATGGAAGCTATCCTTCGTCAACGTTCAGAACTCCTAGCCAAGTCTCCATGGAATCCTGCCTGGGCCTTGGGCCTTCTAGCTTCAAAGACTCTGTTTGCCAAGCCTTGTGCCAAGACCCTTTCCTTGGATTTAGCCCGTTGGGGCAAGAAGATTCTCTTTACTTTTGTTCCTGTTTGCCAAAGGACTATAGCCTGCTTCCTGCTTCCTTTTGGACAATTTGCTGCTATCTATTGCTGTTTTGAGAGCATCAATAGACTATAATTTCCAGCCTTTTTCCTTTGACCATTTATTCTAAATAAAGCATTTAAATTTTGCCAATGTCAAGCGGTTTACTGAGGGGCCTTCAGGTCTATGGTGCAACAAATTCCAAAAGACCATTTGCATGAACAATAGGTGGCGATCAGCTCCTTTTCCTGTTCTATCACAGGGCCACAAAGCTGATTAATCACAAAGATCCACAAGCTCTGAATTCTGAGTCTTCTATCGGAAGGTTGTGGATCACCTGGCAGACAGGGCCGTAGCCATGATTTTGATTCGGGGCTGAGTTTGGTTCGGGGGGCTGAGACTGGGTGGAAGAGGGTCTACCCTAGCAAACCTTTTGTATTGTTATCCCAATAACGCCATGAATGTGGGATATAATGAGCATGGTGATCAGATCATGATATGAATAAACATAGCAGTTTAAATAATGTACCAGTAAGGCCTTTTCACGGACCACCCTGAGAATTTCGGGGGGCTGAAGCCCCCTTAGCCCCTGGCTACATGCCTGCTGGCAGACTTTTATTATTTATCAGGAAGGGCCATCTCTTGAGAGTTGAACCTCAGGATTTAGCCACAATATAAATTATTGACTCTCTTACACATTTTAATGAATCGCGCCACAGAATGTCATACCTGCAGGAAATGACAAAGTCTGGACATTGCTGGAACTATCAGGGAAAACATTTTCTCCAAAAAATCCAACAATCAGTGACAAGATTGAGGACTCTAGGAGGTCTTCACGAAGTGCGGGGAAAGGGGCGGGTGGGAGATTTGAAACTGACAGTTCTGAAAATGTATAAAAATACTGGAAAAAATGTAATAAAACATGTCAGCATGGCGAATGATTGCTGCTGTCATCCTTTCTCAGCTGGGTTAGAACTCTCTCGGTGCGCACACTTCCGGATCTTGGTGAGAACCTACTATTGGGACTTAGGGGGATACTTTAGCATTTCTTACTGCCCATCAAGATTTTCCATCAAGGACCCTCGATTTAGAGGAACCTAGGGTCTCAGCCTCTAAGGCAAGACTACCCTAAATTCATATCATCTATCAGTTTTGCATTTTCAAAAATCTTTCTATGCCTTTTTCTTTTGGCCTGGCATATTAACAGGAGATGGTACGCACTGAGTGCATCTCCTGGGATACTGCCTCTTTTGCAGTAAGTATGGAAGCAGAGTAGATAGCTCTGGCTAATCCCACATCATCCGAGAGCTAATCTTACCATCTGATTGTCATCTTATCCTAGTCTTACTGAAGTCACATTAAAAGAAATTTATTCACAAGTGACTCTGTGATCAAACATCAGCTTAATCTCCCAAAGTTAGGAAAGAAATGATCAAGCATAGCTGCTCCTACTGAAGAAGTTTGAGATATTATTTAATATAGGATTCTAGAAGAAGCAAACAGTATGGCAAATAACACACATAGATATAAGTCGGGACCAAAAACAACCGTCTCCCATCACTGATATATTGTGACAGCGGATGAGATGGTAACAAGCTGCAAATCCCTGTTCTATAAATAACGGTGCTATGATTACAGCTGTAGTCAGCACGCCTTCCTGTGACGGATTAGGAGCTCTTGTTCATTTGAGCTTACTGTGCTCTTACGAAAGCTGTGAAGTTGCCAAGCAGGACACCGCATTTTGGAAGATTTACTATTAACCTATTAGTTGTAATGCTGCAGGATCTTTTCTGGTCTCTTCTAATTCACATGAAGTAGTGAGAGTGCTGTATTCATCTCTGGTTTTTGTTTTTATTTCGTATCAAAAGCATTGCATAAATTAGTATAAAACCAGGGGCGGTCCTACTGGTAGGCCAAGGAAGCGGCCGCATGGGGCACCATCTGGGTAAGGGCGCATTCCCCCGCCCGCCAGACAGTGTCCGGCCTCCCTCCCTCCCTCTCTCTTTCTCCCTCTCCCGGAGCATGCACACAACCACGGCCCCCCTCGCTGTCCCTGGGCTGCGCACGCGGCCGGCTGTCTCCATCAGAGTGGTCCCTCAGGCGGGAAGCCACCAGCTGGGCGAAGGCGCGAAGCCACCTGCTCAGACTGTGGGGCCCACGGCATGAGGGCGGCGAAGGCGGCTCCTCGCTCCTAGTCATAATAATGCGAGTCGCGGACCCGAGAGGCCAGCAAAGGGATGGATGGATGGGACTGGTGGGCCTTTCTCCCCTTCTCGAGACTCAGGGGTCCCAGGGAGTTTGTTCTCCCCCCCCCATAAGGTCCTTAGGCTATGGCAGGTGCTTCTCCAAACTACAACTCCCAGGACCCTGTGGCAGTTAAGCAAGGCCAGGCTGCATTCATTCATTCAGCAGTGTAGATGTGCCGATTGCAATATTCACACTTGCCTCAAGCAGACAAGGCTTCTCTCTCTCTCTCTCCCCCCCCCCCCCAATCTTGGCTGCTAATCTGGTTTGTGAAGAAGCCCCTAATGAGGAGGGCGCCAAAATAATGTTTTTTGGGGGGGGGGCACCAAAATAATGTTCGCTTACAATTTAAAATTACCTTAGACCGTCCCTGTATAAAACTGATAAAAATAGAAGGCACGCAGGAAGCTAAATATCTTTTGACCAAAAACGGGCAACAGCAACGGCATTGTCTGTAGCCTCCAGCAACTCCTCCTCTGTACATGAGGCAGGGCATAGTGGACAAGCATACAGATGCAGAGTTGTCTGTTCTGCTCCACAGTCACACAAGGTGTGGGATTCATTTAGGTAGTGCCATTTTGCCAGGTTGTATTTTGATCTGCCCACTCCGCTTTTGAGTCTATTCTCTGGTAGTGGTCATGAATTGAATGGAAACCAACAAACCAAAACTTCATTTGGACATGACAAAAATTGTTTCAGTCCTATTCAACAAGATTCAACCTGCTCCGGATTCAACTTCCTCGGGTATATTTGAAGTAGCCATTAGAGCAGTCTTTCTCAACCGGTGTGCCTCGGCACACCAATGTGCCGTGGGGCATCATCAGCTGTGCCGTTGGAAAGCCTCTTCCCCCCTCCCCTCTTCCCCCTCCTCCTCAGCGCGCCATGTGGCCAAGGGTGCATACCTGCGGCCACCATGCACAGTGGCCAACTGAGGGGAAGGGAGTGGGAAGAAGAGGAGGAGGCCAGGAAGGGAGGCCACGCCTCTTTCCCCCGAGCATGCCTCTTTCCCCCACCAGCAAGCACGCGCACAGCTGCCTTTCCCCCACCAGCAAGCGCGCGCTCAGCGCCACGTGCAAGGTGAGGGGCGCGCGCTCGTGATTGGAGGAGGAAGGCAGCTGCGTGTGTGTGCACCCCTCCTCCTTGCATGAGGCCTGGAGGCACGCAAAGCCTTCCCCCAGCTTCCTTCCGGCAAGAAGAAGAAGGGAGCGGGGGAGGGCCGTGAACAGAGGTGGCTCCCGGCTGCTACAGCAGCTTGGAGCTGTTGGTAAGCTGATGAAGGGGCTATTCTCCCTCCCTATCGCTCTCCTTACTTCATCCCTTTCTTCCTTCCCTCTTTCCTTCCTTCACTACTTCCCATCTTTCTTTCCTTCCCTTCTTTCCCTTCCCTCATTCTCTTCTTCCTTCCTCTCTCCTTCCCTTCTTTCCCTTCATTGCTTGCTAATCTTTCTTCCTTTCTCCCATCCTTCCTGCTTCTTTCCTTTCTTCCTCCCCTTCCTTCTGTTCTTCGTTTTTCCTTCCTTCCTTCCTTCCTTCCTTCCTTCCTTCCTTCCTTCGTCTCCTCCTTACTTCCTCTTTCGCCTCTTTCTTTCCTACCAGCAGCGCACAAACACGGAGGCAGAGCTGGCTTCCCTCCCTCCTGTTTGTTTTTTTTACTGTTGGTCGTGGGACTTCTGTGTGGGAAGTTTGGCCCAGTTCTATCATTGGTGGGATTCAGAATGCTTTTTGATTGTAGGTGAACTATAAATCCCAGCAACTACAACTCCCAAATGTCAAGGTCTATTTCTTCCAAACTCCATCTATGTTCACATTTGGGCGTATTGAGTATTCATGCCAAGTTTGGTTCAATTCCATTGTTGCAAGATGCTCTTTGTATGTTAACTATAAATCCCAGCAACTACAGCTCCCAAATGTCAAGGTCTATTTCTTCCAAACTCTATCTGTGTTCACATTTGGGCATATTGAGTATTCATGCCAAGTTTGGTTCAATTCCATTGTTGCAAGATGTTCTTTGTGTGTTAACTATAAATCCCAGCAACTACAACTCCCAAATGTTAAGGTCTATTTTTCTCAAACTCCATCTATGTTCACATTTGGGCATATTGAGTATTCAAACCAATTTTGGTCCTGATCCAACATTGTTTGAGTCCACAGTGCTATCTGGATATAGGTGAACTACAACTTCCAAACTCAAGGTCAATCCCCACCAAACTCTTACACTATTTTCTCTTGGTTATGCGAGTTCTGTGTGGGAAGTTTGATTCCATTCCATCATTGGTGGAGTTCAGAATGCTCTTTGATTGCAGGTGAACTATAACTCCCAGCATCGAAACAGGCCCAGGTTTCACACAAAGTGAGTGTATAAATACATAAAGGACTCAGGGCCTTTTCACACAGCCATATAACCCAGAATATCAAGGCAGGTCATCCACATTTTCTGCTTTGAAGTGTCATTTTGTGTCATTTTGGTTGGTGGTGTGCCCCAGGATTTTGTAAATGTAAAAAGTGTGCCTTGGCTCAAAAAAGGTTGAGAAACACTGCATTAGAGGTTCAATTAGCCTCAGCATCAACTTATCCAGTACAGTGATACCTTGGAGCTGTCATTCCCAAAGTGGGTGCTACCACCCCCTAGGGGGCGCTGGAGCTTTCCAGGGGGGGGCGGTGATAGCCGGGGGGTGCAGTTGGGGGACGATGAATCACTGTAAGGGGGCGGTGAAAGCATGGCTGAAATCACTGGGTTGTTGTAGTGCAGCAATTCTCAACCTGGGGATTGCAATCCCAAGAGGGGTCGATTGGCCATTTAGGAGGGGTTGCAAGGCCCTCTTCTTTGGCCCCGCCCCCTTTACTTCCTCAAATGGCATGGCGCCAAGTGAGAAGTTTCCCACTAGGCTAGGCCATGTGGCGCACCCTTGATCATCTGGCTCCTGCTGTTTGCCAGGCCAGCAGGAGCCAGAAATCTTCTAGCGGGGCGCTTAGTAATATTTTTTCTGGAAATTTGGGAACCACTGGTTTAGAGTTTAATTTGTTTTGTGGTTGAGCTCGTAACTCATTTTGCTCTTATCTCATAGCAAACTTTCCCATTGAAATGCATTGAAATGCTATTATGTATTTATTTATTTACCTTATTTATATATACCACCTTTATTCAGCCTGATGGTGACTCAGGGCGGTTTACAAATGGCACAATTCAAATGAAGAAACTGTGGTGACATCCAAAACCTCCGCAGATGGAATGTCACCCTTTGTGAGAGAGGATTAAATCATCCATGGGGCATATCCTTCAGGTGGGCTAACCTTGGTTACTCCGAAGTCTGAAGGGGCATGCCCATTGTTATTGTTCATGCAAGAGTTTCTGTTGAGTCTTTTTGTTCAGGGATTAGTTCGTTCAGGAAATGAGAGATTCCCCAAAGCCTTGGCATGCTGGGTTCACAAAGGGGTGGCATTTCATATTTTATATTTTATATTTCATGTAGGGATATGGGGAAGGGGAAAAAAGGCATGCAAGGGGCATGGGGATACATTCATATTGGGGAAGAAAGGAAACCACTCCAGCCCTTTCCACCCACCAGAGTCTATTCAGGCTCTATTGAAAGTCCATAAATCATAGCAAGAGTCCATTGGGTTCGAGGAGAAAAAGTTCCCAAAAATTAAAAAAGTTTTCCAAACATGGGCAAAAAGTTCGATAAAGTCCAAAGAGTTCATGAGTTTAAAGGGAAATGGTTCTATAGGTCCATTAGGTTTGCACTGGGATCATTGTGAGCGCTAAGAGCCGGGCTCATTAATCTGGGAAACTATAACTCCCATCTTGTCAAGGGGCCAGGATGGCCTGTCTGCTCTCCGGGGGTCCCAAGGGGTGACAGCAGCAGGTTCTCCAGGTCACAGGCTTTGGGACATCAACAAGACGGTGGCAGAAACAACATTGTAGCAGGGCGCCATGGATGATAATCAGCTGGTCTCCTCATGAAGTTTTGGGGTGAAAAAAAGGTTATTCCCGGGGCATAGGTGCCCAGAATGCAAAAGCGAGATAGCTGTTAGCTTTAGAATTAGTCCAGGAGAAAAATGGCACTAGTTTGAACATGATCTGTTGACCTGCGGATACGGGGGCCCCATGGGTCTCCGTACCCACAGTCCATAGGAACGCAGTTTCGGCCTCCCTGAGATGCCAGAAATGCTTCCAGGCTGAGCCGACAGTGATCTACAGCTTGGGAGAGGGAAGGTTCATGCTGGAGAGAGTTAGAGACATAAAAGGACACAATGATAGAGTGATAGAGAGGGAAAAGTTAATTTGATGATGCTTTATTGGGGGATTTGTTACAATGTTAGGGCGAGGGGAGGAAAGCAAGGCAAAGCAAGGCAAAAGGAGTGTTTCAGTTGAATCTGCTGCTGTGGTCACATTCCAAGCGATGCTGGCCCAGTCGGACAACCAGGAACTGCGGAACTCCCTGCTGCAGGTCAGATCAGCTTGAATGCAGGGGCTCTCCATTGCCCGTCATTACTGAGATGCTGAATTTGCTAGCCAAAAGGTTGGCAGTTGAATCCAGGGGTGGGGTGAGCTCCTTCTGTTAGCCCCAGCTTCTGCCAACCTAGCAGTTTGAAATCATGCAAATGTGGGTAGATAAATAGGTACCACTCCGGCGGAGAGGTAACAGCGCTCCATGCAGTCATGCCGGCCAAATGACCTTGGAGGCGTCTACAGACAATGTCAGCTCTTCAGTTTAGAAATGGATATGAGGATCACCCCCGAGAGTCAGACATTAGACCTTACACCAGGGGGAAACGTTACCTTTTTAATTAAATAATAGCAAGTAAAAGAAAGCTGAGGTAGAATGTCATATCAGTTTATGATGGATTATTTGAGTCCATACTGCCATATAATCCGGATTTTATACAGCTGTATGAAAAGGGCCTGAGGCTGGATCTGCTCTATATCCCAGGATCGGATCCCAGATTATCTGCTTTGCACTGGATTATATGAATCTACACTGCCAGATAATCTGGGATAAATTGATAATGTGGGATCAGATCCTGGGATATAGGGCAGGGTAGATCCCAGATTTCGATCGTAGCTCCAGTACTCTGGAATGCGTTGCCCTCTGACGTCCGCGCCCTCCAGAGCCTCTTATCGTTTCAGAAAGCCTGCAAGACTTTATTGTATCGGCAGGCTTTCGGGACCTGAATAGTGGTGGTCCTTTCTCTTGTTGTTTAACGCCATCTTGTGTCGTTGTGTTTCGTGGTGATTTTAATGTGATATGCAATGTGATGTTTTTAATGCGATGTTTAATGGTGATATTTTAGTTGTTTTTAGCTGTATTTGTTGTATCTTTGCACTTGTATGTAAGCCGCCCCGAGCCATTGAGAGTGGCGGCAAATAAATTGGAATAAACAAACAAACAAATAAATAAGGAGATAATCTGGCGTTGGATCCTGGGGTATAGGGCAGTGTCAATCCCAGATTATCTGCGTTGAACTGGATTATATGAGTCTACACTGCCAGATAATCTGGGATGAGATAATCTGGAATTGGATCCTGGGGTATAGGGTAGGGTAGATCCCAGATTATCTGATTTGAACTGGATTATATGAGTCTACACTGCCAGATAATCTGGGATAAGGAGATAACCTGGGATTGGATCCTGGGGTATAGGGCAGGGTAGATCCCAAATTATCCGCTTTGAACTGGATTATATTTGAACTGGATTATATGAATCTGGGACACAGATTATCTGCCAGATAACCTAGCCCAGGGGATAAAGTGATACATGATAATCTGGGAAATAATCAGATCCTGGGATATAGGGCAGTGCCAAATAGTCTTAAGGAGATAATCCCAGATTATTTGCTTTGAACTGGATTATATTGGTCTACACTGCCAGATAATCTAGGTGAAGGCGATAATCTGGGATCGGATCCTGGGATATATGATAATGTAGATCCAGCCTATAGCACGGGATCTTCCGCTCCCATCCAGACTCTGTTTAGCATTCAAGGTCGGGTAGGAGCCGGCACTTCATGGCTAAGTAACCCCCCAAATTGGCGCTGCAAATCCCAGGAAGCCTTTCCTGCATACAAACGCACAAGGGAGCGTGCCTTTCCCTCCGCGCCCCCCGCCGAACCCCAACAGTGGTACGTTCCTGCTTCGGGAGCCCGAAAGAGGGCGATACCACTGGAGGGCGGGGGGGGGGTGCGCCTCTTGGGTGCAGGCGCCGCCTCTTTCTCCCCTCCTCTTTTCTCTCTTTTCTCTCTCCACTCCCGGCAGGATGCAGGCTCAGCGGCGGGGAGCCGAGCCCGGAGGAGGAGGAGGCGGCTGAGGCGGGTCCCTCCCTGCCTCCTACCGGCCGGTGCAGGTAAGAAAGAGGGGCGGGGGACGGCCGCAGTGGCTCCGTCTTTCCTTGGGACGGGTTTCGAGACACGCGCCTCTTGGGAGACATACGGTAGCAGCCTTGGTCCCCAAGGGGAGAGCAGGGCTGGGGGAAGGAAGGTGCCCTCTTCTGCCTTGGACCTGGCGCTGCTTTGGCCGCCTTGAGATGCTGGGGGAGGGAGTCCCAGTCCCAGTCCCCCCTCCACCTGCTTCTTCCTTCCCTGGCTTGGCTTGATTTTCAAGTTCCTCCCACTGCTGGAGATCTGAAAATAGAGCCCATCTTTTGGAGAGAGAGGTGGGTGGGGGTGGATCTACAATGCATTATATTATTATTATTATTATTGGGCCATGTAATGCGGCTCTGCATCATGTGGCTGTGTAGATCCAGCCTTAGAGATTGGCACAAGCATTGGATGCTCTGTAGCCTCTTCCTTGGCTAGAAACTACAAGCAGTCCCCACCTTGCGAACAAGATAGGGTTCTTTATATCCCATTTTATCTGTTCATAGAACCTCCACTCTAATATTAATAATAATAATACAAAATAATAATCTATCTATATCTATCTACCTATATAATAAAGCGGAATGTTTGTATGTATGTTTGTTTGTTTGTATGTTTGTATGTAAGTGGCAGCGTTCTGATTGGCTGCCACTTTCACAGGCCACAGCGACCAGCACGGGTGATGGACCTGCACCAAACTTAGTACACATAACCCCCCTCACCCCCTTTACATCCTGGTGCAGTTTGGGGGAGATGGACCACGGATTATGGGATTTGTAGTACTTTCCAACACTTTGGTTCCCACAGACCACTGCGGCCACCTACAAGGACCAATACAGACCACACTTGGCACACACAGCCCCCATTACCCCACTCTACGTCCTGGTGCAGTTTGGAGGAGGGCGGACCACGGGTTATGGGACTTGAAGTACCTCTACTCACTTCCCAAGTCCGCTGCGACCCTCATCCGATTACTGATCGAGACCACACTTGCCACACATAACCCCTATGACTGCCTTCGAGTCCTGGTGAGGTTTGGGGGAGGACTGACAATGGATGATGGGATTTGTAGTACTTTCACAACCCTCTGTTCCCACAGCCCACTGCAACCCCTGACAAACACTGATAAAAACCACACTTGGCACACAGAACCCCAGTGACCCACTCTATATCCTGCTGCAGTTTGGAGGAGGGCGGACCATGGATGATGGGACTTGCAGTACCTTCATTAATTTCATTATACTACTACAACTCCCAATAATGATGGATCAAGACCAAACTTGGCAGACAGAGCCTCCATGACCCACTCTACGTCCTGGTGCAGTTTGGAGGTGGGTTGACCATGGATGATGGGACTTGCAGTACCTTCAGTAATTTCAGGATACCACTGCAACTCCCTATAATGAGGGATCTAGGCCACACTTGCCAGACAGAGCCTCCATGACCAACTCTACGTCCTGGTGATGTTTGGAGGATGTTGGACCATGGGCGATGGGACTCGCAGTATCTTCACTAACTTCCCGACAGCACTGTGAGCCACATCAATAACTACTACATACCAACTAATACGTTTCTCTAAAAACCTGGGCACTGCCAGGTCTCCAAGCTAGTAATATAATATAGTAGTGGAGCCCCTGGTGAACTGAAATTTCTGAATGAAAGGTCGACATCCAATGTAATACTAATAATACAAAATAATCATATAATGATAATAATATAGTAATGGAGCCCCTGGTGGTGCAGTGGGTTAAACCGCTGAGCTGAACTTTCTGACTGAAAGGTTGCAGGTTCGAATCCAGCGGGGTGAGCTCTGCCAACATGCAAATGTGAGTAGATCAATAGGTACCGCTCCAAAGGGAAGTAACGGCTCTCCGTGTAGTCATGCTGCCCACATGACCTTGGAGGTGTCTACGGACAACGCCAGCTCTTCCATAAACATTCCTGTCTACTGTTTTAAATTGCTGCCTCTTGTTTGATAAAGCTTTCCTCATAAGACATTTGCTAGTCTGTGAAGTGCTAATTGAAATGTCGCAGGTTCGAATCCAGGGAGCGGGGTGAGCTCCTGCCGCGAGCCCCAGCTTCTGCCAACTTAGCAGTTCAAAAACATGCAAATGTGAGTAGATCAATAGGTACCATTTCGGCGTAACAGTGCTCCATGCAGTCATGCCAGCTACATGAATTTGAAGGTGTCTACGGACAATGCCGGCTCTTCGGCTTAGAAATGGAGATGAGCACCAACCCTCAGAGTAGGCTGCGACTGGACTTTGTCAACCTTTTGGCCAGCAAGTTCAGCAGCTCAGCGGTTTAACCCACTGCGCTACTGGAGGCTCCATTACTATATTACAATATTACTGTTATATATGATTATTTTGTATTATTATTAGTATTATATTGCATTACATTATAATATTATCAATATTATATGTATATACCATGTATTATATTATCAGCATAGCACAATGTTAGTATTATACATGGCTATATTCTACTATACCACAATATTATTAGTAATATTGCATGTAGTATTGCGCTTTACGTTGGCCTGCCTATGTCGTCGATCCGGAAGCTCAAGCTGGTGCAGAACACTGCCGCTCGGCTCCTGTCTGGGGCCCCAGCAGGTTGCCGCATAACACCAATCTTGCAGGATCTGCACTGGCTGCCTATTGAGCACCGGGTCGCCTTCAAAGTGCTGGTTCTTACCTTTAAGGCCATACACGGCCTGGGGCCAGCGTATCTGAGGGACCGTCTCACTCCATATTGCCCATCGAGATCACTTCGGTCCGAAGAGGCAAACCTCCTGGTAGTACCGTCTGTAAAGTTGGCACACTTAACATCTACCCGCCGGAGGGTTAGCTCCTCTGTTATAGCTCCTACGCTTTGGAACACCCTCCCGGCTGAAGCCAGAGCCCTGAGAGATCTACTCCCGTTTAGACGGGCCTGCAAAACTCATCTGTTTAAGCAGGCCTTCGGTGAGTAGGCCCGTGCCTACCCTATGGGCTGTTATGTTGCTGCTGTTTTATTGTTTTATATTGTTTTTATTGTTTTTAACTGTGTTCTTAACTGCTTTATGTTTTTAACCCTTTGGTGCTGTGCCATTGGCTCTGTGAGCCGCCGCGAGCCTCCGGGAGTCGGCGGCGAAGAAGCTCCATTAAATAAATAAATAAATAAATATACAATTATTATATTATTATATATTATTATATTGTACTATATTATTATAATACCACAATATACCACAATATATATAATACACTACCGTTATATTATACTATTAATATTATATAATATATTGTACTGTAGGTTTGTTCTTAAATTGAATTTTTATGTAAGTCAGAAACAATACATTTAATAAGAGAAACTCCCACCACACACCCACACCCACAAAGTGTAGATCTAGCCCTACAGCTTGGCTTGTGCTTTTGATGCTCTGTAGCCTCTCCCTTGGCTAGAAACTACAGGCAATCCTCAAGCAGCGAACAAGGGGTTCTGTAGGTGTGTTCTTAAGTTGAATTTGTATGTAAGTGAGAAATGGGACTTTTAAAAAGTGTAGTTCCCACTACATACACACACACATATATTTAACAGTGTAGATCCAGCCTTTTTACACACACCTACACTAGCTGTAGCCGCCACGCGTTGCTGTGGCCAACCTTCCTTCCTTCCTTCCTTCCTTCCTTCCTCCTTCCTTCCTTCCTTCCTTCCTTCCTTCCTTCCTTCCTTCCCTCCTTCCCTCCTTCCTTCCCTCCCTCCCCCTTTCCTTCCTTTATTCCCTCAGTTTTTTCTTTCCTTATCTCATTCCTTCTCTACCTCTTTCCTCCCTTCGCCTCATTTTTTCTTTCTCTCCTTTCGTCCTTCTCTACCTATTCTTGAACTGCAACTCCCAGCAGTCCTCCTGATTGATCTATCTATCTACCTACTATCTATCTCTATCTAATTTATATATCTTATCTATCTGGAGGATTGCTGGGGGTTGCAGTCCAGGAATAGGAAATACAAAATATGTACGGATTGGGAAGCTCTCAAAGAAATCCGCGAAGCTTATAAGCGGTGTATTTGGATCCTCCTCCTCCCCTAAAGGGCCTGGCCTAGGGGATGCTGGGAGTTGTCATTTCCATTTGTGCGCTGTATTGTCATTTAGCTTTTTTGGATGTTTGAGTCCTTTCCGCTGTTTTTTGGGAGGGGTTTTTGAGTGATGGTCACTTGTTGGTCTGTAAGGGATGTGGCGTCCAAATTTCATATCAATTCGTCCAGTGGTTTTTGAGTTAGGTTAATCCCACAAACGAATATTGCATTTTTATTTATATAGATTTGTGTGTGTGTGTGCTTTGGATCACATAGGGATCGCATACTCCTGTGGTTTTTTGTTTTGCTGTCTTGCTCTTGCTCAGAAGATTTCTCCTCACTTTACGTCTGTCTCTGTGATAATTGGATTTTGACAAATTTGGCTTCTGGGTTGGCTTCAGTGGAGACCCCTTTCCCCCATGATAACTCTTTCAGAAATGAATGTCCCTTCCAAGAGGTAGATTTCTCTTATTTCCCCGTTCTTAAGTGTGAGCCATTTGTAAGTCGGGTGTTTGTAACTCAGGGACTGCCTGTACACTGCTTTGTCACAGTGACTATAAGATCCCATGTTGATCACTAATATTACACCACTCAATGAGGGGCTGCCTGTTATTGATTCTGATGCTCACCTCTGATTTGTTGTCTCAAGAGAACTTGAATTGGGTGCCTGGCCAATTTCCAGATCGCTTTCCCTCTTTGCTCTGTAGCTATTGCTATTATATCCCAGCTCTATTAAAGTGGCAGGATGCGTA
The DNA here is from genome assembly GCA_030556195.1 of Anolis apletophallus. Classification (NCBI taxonomy): domain Eukaryota; kingdom Metazoa; phylum Chordata; class Lepidosauria; order Squamata; family Anolidae; genus Anolis; species Anolis apletophallus. The sequence goes on from JARBWK010000012.1 coordinate 24,845,196, forward strand.
TTGATTTCCCTGTATGGCTACTCTTTCGGTATGGAAAAAGCAATAGCACACTGTGACGGCGCAGCAAGCACCACTTGCATGGAAAACTTTAAGTTCCAAAGGTTTTGCTTTGTTAAAATGTGTTTTGCAACTTGCAGAGTTTTGCAAAGGTTTGGTTGCATTGATTGGTTCTTTGTACCTGTCAATCATTGTTTACAGAGCCCAATTAAGTTTGTTCCGCCCCCTTTCCCAGGGACTTTGGGAATCTAGCCATTTTGTTTAAGAGAGCTTTCCTGGATTTCTCCAGAAGAGGACATACTTGAAGGTTGGCCAGGCCAGGCCTTGGTCAAGCCATCTTTCAACACCAAACTGACTTTCCTTGGGTCTCATACTCAGAGCTGCCCAACAGTCCAGTATGCTGGGCTTTCTGTATGAGACCCAAGGAAAGAAGGCCCAGCATACTGGACGGTTGGGCAGCTCTGAGGAGAGCCAGGCGCCTTCAAACCAGTCAGTTGGCATTCAGAGGAAGGTTTAGTGCCTTCAATATAGGCCAGCTGGCTGGGGTCTCGAGTGTCCTTACTTCGAGGCCATAGAGCAGTGTTTCCCAACCAGTGTGCCATGGCACACTAGTGTGCCGTGAGCGATCATCAGGTGTGCCGTGGGAAATTGGAACCTCCAATACCCTTTCTTCCCCCTCCTGCTGATCACTTTTTCTTCTCCACTCGGGCTCCCTTCTTCCCAGTCTCGCTCTGCTTGCTTTGCCTTGCTTTGTTCATGCTGCCATTTCTGCGGGAGGGGGGAGGGAGGAAGACGTGACCCGTGCGGGCGCTACTGCACAAACTCGCCCCACGTCTTCCTATCTCCCCTCCACAGTGCTCTCTGGATATAGGTGAACTTTAACTCCAAAACTCAAGGTCAATGCCCACCAAACTCTTATAGTATTTTCTCGTGGTTACGAGAGTTCTGTGTGGGAAGTTTGATTCCATTCCATCATTGGTGGAGTTCGGAATGCTCTTTGATTGCGGGTGAACTATAACTCCCAGCTGTTGAGCAAGACCTTCGTGTGTGTCTTTCTGCCATTCCTGCCAGGATATCTATGTTGTGTTCATCGAAACAGGCCCAGGTTTCACACTGAGAGTATAAATACATTTAAAAACATATTAACTATATGTATTACTGTGTTAGAGTGTCATTTTGTGTCATTTTGGTTGGTGGTGTGCCCCAGGATTTTGTAATTGTAAAAAATGTGCCGCGGCTCAAAAAAGGTTGAAAAGCATAGAGAAAGAAAGGACTTGGACTGCCATCCGGCTGAAGCTTCCTGGACCAAAGCTACAGAGAGACTGTAAAGTATTTTTCCTTTATCTTTGGAGAAGAAAGCTAAGTGCCTGAGTGAAGTTAACTCTTGTTAAGAACAATAAAGCCTGTTTGAGTTAACTATAGTGTCCAGCTTCGTCCTTGGGAGCCTCAAGCCTCTAAAGCACTGTTTCTCAACCTTCCTAATGCCGTGACCCCTTAATACAGTTCCTCATGTTGTGGTGACCCCCCCAACCATAAAATTATTTTTGTTGCTACTTCTTAACTGTAATTTTGCTACTGTTATGAATCGTAATGTAAAAATCCAAAATACAAGATGTATTTTCATTCGCTGGACCAAATTTGGCACAAATAACTAATATGCTGAAATTTGAATACTGGTGGGGTTGGGGATCGATTTTGTCATTTGGGAGTTGTAGTTGTTGGGATTTATAGTTAACCTACAATCAAAGAGCATTCTGAACTCCACCAAAGATGGAATTGAACCAAACTTGGCACACAGAACTCCCATGACCAACAGCAAATACTGGAAGGGTTTGGTGGGCATTGACCTTGAGTTTTGGAGTTGTAGTTCACCTACACCAGAGAGCACTGTGGACTCAAACAATGATGGATCTGGATCAAACTTGGCACGAATACTCAGTGTGCCCAAATGTGAACACTTGTAGAGTTTAAGGAAAATAGATTTGAAATTTGAGAGTTGTAGTTGCTGGGATTTATAGTTCACCTACAATCAAAGAGCATTCTGAACCCCACCAACAATAGAATTGGGCCAAACTTCCTACACAGAACCCACATGACCAACAGAATATATAAAAATACTGTGTTTTCTGATGGTCTTTGGCGACCCCTCTGACAACCCCTTGTGACCCCTTCAGGTGTCCCGGCCCCCAGGTTGAGAAACACTGCTCTAAAGGAAGGCAAGAAGCAATCCCCTGGTATAAAGAGAGCATGTCTTTGCCCTTCACTTAGTGTATACAGACCGGGTGCGACAGCACACACACCATCGGCTGTAACGGAGAGGCGAGACTAGATGTACAGGTAGTGACTTGTAAATGGATATTTTGGCCACAAGCTTTCCTACCATCTTCATACAGTTGGGATCACTCACTGTACAGGAAAATCAATATGGTGGTGTTAGATGTACCAAAGAGATGTAAATCTGATGCAGGTAGAATTATGTTATATTCCCATCCGTAGCTCGGTGCTGGGATTTGTAGACAGTAATGCAATAATAATATTGTATGTCTGGCGTACAGATTGCAAGGAGTGGCAGGTGGCCAGAGGATGCCTTGCTTGTTCCTCCTTCTGTTGCTAGTCTTGTGTTTGCATAGCTGTGCACCAACTATGTTTTCTTTCCATGCAGCATCACAGCAATATGCTGCCCTCTTGAACCCTCCTGTTGTTGATCTGTTTCCTCAACAGCGTTTTCCATACAGTTTCTTTTTTTCTTCCTATTGTTTCGAAAGTTTGCTTTGCGGCAGTTTTGTAGACCTCCCTAAAGCGCGTGAGGTGTGTCGAGGGATTATCAGGGCCTGGGAGCAGAAACGTATTAATGCAGAACAATAAACCTGCGGCACTAGCAACGTGAAACAATACATCATTACACAATGGAAGTGCGTGTGACAGAATGGCCGCATTCAATTACATCTTAATGCCAACGTTGAGAATTGGGTGTCATTTAAGGTGGAAGGAAAACTTATTGAATCAGAATAGACATTTCAATGCTTTATCATATTTATTAATCATGGCTTTGAAATTTATACCATCTTTTAAAAGAATACTTAATTTTATTTATTTATTTATTTGCGACATTTATATGCTGCCCTTCTCACCCCGAAGGGGACTCAGAGCGGCTTACAAGTAAAATGTAAATACAATATATTATATTATTGCCATAGCACAATATTAATATTATACATTACATTGTACTATAACATTATACTGTAATATTATTATGTAATATATAATATAAAATATAGAATTATTATAATGTAATACAATGTAATACTACTACTAATAATATTATATTATATTATCAATATTATATGTATACACACAATATATTAATTTTTGCAAACCTTAGATTTGCATCTAGTAAATAACCAGGCTCCGATTCCCCTCTCAGGCCCCTTCTACACTGCCAAACAATCCACATTATCTGCTTTGAATTGGAGTACCTGAGTCTACACTGTTATATAATCCAGTTCAAAGCAGATAATCTGAATTTTATATGGCAGTGTAGAAGGGGCCTCAGCTATGGAAACCCATTTGGTGATCTTGGTTGAGTCACATTCTCTCAGCCTCAGAATTTTGGAAAGGCACGCTCTTTTAGAGATCATAACCTTTTGGAAAACCAGGAATCTCCATAACCTTTTGGAAGCATGACCCTTTTGGAGATTATTTGACTTTCACACTATTTGGAATAATCATAACCTTTTGTAAAGTATGATTTTTGTGAGAACAGTTAAATACTCATTTGAGTAAATCTTCTCCTTAGTGGTAAATATCCACTAGTATTCATGCAAGGCAGTTAGGCTTCTCAGTTGTTAGACTGATGTATCTGGCTATCTCTCTGAACTGTCAGGAACAAAGATATGCCAATGCACAACATATATAGCATATCTTCCGAAGTATTACAGTATTTCAGTTGCCCAAAAAAAAATCTACTCTCCCATAAAATACATTGTTTTTAACTCAAACTGTCAAAACCAAAAATAAGGTGTCTTCGTTAAAAGTTACATAGTGGATTTAGTTACAAACCACATATATTCAGCATACAGGTATCTTTCTTATTGGTTAATAGTTTAAACAGTAAGTTCTCTAAAGCATTTTGTTTTAATCTCTTCATTGTTGCATACAGACAAATGCTGTCTTCAGTCTAATAACTTCCTGAACATTGACTCAATAAAGACTGATTATTCACTGCAGCATCCTTATATTGACTAAATTCTAAACTATACAGTACTTCTGATGCAAACTCTATACTGACTTTTGATGCAAAACTCTAAACCAGGGGTGACCACACTTTTTCATCATGCGAGCTACTATATGAACAATCAAGTTGAAAAGATCACCTGTTGTGCATGTGAGCATGCGCGCGCACGCTCCTACTGCAGCCTTCCATCCACGCGGGGCTTCTTTCTTGCCTGCCCACGAACTCGCCGCCACGCGCACCCGGGAAAGGGATCCTCCTTGCCTGTGCGCGCGCTCTCTCTTAATGTCTTCGTTACCTTCCTCCATCCTGCTGCGTGCTTTCGCGAAGCAGGAAGTCCCCATCCCGTCCTGCTTCTTGCGTGCACAGCAGGCCCCTCCCACGCACGCAGCAGGAGGGTATTTATAGGCGCACCCGCCAGCGCTCCGGCCAGATATGGCTTCGGCGGCGGCTTGGAAGGCGCAGGACTGGGAAGAGGGGTTGCCTGGCTGCTGCCTGGGCCGGGAAACTCAACCAAGAGAGGGACCCACGTGAAGTTGGAGCCTTCCCACGGCAGCCTCCCCCCCCCCTCCTCCCTCGAGGCTTCCTTACCTGGGCAGGAGAAGGAAGAGTGGAAGAGGTGCTTCCCCAAAGTGACAGATTGGGGGGGGGGGGGCGCCCTTCCTTCCTTTCGAGGGTGTCACTCAGAAAGGACGCCCAAGTGGACGGCTGGCATGAAGGAGGACCCCTCCCACTGGTGGCAGTCCATGCCCACAGGAGAGAGGGGGGGTGGCTCTTCCTAGCCGCCGCCTTTCTCCTACGAGGGCGAGGGAGGGCGAGGCGGAGAAAGGCGGCGAGGGCACAAGCAGCAGCAGCAAGTGGAGTCTCCATCCCCGCAGCCCCCTCCTCACCAGCCATCCGGCTGGTGCGGCCCAAAGATCACCTGGAAGAGGGCCGAAGATCACCTAGGTGCTCCCGATCACCATAATGAGCACCCCTGCTCTAAACTGTACTGACATTTGGCTTCTAAAATGGAGTCTTAAATCAGAATAGTCCCAGATCTGGTCACATAATCTGCAGTCCCTCCCACAACCTCAAACAACATAGAGTTGAGGAAAAGCTGCATATCAAAATATACATACAACATAGTAAGCAAAATCCTAGGGTTGCCAGAATTTGGAAATGACTTGAAGGCAAACAACAATAACAAACAATGCTTAGTGTAGTACATTTTCTACATCTTTGTTGCACCAGATCCCTGACGAGTCCCTCAGTAAACCCACTTGACACCAGCGATGGTTAAATGCTTTATTTAGAATAGATGATTAAAGAAAGAGGCTAGGATTATAGTCTAATGTGCCTTCAGGCAGCAAAAGATAGCAGCATCAATGTCCAGGAACAAAGCAGGGTTGCAATGGCAATAGTCCGGGATAACACAGGAGCAAAGGCAAACGCAGGATCAGCAGGCAAAGAGTCTAAATGCCCCAATGGGCTAATCCAAGAAAGAGTTCGTGGCAGCAAGGCTTTGGCAAATAGAGTCCATGGCTTTGAGGCCTGAGGCCAGGCAAAGTTCTATGAAGGCTTGGCTTGGTTACTGTAACGTTGGCAGAAGATGCCCATTGTCTCTGGGGCTGGATCTATATAGGCCCTCAAGGCTTTGATCCTTTCGACGTGAGGTTGCGTCGAAAGTCAGTTCTCAAAAGTTTCCAGCCAGGCCTTCTCTATCCCTGCCGCATCAGAATGGTATGTGAGTCCAATTAGCGAGGGCACCTGGCAAACGGGAGTTAACTCAGCTTGGTTCTCTGTGCACCGCTTATCGGCTTGGGCTTGGAGTGAATCTTGGGTGCCTGTGGCCTTGAACACTGAATGAACCAGATGCCTCGGCTTCTGCAGCCTGAGACTTTTAGGCCTGGCAGGCCTCTGTGAAACTTTGGTTCTTACTTGGGATTCATCATGGCCTGGGTCTTGCTGGGGGCTAGAGTCATGTTGGGGCATGACAATCTTATTATGTTATCTAAGTCTCTTTAAAGAGACCACAATCTTTCTTTTGACTTGCAAATAGATGTAAATCACTCACATTCAAACGAAATAAAAAATTAATGTGAGTTATTTTTTTTTCTTGTGGGAAAAAACTTTTTCCAAAATACCATTTTTCCATCTTATGTCATGCCTTTATAGGCATGTTTGATAAAACCATATGTTTTATGGAGTTATAAATACATGCTGATATATTTGTTTATATATGTGCAGTTTATTGTACATTTCTTACTTTTCTCAGTAAGGACAAATAGGCTGAGAGATCGCTTTTATCCTAGAGCTGTGACTATATTGAACTGTGTGGTTTCATGCCAGGCCCAAAGCTGGGGGGAGGGGGGCTTCAGCCCCCCCCCCCCGAAATTCTCAGGGTGAGAAGGCCTTTTTGGTACATTATTTAAACTGTTATGTGTATTCATATCATGATCTGATGTGTGAGATAATGATACAAAAGTTTGCTAGGGTAGAACCTCTCTCACTCAGCCTCAGCCTCCCCCCCCCCAAATCAAACTCAGCCCCCACCCCCCGAATCAAAATCCTGGCTACGGTCCTGTTTCATGCAGATGTGGGATTAGGGGTTGTGCAATAGCAATTAGCATGTGGAAGAATGGGTGCTTTGTTATCTAATTTTACATTGCATTGCAATTTGATATAATATAATATAATATATTGTATTATGTTATAGTATAGTAATTGTAATGTAATAATAATAATAATAATAATAGTATGATTATGGTATGTGGTGTATGCATTTGGTATTGGTGGTGTTGTATTGTAACACAGTATAATACTGCCAATGATAATGTGATACAATAATTATATCGTGATATTATTAATTATATATTTGTATTACATGCAATATTGCTAACAATATTGCGATATGTTGTAATGTTAATTGTTGTTTTTTCAGTTTGTTGTAAGCCGCTCCGGCAATATTGTTATATGTACACTGTAAGCCACTCTGGCAGTATTGTTGTTTGCTGTAAGCCACTCTGAGTCCCCTTCGGGGTTGAGAAGGGTGGCATATAAAAATAGTAAATAAATAAATAAATAAATACATAATTTGTACATATATAATGTGATTGGGGATGCATTTAATTTTGTTGTATGCTGTACAATGACAATAAAGTTATTCTATTCTATTATTTGATTCTGTATGTCCTGAACATCTTACTCATTGGTTGTGTTCGGTGGTAAATTTTCTTCCTATAGGACAGTGGTTCCCAACTTTTTTTTTGACCAGGGACCATTGTCCAACATTAGTACCAAAAGGGTTACAAATCAGTTTTTGGTCTATTTTAGATTCGGTTTGGTTATTAGGGTGCTAATTCAAAAATTGCATTGGATAGACCACATCAGCTCTAGTTTCTGATCCAGAACATATGCTATCCAGTAGTGTCCATCTGCTCGCCCACATAAAACCATATTTAATAAGCCTTGGCACTATAAGAGGGTTTCACTACACCAGTTGCTCTCATTGCAATTATGTAGTAACAGTGAGGCTGTGGACCATATTTTAGTTCTTGCGGACCACTCGTGGTCCATAGACCACAGCTTGGGAACCACTGCTGTAGACTTTTGGGAAGTATGTTTTCTATTAGGAGTGAGAAAAGTCTTCTGGTTCAGGAGAATCTTTGAGCAGGTCATGAAGCATTGTTTGGATTCATAGAAGACTCTTCGCAATTAGCTGTTAAACTGTTGATTTAATTTTTGTAACACTTTTATTTTAATGGGAATGGCCCTGAAGGCTAATCCAGTCATGGGAAAGGTTATGATTTCAAAACATGCACAGGAAAGGGTATATATTCAAAATATATATCCAAAAATACAATAATCACGAATACCTAATCCAGGTTTTTACAATGTTGCCATCATCCTTATATTTCCAGCATTAATATTTATTAAAGGAAGTTGTTTCTCCTTTCCCAAAGTATTGCATATATATAGAAAACTGTGTCGGCAATAGGCATATTTCTCTAGAAGTGTGTACAAATTTTAAAATATATATTAAATTTTAAAATTTTGATATATTACATCTGGCCCAGCCATAAGGTTTTAATTATTTTGTATCATTGCTTATATGTGAATTATATTGATTGTACTGTTTTATTGTTTGCTGCTGTGTTATTTTATTGATGTGTTATTGGGCTTGGCCTCATGTAAGCTGCCCCGAGTCCCCTTGGGGAGATGGTGGCGGGGTATAAATAAAGTTTTATTATTATTATTAATTATTATTATTAAATAAATCCGATCTGTGTTTAATGTGTCGTCAAAGGTTTTCATGGCTGGAATCACTGGGTTTCTGTGAGTTTTCCAGGCTGTATGGCCATGTTCCAGAAGCACTCCCTCCTGACGTTTCACCTACATCTATGACAGGCATCCTCAGAGCCCAAACACAGCACCCAAACATGAATCAAGGAACGTTAAAGGCACTGCAGACTAATTCAATCTGAGAAGTCAGCCATGGCAGAGCACCCGATGAACCAACCTGGACACAGCATATTATTTGAGGACATAGAAATGCTGGACCACTCTTACAACTACCATATTAAACTACACAGAGAAGCCATTGAAATCCACAAGCATGTGGGTAATTTCAACAAAAAGGAGGAAATGATGAAAATGAACAAAATCTAGCTACTCATTTTTAAAAACTCTAGAACTAGGACAGTAAAAAAGCAGGGCCAGCTAACACCTCCAAACAAAGGATTCCCTCAGGCAGCAATCAGTCAGGCTTTGAAGCTACAAGGCCATTAAATGCTAATCAAGGTGGCAAATTGCAACATTCACACTTGCCTCAAGCAGGCAAGAGTTCTTTCTCCCACGCTGGGCATTCCCCACTTGCGTAATTTCCAACAGACCTCACCATCTCTGAGGATGCCTGCCAAAGATGTGGGTGAAATGTCAGGAGAGAATGCTTCTGGAACATGGCCATACAGCCCGGAAAACTCACAGCAACCCAAGTTTTACCAAGTGAGTATTATTTGAGCACCAGGCATTTGTCTTTCTGCTTGATTGATTTTATATACTGTATTTTCTGGCATATAAGACTACTTTTTAACCCAAGAAAATATTCTCAAAAGTCAGGGGTCGTCTTATACGTGGGAGTCGTCTTATATGCAGGAGTCGACTTATACACTAGGCGTTGTTTTGTACATACTCCGGGAGTCGTCTTATAGAGCGGGTGCTGAAACTTCCAATCTGGTTAGGAGAATCTGTGGTTGCCGCACATGGTGGGGGGAGCTCAAAAATGGCAGTGGCCGCGTCCCTGCCGTATGCAGCGACTGTAAGAAAGCATTAATGCCTTAAGGTCAATGCTGTACAAGTACGGTAGAAGAAAATCTATTCACCAGGATTCGTGGACTTAATGTAGTCCTGATGGTGAGGTGAAGGTATGGAAAAACGAGATAGAGTAACTCTGGGCCCAGAAAAACACATCTGCTTTACCTGTCTGGCCCGCCTTTGTATCCTATTACCGTACCTCCTCCTCTGCCTCTCAGATCTTGCTCCTGAAGACTGCAGTGAAGCGATGCAGGTGTGCATGTGCAAGATCTGAGAGTTAGAGAAGGAGGTACAGTAATAGGAAAATTACCATATTGAAATCAAATCTGATGCTTTTTAAATGGTTATTTGGTGTGTGTTGAAGATGGGTAGTCTTATACAGCGAGCATATCCCAAACACTATTTTTAAACTGGAAAAGTTGGGGATCGTCTTATACGCCCAGTCGTCTTATACGCCGGAAAATATGGCACTTAGTTTTAAACATGCTAGACTGTTATGCTTCGATTGTTGCTCTTTTGCACCAATGTGCTGTACATTTTTACAAAATACCCTTGGGCTTTTCCACCCCTATGAGAGGCATGTGTTTGTTCTGTCTCATTATATTCTATGCCTGCATGCTTTTGAGGTCATACAATAGAAATGTATAAGCCCACTGAATGCAAAAGGACCTTTTCATTCTGCAACTGCCGAAAAAGAATTTACAAATTAGGTCATTCGTTTTCTTTTTCTTTTGGAAAGAAAGAGGTGAATGGAATAATTTCAGTATTGCTGTTAGGGCTGAGAAGGCACCGAGGGGAAAATATCCACCTGACTCATCCTTATTTCACCTCTGCCTGGGAGCAATGTGAACTATGCGTACGACTTGAGTCTTGGCATGAATGAATCAGGATTACAAAATAGATCTTTTTGGAGGGAGTGGGGATTAGATGTTACACAATCTTGTCAAAGCTATTTTTAAAACTCAGCTTTAAAAATATTTTTAATTGCTTTTGTTATTTGCTGAGAGCAAATGTCATATGAACTGTTGATTACATGCATTGAGACTATTTCCAAATTCTGTGCCTTTGTGTGACTGTTTGGTGTAATAAAATCCATACCCAACACATGCAAAACTAATATCGGTGGTTGTTAAGGAATGGGTGCTAGAAACTAGGAACTAAAATGTAAGTTAAAAAAAATACTTTTTGCATGCTACTTAGTGGCTTTTCTTCACAAATGAAGATTCAGATTCAGGAAGGACTCATCCCACACTTTCTACAAACGCGTTGATGACTAAGAAGGCCAATCCGAGATGGGCAAGTCCGGTTGCAGAAAGCACAGCAAAAAGTCTCCTTGGGTGATGTTATTTCCAAGTTATGATTCTTTCTGCGTTGTCGTTTCTCTACGAGACTCGTTCGGCGTGTCTTCTCGAAAGAGGCCACAGCATTGTGGATATTACATCTCCATGCCTCCTGATGTGAGGCCAGGCTGGACCATTTTTGGTGATCAATCTGGCTGAGTCTGAGATGTTGTTTCAGGGAGTCCTTATATCTCTTTTTGGGGGCGCCTCTCTTGCGCTGACCCATGGCGAGTTCACTGTATCTTTGGGAGGCGGTGGTCCTCCATCCTAGAGATGTGCCCTGCCCAGCGCAGCTGTGTTGTCAATAGCATGGCCTCAACGCTGGTGATCCCTGCTTGCTCAAGGACAGCAACATTTGTTACATAGTCGGTCCAGTGTATATTTAGGATTGTGCGAAGACAGCGCTGATGAAAGCGTTCGAGGAGTTGTAGGTGTTGGCGATAAGTGACCCATGTTTCAGACCCATAAAGGAGAATAGACAGTACGATAGCTCTGTACACACTGATTTTTTGCTTTGCCTCAGGTGCTTGTTGCTCCAGACTCTTTTGTGAAGCCTTCCGAAAGCACTATCGCTTTATCAATCTTTTGCGTCTGAAGAGATTATGCTTCCCAGGTAGGTGAACTGCTGAACGGACTTAAGCACAGATTTGCCTATGCTGACGTGAGGATGGTGGTGTTCTTCCTGTGGTGCGGGCTAGTAGAGAACTTCTGTTTTCTTCAGGCTGACTTCCAGCCCAAACAGCTCTGCAGCTGCTGCAAAGCAGGATGTGAGGCACTGCAGGGCTGCTTCTGAATGGGCGACAAGGGCAGCATCGTCTGCAAAAAGTAGCTCACGGGCTAGATAGTTTAGAGTCTTAGTGCGAGCCCTCAGACAAGGGGGCGCCAATGGAGAGGGCATGCTACTACATAATAGACATATCAACTTCACCTTATATTTGAAACTTACGGACTTCGTAAAGCATATGCAGAATGAAGGGCACAAAATATGGATAGATTTAAAAGACATTTAATTTTGAGTCTCACAATAGTCAAAGTTCAAAGATACAGAAGAGATTTAAGGAAGATACAAAATGCTTCATTCTTGGGGAACATCTCGGGAAGTACCCCCTTTTCCCTCCACCCATGGCCCCGCTTGATTACACTCCCCCTCCACGAGGCACTCCCCCTTCCTTACCCCGTCCCTATCATCCCCATTATCCTTTCCCAACTCCACGGATAACCCATCCGTTCTTGTAAATGTCTAAAAACCCAATAAAAAACATTATATATATATATATATACATACATATATATATATATATATATATATATAGAAACTTACTGACTGATATGCCAGCAGTCCACTCACCAGACATTTTCCATCTTATCAAACTCAGGCACAACTCAGCCATTTAATTTGATTAATCAAAGAAAAGGTCTTCAATCCTTTACGAACAAGGATGAGATGCTCCTACCAGCTAAAAGTCCAAAGGAATATCTTTCCAGAGATACAGAGCCAGGTCTGGAAAGGATCAGCCTTAACAACCACATGTGCTCATGGAATGGATAATAATCCACTGCCTGTAAATCTAGGAATTCAAGGGCCCTTCCACACAGCTCTATATCCCAGAATATCAAGGCAGAAAATCCCACATTATCTGAGTGTGGACTCAGGTAACCCAGTTCAAAGCAGTTATTGTGGGATTTTCTGCCTTGATATTCTGGGATATAGGCCTGTGTGGAAAGGCCCAAAGTCTAACATGTCTACTCGGGCAACAATTTATAGACCCTTACCAATATCACCATTTGCACCAGGCTTCATACTCATCTTTTAAAGCTTCAGTTCCCACCATCAACCAGCAATTATTATTCTTCATAATATATACAACAAGCAGTCTAGGGTCTGTGAAAAAGTATAGACTATGGATTACATTTGGGGGGGGGGGGGGGGGAACCAATACATAAAAATAGACTGACAAATCTGACCTAAGAAATGACAGTATTACAAAAGCAGTGGGCAACATTGCAACTTTCCAAGGTAGTTTCTTTGTTAGTAATCCTCAAATTGCTTTTCTAAAGCAAAGACATTTTACTGTCATATAAAATCCATATTATCTGCTTTGAATTGGATTATATGGCAGTGTAGACTCATATAATGTAGTTCAAAGCAGATACTGTGGATTTGATAATCTGGATTATATGGTAGTGTAGAAGGGGCCTAAGGCTGAATCTACACTGTTCTATATCCCAGGATCCGATCCCAGATTATCTTCTCATCCCCGATTAACTGGCAGTGTAGACTCATATAAACCAGTTCAAAGCAACCAATCTGAGATCAGATACTGGATTATATGATGATGTAGATGCAGACCCCATCTACACTGCCATATTATCTGCTTTGAACTGGATTATTTGGCAGTATAGATTCATATAATTCAATTCAAATCAGATAATCTGGATTATTTGATTTGATAATTTGGATTATATGGCAGGGTAAACTCATATTCAATGTGGTTCGGTTTGCAACCCCATCCACACCGCCATATAAAATCCAGATTATCCACTTTGAACTGGACTATATATCAGTGTAGTCAAATAATCTAGTTCAAAATAGATAATGTGGATTATCTACTTCGATAATCTGGATTATACGTCAGTGTAGAAGGACTCTGTAGAGTCTACACAGACCATTATAATGCAGTTCAAACTGGATTATATGGTGGTGTAGATGAGGCCTAGATGAAGTACATAGTATGAATCTTTGTGTGTCTTCAAGTTGCCTGTCAACCTATGGAGGTCTCATGAATTTCATAAGGGGTTCTTAGACAAAGAACACACGCGGGTGGTTTAGTCAGGGCCCTTCCACACAGCCCTATATCCCAGAATATCAAGGCAGAAAATCCCTCAATATCTGCTTCAAACTGGGTTATCTCAGAAGGTTTTATCTCACTGCATTTTAATTAGCTTTCAATGCCAGTATGTCTCTGCTGTTATCAACAGCTGTTTTCATGAATGGCCACTATTAATAATATGATCCTTAAAGTCCACATGCTCTACTTTTAATTTCCTTCTAACTTCCGTATTGATAATTTCCTCCTTCCACAGAATGCTGACAAATGTGTTCAAAGAAGTGGGTTTGTATCCATGAATGCTCATGTGAAAATAAAATATAGATTTAAAGATACTGCTTATTAAATTTGTGCATTTGTATAGAATCGGTATCCGTTTCTGTTCGTTTCATTCATAAGGCCCCTGTTTTTGAGCGCCTTCCGAAAATGGACAACGTCACAAATGGGTGTCTTTGTTCTGTGCCCGAAAACATGAAAATTTTTGACCCATTGACCACTATGGGTGGGCTTCTCCAGGCTCCCCTTCCCCTCAATTTTAGGACTAGAGAGGTAAAAATTACCAAACATGGACGCCACACCTACCACTTTTAGGCTACCATAGAATCATACCGTCAGAGTTGGAAGAGACCTCGTGGGCCATCCAGTCCAATCCCCTGCCAAGAAGCAGGAAAATTGCATTCAAAGCATACCCAACAGATGGCCATCCAGCCTCTGTTTAAAAGCCTCCAAAGGAGGAGCCTCCACCACACTCCAAGGCAGAGAGTTCCACGGCTGAACAGCTCTCACAGTCAGGAAGTTCTTCCTAATGTTCAGATGGAATCTCCTTTCTTGTAGTTTGAAGCCATTGTTCTGCGTCCTAGTCTCCAGGGCAGCAGAAAACAAGCTTGCTCCCTATGAGTTCCCATCACATATTTATACTTGGCTATCATGTCTCCTCTCAGCCTTCTCTTATTTAGGTTAAACATGCCCAGCTCTTTAAGCCGTTCCTCATAGGGCTTGTTCTCCAGACCCTTGATCATTTTAGTCGCCCTCCTCTGGACACATCTCTCTTCAATGGTGGTGTCCAGAATTGGATACAGTATTCCAGATATGATCTAACCAAGGCAGAATAGAGGGGTAGCTTGACTTCCCTGGATGTAGACACTATACTTGTATTGATGCAGGCCAAAATCCCATTGGCTTTTTTTGCCACTGCATCATTGTTGGCTCATTTATATTATTTTTAGAGATTTTTTTCTTTCTATAAATAAAATCTCCTTAAAAACATTCCCTTCTCCCTACCCCCTACCCCCCCCCCCCCCCCCGAGCCAGCTATCCCCATCCTCGTACCTTCTCAGGGAAGGGTACCTTTCCTTACTGTCAAATGTCAAAGATGTTCTACACGCCACATACAGCCCAGTGCCCAGTCCCACTATTTAACTTCTTCTTTAACTAGTGGGAATTTGGGGGAGAATTCCCCTTCCCTTCGCATCATGCTTGGTAATGACATGGTTTGTCCTTATATCCTTCATTATGACCTGGATTTAAAGCATCAGGGCTACTTAAGATACTACTCCTGTGATGCTTTCCCTTCAGTCTGCAAAAGAGAAGAGCGGTGGCAGGCGAGGCAGGCAGCAATTTCAGAGGAAAATAGCAATCCTTCGCGGCCGAAAGGCAGGCAAGGAAATGGTACCTGCTCCCGCTTTCTTTTGTTCCAATGTTATTTGCATTCTGGGGGAGGGGTTCCCGTTTTGTGCTCCCACCCGAAACAAAAGGAATGAAAGAATGAACGAAATGGGAGAAATGGGTACCACACACACCACTACTTATTTCTCTCCCCCTTTTCCCTTCCTTCCTCCTTTTTCTGCTCCAAGAAATGAATACAGCTACTGAGTTGTAGGTTTTTCGGGCTGTATCTAGAAATATTCTCACTCCAGGGTGGGAGAAAAAATCCATGTCTGTTGGAGCTAGGTGTGAATGTTTCACCTAATCAAGGATTTTCCCAGGCAGTAACAAGCCACACCTAAAAACTGCCAGGCCATCAAATGCTAATCAACGTGGCCAATTGAAACAATTACACCTAGCTCCAACAGACAAGAGTCCGTAAACGCGCCTTGCATAAGGAAGGGAGCGAAGGAGCGTTCGAGGTGTTTTCTTTTCTTTTTAAAAAGGTATCTGATGTCCTCGCGGCACCTTCCCCTCCCGGCACGTGACGGGGTTCAGGAATGGGAGAGGGAAAGAAGAGGGGGGAGGAGTGAGGGGGCGGGGCCAAGGTTTTTATTATCCGCCTACTCAAAATGGAACGGGAGGGGGGAAAGGAGGGAGGAAGAGGAGTGGAAGGGGGTGGGACCAATGTTTGTTCCGTCTTGAGCTCCGCCCACCAGAGGGGGGAGGGGGGAGAGAAAAGAAAGGAGGACTGTTGTGGTGGTTGCTTGGCACGTGTTCTCTTTTTCTCTATGTACAATTCAGAACGAGAGAGGGGCGGAGGCAAAAGGAGGAGGAAGGAGGAGAGAGAGGGAAATAACATGCGTGCGCGCCTGCCTTTTCAACAGAACTTCCCACCCCTTTGTGTGCGTGAGTGCGCGCGCACGTACGTTTTTGACGTTTTTATTTGTTTCAACATTATTATTATTTTGGTCCGTGATCTGCGCCCCCCCCCCCGGCTTGCGCCCCTAGACCATGGCCTAGGTTGGCCTTATGGGTAATCCGGGCCTGTTTCATATTTTATCCCACTGCTGCCACCAATTATAACGAAAGTCTCTGTTTACCAATTACGGCAGGGTGGACCTTTTCTATTTCATCCCACCGCTGCCACCAATTATAAAGTAAGGAAGATTTAAAACGTTTGACAAATCCCCTAAGCCAGTGTTTCCCAACCAGTGTGCCAGGGCACACTAGTGTGCCGTGAGCGATCATCAGGTGTGCCGTGGGAAATTGGAACCTCCAGGAGGGGAGAGGGGAGAGTCTAGTGTGTTGAAGTATAAAAACCCTAAGAAACCTACCTCGATAAAGGCACAACATTACAACCCCCCCCCCCCTTGTCTACTTGATCTCTCCCTCTCCATACATTGGGAAGGCCCGCCTCCCTTTCCCAAAGTAGAGACCTCCTCTTGCCTCCTGGGGGTTCTGTTTGGGGAGTTTGGCCCAGTTCTATCATTGGTGGGGTTCAGAATGCTCTTTGATTGTAGGGGAACTATAAATCCCAGCAACTACTGAAGGGGTTAAAGTACAACTCCCAAATGTCAAGGTCTATTTCCCCTGAACTCCATCTGCATTCATATTTGGGCATATTGAGTATTCATGCCAAGTTTGGTCCTGATTCAAAATTGTTTGAGTCCACAGTGATCTCTGGATATAGAGTGTATAATGGTAGGTTACATACCTGTGACCATCTTTCTTCGAGTGAAGCTCTGTGAATCCACACTTATGAAGTTTGCGCGCCAGCGCGGGCTTCCCAACGGAAACTTTTCCAGTTTGAAACTTTTTGGCGGTAGCTCCGCCCAGCCAACCCGGAGGGCATAAAAGGCGCCTCCAGCGCGCCCACGCCATTCCTTACGCCACATAGCAACAAGGAAAGGGTGGTTTGAGAAAGAGGGGATGGCGGGGCGGGTCGTGTGGATTCACAGAGCTTCACTCGAAGAAAGATGGTCACAGGTATGTAACCTACCATTCTTCTTCGAGAGCTCTGTGAATGCACACTTATGAAGATTTACCGAGCTAAGGTAAAGGAGGTGGGAACAAACCAGCCAGATTGTAGAAAAATGAACAGGTTTATTGCAACCAGCAACCTGAATAAATAACATGTTAAAAAACACATAATATGAGTAGGAGGTAGGCTCCCACTTGTAAACACAGTGCAACAAGCACCATTCATGTCAGGCACGCAGGCCTCAGAACATAAGTGCAACAAGCACCATTCATGCCAGGCACACAGGCCTCATAACAGTGAGTGCAACAAGCACAACCTGAGAACAAAGGGTGCACAACTGGTGCAACCTACCCTTAAACGGGTAAAGCGCGCTTTTAACCGGTAGACTATGCCCCTACCTGGGGCATGGCACATACTTAACATTGACAGTGCAATGAACAAGGGGAGTTTGATCGACGCAACCGTCGATCGACCAGTGCAAAAAACAAGGGAGGTCTGGGGCTGACTATTGTGCAGCGCCTAGTGGGGTCTTTGGGCCAAGAATCGATCGACCAAAAGCCGCCTCTCTCCCAAACAGGGTGTCTACCCGGTAATGAGATATAAAAGTAGAGGGATTGGCCCAGATGGCCGCCCTACAAATTTGGTCCAGGGGAATCCCTTGGAGGAACGCAGTTGACGTGGCCACTGCCCTAGTCGAGCGTCCCTTGACCTTAGATGGGCACGGTTGACGGGCTATCTGATAGCACAGTTCAACTAGGGATGCTACCCAATTAGATAGTCTCTGTGCCGAAACCGGCAAGCCCAGCTTGTCGGTGGCGTACGACACAAACAGTCGGGTCGATCGGCGGTAGTCCGCCGACCGGTTTTTGTAGATCAGAAGGGCTCTTCTGACGTCGAGGCCGTTGGCCCTCGAGTCCGTGTCCCCGGGTTGGGCCAGTCCCAGGTCCGGGAGCACAATGTCAGTGTTCAGATGGAACGGAGACACCACCTTCGGCAGAAAGGTGATGTCCGTCCGCAGGATGGCCCTATCTGCTAAAAACAGCAGGTAGGGTTCGTCGACACGGAGCGCCGCCAGCTCGGAAGGGCGGCGCGCCGAAGCAATGGCGACTAGGAAGGCCACCTTCCAGGACAGGAGCCGCAGGTCGATGGATGACAGCGGCTCGAACGGTGGGGATGTCAGGCAGGACAGCACTAGGTCCAGGTTCCAACCCGGTGTAGGTGGATGCACCGGGGGACGAGTGTTGTTAACACCCCTGAGGAACCTCTTGACCATCGGGTACTGGAACAGAGGGACCGCCCCTCTGCTGGTTCTGCCAGGTGAGGGCCGCCAAATGGGTCTTCACCGAGGACATGGATAGACCCCTGTCGACCAGTTGTGCCAGGAACTCCAAGACCGATGGGACTACCAGCGGGAAGACGGTGGTAGATCGGGAAGCCTGGAACCTCTCGTAGCGGGCGATGCAAGCCGAGTACGCCTTCGACGTGGCCGGCTTGTGGGCTGCTGCCAGGATCGCTGCTACAGCTGGAGAGACCTCTGGTGCCGGCGAATCCTCCACGCCGTCAAGTGCAAGGACTGAAGGTCCGGGTGGAGGAGCATCCCGTTCTCCCGAGTCAGTAGATCTGGTCGGTGAGGGAGCGGCATGTAGTCCTGACCCGCTAGGTGTAGCAGGGTCGGGAACCAGACTTGTCTCGGCCAGTAGGGAGCGATGAGGATGCAATCGGTCCCTGAGAGCTGGATCCTCTCGACGATCCGAAGAAGGAGCGGGAACGGCGGGAATAGATAAAAGAACCCCGTCGTCCAGTCGAGCAGAAGGGCGTCCCCGAGGCATCCCCGGTGTGCATCCGGGGCAAGCCTTGCACCGAAAACTGGCAGTTGGTTGTTTTCCGGCGATGCGAAGAGATCTGCGTCCGGGAACCCCCACCGCTGAAATACACGGTGGAGCTCGTCCGGGTGCAGCATCCATTCGTGGGACGACCAGCTGGTTCTGCTGAGGCAATCCGCTTCCTCGTTCTCGACACCCGGGAGATGGACCGCCCTGGGAGTTACTTGATGGTGGACGCACCACTCCCACAGGTTCTGGGCTAGGGCCAGGAGTTTCCTCGAGCCCGTCCCGCCCTGCTTGTTCACGTAGTACATGGCCACGATGTTGTCTGTCCTGACCAGTACTACTTTCCCAGTGACGAGGGGGGTGAAGGCCCGGAGAGTCTTGGTGATGGCCAGAAGCTCCAGATAGTTGATGTGATGAAGCTTCTCCACCGCCGACCACTGCCCGTTGACAGACAGGGTGCCCGTGTGGCCTCCCCATGCCTGTAATGACGCGTCGGTCGTCACTGTGATGGCTGGGTCTACGGTGTGGAAGGGTACTCCCCTGCACACGTTGCTCTTGGACGCCCACCACCGGAGGGAGTCCTTGACCGCCTTTGGCAGGGATAACCTTTTTGAGTGGTGCTCCCTGACCGGGTCGAAATGGTCGAGGAACCAGCGCTGCAGTGGTCTGAAGCGCAGTCTCGCCAATGGGGTCACAGCTACTGTCGAGGCCATGTGGCCTAAGGTCACTTGGATTTGTTTCGCCGTGATGGCGGGCCTGTTGCAGCTGTGTATCTCGCGTCGAAGAGCCTGGAATCTGACGTCTGGCAGATAGGCGAGCTGATCGACGGAGTTGAATATCGTGCCGATGAACTTGATGGTCATCGTTGGGACCAGCTGGGACTTTTCCTCGTTGAGGCGCAGACCCAATGAGGAGAGTAGTTGTAGGGTCGTAGAGACCTGTTGATGCAGGAGTTCTGGAGACTGGGCCGCCAGCAGCCAGTCGTCCAGATAAGGAAAAATCCGGATTTTCTGCCTCCTCAAGTGCGCAGCCACGACCGACATGCACTTTGAGAATGTTCGAGGTGCTGTCCCGAGGCCGAACGGGAGGCACGTTGAACTGGTACGCCCTTCCCGCCACCTTGAAGCTCAAGAAGCGTCGATGAGCAGGTCGAATCGAGACGTGGAAATATGCGTCGAAGGTCGATCGACGCAAAGTGGTCGTTGGACCGGAGAAGTGGGAGAATGGACGACACTGACACCATCCTGAATTTCCTCGGCGAAACGTACGCGTTTAAGTCTCTGAGGTCCAGGATGGGTCGCAGGGAACCGTCTGGCTTCGGCACGGTGAAATACCGTGAGAAGAATGCCCCTCTTTCCTTGCTCTTGGGGAGCTGTGAGATCGCTCCCTTTTGAAGCAACGCGTCGACCTCCTCCAAGATCACCCTGGACGGCTGTGTCTCGACGATGAACCCGTGGGTGGAAGTTCGTCGAATTCCAAGGCATAGCCGTCTTCGACAATCCGGAGAACCCATGCATCTGAGGTGATGCGTCGCCAGGCATCGATGTAGCGGGCCAGGCGATCTCCGAATGGCGGGTGTGGTGGTGGAGGTCGAAGGATGGGAGGAGGCATGGTGGTGGCAGCGGTACTTTGCGACAAGGCGGTGTCGTCCAGCGCCCCGTCAAACGCGACGGTTGGATTGTCCATTGCCATTGCCATGGCGAGGTCGCGACTTGTTCCCCTGTCGGGGCCTGTTGGACTGCTGCTGCTGCTGCCTCGGCTGCTGCTGTTGTTGCTGCTGAGGCGCCGAGTACCTAGGGGCTTGGCGGTACTGCTGTCTGGGCTGAAACTTGGCCCGTTGATAGTACTTCGGCCTGGGTTGGGGTTGAGGCCGGTCCAATTTTGCCGTCAAGACTCTAAAGTCGTGAGTGGCCTTGAGTCTGTCGTCCGTGCCCGCAAAGAAAAGTCCCTGGGCATCGAACGGCAGATCCTCGATCGTCTTCCTCGAGTTCGTGGAAAGGCCAGAGGATTTCAGCCACGCGTGTCTTCGGATGGCGACACCGTGGGCTAGCAGCTTCCCCGAAGTGTCCGCTGTGTGGCGGGCCATGAGGATCTGATGGTGTGCTAGCGACTCTGCCTCCTGGGAAATGGAGAGAAGCGCCGTCTGCTGCTCCCGAGAAAGATCCTGGAAAAAGGGTTGAGCCCTTTCCCAGAGGATCTGGTGATACGCTGCCATACAAGCGCCGTAGTTGGCCATCTTGGTCAACAGGAGCCCGGCCTTGTAGATCTTTCGACCCGTTGTGTCGAATCTCCTTCCCTCTTGATCTGAGGGTGCCGCAGATTCTCGGCCCGAGGTTTGGGCGGAAGTGACGATCATCGAGTTCGGCGCTGGATGATCGTGGAGCCAGCTCTTTTCCCTCTCGTCTATCTTATACCATGCCTCGATACGACTTGACGTAGGAGGGATGGTAGACGAGTTGCCCATGATGCTTTAACCGCCTCCTCCAGCGGTTCTAGCATAGGAAGGTGCGGTTGGGCCGCGTCTTCGATCTGCACCCGTCTGAACACTGGGCAAGCGCTGGACCTCGTGGGGACATAGGTTTGCATCCCCAGAGATCTCGCCATCCGGCCCATCTGCTCACCGAAGGCCTTCGCGTTGTCCGTCGGCGAAGAGGAGGGTTCGGCGTCACAGCCCGCATGGGAAGGCGTTCTGTCCATGTTGAGGGACAGGATGGATCCTGATCTTATCGATCGAGGGACCTCGCCATCTTCCATCTCGTCTCCCGACCAAGGTTGGACCGTGTCTGGGATCACCGGCGGTTGTGATTGTGGAGGCGACCTGGACGTCGAAGGGATGTTTGGCATCTCTGACGACACAGGAGGAGGTGTTCGCTTGGCCGGGGCCAGGGCGAGCCTCGTGGTCTGCCTGCCTAGGGAGGTCTCGAGGCAGCGGCCTCCAGAGACTTGCCCGGAGTCACAGGAACCAGGCCTCTGGTCTGGGCTCTACGGGCTTCTTCACTCGACCTCCGGAAAGCTATCTCCATAGCCCGATCGGAGGGAGTCCTCGAAATGGCCGACCTCTGGGAGAGGCCCGACGCCATTGAGCTTGTCGATGCTCTTCGAGGAGGAGGCAGCTGGACCGTTTCGGTGGTTACGGTGCAGGGCCTCTTCGACACCGAAGTCTTCGAAGTCTTCGAGGAGACAGACTTGGTGGAATTCTTCTCCTTGTGCGGACGCTTCCCAGCCGGGCGAGCGGTCGACGCAGCGGGGACCGAAGCAGCCGCCTCGGATCCCAAGGAGGCAGATGGGACAGCCGTCGCCATCTGTGGAGGGCAGAGAGCACGCTCCGTGAGGTAGGCCTGAAGCCTGCGGGCTCTCGCTCTCGAGTGGCGGTCGAGAAGGCCTGGCAGTGCCGGCAGGCAGGAACGACGTGTCCCTCCCCGAGACACCGAAGGCACTTCGAGTGACCGTCACAGTCCGGGATCTTGCTACCGCAGGACAAACACCTTTTGAAACTGGTTGTGGACATGCTATGCTCACACAACCAGCCGAATTTCCGATGTTGCCCAAGTGGCGGAAAACAAAGGAATGGCGTGGGCGCGCTGGAGGCGCCTTTTATGCCCTCCGGGTTGGCTGGGCGGAGCTACCGCCAAAAAGTTTCAAACTGGAAAAGTTTCCGTTGGGAAGCCCGCGCTGGCGCGCAAACTTCATAAGTGTGCATTCACAGAGCTCTCGAAGAAGAAATACTTTTTAAACACATATTGAAGCAGAACCGGGAGTTCTAGAACTCCAAGTACCAAGTTAACCTTACCAACGCTGCCCGAACGTGCGGATACAAGGATGAGGGAGAACGCGTGACAACTGTGAAGTAGGATGAAAACAAAAAGGTTTATTTTCTTTCACCAGCTGGTGGGTATTTCGCCAGCAGAACACAGCTGCAGATAGGGGCAAAGGACCCCGATACATTTCATACAAGGATATTTATACCTCAATGGAGTCCATCCAGTTAAACCCACCCCTCCTTCATGGTAAAATCAATCATAATTGGCTGGTGATTACTGTTGTTACATGACATTTCATTAATCCAATAAGCATT
Source organism: Anolis apletophallus (assembly GCA_030556195.1). Classification (NCBI taxonomy): domain Eukaryota; kingdom Metazoa; phylum Chordata; class Lepidosauria; order Squamata; family Anolidae; genus Anolis; species Anolis apletophallus. Next base: position 24,868,419 of record JARBWK010000012.1, read on the forward strand.
ACTCAAATCATTTACATCATTCTCTGTCATCCCTAAATCTGAGAACAATAGCCATCTATAAAGTAATTCTTTTCTCACAGTGCAAGCTATCCATGTTGGGCCTCTCTGTTCTTTTAACTTGCAACTCTAGTTCCGGGCTTCCTGCCAGCAGAGAAGGTAGGACTTTTGCCATGCGCACTGGTGTTTTCCATTCACATTAAGAATCCCATTAACTTTCATAGCTCAAACTGCACTGTATTCCCACTCATCTAGCATATATGGTATAACTTGGCACAGAGTGGATTAAAATGCATTTAATCAGGGTGTTAGTCTTCCATAGCATGTGCCTGTTTGATTATTGGCACCAAAACCCTCTTTTTCAGAGTTGACGCGCAAGTAGCATCACTTTCTGACTGTACTTTTTATGCTCGGAAAAGTACCAAACCTGCTTCAATATTAACTATATGTATTACTGTATTAGAGTGTCATTTTGTGTCAGTTTGGTTGGTGGTGTGCCCCAGGATTTTGCAAATGTAAAAAGTGTGCCGTGGCTCAAAAAAGGTTGGGAAACACTGCCCTAAGCTGACACCACTTTAATAAATCAAGGGCTGGAACTCTTTGCTGCCATCAAATATAACAGGTAGGGGAGATTGTGTATTCAGAAATTAAAACTGCACTGAGCTGGAACGCTCTTCTGGCCGGAACACCTTTTGAAAACCCACTGGACACCGCCAGACTTATATTCACTTTTAAGCCTTTGGCTTACTGGAGGTCTTTCAGGCAAGAATGCTTTGGACTTGCATTCAGGCCTGTGCCCTGAGGTAAAACTGAAGAGATTTCTCCTTCAAAAATGTATGCTGCCACTATTAGACTCTTGATGGCTGCTTTTAGACTTCTTTGACAGAGGCACACGTGAAGCAGTTGTTTGAACAATAACACAATGAAGTTTATTTAAGAGAACTCACAAAAATACTTATTAAGCTTAATGGTTTAGAGATTCTGGCATGCAAGCGTATAGTTCCTTTAAACAGTACAAATCTTAGTTACAAAGTACAACTTCTTTCTCCCTCCAAGACTTTACTGACAGGATCTCCTCTCTGTCTAATAAACCTTAACACCACTACAGATAGTCCTACTTTGGATCTATCTATCTACACCTCTACACACTATCTTCCCTGATAGCTGTAGATTCTACTCGCCAGGTAACTCTGCCAGCCACCTGACCACTTTCAGGCTTCTTCTTGCTAACACTAACTCCAACTCCAGCTGCGTCCGTACCTTGGAAAGTCTGATCTGGCTACGGTCGTCCACGCTCTGGTCACATCCGAATAGATTACTGCAACGCACTCTACGTGGGGCTGCCTTTGAAGACAGTTCGGAAATTACAACTAGCCCAACGGGCGGCAGCCAGACTACTAACTGGAGCTACCTACAGGGAGTATACCACCCCCCTGTTGTGTCGGCTCCACTGGCTGCCTGTCCAATTCCGGGCTCAATTCAAAGTGCTGGTTTTGACCTTTAAAGCTCTATACGGTTCTGGCCCAGCTTACTTGTCCGAACGCATCTGCCGCTACGTCCCACCTCGTACTTTAAGATCATCTGGGGAGGCCCTGCTCTCGCTCCCGCCGGCTTCCCAGGTGTGGCTGGTGGGGACGAGGGAGAGGGCCTTCACGGTGGTGGCTCCCTGTCTGTGGAATGCGCTCCCTAGCGACATATGATCAATTCCATCCCTCCTGACATTTAGGAAAAAAGTGAAAGCCTGGATGCCACCAGGCGTTCGCATAGTAGCACAGGACAGCACTTTAGTAGTTTTAATGGAAGTTGGTGAATAGGGCTCAATGCTTTTATGGACGGAACACTGTTTTTAACATAGGTGAATGCATAGGATGTGTGAATATAATTGTATTTTAATGTATTTTAGTGTCGAATGCTGGAGGGTTTTATATTATGTTTTTATACTGCGATTGTGATGTAGGCATCAAATTGTGCCTTTTGGAAGCCGCTCTGAGTCCCCCCTCGGGGGTTGAGAAGAGCGGGGTAAAATGCCGTAAATAATAAATAAATAAATAAATAAATAAACTCCTCTCTACTTCTCCTGCTTTTCCTGTGACACCCAAACACCAGACTGCTGTCAGATTTCAAAACGCCTCCTCTACAAGGGCATGTTTTTCTTTTTCTAAGTTAGGCGCCGCCCCTTTCTCTACCAACCAATCCTAACTCCCCTCATTTCTTCCAGGCTGCTCCTTAGGCTGAAAATCCTAAGATGGATGCCTCCATACACCCTATCTAAAATGGCTGCCAATGTTTTGGGCCTACTTATTTCAGGCTTCTAGCCTCCCAGGTAGGGAATTCATTACACCTGCCTTAGATACAGGCAAAACGGCAAGAGAGAATGCTTCTAGAACATGCTTCTAGAACAAGTCAAGCCCACCACTAAAAATTCGATGCTACACTGTGAGGCCGCGCCAATCTTCTGCACAGATCACGCACAAACTGCAGGTCAATCCAACGAGATTTTATTGAAGGTACAACACCTGTAAAGCCAAAGCATTGGCTCGTACCCCAAACACACCTTTTATACTCAACCCCCTCCACCCGTCACCCGCAATGTCCGGGAAAGGTTGCATCACCCCCCTCTGACTCAGCAGTACACTGTCCCATGGATATTACATCATATCCCTGCCGAGTCAGCATAATGTTCATCAGTGTCCAATGTCTGGAAGAGGTTGCGTCACATCCGTCCTGACTCAGCACTCCTCCCTGGAGATTACATCATCCCTGGGATTTCCCCAAGGTCCCGCACGCCAGGCTTTTCCCGGTCATGGCAGACTGGGAGTTCTCGAGCCTTCTCCAAGGCTAAGAACCTCCAGCTCTGACATAGTGGCCTCCTCCACCTCGTCCTCCCCCTGCAGGAACAAAACACCATTCAATCTTTTGGCATCAGCGGGTTTACATATCGTTTCAATAGACTACAATGGAACGTAGGGTGAATTTTATTCATCCCTTTCGGCAGAATCAGTCTATAGGATACCTCATTGACTTTCTGAGCCACCCGGAACGGACCTATATATTTTGGGCTCAGCTTCTTGGAGGGCAACCCCAATTTAATCTGCGTGGAAAGCCAGACCAAATCCCCTTCCTGGTATTCTTCTCCCTCTTGCCTCCGTCGGTCACCAAACCTTTTATAGGAACCCTGCGCTTTCCGCAGAGCTTCGGTCACCTCCTTCCTTTTTTCCTGAGCTCTCATTTTCCACTCCCCTCCTCCTTCCTCTGAGGGCATACAAGGCTGAGGTAGGGGAACCACCTCCTGGCCATACACTATGGAGAACGGAGTCCTCCCCGTAGAGGAGTGAACTGACCCATTATATGCCATCTCCGCATACGGCAACAAGTCCGCCCAATCATTCTGTTGCCGGTTAATAAAAATCCACAAATAACTGCCCAAAGACTTCTGCGTACGTTCTACGCCACCATTGCAGCAAGGATGATAAGCGGTGGTAAGCCGTCTATCCGCCCCTAAACTTTCCAAAAACTTTTCCCAAAACCGAGCCGTGAACTGCACCCCTCGATCACTAATCACCTGCCCAGGGCATCCATGCAACCGGTATATATGTTGAATATACAACTCAGCCAACCGCTCCGCCGAAGGCAACCCCCTCAAAGGAATAAAATGGGCCTGCTTAGAAAACAAATCCAGTACTGTCCAAATATACCGAAATCCCCTACTCGAGGGCAGTTCTCCCACAAAGTCTGTACTCACGTGGGTCCACGGCCAAACTGGAGAAGCCACTACTTGTATCAACCCCTGCGGTTTAGCCGTAGGAGCCTTTCCCCTAGCACAAGCTTCACAACTCTGTACATAATCCCTTATCTCCGTTCTCATACCGGGCCACCAAAATCGGTTCTTCACCGCCAAGAGGGTTTTGGTGAATCCCCAATGACCCGCAGTCTTGTGATCATGATTCAGCTCCCAACACCTTTATTCTTAAACCCTGGGGAACATACACCTTAGACCCAACAAACCAAATTCCTTCCAACCACTTACACTCCTCTATATGTCGAGTCAACCAATCATCCCCTGCATAATGCTTTTGCAACTCCAAATTCCAACCCTCAACCTTATCCTCCTCCTCCTTCTTAACCACACTAGTCTGAGACCTGGTCTGCACCGCCAAACCCCACTGACTCTCAGTAAATACATCCTCCAAGCCAGGAGGAGGATTGGGTCCGACCGCAGGGTACCGAGACAAAGCATCTGCCACCACATTCTCTTTACCCTTAATATGCTTTAACGAAAAATTAAACCGAGCAAAATACTGTGCCCATCTGACCAATTTCGGCGACAGTTTCTGAGGCGCCTTCAAGTACTGCAGATTCTGGTGGTCCGTCAACACCAAAAAAGGGTGGACTGCCCCTTCTAAAAACTGACGCCAGGTCTGCAATGCACATCGCACCGCAAATGCCTCCTTTTCCCAAACCGGCCACCTCTTCTCCTGTTCCCCAAACTTCTTTGAAAAGTACGCACATGGCCGTAACCTCCCCTGATCATCCCTTTGTAACAACGCGCCTCCATAAGCCCAAGCGGATGCATCACACTGAACCACAAAAGGCTTCTCTGTATCGGGGTGCATCAACAATGGGCCACTGGTAAAAGCTCTCTTCAACCTCTCGAACGCACACTGGCACTCCTTCGTCCAGCACAACTTGGCTCCAGGGGACTTCACGGATTTAGTCTCCCCTTTCCCCTTCGTCTTAAGCAAATCTGTAAGGGGAAGTGTGATAGCGGCAAAATCTAATATAAAGGTCCGGTAAAAGTTAGCCAAGCCCAAAAAAGCCTGCAACTGTCTCCGAGTCTGCGGAGCCTCCCAAGACAGAACATCCTCAACCTTAGTGAGATCCATAGAAACTCCCTTTTCACTAATGCGATACCCCAAAAAATCAATTTGCTTCCTACTAAATTCACACTTACTCAACTTCACATACAACTTGTCCTGCCTCAGCCTCTCTAACACTTCCGGACCAACACCACATGCTCCTCCTCTGTGCGCATCACAACCACAATATCGTCCAAATATACGAACACCCCCTTATACAAAAGGGGATGTAACACCTCATTAATCAATTGCATGAAAATGCCGGGGGCGCCGGCCAAACCGAATGGCATGACGGCCCATTGGTATAGCCCGAGGGGGCACGAAAATGCCGTCTTCCATTTGTCACTAGCTTTCACCCTAACCATATGGAACGCATCTATTAAATCCAGTTTGGTGAAATACCGACCTCCTCCCAATTGGCCCAGTAAATCCTTAATTAAAGGCAATGGATAACAATTAGTAGTACTTATAGCATTTAAACCCCTATAATCAATACATAACCTTAATTTCCCATCCTTCTTCTCCCTAAATAGTACTGGCGCCGCAATGGGAGATTCTGATCTTTCTATAAACCCTTTACTCAAGTATTCATCAATTTGTTCCTGTAAGGCTACTTTTTCCCTCACAGACATAGCATAAATTTTTGGTTTCGGCAATACCGCCCCCTCCTTGATCTCTACCCTGCATTGTACATTCCGCATTGGAGGAAGGCTTTTTGCTAGTACAGGGTCAAACACATCACTATAACCCCAATACTCCTTCGGCACCCCTTGCAACTTATTATGAACCCCTTCCCTCGGGTTACACTTTAACAATCCAGCTTTCCAATCGATCTTGGGATTTGCCTGTTCTAGCCAAGGCATCCCTAACACCACTTCATGCCCTTTAATGGGAGCCACCACAAAATCCACTTCTCCCTCCCAAGGGCCCACCCGGCCTTTTAATCCCTTCGTGCTTAAAGGAAATGGTCCTCCCTCAATAAAAGACCCATCCAGTTGAGTAAAATGCACAGGGGCGGCCATAACTTTAGTATCACATTCCAAAGTTTCAACTAAACCCGGCGAAATGATATTTTCTGAACATCCACAATCTACCAAAGCCCGATGCTCTTCATAGTTCCCTTTTTTACATAGTTCTAGAACATTGGACACTCCGGGGCTTCCCACTCATCCCAGCAGTAGGCTGCTCCACCTTTTCTCCTAACGCCCCTCTAGCAACTGCCACACGCTTCGTGTCCGGCACTTTCTTTTGCCAGCACTGTGATGCAAAATGTCCCAGTTGAGAACAGATGAAACACAAGCCTCTGCCCATCACCGGCTTCCTCACAGCCCCAGGCTTCCCCTCATTGGCTCCAACACGCCTGGGCTTTCCCCGGGAACTTCGTCCTTCTCCCGAACCACGTCCGGAACCACGGAATCTCCCCACTGCTGTTATCTGGGACTTCCGACGTTGCACCTGAGCCAGGATCCCCTCGACATTACCAGCCAACTGGATCCAACCGTCAACATCTCCCGGATCACCTCGATGTAGGCACCACTCCAAGATCTCCCTCCGAAGACCATCTTTAAAGAGTTCCAGCAGTGTCGCCGGGGACCATTCAGCCACCTTCCCAGCCAGGCTCATGAACTCCTCTGCATACTCCGTCACCGATCGGGAACCCTGGGCCAAACACTCTTTCTAATGGGTCCCGGAACCGATTCCTCACAGCTCGAAGAAACCCTTGCACGGTTTTCAAACAAGGGGCTCGACGATCATGGCACTGGACATACAAATCCGCAGCTCTTCCCTTAAATACAGCTCCTACAGCTCGAACCCGGCTACTTTCGCTCGGGTATAGATGTCCATAATCTTCCATATGATCACTCACAGCTGCCACGAAGAAAGCCACTTTACAAGCTTCCCCTTCGAACTCCACCCGCAAAGGCTCCTTCCTAGGCCTGCTACCGTAATCTTGGAGTCTTGGGATTGGTTCTCTCCTCCGAAGACTCTCTTCTGGCAACCGGATCCCTCTTCGTAAACCCGCCGGTTGCGAGCCTTCCATGGAACGCCTCTCACCACCCAACTGACTGGGCTCCTTCTCTCGCACAGGATTCAATCCTCCTCCAAAGGGTCTCTTCGCTCCTGTCCACACTCCCGAAGGAGATCTAGGACGAGCATCCGGCTTCTCACCATCCATCCAGGAGTAGTACGTGAAATCACCTCCACCAGGAGCGCTCCACATCGAATCCAGAGCTTGCTCCTTCCTTGACATCTCTCTGGACATCCGCCGGAAGGTATTCTCCATGGCCTCCATCTTACACCGCAACACCTCCAATTCAGTTGGAGATTCTGGTTCGGTAGTCTCACTACCCTTCGCCGGCAGCCTTGCCCTGCCTCGGCCCCGAGCCGCCTCCGGGTCCACCTGAACGGTCGCACCCCACGCCGCTTCTCTGGTCCCTCCGACTCCACGGAAATCCACCTGAACAGGAGCGCCCCGAACTCCTGCTTCTCTGGATTCTCCTCCAACTCTTCTAGAGCCCACCTGAGTGGGAAACATCCTCCAGCCTCCCACTTCTCTGGGCTCGTCTTGAAGAATACCTCTGTCCACCTGAGCCGACGCACGCCAGGACGCCGTCGCTTCTCTGGACTCATCGGGAAATCCCACTTGATCAATCGTGGTCCACTCCCACTCCATCGTCCTACGGATCTCCTCCAGGGCAAGATTCCAGGTATCCAAATAATCTTCCTCTTCCAACGCCAATCTCTCCATACTGGGAAAGTTGAAACGGGCTTTGGCTTCTGTGAGGCCGCTCCAATCTTCTGTAAAGATCACGCACAAACTGCAGGTCGATCCAACGAGACCCCCCTCTGACTCAGCAGTACACTGTCCCATGGATATTACATCATATCCCTGCCGAGTCAGCATAATGTTCATCAGTGTCCAATTTCTGGAAGAGGTTGCGTCACATCCGTCCTGACTCAACACTCCTCCCTGGAGATTACATCATCCCCAGGATTTCCCCAAGGTCCCGCACGCCAGGCTTTTCCCGGTCATGGCAGACTGGGAGTTCTCGAGCCTTCTCCAAGGCTAAGAACCTCCAGCTCTGACACTACACTACAGATCATTTCATACGCATGCTCTGCGCAACAATCTCCCGTACTCCCAACTTTTACGTTTAAAGCGCAATTCATCAACTGAAGGGGAATTCCTTAAGGCAGCGGAGAAGCTAATTTTCAATCTGGAGGATAGAGGTTATCCTAAATCTGTTTTACGAAGTGCTCTACATAGAGTGAATAAGATTCCCCGCATCTCGTTATTTGTCAATAAGACTAAGCCAGTGGAAGATAGGTTAGTCTGGCCTCTAACACATAGCCCCCATGCTAAACATATTTCGTCTATTGTCAACAGATTCTGGCCCCTTGTGCAGACCATTCCTGGGCTTCAAAAGACACCATTGATTGCTTATAAACGCACTACCAACATAAAAGAATTTGATCATCCACACAGATCATACTATTCAAGATAATAGTAGTCTGATTAAAGCTCATACTCATAGTTGTGGTAGTTGCTCTATTTGTAAGTTGATTAATACGGCAGAATATATCATTAGCCCCTATAACCAACGCAGGTTTAAAATCAACACCTGGTCCACCTGTGGTTCCAGGAACGTCGTTTATTGTTTAATTTGTATTTGCGGGGGGCTTTATGTTGGGGAATCTGGACGTGAGCTCCGTAAAAGAATACAGGAACATAGGTCCAGATTTAAAATGAAATATGATAACACTAAGCTGTATTCCCACTTTGTAAACAAACAACATCACTACGAAGCGTTCTCCATTATGGTTTTAGATAAAGTCGAACCCAAACCTTTCATGGATATTAAACGCAGATTATTACAGTTGGAACGCGACTGGATAATCCACCTTTCATGCCAGTTGCCAAAAGGCCTCAATGATCAATTATCTGTAAGCGAGCTCCTTGTGTAGAACCCAGCTGATGTTATTTTGTGTTGATCTCATTGTGTATAAATTCCTCTCTGTTCCGCATTATATGGTCCGAGATTTGACCTACGGAAGGCCCGGTGCCTCTATGTGATTTACCTAGCTGATTCAAGGTAAGCAAGCGCCAATCAGGGCACGGCAGGCCACCCGGGCCACGCCCAGTCTCCTCGGGAAGGGCAAGGCGGGGAGGGAGGCAGGGAGCGCAGGAGGAGGAGGGGCGGGGCCAGGGGCGCCTCCGCCAATCAGGGAGCGGCTTCCTTCCTTCCTCCCTTCCTTCTTTCCGGCGAAGCTCCTTCCTTCCTTCCTTCCTTCCACGGGGAGGGGCGCCAGGGAACCCCAGAAGGGTCGGGAGAGGCTGGGTGGCCCGCCGTCCAGCCCCGCCCCCTTCGGCCCAGAAGCAGGAGAACCCACGGCTCCCCCCACAGGCGCCTTCTTCGTTGTGACAGGTGAGCTCCAGCAGAGCCTTCTAAATTTCCTGGATACGACTGGCAGGTCTCACCATTCCCTCTCTGGGGAAACGGAGATTGACTACCAGACCCAGGGGGTCGTCTTGGGAGACCCACGGACACCAGGCAGCCAAATCTGGCTAGGAAAGACAACCGGACCACCACGGATGCCCAAGGCGGCCAAGGACGGATGGGTTGTTCGACCCGTGACGGCCTCTGGTGCCCGATTCCTGAGGATGCTCGGGAGAGGATCGCCAGGTAGAAGAGCGTCCCTGCAGACCCCCCTGTCGGCCGAGCATTCAACCAAATTGAGGCCTAGGGCTCCCAAGCCCCAGGGGCCTCAAAGAAGCAGTTCCCCACGGAGGCCGCGGCAAGCAGCCCAGGGCCCTGCCACCGGCCAACTCGATCCCCGGGTACTTACCGAACTGCTCGAGGAGTATGCCAAACTTATGGACCATATCAAAGAATTCGGGGACAAATACGGTGCTCTGTTGGGGCAGATGGGGATCCCTACGGTACACCCCCCGGCCCCGAAGCAGGATCCCGCTAACCTGAAGGATCCTCCGCGAGCCTGCCCTGCAGCCCAGGACTTCCTATGGGACCAGTCATGGGACTTCCCCACCAGCTCCGCGATGGTGGACCAAGGGAGGCCGGCCCCATCAGCCGGGGCCCTGTCAGCCCTCCCCAACGCTAACCCTGACCAGGACTGCCACCGCTCCCCTCCCAATGAGGCTCAGGGGCCAACCGGGGAGACCACCTCCGGCGCTGAGGCTGAACTGGCCGCTGTGGAAGCTGATGCCCCCGAGAGGACGGCATGCCCCGCGGCCCGGGCCGACCCCCAGGTTGTCCCACCGTCTTCAGCGCAGGAGCCGTCCAAGGACCCCGAACACCGACTGCCGAGGCCCGAGGACCTTCCGCTGCAGGTAGGCCCGGAGCTGGACATTTCGGCCGTCTTGGCCCCTCCGCCGGAGGCCTACCGCCGCCGCCCTGGGATAAGTTGGGGGAGCCTCCTGGAGGAAGCGAGGCCCAACATGGCGGGCGTCCTTGGAGACGCCCAGCCAGCCCATGTGCCGAGGCCCCAAGAAGAACTACCACCCGGAACTAATCTCCAGCCTGAAGTCCCGCCTTTGGAGGACCTAACCCTCGGCGTTGACCCGGCCATGACTCAGCAATGCCCCCGGAAGAGGAGAAGGCGACCCCGGAAACGGAAGACCGGCGCACAAGCCCCCTTTCAGGCTCTGGACCGGAAACCGAGAGCAGCCCCCGGCCCCAAAGACCGAAGTTCTCCCAGAACCAGCCTCCCTACCGCCCCGACTAATGGAGCACGTGTGGCGTTGAGGTCGGCGCTGGCCCCGAGGACATTTCCCACTAGGACATTCTGGAGCTCCTGCTACAAGCAGTTGAAGGTCCGAAAGTCACACTGGACTTCCAATTTAGACTCAAAGGACAAGGCGCAGTTGGGCCGGGACCCCCGTCTCCGGCCCCCATGTGGGAATCTGCGCCCCTCGGTACCAGCGATCCTCGTGGGTCATCCCCGCCTGCCTCCGTTTGATGGCAAGGCGAGACCCTAGGGACATCGCTGCTGACACTTTCCCTTCCCTCCTCCTTTTTCCCTACCCTTTTGTTCTCCCCCAGTCTTTATTGTATATGTTGTCTTGATGTTGCCTCTGGGCACTCAAACTTCTGTAAACCGCTCCGAGCCTCCGGGGAGTGGCGGTAAACAAGTTTGAAGTAATAAATAAATAAATAAATAAATAAGGTAGTAATGCTACTTGTTTTACTCGTACGGGGTTACTTTGTGGGGTATTCTATTCTGCTATTCATATGCCCTTTTATGTATATTGTTTAGAATAATCTACTACGTTGTTTTGAAACGCTGAAGATTGTCCCCGGTCTTGGATAAAGCCCCCATAAGGCGAAACGGTCAGGCGCAAGTATCTACAGGATCGTCGACCGACTCGAACATTCACCGCTCCTTTGCTGATAAGCATTGTTCATACTATCTTATTTTGAAAGACCTTTATTATTGCTGTATTATTTGCGGGAATGTTCGCATTGGGAATCTCTACTTAGAGACATTATCATTCGGAATAGTCCTTTTATGTTCAGGCGTATTTTCAATTGATGTGTGGTACTTACCTGGATATTGATGCTGTATATATTGTTCATTGTGAAGCACTGAAAACTTATATAAAACTATCCTTGTTATTATTTCGTTGCTCTCCTCGTTGCTTTGACTCACATACAGCCCGAAAAACCTACAACAACCCGGTTATTCCGGCCAGGAAAGCCTTCGACAATACATTGAATACAGCTACTTTTTGAACACTCATTAACAATGCAACTGAATTCAGCATTTCATGCAACTGATGGGAAAGCTTGTATGATAATGCCCTTATCAGCCTTTAAGCTGCTGCAAGGCTCTCGTGTTTTGACCATAATCTAGAGTTTTCAACTGCACTGACCAAGTTTTATCCTCAATCCAAAGGCGGCAACTGAATTCTCTCACTGTTGTCTCTTCCACTAAATCCATTGTACAAAAATGGATCTTAAACTTGATAATCATTTCTATTTAAATGCAATATACCAAGGGAAGACTGAATAATTAATTGGTGATGAACTCAATTCAATGCTATTTTGTTAATATTTAATATTGTTTCTGTAGGTTAGATAATAAAATCTAATATAAAACAACAGCTTGGAAGCTGGAATGGATACTTCAATGCATGAATCATCTGCAGCAGATAATATATTCCTTCACATTAAAAAGTCAGTGGCAGCAAGTAATTAGCCCAGCAACATAAAAGAATAATCACAGTACTTTTAATCTTGTTGTGAACAGAAAGATAAAAAAGATAAGCGTCCACTATAATTGCCACGCTATATAAAGTCTATCAATAATTCAGTGCATGCCATAGTTTAAAAGTTTTTTTTAGCTCAGACAGATTTTCGATCATTAGAGAATGATTGTAGTATTGATGCTGATAAAATGCACATTGCAGTCTCGGTTTTAAACTCAATTACAAATCTTCCTTACTTAGTTTGTTGGGAAAGGATTAGCCTTCCCTCCCGACACAGAGTTCATTTGTTTTCGAAAAATGAATAATGACTAGCAAGAATAAAGCACTCCCAAGATATTCCTAGCCTGACAGATTGCATGGTGGGTAATAGATAGATAGATATAACTTTCTGCTAGCCATGAACCTTTTAAGGGCACAGAATTAAATTAGCTAAAGCTAGCTAGTTTTAGAGCTTTTTTTTTCCATGTCAGGAGCGACTTGAGAAACTGCAAGTTGTTTCTGGTGTGAGAGAATTGGCCATCTGCAAGGACATTGCCCAGGGGATACTTGGATGTGTGATGTTTTTACCATCCTTGTGGAAGGCTTCTCTCATGTCCCCGCATGGGGAGCTGGAGCTGACAGAGGGAGCTCATCCGCCCTCTTCCTGGATTCGAACCTCCGACCTGTTGGTCGTCAGTTGTGCCGGCAAAAGGGTTTTATTTATGTATGTATGTATTTAAAACCTTTATATCCCAACGTTCTCACCTCCTGGGAGGGACTCAGACCGGCCTTATAGCAAAATTCAATGCAGTTCATAAAATTAAAACATCATCTACAATACAAATTAAAAATACATATAAATAAAATGCAGATAGATAAAATACATTCAAGCCCAAATCGCCAATAAAATCAGTTGAACTTAGTTGAATAAATATAGTCATTCACTTTATCCAGAAACCATCTTGGTCCTTATTCTGGGAATGCTTCCTTCCAGAGCCAGGATTTTACCAGCCTCCTAAAGGACAGGAGGGAGGGGGCAGATCTAATCTCACCTGGGAGAGAGTTCCATAGCTGAGGGGCCACCACAGAGAAGGCCCTGTCTCTTGTTCCCACCAAACACGCTTGCGAAGGTGGCGGGACCGAGAGCAGGGCCTCTCCGGAAGATCTTAGCGTCCTTGATGGTTCGTAGGGGAGAACATGTTCGGACAGGTAAACTGGGATATAGGGATTTATAGGTTAAAACCAACACTTTGAATTGTGCTCGGAAGCTAATCAGCAGCCAGTGAAGCTGGTGTAACAAGGGTGTTGTGCGCTCCCTGTACCCCGCTCCCGTTAATAACCTGGCTGCCGAGCATTGGACTAATTGCAGCTTCCGGGCAGTCTTCAGAGGCAACCTCACATAGAGAGCGTTGCAGTAGTCTATTCGGGATGTAACCAGAGCATGGCCAAGTCAGACTTCCCAAGAGCTGAGACAAAGTGGAATGGAAATAGAAACACTGGGTCGAGTGTTTTGAGAAAGCTTTGAAATGATGTGGAATAGCAGAAGAGGATGGGATTGGGATAGGATGGATGTAATTTAGCAGTACATAGGATTGCCCCATCTGTTTTGTTCAAAACCCTGAGATTTCAAGGCCAAAACCCGAGATATTGGGACAACCCTTTCTAACGTCACAGGAACCTGGAGCTTTTACAAGAGGCAACCTCTGGTGGATCTCATTCTGCATGATATCTTAAGCATTTTTGCACAATACCTTAATATACAATCATGTTATTTTCTAGGTAGTATTCTCCCTTGCGATTCTTCTTCCTCTCTTAATAAGGATCATAGTAGAAGATCTATTTATTTATTTATTTCACAATATTTATATGCTGTCCTTCTCAACCCTGAAGGGGACTCAGAGCGGTTACAACAAACTGTAAATACAACAAACTACATTACTGCCATAGCACAATATTAGTATTACACATCACATTGCACAATAACATTATATCGCAATATCATTTTTAATATTGCATGTAAAGCAAATATGCAATTATAATATCACAATATCATTAGTAGTATTATATTGTATCAATGTATATACAATATATTATACCACACTCATATTACACTATATTATATTGCAATATCATTAGCAATATTGCATGTAAAACAAATATACAATTATAATATCACAATATCATTAGTATTATATATTGTTACAAGATTTATTATGGTCAATGACCAGCATAGTATTATATATTATATTATATTATAGTAGTATTATATTATATATTATATATTATATTATAGTAGATCTAGTCTCTGAGATCTGGGAAGGTTATTATCTGAGCAATTGAGAAAGAGAGCAGGTATGTATGGGGAATATGTTCGTGTGGTCTTTGGACTCCTGTACTTAGACTGTGTCTTCACTGCATACTTATGTTATTTATGTTTGGCATTGAATTTTGCCATGATTACGTTGGATATCGCTTTGAGTCTCCCCAGGGGTGAGAAAAGTGGTATATAAATACAGTAAGTAAATAAATAATTTAGCAAAAATTCTGAATACTTCATCAAATTATGATCAATTTGGGGGGGGGGGGTTGAACCCCTAACACACACACACACACACCCGACTACAGCCCGGGTGCACTCTAAGACTATTGTATGCTTCACATTTGCTACTCTAGACAAGCAACTGATATAGTTGGTAAAAAAGGTAAAGGTAAAGGTTTTCCCCTGACATTAAGTCCAATTGTGTCCGACTCTGGGAGTTGATACTCATCCTTCTCAGACGAAAAGCTGGCGTTGTCCATAGACACCTCCTAGGTTAAGTGGCCAGCATGATTGCATGGAGTGCCATTACCTTCTCGCTGAAGCGGTACCTATTGATCTACTCATATTTGCATGTTTTCGATCTGCTAGGTTCGCAGAAGTTGGGGTTAACAGTGGGAGCTCAGGCCACTCCCCGGATTCGAACCTGCAACCTTTCGATTAGTAAGTTCAGCAGCTCAGCGGTTTAACCCTCTTTGCCATTGAGGTCTCCTGATATACTTACTATATCTTGCTATACTGCTGGTTTTAGATTAGGTATGGGAAAACTTTTTTGCTGGGCTGGCTTGGGAGGAGGGGCGGGGGGAGCACATGCTGGGTGGGGCTGGCCTAGCAGGCCTGGGTCATCCTTATGCCGGGTGGAGGGTCCTTATGCCTTCCTCCCCTAGGTGCCTTCCTTCCCCCGCCGCATCCTTATACCAAGAGGAGAGGGAAAATGAGGAGGGCTTGAGATCAGTGCCCAGGGGGCTGCGTCCGGCCCATGGGGCTTGGTTTCCCCATGCTTGTTTTAGATGGACAAGAAATAATAAAGCAGAAAGGACAAGGATCTTGTATAAGATGCCACATAATTCAGTAGCATTATAGATATAATTATCATTTCCTATCAAGTATATGGACAGTGGTTTTTTTGTATGGAGAAAGAAGTGTCAACTCTTATTTCGGCGACCTCTTGTAGCTTGAGGATGATGGTCTTCCAGATGTGGTGTCTTGGCGGTGGGTCCATAGGTGGCTGTGGAACCCTATTCTTGATCCACATGTTCTCCCGCAGTGAGGACATCTATTTCCAGACGGAAGATGGCCCTGGTCAGGGTTGGCTTGATGCGCCTTTATCTTGCCACGTTTCTCCTTTTCACCTTCCATTCGTGCCTCTTTAAATTCTGCAGCACTGCTGGTCACAGCTGACCTCCAGTTAGAGTACTCAAGGACCAGGGCTTCGCAGTTCTTGGTGTCTATGCCACAGTTTTTTAAGGTTGGCTTTGAGCCCATCTTTAAATCTCTTTTCCTGTCCACCAACATTCCATTTCCCATTCTTGAGTTCGGAGTAGAGTGGCTGCTTTGGGAGACAGTGATTGGGCATTCGGACAACATGGCCGGTCCAGTGGAGTTGATGGCGGAGGAGCATTGCTTCAGTGCTGGTGGTCTTTGCTTCTTCCAGCACATTGACATTTGTCTGCTTGCCTTCCTACATTGTAATGGCCATAGGAAAATGTCGATCCATTTCCTACCATTAGCCAGAGTTAAATGATTGGCTCAGGCAGTAAATTAGGGGTGTCATGAAAGGGAAGCAAATTGTTATTAATTTGAATATCTGGGGTTACCCTTTGATGCTCTGCTCTAGGCAGTAACATTTTTTGAAATTGGGAAAGGCAGGATGTTTCCCCACAGATAAGTATTAGAAGAAAAAAATAAAACACACACATACACTTTTCCCTAAGCTCTGCAGGAAAAGTTCAAAAGCAGTTAGAAATAATAATAAAAATGTGTTTGTTCTGAATCTGAAGGACTAATGAGTCATTTCCTCATTGAAAATGCTCACAAGTGATTCAGTATTCATTCTGCCTGGTATGTTCCCTCTTTTTATTTGATAGAATAATATTGAACAAACAAGGTAAGACATGTTGCCTCATGGGAGAGATTCTAGTTTAATGTTGTTCTTAAAAATCCATGTGCACTCAAGCAACAAGGTTGTGCGTAAATGGAATCGACTGTGGACAAAGAATTAATGTTTTAAAAAACCCTCGCAAACCATCACTTATAAACATTTGATATAAAGTAAATCTCACTCACAGTCTTACGATGCATTTGCAGGTATCTGAATATAATAATAGTGGGGATGGAATTGATATGAATTGTAAAAAGAGATTGAGCGAGCTTCAGAAATTGGCAGACAGGTTAGCAAGAGTGATAGCAATCTTAAGTTTCATTATAGCATTAGATAGCAATCTTAGGTTTCATTGTGGCATTGGAGGAAGGCTGGAAAAAGTGCAGTTTATGGGCCATTGTATGCCCCCCCCCCCTTTCCCACATGGAGAAGTATTCTGCTACAATTTTGTTCCCTGGGCCTCTTTTTTCCAAGAGGAAGTGACCTAGGGCCCTTCTACACATGTATTGTAACTGGATTAATAGGGGACGGGTGGCTAAATGATGTTTAGCCGAAGTGCAGGAGGAATCAGGAGGAATTGCTCTGAGGGCTGGAGCAATTCCTTTAAACCCGATTATTCCTGAAAAACATGGAAGCAAAGAGAGGAAATTCATCCACTGGGTTTTAAACTGCTTCCCAGGCTCACGAGGGGAGATGGGAGGGAGGAAAGCCATCCACTGGGGTTTAAATCGCTTCCCGGGTTCACGAGGGGAGACAGGAGGGAGGAAAGCCATCCACTGGGTTTTAAATTGCTTCCCAAGCTCATGCGGGGAGACGGAGGGAGGAAAGCCATCCACTGGGTTTTAAATCGCTTCCCAAACTCATGGGGGGAGACGGAGGGAGGAAAGCCATCCACTGGGTTTTAAATCGCTTCCCAAACTCATGTGGGGAGACGGAGGGAGGAAAGCCATCCACTGGGTTTTAAATCACTTCCCAAACTCATGCGGGGAGACGGAGGGAGGAAAGCCATCCACTGGGTTTTAAATCGCTTCCCAAGCTCATGCGGGGAGACAGAGGGAGGAAAGCCATCCACTGGGTTTTAAATCGCTTCCCAAGCTCATGCGGGGAGACGGAGGGAGGAAAGCCATCCACTGGGTTTTAAATCGCTTCCCAAGCTCATGCGGGGAGACGGAGGGAGGAAAGCCATCCACTGGGTTTTAAATCGCTTCCCAAGCTCATGAGGGGGAGACGGAGGGAGGAAAGCCATCCACTGGGTTTTAAATCGCTTCCCAGGCTCATCCACTGGGGAGACGGAGGGAGGGAAAGCCATCCACTGGGTTTTAAATGCTTCCCAAACTCATGCGGGGGAGACGGGAGGGAGGAAAGCCATCCACTGGGTTTTAAATCGCTTCCCAAGCTCATGCGGGGAGACGGAGGGAGGAAAGCCATCCACTGGGGGAGCTCGAGAGGAGGGAGGAAAGCCATCCACTGGGTTTTAAATCGCTTCCCAAGCTCATGAGGGGAGACGGAGGGAGGAAAGCCATCCACTGGGTTTTAAATCGCTTCGCAGGCGCACGAGGGAGACGGGAGGGAGGGCCATCCACTGGGTTTTAAACGGAGGGAGACGGGAGGGAAGCCCATCCACTGGGTTTTAAATCGCTTCCCAGGCTCACGGAGGGAGGGCCATCCACTGGGAGGAGGGAGGAAAGCCATCCACTGGGTTTTAAATCGCTTCCCAGGCTCATAAGGGGAGACAGGAGGGAGGAAAGCCATCCACTGGGTTTTAAATCGCTTCCCAGGCTCTTAGGGGGAGACAGGAGGGAGGAATGCCAACCACTGGGTGTTTTTAAATCCACTGGGCTTCCCAGGCTCATGTGGGGAGACGGAGGGAGGAAAGCCATCCACTGGGTTTTAAATCGCTTCCCAAGCTCATGTGGGGAGACGGAGGGAGGAAAGCCATCCACTGGGTTCATGCGGGGAGACGGAGGGAGGAAAGCCATCCACTGGGTTTTAAATCGCTTCCCAGGTTCATGAGGGGAGATGACAAAGAGGAAAGCCATCCACTGGGTTTTAAATCGCTTCCCGGGCTCATGAGGGGAGACGGGAGGGAGGAAAGCCATCCACTGGGTTTTAAATCGCTTCCCAGGCTCATGAGGGGAGATGGGAGGGAGGAAAGCCATCCACTGGGTTTTAAATCGCTTCCCAGGCTCATGAGGGGAGATGGGAGGGAGGAAAGCCATCCACTGGGTTTTAAATCGCTTCCCAGGCTCATGAGGGGAGACGGGAGGGAGGAAAGCCATCCACTGGGTTTTTTTAAATGGGGGGACGGGAGGGAGGAAAGCCATCCACTGGGTTTTAAATCACTTCCCAGGCTCATGAGGGGAGACGGGGGGAGGAAAGCCATCCACTGGGTTTTAAATCGCTTCCCAAGCTCATGCGGGGAGACGGAGGGAGGAAAGCCATCCACTGGGTTTTAAATCGCTTCCCAAGCTCATGCGGGGAGACGGAGGGAGGAAAGCCATCCACTGGGTTTTAAATCGCTTCCCAAGCTCATGCGGGGAGACGGAGGGAGGAAAGCCATCCACTGGGTTTAAAATCGCTTCCCAGGCTCATGAGGGGTAATGGGAGGGAGGAAAGTCATCCAGTGGGTTATAAATCGCCCCCCAAGCTCATGAGGGGAGACGAGAGGAGGGAGGAAAGCCATCCACTGGGTTTTTAAATCCCGCTTCCCATCCACTGGGTTTTAAATCGCTTCCCAGGCTCATGAGGGGGGGAGGGAGAGGGAGGAAAGCCATCCACTGGGTTTTAAATCGCTTCCCAAGGCTCATGAGGGGGAGACGGAGGGAGGAAAGCCATCCCATCCACTGGGTTTTAAATCGCTTCCCAGGCTCATGGGGGAGACGGAGGGAGGAAAGCCATCCACTGGGTTATAAATCGCTTCCCAGGCTCATGAGGGGAGACGGAGGGAGGAAAGCCATCCACTGGGTTTTAAATCGCTTCCCAGGCTCATGAGGGGAGACGGAGGGGGGAGACGGAGGGAGGAAAGCCATCCACTGGGTTTTAAACATGGGGGGAGACGGAGGGAGGAAAGCCATCCACTGGGTTTTAAATCGCTTCCCAGGTTCATGATGAGGGGAGACGGGAGGAGGAAAGCCATCCACTGGGTTTTAAATCGCTTCCCAGGCTCATGAGGGGAGACGGAGGGAGGAAAGCCATCCACTGGGTTTTAAATCGCTTCCCAAGCTCATGCGGGGAGACGGAGGGGGAGATGGGAGGGAGGAAAGCCATCCACTGGGTTTTAAATCCACTGGGCTTCCCAGGCTCATGACGAGGGGAGACGGAGGGAGGAAAGCCATCCACTGGGTTTTAAATCGCTTCCCAGGCTCATGAGGGGAGACGGAGGGAGGAAAGCCATCCACTGGGTTTTAAATCGCTTCCCAAGCTCATGCGGGGAGACGGAGGAGGGGAGGAAAGCCATGAGGGAGACGGGAGGAGGAAAGCTTATCCACTGGGTTTTAAATCGCTTCCCAGGCTCACGGAGGGAGGGGAGATGAGGGGGAGAGGAGGAAAGCCATCCACTGGGTTATAAATCGCCCCCCAGGCTCATGAGGGGAGACGGAGGGAGGAAAGCCATCCACTGGGTTTTAAATCGCTTCCCAGGCTCATGGGGGAGACGGAGGGAGGAAAGCCATCCACTGGGTTTTAAATCGCTTCCCAAGCTCATGTGGGGAGACGGAGGGAGGAAAGCCATCCACTGGGTTTTAAATCACTTCCCAGGCTCACGAGGGGAGACGGAGGGAGGAAGGTCATCCACTGGGTTTTAAATAGCTTCCCAGGCTCAGGGGGGAGGGAGGGAGGAAAGCCATCCACTGGGTTTTAAATCACTTCCCAGGCTCATGATGGGGGAGACGGAGGGAGGAAAGCCATCCACTGGGTTTTAAATCGCTTCCCAAGCTCATGCGGGGAGACGGAGGGAGGAAAGCCATCCACTGGGTTTTAAATCGCTTCCCAAGCTCATGCGGGGAGACGGAGGGAGGAAAGCCATCCACTGGGTTTTAAATCACTTCCCAAGCTCATGTGGGGAGACGGAGGGAGGAAAGCCATCCACTGGGTTTTAAATCGCTTCCCAAGCTCATGAGGGGAGACGGAGGGAGGAAAGCCATCCACTGGGTTTTAAATCGCTTCCCAGGCTCATGGGGAGACGAGAGGGAGGAAAGCCATCCACTGGGTTTTAAATTGCTTCCCAGGCTCATGAGGGGAGAGGAGAGGGAGGAAAGCCATCCACTGGGTTTTAAATCGCTTCCCAAGCTCATGCGGGGAGACGGAGGGAGGAAAGCCATCCACTGGGTTTTAAATCGCTTCCCAAGCTCATGCGGGGAGACGGAGGGAGGAAAGCCATCCACTGGGTTTTAAATCGCTTCCCAAGCTCATGGGAGACGGAGGGAGGAAAGCCATCCACTGGGTTTTAAATCGCTTCCCAAGCTCATGCGGGGAGACGGAGGGAGGAAAGCCATCCACTGGGTTTTAAATCGCTTCCCAAGCTCATGAGGGGGAGACGGAGGGAGGAAAGCCATCCACTGGGTTTTAAATCGCGTCCCAGGCTCATGAGGGGGAGACGGAGGGAGGAAAGCCATCCACTGGGTTTTAAACTGCTTCCCAGGCCAAGCTTTTGCTCGTGGGTTTGACTATATACTCTAAACTTGAATGTGCATTTCATTTCAAACCAGAGTTCTTGGACATGAGATGGAAAAAAAGATGACAGAACTCAGAATGTATTTTGCTAGGCAACCAGGATAAGATACTGTGAAGCGACTGAAAGGACAATGGCAGTGGAAGAAATGAACAGTGGCAGAAAGCAGATTAATAATGGAGCACTTTTGTAATGCTAACCCATCAGTTTGAGGACATCAAAGATAATGTATTATTGTTGTTGCTGTTATTCAATTTGTTCTCTGAGTTTGAATGACATGTTGTGAGTCCTCTGGCAAAGCACACAGGTCTCCATGCCTTGGGAGCTTCTGCCTGCTCCAAACCCCAGTGTATGGTTGAGAACCATGCAGAGATGTGTTGCTGTGATCTCCAAGGAGCTGTAATATGACAAAACACCTGTTCCTTCCATCCTATCCTCTGTCATATGCAGAAGATTTTCAGGAAGATTTCAGTAGTAAGACAGTATTATCTGTAGTGTATACTAGGCTTGTGTATTTCACCTGAACTTTGATTTTACCATATTATACAAAGCATGACATTTTACCACTCCATTGTATATAGTAGGCTTTGGTCCTAAAACCAACCTCCAGCGGATACTAAAAGCTCATTAAACTTCTACCAGCTTTGGATACAGTAGACCATGATCTACTGATCCAACAATTAGCTGCTATTGGAATTCAAGGATCAGCAATAACGTGGTTCAACTCATTCTTGAGAGGGCGTAGCCAACGAGTGGAGTGGCTGTGCCAAGTATCTGAGAAATCCCCTCTCGACTGGAGTACCCCAAGGCGCTATTCTATCGCCAATGCTGTTTAACATCTATGTTCGACCTCTCGCCAAGCTAGTCCGGAGATTTGGATTAGAATGTTTCCAATATGCTGATGACACCCAGCTTCTCCTAAAACTAGAACCTGGAACAACTTCAGATAACTTCACCCAGTGTCTTGGAGCAGTGACAAGATGGCTACGTGCCCATAAACTGAAAGTAAATCCAGCAAAAACTGAAATCTTGTGGCCTGGCCGCCCATCAGAATTGGTTGGTCTATTACCATCTTTTGAAGGGGCACCGTTAGCTCCATCCCCCACTGTGAAGAGTCTCGGTGTTATCCTGGATTCCAAAATGACGATGGAAGCCCAGATTGCCTCCACTAGTAAAAGGGCCTTCTTTCATCTACGCCAAGTGAGGCAGTTGGTGCCTTACTTACCAACAGAGGTGCTGGCTACGGTAATCCATGCCACGGTTACGTCGAGGCTGGATTAC
Source organism: Anolis apletophallus (assembly GCA_030556195.1). Taxonomy (NCBI): domain Eukaryota; kingdom Metazoa; phylum Chordata; class Lepidosauria; order Squamata; family Anolidae; genus Anolis; species Anolis apletophallus. The sequence continues at coordinate 24,890,847 of JARBWK010000012.1, forward strand.
TGCAATGCTTTGTATGTGGGCTTCCCTCGAGCAGCAATTCGCAAGATCCAAATTGTGCAGCTGCTAGACTCCTCACAAAAACATCAATGAGGTGCCATATAACGCCATCGGTGCCATATAACGCCATCTCTGCAGCGCTTACATTGGCTGCTGGTTGAACACTCTACAAGACCCTGGTCCTAGCATTCAAGGCCCTCCGAGGTCAGGGTCCTCCATATCTAAGAGACCATTTAACGCCACTCCACCACCAGAGACTGCCACGGTCAGCTCATGAGAATCTTCTCTATGTCCCTGGCCCTAGAGAGGTTCATTTGGAGTCCATTGTAGCCCCAATCTTGTGGAACTCCCTACCGCCAGACCAAAGAGCCACTCCTGATCTACATACATTTTTAGGGGCACTTAAGACATGGCTTTTCAGAAGAGCCTATGATTGAGTAACAAGCAGTGACTATGTAACCTGTTTATTTAAATTGTGTAAGTCGCCCAGAGCACCTTTCGTGGAGGGCGACTCATAAGAAATAAAATTAGTTAGTTAGTACCAGGGTTGTAGGTAGGACTGCCAGACTGAATAAATGAAGTAGAAATTTGTCTTCATTACGAAAGATGTTTTGGCCATATTTTAGTTACATACTGAGGTTGGTATTATAATCAATATCTGAAGTTCTTAAATACTGTCGGATTCTCCTTCAATTATTTATTTATTTACATCATTTCTACTCCGCTCTTCTCAACCCCCGAGGGGGGACTCAGAGCAGCTTGACAAAAAGCAACAATTCGATGCCGATACACAGTATAAATACAATATAAAACCATAAACAGTCAGCATTAAAATAAAGTTAATATTAACACATAATACACATTAAGTTAAAACAGTGTTCCGTCCACAACATGAGCATTCAGCCATATCCATCAACTTGCCAATACAATTCCAATCCAAAGTGCTGCAATGTGCTAATGTGCAAAAGCCTGGTCCCATAACCAAGATTTTACTTTTTTCCTGAATGCTAGGAGGGATGGGGTTGATTGTATGTCGCTTGGAATCGCATTCCACAGGCGGGGAGCCACCACCGAGATGGCCCTATCTCATCCCCACCAACCATATTTGAGAAGTTGGCGGGAGCGAGAGCAGGGCCTCCCGGGATGATCTTAAATTACGAGGTGGGACGTAGGAGGAGATGTGTTTGGACAAGTAAGCTGGGCCAGAACCGTATAGAGCAGGGCTGTCCAACTGCCGGCCCTGCAGGTGTTTTGGACTTCAAATCCCAGAAATCCTAACAGCTGGTAAACTGGCTAGGATTTCTGGGAGTTGAAGTCCAAAACACCTGCAGGGACGGCAGTTGGACAGACCTGGTATAGGGGTGGGCAATTACCGGCCCTCCAGGTGTTTTGGACTTCAACTCCCAGAAATCCTAGCCAGTTTACCAGCTGCTAGGATTTCTGGGAGTTCAAGTCCAAAACACCTGGAGGGCCGGTAATTGCCCACCCCTGGTATAGAGCTTTAAAGGTCAAAACAAGCACTTTGAATTGAGCTCGGAAGTGGATCGGCAGCCACTGGAGCTGATAAACGGGGGGTGGTATGCTCCCTGTGTGTAGCTCTAGTTAGTAATCTGGCTGTCACCCATTGGACTAGTTGCAATTTCCGAACTGTCTTCAAAGGCAGCCCCACGTAGAGTGTGTTGCAGTAATCTATTCGGGGTGTGACCAGAGCGTGGACGACCGTAGCCAGATCAGACTTCCCAAGGTATGGGCGCAGCTGGCGCACGAGTATTAACTGTGCAAAAGCTCCCCTGGCCACCACCGAGACCTGGGGTTCCAGGCTCAGCGATGAATCCAGGATCACTCCCAAGCTGCGAACCTGCGTCTTCATGGGGAGTGTAATCCCATCCAACACAGGCTGTAACCCTATACCCTGTTCGGCCTTTCGACTGACCAGGAGGACCTCTGTCTTGTCTGGATTAAGTTTCAATTTGCTAGCCCTCATCCAGTCCGACACAGCAGCCAAGCCGGTGCTTCAAAGTCTGGACAGCCTCCTTAGTGACAGGTGGAAAGGAGTGACAGATTTGGACATCATCTGCATACAGATAACACCTTACTCCGAAACGTCAAGACCCTCATCATTTGCTGAATACTTTCAGGGACATGCTACCCATTCATCCAGAATCCATTTGAACGTCTTCACCTGGCTTGTACCTTGCTAGGAGGTTAGATACTCTGTTCTAACAAGTCCTGGCTTATTTCACTGGAACAAATCTTTATTGACTTTGGGTTTTACTTGAGAGGTGACTTTAAGCTACAGGTAAGGCATGACAATGCATTGTTGGCCTAACTTGGCAATTCTGTAACATTATTTGCACTTAGTGTAAGCAGCTATGTTCAAGACGTGCAAGAATAGAAAGAGATATTTCTGAATGAGGAAAAAGAACATTTGGCTTCTGTCTGCAAACCACTTAAGAAAGATTGTTCTTACTACGTTCAATGACATCAAGCTGGCTTAAACAGAGAAACTGTTACTGTATGTATATGTATACTAGCTGTACCCGGCACGCGTTGCTGTGCCGGGGAGATAGCACAGCGGTAGAACAAACTGTGCTGCAATCGAAAGGTTGTTGGTTCAATCCCTGAGCTGGCCTGGACGACCAGCTATAATAATAATATATTAGCCTAGTCCACTGCCCACCCAAGCAGTTCAAACAACAATGGGGACCACGTATAAAAAGTGGGGAAGGGTTTTTTACAGACCTACAACGTCTGAAAGTTTCGGCTGTCCGGCGAGGTGAAATGCGGAAATGGGAAAAAAACAGAAGGCTCCCGTCATGAGGATGTGACGCAAAGACGCAATGACACAGGGACATAACAACAATGACGTCGTAATTGGAGCAGCGACATCCTGTATGACCCTGTATGACGCATACCTGCATGACCCTGTGACGCAGTCAAGAAAGAAACCCTTCTATAAACTGCACTGTACTGCCTATGTGTGAAGTGTATGTCTCCGGCAGGAACTGTCTGTCGTATGTGTATTGTAATCCGCACTGAGTCCCCTTCGGGGTGAGAAGAGCGGAATAGAAATAAACAGTATTATTATTATTATTTAAGAGATGCGAGAAAGTCTGAGTATGTAAGGGTTGGAATTGATGTTACTTATGGTCTTGGTGGGGTCATGGCTGTGTTGTTGTGGGTTGTTCTGGTGGGTGGGATGTTGAAGTCCTGTGGAGTTGTCGGTGTGTGGTGTTGCTGGCGTTCTGCAGAGCTTGTGGATATAGAATGTTTTTTGTCTTTCCGTCTGCTGTGTTGATGTAGAGGTTCTGTGGTTTCCCAACTCTGGAGCACGCTACGTAGAGTTGTCCGTGGGAGAAGCATTCTGTGTCAAGGTCTATGCCACAGATTTGTAGTGTTTGTCCTTGAGCCTTGTTTATGGTGATGGCAAAAGCTAGTGCAATTGGAGACGGCTGAAGTGGAACGGCATATCAGTCGGGACCACAGGTACGCGTGGTATGAGGACGTCTTGTCCCTTGTAGGGTCCAGTGAGGATGGTCGCCTCAATGACATTGTTCTGCAGTGCTTTGACGGCAAGACGTGTGCCATTGCAGAGTTTTGGCTGATCAATGGTTCTCAGCATAATGATGGCTGCACCCAATTTTAAGCGGTGGTATGTGTTTGTCAGTGGTGCCTGTGTCCCTGGTGCCCTATTTGTGTTAGTGTTATGTCCTCCTGGTAGTTATGTCCCCTGCCAGCCCATGCCACTCAAGTCCGTTAGGTATTCCAGTGATCTCAGGGCGGGGTGAGTACGGTAGGCGCAGGCCGAATGCGAGACCAACTGCGAGAGCCAGGCTGAGTCACAGAAGGACTCGGCCTGGTTCTGACCTGCGTCCTATCCCTAGACACGCTGTTGATAGACATCCAGTTACCCTCCCTTCCACTCTGGTGCTGGTTAACGCCCGATCTATTCGGAACAAGACTGCTACTATCAGGGAATTTTGTGAAGATCTTAAAGCGGACCATTTCTGTATAACGGAGACCTGCCTCCAGGAGACCGATAACACCTGTCTCCAGGAAGTAGTCCCCCCTGGTTACGTTGCCACGCACCAGAATAGGAATGGGGGTCGGGGGGTGGGGTGGCAATACTCTCCCATGATGGATTGCACCTTAGAGTGACCCCTGCGCTCACCACCTCGGGGCTCGAAAGTGCCGGCCTGGTGTGGGAGTCCCAGGAGAGCCTGGCGATCTTGCTGGTGTACCGTGCGCCTAGCGCACCAGCGGAGAGCCTGGCGTGGCTGCTGGAGACTGTGTCGGAGTGGGCATTGAGGTTCCCCAGACTTATTGTTCTGGGGACTTCAATGTCCACGCCGACGCAGCCTCCATTCCATCTGCAGCCGCGGACCTAATCTCGACCATGGCGACATTGGGCCTCTCCTTGTGTAGCTCGGGACCCACACACTCGGCCGGGCACACTCTCGATCTGGTGTTTAGCGCGGGGGTTCAAGTGGACCTAGCCTCTGTAATAGAGGTTCCATGGTCGGACCACTGTGCTCTAAGGATCCGGGTTGAGCAACCGCCCCCTCCATGCAAGGCGCCGAACAGATTTTGGTTCGCCCGAGGAGACTTATGGAACCCGAAAGGTTCCTGAATGCACTGAGGGACCTGGAGTCTATCAGCGTCTCTGTCGAAGAGCAGGTTCAAGCTTGGAACATCTCTTTAGCCAGAGCTCTCGACGAGATTGCCCCTAGGCGCCCTCTCCACCCTCGCAATCACCGATCCCCCTGGTATACAGGAGACCTTAGATCGATGAAGCGAGAGAGGAGACGGCTAGAGGAAACTCCGCGACGGAGCCTCAGTATCTGCTTATAAGCTAGTTAAAGAGGCTTATGAGCGTGCTGTCAAGGCGGCCAAAAATGGATACTTTTCCGCCTTGATAGCGTCTGCTAGCTCACGCCCGGCCCAATTGTTTAAGGTAATTCGGTCTTTGACGACGGTCCCTACTGTCCCAAAAAATAGCGATCAGGCCCTCACTGCCGGTGCTTAACAGAGCTTTTTCGCAGACAAGATTCTGAGCCTCCGCCGGGACCTTCCAGCCACGGTTGAGACAGTAAGAGAGCTTGAGACCCCGTGGCCCTCCGCCGGGCCCACCCTCGACCGGTTTCGGCCACTGGGTGCAGATGCTGTTGATAGGATTGTGGCTGCAGCCAGGCCTACCACCTGCTCCCTCGACCCGTGCCCCTCCTGGGTTGTTAGATGATGCAACATGGCTAGACCCCTTCCAGTCCGGCTTCCATTCGGGACATGGGACGGAGACGGTTCTGGTCTCCATCACAGACCAACTCTGCTGCCAGCTTGACCAAGGCGGGTCTGCGCTGCTCGTGTTATTGGACCTCACGGCAGCGTTTGACACGGTCGACCACAATCTATTGACCCACCGCCTGGCCATGGCTGGAGTGAGGGGGACAGCCCTAAAATGGCTGACCTCCTTCCTCCACCAGCGGTCTCAGCATGTGAGGAGGGGCGGGGTGGTCTCCGAGGGCTCCTCATTAGTTTGTGGAGTTCCGCAGGGGGCCATCCTCTCCCCTCTGTTATTTAACATCTACATGCAGCCGCTTGCACAGCTGGTGCGGAGTTATGGGCTGGAGTGTCACCAATATGCGGATGATACCCAGCTCATTCTGAGGATGGAGGGCAGGCCGGGATCCGTCCCCGATAATTTCCAGCACTGCCTCGAAGCCGTTACTGGATGGCTGTGAGCCAGTAGGTTGAGGGTGAATCTGGCGAAGACGGAGATCTTGTGGCTGGGCCGCCCGGGTGGGGTAGATGTCCAGCTTCCGACCCTGGATGGTGCGGTGTTATGCCCATCGTCTTCCGTGAAGAGCCTGGGAGTCCATCTGGACTCTCAGCTGACCATGGAGGCCCAGGTCTCTGCGGTCAGCAAGGTGGCCTTTTTCCATCTCCGACAGGCAAGGAGGCTGGCCCCGTATCTCTCCCGGAACGACCTCGCCACGGTGATCCAAGCCACGGTCATCTCAAGACTAGATTACTGCAACGCGCTCTATGTTGGCCTTCCTTTGTCGGCGATCCGGAAGCTCAAGCTGGTGCAGAACACTGCCGCCCGGCTCCTGTCTGGCTCTCCAGCAGGTTGCCATATAACACCTGTTTTGCAGGACCTGCACTGGCTGCCAATTGAGCACCGGATCGCCTTCAAAGTGTTGGTTCTCACCTTTAAGGCCTTGCACGGCCTGGGGCCAGCGTATCTGAGGGACCGTCTCACTCCATATTGCCCTCTGAGATCACTGCGGTCCGAGGATGCTAACTTCTTGGAGGTACCTTCGGCGAAGCTGGCACGGCTGACATCCACCCGCCGGAGGGCGTTTTCTGTCATAGCTCCCACGCTGTGGAACGCCCTCCCGGCCGACACCCGGGCAATGAAGGACCTGCTCCCGTTCAGGCGGGCTTGTAAAACTGTTTAGGCAGGCCTTTGATGGGTAGGCCCGTGCGTCTTGGTTGTGCCACTACCTCAAATGTGTTGTTGTTTTTACTGTGTTGCTTGTTTTTAATTGTTCTTAACCTTCTGTATTTTATTGTGCCTTCGGCTCTTGTAAGCCGCCGCGAGCCTTCGGGAGTCGGCGGCATAGAAACCCGAATAAATAAATAAATAAATAAAAACGTCCTCCTGTGTTAGTTGGTTGTACTGTGTAGGTGTCGCCCTCTGAGGCTTCTTGGCACTTGACCCCCCCGGACAACAGACAAGGCAGCTGAGGTACAACAAGCTTTATCTATATATATATATATATTTCTTCACGTCGTGCAACGGGGCAAATAGACAAAGAAACTATAAGCCTCAGAAACGCGAAAGTAGGCAACAGATGCGAACATACCACGAGGTACCTAAACGGCCCAAAAAAAACGACCTAGGTACCTCCAAACACAACCCCCTAAAATGGGGCAACGGGCCCGGCCATCCCTGCCTCTTCGCAGCCAGCGCGAACGTTTAGAACGTTTGCGCGCATGCCAGCAAACACTCACCTCGCCTCCTCCTTCTCCATCCCCCGCCGCTGCGATCAGGAACAGCGGTGGCGGTTGCTCGGGGGGGGGAGCAGGGAGAAGTGGCCCCCTCCCCTCCAAGGCCCCCTCCCCGTTCCGCCCCTTCCCGCCACGGCGCGCGATCGCCGGCAATGGCGGGGGAAGGGGCGGGCCTAAGGAGCGGGAGGGAGCCCCCTTCCCCTTCAAGGCCCTCCCTCCCGTTCCGCCCTTTTCCCGCCAGGGCGCCGCGTCGCCAGCAATGGCGGGGGGGGAAGGGGCGGGCCTAAGGAGCGGGAGGGGAGGCTCCTCCCTTCCCACTCCAAGGCGCTCCCTCCCCGTTCCGCCCCTTCCCCGCCACGGTGCTGCGATCACCGGCAATGGCGGGGGGGAAGGGGCGGGCCTAAGGAGCGGGAGGGGAGCCCCCCTTCCTCCTTCAAGTCCCTCCCTCCCCGTTCCGCCCCTTCCCCACCACGGCGCCGCGATTGCCGGCAATGGCGGGGGGAAGGAGCGGGCCTAAGGAGCGGGAGGGGAGGCCCCTCCCTTCCCACTCCAAGGCCCTCCCTCCCCGTTCCGCCCCTTCCCTGCCATGGCGCTGCGATCGCCGGCAATGGCGGGGGAAGGGGCGGGCCTAAGGAGCGGGGGGGCCCCTCCTTCCCACTTCCCCAAGGCCCGCCTCCCGTTCCGCCCCTTCCCGCCACAGCGCCGCGGCAATCGCTGGCAATGGTGGGGGAGGGGCGCCACAGGCCTAATGGTGGGGGGAGCGGGAGGGGAGGCCCCTCCCTTCCCACTCAAGGCCCCTCCTCCCCATTCCGCCCCTTCCCCGCCACGGTGCAGCGATCGCTGGCAATGGCGGGGGGAGGGGCAGGCCTAAGGAGCGGGAGGGGAGGCCCCTCCCTTCCCACTCCAAGGCCCTCCTTGCCCTCGCCGCCACCTCAGGACGAGCGGAGGCGGCGGCAGCCGAAGCAAGGGGGGGGGGCCGCCCACGGAGGAGGAAAAAGGGCAGGAAGAACAAGGAAAGAACAGGTAGGGAAAGGGAAGGAGAAATGGAAAGGATGAATGGGGAGGAGGAAAGGAAAGGGAGAGAAGGAAGAAGAGCAGGAAGGAGAGAGAAAGAGAGAGAGACAAAAAGAGAGATAGAGAAAGACAGATAGAAAGACAGAGAAAGAGAGACACACACACACACACATAGAGAGAGAGAAAGACAGAGACACACACACATAAAGAGAGAGACAGAAAGAGAGAGAAAGAGAAAGATACACACACACAAAGAGAGAGAGAGATAGAGAAAGAGATAGAAAGAGAGAGAGAAAGAGAGAGAGACACACACATAAAGAGAGAGAGAGACACACACACACATACAGAGAGAGAGACAGAGAAAGAGAGAGACACACACACATAAAGAGAGAGACAGAGAAAGAGAGAGACAGAGAAAGAGAGAGAGATACACACACACATAAAGAGAGAGAGAAAGAGATAGAAAGACAGAGAGAAAGAGAGACACACAGACACACATAGAGAGACAGAAAGAGAAAGACAGAGAGAGACACACACATAAAGAGAGAGAGAGAGAGACACACACACAAAGAGAGAAAGAGAAAGAGAGAGAAAGACAGAGAGAGACACACACACATAAAGAGAGACAGAGAAAGACAGAGAGAAAGAAAGAGAGAGACACACACACAAAGAGAGAGAGACAGAAAGAGAGAGAGACACAAAAAGATAGAGAGAGAAAGAGAGAGACACACACAGAGAGAAAGACAGACAGAAAGAGAGAGAGAAGGAAGGAGAGGAGAAAAGATAGAGAGAGAGAAAGAGAGAGAAAGAGAAAGAGAGAGCTCAACAGTGCACAGGGAAGCATGTCTGTGCAGGAGGATGAACATTAGGAAGAACTTCCTGACTATGAGAGTTGTTCAGCAGTGGAACTCTCTGCCTGAAAGTGTCATTTTGTGTCATTTTGGGAAGTACCACCCCATTCCAGAAAAAAAATATTGACTCACCGCCCCCCCTTTAAATACATTTCTAAAATATTAATACCAATAACACAGAAAAATATATGTACTCATGCAGTGGTTCTCAACCTTTCTAATGCCGTGACCCCTAAATAAGGTTCCTCATGTTGTGGTGACCCCCAACCATATACCCCATGAATGACAAACCTGGACCAAAATTGGCACACAGAACCCCATGACCCACAGAAAATACTGGAGGGGTTTTGGAGGAATTGACAGTGATTTAGGGAGACGTAGTTCACCTACATTTGGTAAGCACTCTAAACCCAAACAACACTGAATCTGGACCACATTTGGCACAAATACTCAATATATCCACAGTTGAACACTGGTGGAGTTGTAGGGGATTGCTTTTGTCATGTGGGAGTTATAGCACCTGGGATTAATAGCATTTTGAACTCCCAACAGCAATACAATTGAACTAAACTTGAGCAGTAGAGAATACTGGACCTTACTGTATCCCAACAGCAATACAATTGAACTAAACTTGAACTATTTATTTATTATTTATTTCCAGTGTTTATACCCCGCTACTTCTCAACCCCCGAGGGGGGACTCAGTGCGGCCTAACAGACGGCAACAATTCAATGCCACACAATACATAGTAAAACACAGTTAAAATTAAAATACATTAAAATACACCTAGAATTCAATACATTAAAATACAGTTAATATTAAAAACATCATATACATTCATCACCATTAAAACAATGTTCCATCCAAAGTCTTAGATCTTAACCACCCATTTGCCAACTGACCAGTCTAAAGTGCCATGTCGCAAGGGTGCAAACGCTGGTCCCAAAGCCAGGATTTCACTCTTTTTCTGAATGTTAGAGGGATGAAGCTGATCGAATATCAATAGGGAGTGCGTTCCACAGACGGGGGGGCCACCACCGAGAAGGCCCTCCCTCTCGTCCCCGCCAACCGCATTTGAGAGGTTGGCGGGAGCGAGAGCAGCCCCCCCCCCCCGGATGATCTTAAATTACGAGGTGGGACATAGAGGCCGATGCGTTCAGACAAGTAAGCTGGGCCAGAACCGTATAGAGCTTTAAAGGTCAAAACCAGCACTTTGAATTGAGCTCGGAATTGGACAGGCAGCCAATGGAGCTGACACAACAGGGGGGTAGTATGCTCCCTGTATGTAGCTCCGGTTAGTAATCTGGCTGCCGCCCGTTGGACTAGTTGTAGCTTCCGAACTGTCTTCAAAGGCAGCCCCACGTAGAGTGCGTTGCAGTAATCTATTCGGGATGTGACCAGAGCGTGGACGACCGCAGATCAGCCTTCCCAAGGAACGGGCGCAGCTGGCGCACGAGTCTTAACTGTGCAAAAGCTCTCCCGGCCACCGCCGAGACCTGGGGTTCCAGGCTCAGCGATGAGTCCAGGATCACTCCCAAGCTGCGAACCTGCGTCTTCAGAGGGAGTGTAACCCCATCCAACACAGGCTGTAACCCTATAGAGAATATTGGCACAGCAACGCGTGCACGGGTCAGCTAGTTGATTATAAAGTAGCAAAGTGGATAATAAGTCCAGGAAGCCTTTTATATGCAGCTTCCGGATGGCAGGAGACACTGGAATCAGTAAGGCTTGAGAATCCGCAACGGCAGGATCTCAAGCGGAGGAAATGCAGGAACAAATGCGGGTTGCGTTAGATAGTCTTTGAGCCCCCCCGATCGGCGCAAAAAGATCGGGCGGCTTTGGGTACTGCAGGCAAAGTCAATGCAAAGCAATGCAACTTCCCCACAGGCTCGGTGATGAACAGGAACAAGGCTAGATGCTGGAACGAGGCAGCCGGGAATGGCTGGCTGGATCTTAGTAGCTGGCCGTAAGGCCCGGTTCACTTGGACATCATGGCAGTAGTGGTCGTTGGTACGAGATACTGCTAAGCAGGATCTCACAGCTTTTATAGGATTTCTGCCAGCGGGGCCCAGTGCGTCGAACATCAAATTGGATGATGGATGAGCCCTGGGTTGTTTTGAGAACCTCAGTCCTGAAGAATGTAGGCCCTCGTTAGTGCGGACCATCTGGCCTGGGGAGTAGCGCTTACTGCTCCGAGTACCCGCCTTTGCTATCAGCTTGGTGGGCTCCGTTTGGCCTTGACATGCTTTCAGCCTGGCATCTCCCTTGGACAGTGCAGAAGAGCAAGATCTCTATCCCTGACAGGGGCTGGGGGTTAACACAGCTGTGCTGTGAAGTTTCTTAGAAACAAGCGGGCAAAATGCAGACCCAAGGAAAGATGCTGTCGGAGGCCCTTGAATCTCTTGGGGTGTGACAGTAGGTTTCTGTTTAGCAGTGGTATGTATGCGTTGTGTGTGTTGTGTGTCTGTTGTGTTGTGGGTCTGTAGAGGTAGGCATCGCGAGTTGTGTGGCTGTCATGTGGTGTTTGTAAAGTGGAGGATTGGTGGTGTGTGGGTGGGATGGTGCTTGGAGAAGAGTTTGTGGTGTTGAGTGTGTAGTTTGTTGTTGTGAGTGTACAGTGGTAGTGTGTTGTGGATGTACGGTGTGTGTGTTGTGGGTGTGGTGTTTGTTAAGTGGGTGTCTTTTGTTGTGGGTGTCTTTTGTCCTGTGAGTGTTATGTATGTGCTCTGTGCACATAGTTGTGTATCTTCTACATATTGGCGTTGTGTGGTATTTTGTGCTGGCTTGGTCTTTTGGATTGTGTTTCTCGAGTGTGGTTGTGAGAGTTGTAGTGTCTGGAGGAGTGTGTGGTGTTTTTTTATTTTGTTGTTGTGATTGTGTGGCTGATCGTACCGTGGTCAGTGTTTTGTGGTGATTACCAGTGGTCAGTTTTACTGGTTTGGCCAGTGTGGGCAAGGCTGAAGGAGCCTGTCCTTTAGGCACTGTGTGTCCTCAGCAGTCCGACTGGCTGTGGTGTGTGGGAGGCTGTCCTGAGGTGATTTGTTTTGGCGGCAGTTATTTTTAAGAAATTGTCGCGCGCAGGAGGCGGGGGCGGGGCCAGCCCGGGGAAGGGGTGGAGTGGTTTTGGGGGTGGCAGGGGTGGGGCCAGCCCAGGGGAAGGGGGGTGGAGTGGTTGTGGGGATGGCAGGGGGCATGGCCTGCGCTGGGAAGCGGCGCCGGCATTTTGTGTGGGCCGATGTTGGCCAATGGGATTCGCTGGCGGCCACGGAGGACGCTGGGAAATGTAGGTTTTTTTATCGTTGTTTTGGGGGCCTTCTAGATTTTTTTGGGGGGGGGGGAGTTTCTTTGCTAAAAACCTTCCTTGCCTGAGGCCTATTTTTGTTGCCAAGTTTGGTGTCTCTGCCTTGGAAGGTTTCTCTGCCTATGGCAGTCTTTCGATGACGGGCCCTCCTTTATATATATAGATAAGTCATCTTAATGTATAAGTTGAGTGTACATTTTGGCATGAACGTTATGGATTTTGATGTGACTTATGGATACTTCAAGGACAATTTCATGGAGAAGAGGGAGCCCAGTGCCAACATCTCATGGCCAGCTGCCCTTGGAAACTGCCATTGCCATTTTCTCAAACTGGCATTCAAAAAAGGCTTTCGCCACTTTCCTCAGAAAGGGAAATATTGACTTTTGGATGATCTGCTTTGATAATCTGGATTATATTTCAGTGTGGACTTCCTTGGCTGAGTGGGAATTTGAGCATTGGTCTCCCAGAGTCCTAGTCCAACATTTATTACAATCACACTATAGAACATAAGAACATAGGAAGAGCCATGCTGAATCGGGCCTCAGCCCATCTAGTCCAGCAATCTGTGTCACACAGTGGCCCACTAGTTGTACACGGGGATCTCTAGCAGAAAGGAGGGCAAAACCCTCACCTGCTCCCGATCCTCCACAACCAGTACCCGGGGAAATCCTGCCTGCCTCCATCAACACAGAGGTGGCACTTGGATGTCCATTTCAGTAGCTACTGATTCCCTTGGTATCCATGAATCTGTCTAATCCTGCCTTGAAGCTGTCCAGGCTGACAGCTGTCACAACCTCCTCTGGAAGTGAGTTCCATAACCCAATGACCCTCTGGGTGAAGAAATATTTCCCTTTATTAGTCCTAACTTTCCTACCTTGGAGCTTTAGGGAGTGCCCCTAGTCCTAGTGTTGTGTGACAGAGAAAATATTTTTCTTTATTCACCTTTTCTATCCCATGCATGATTTTATACACTTCGATCAAGTCACCTCTTAAACGCCGTCTTTCAAGGCTGAAAAGACCAAGGCGTTGCAACCTGATTTCATAAGGGAGCCGCTCCATCCCTTGGATCATTTTTGTCGCCCTTCTTTGTACCTTTTCCAGTTCCGTTATAGCCTTCTTAAGGTGCGGTGACCAGAATTGTACACAGTACTCCAGATGTGGCCTCACCATAGATTTGTAGAGAGGCAATACAACATTTGCCGACCTATTTTCGATTCCCTTCCTGATCATGCCTAGCATAGAATTTGCTTTTTTCACTGCTGCTGCGCACTGGGTTGACATCTTCATTGAGCTGTTCCCAGGGGGACTGAAAGAGGCAATGGTAAGACCGCTGCTGAAGAACCCGAATTTAGACCCTTCGGCTCCCTCCAATTACCGACCTGTGTCTAATTTGCCTTTCTTAGGCAAGGTAATTGAGAGAGGGCAGCAGCGGATCAGCTGCAGCGGTTCCTAGACGACACAGCTGGGCTCGACCCCTTCCAGTCCGGCTTCCGTATTGGGCATGGGACGGAGACCGTGCTTGTCGCCATTACAGACCAACTTCGCCGCCAGCTGGACCAGGGTGGATCAGCACTGCTTGTTTTGTTAGAGCTAACAGCAGCGTTCGATACAGTAGATCACGCCTTGTTGACCCACCGTTTAGCCGTGACTGGGGTAAGGGGGACTGCCCTTAAGTGGGTGGCCTCCTTCCTCCGGGATCGGGGACAGCGTGTGGAGGGGGGCGGGGGAGGCCTCTGGGAGACTCCCATTAAGCTGTGGGGTCCCCAGGGGCCATTCTCTCCCCCTTATTATTCAACGTATATATGCCCCCTGGCACAGCTGGTTCGCGACTTTGGTCTGGAGTGTTATCAGTATGCGGATGACACCCAGCTTCTGCTGAGAATGGACGGCAGGCCGGATACCGTACCCGATTATTTCCACCGATGCCTTGAAGCCGTGACTGGCTGGCTGCGTTCCAGCCGGCTGAAGGTGAATCCGTCGAAGACGGAGATCTTGTGGCCGGTCGCCCTGGGCTGGATGAGTGCCGGTTGCCTACCCTAGATGGCGAGCAACTAAGCTCGTCATCCCTTGTCAAGAGCTTGGGTGTCAAACTGGACCCCTTGCTGACCATGGAGACCCAGGTCTCCACGGTCAGCAAAACAGCGTTTTACCATCTCCGTCAGGCTAGGCGACTGGCACCCTACCTGTCCAGGGATGACCTGGCCACGGTGATCCAAGCGACGGTCATCTCAAGATTGGACTACTGTAACGCCCTCTATGTTGGCCTTCCCTTGTCGACAATCCGGAGACTCAAGCTGGTGCAGAATGCCGCTGCTCGCTTGCTGGTGGGAGCATCAGTAAGGGAGCATATTACTCCCATCCTCCGGCAACTGCACTGGCTTCCTATAGAGTACTGAATTGTCTTCAAGGTGCTGGTACTTACCTTTAAGGCCTTGCACGGTCTAGGGCCTGTGTATCTGAGGGACCACCTTGCCCCGCACGTTCCCCGAGATCACTACGTTCAGAAGAGCAAAATCTGCTAGTGGTTCCACCAATCCGCTCCTGCCATCTATCCACAACTAGGCAGAGGGCCTTTTCTGTGGTGGCCCCAGTATGGTGGAACTCGCTGCCTGATACCTCCAGAGCAATTTCAGAGCTCGGCCCTTTTCGAAGAGCTTGTAAGACTGTTTTGTTTAAAATGGCCTTTGACTAACAGACAAACAAATCTCGCCTGAGGGGTTATGCCTGGAGTTTTAGAAACCCAATTTCTGATTTTAATGTATACCGGTTTATATGTTGCGTTTTTATACTATGTAAAGCTGCAAGTCCTATGCGCAGCATCTTTTTATAGTTGTTTGTGATCCGCCCCGAGCCTGCAGGGAGGAGCGGAATATAAGATCGAATAATAAATAAATAAAATAAATAAATAAATAAAACCCCAAGATCCCTTTCCTGGTTTGTCTCAGAAAGCTTTGATCCCATCAGTTGATAAGTGTATTTGGGGTTCTTTGCCCCAATGTGCATGACTTTACACTTGTTTAGGTTAAAATGCATTTGCCACTTTGTTGCCCATTCACTCAATTTCGAGAGATCTTTCTGGAGCTCTTTACAATCATTTTCATTTTTAACTACCCTGAACAATTTAGTGTCGTCTGCAAACTTTGCTACCTCAGAATTCACTCCTACATCCAGATCATTAATGAATAAATTAAAAATAAATTAAATTAAAAAGTAACGGACCCAAAACTGAACCTTGGGGTACGCCACTTCTCACCTCTTTCCACCCAGAGAAATGTCCGTTTATTACCACCCTTTGTTTCCTACAGTTTAGCCAGGTCCCAATCCAGGACAAGACCTGTCCTCTGATTTCATGGCTGAAGAGCTTATTTAGGAGCCTTTGGTGAGGGACTTTGTCAAAAGCCTTTTGAAAGTCAAGGTAAACAATATCAATTATATAAGGAACTATTCCATCAGATCCTTATATAATACATATTTCAATTGCTGGTGCTAGTTTGTCCTATTAATGGATCATAACTGCAGCAGTGCAGTTAAAATTTTTTAAATTAAGACATTTGATCTATATGCCAGTGTCTCATATAGCTCTTAAGTGCTGTGCTTCTGTATGCTTTTATGTACTGCTTGCTTCCTTGGAGATGTTCAGGCAAGCAAGCTGTAGCCTGTTCTGGCTGATTTAAAGTAATGGCTTTTTCACCCTTTCCATTCTCCTCCATCTCATAAAATGGTAAGTTCAGTGGAACTGCAGTAGGGTGTTTTTAGCCCTGGTACTAATCTCAGACTCCATGAAGTGAGCAAAGTCTTTCCAGTTCACATTCTGGGGGAAAAAATTAAAAGCCTAGATCATAAAACAGGTAGAGGGAAGCTGTTACCATAGACTATACAGTTTGGGTTACTCCCACACCAATGCCCATTTTCAGTTGGCGTGGATGTGATAATACAAATGAGATGATATATGTGGTTGCAGATTACGTACCCAACAGCAACTATGTTTATTTTTATTTACATTGTTTCTATCCTCTTCTCAACCCGCAGGGGACTCAGAGCGGTGTACAAACTTTATACAGAACACATATAGGCAAACATTCAATGCCATTATACAATTGACAGGTCAAAGAATACATAGACAGAGGTATAGGTGTTTTTCCATCTCTGACATCTGAAGGCTGTGCTCGACTCTGGCCATGGGCAACAACAAAAAAAGTCTCTTGGCATGGAAGATGGAGCAACAGCATACATGGCCAGATTCGAACGCAGCCTCCAGATGTCAGAGATGGAAAAAAAGCCTATATCTCTGTCTATATATTGTTGGCCCTGTGAATGGTATAATGGCATTGAATGTTTATTTATTATTTATTTATTCACATCATTTATCAGCCCAAGAGCAACTCAGGGCGGCGAACAATCTGCACAATTAGATTCCATTTCTAAAATATACATCAATCGAATAAAAACATATAACAATATCTAAAACATCAAAACAAAACATTGAATTGTTGCTGTTTTATAAATTGATTTTATGTAAACCGCCCCAAGCCTGCTGGAAGGAGCGGTATACAAGAATGAACAATAATAAATAAATAAATAAATAAAAACAATGAACCATAATTTTTTAAAAACTATGTGTGCTCTATATAAAGTTTGTACACCGCTCTGAGTCCCCTGTGGGGTGAGAAGAGTGGGATAGAAACGATGTAAATAAAAATAAAAATAGTTGCTGTTGGGTACATAATCTGCAACCACATATATAATCTCATTTATATTATCACATCCACGCCAACTGAAGATGGGCCTCACAACCTCTGAAGATGCCTGCCATAGATGTAGGCGAAACGTCAGGAGATAATGTTTCCAGGACATGGCCTTTAGTCCGAAAAACCTACAACAACCCAGTGATTCTGGCCACAAAAGCCTCCGACAATACAATGTAAAATACTGCTTGGAAAAATTGTAACTTCTTATCAGAATATGGACTACTGGGATATGTGAGGAGGACCTTTCCCATGCTGTGTTTCTTGAATTTAACTTGAGCACACACTATTCACATTGTTTGATGCGCATGTGGTCATTGTTTCCCGCAGGATGGAACATGAGGCTTCCCAGCTAGAAAAGCAACATGTACATAGTGTCTATGAAAACACAGCCACCTACTTCAATGATCTTCAGGGCAAAGCATGGCCTCGTGTTCGACAGTTTCTACTGGAACAAAAGCCTGGAAGTCTCATTGCAGACATAGGTAAGTTGTTGCGGTTGTTACTTAGCACAAAGATGGCTGAAGATGGAAATGGATATCACTTTTGGCCTCATCCAACTCTGTGATTCTATAAATCCTTATGTCTGAGAGCCCTTAATAATGTAGAATAGGTTTTTGAATTTCGTACACGTTTTCATATTTATTAAGAGCACTCAATTCTCCAAATGCGGGTGGGAGGAAGGTCTGGGCAAACTGCCATTTTTCAATTTTAGATGCCAAAAAGTGAGGTGCGTGTCACCTACTACCTTGTGTTCTAAGAAGCCCTGCCAATCCGATCCAAGTGCTCTTCACAACAGAAAATAGTTCTCCAACTCAGAGACTTCTAAAATAGAATAATAGAATCATAAAGTTGGAGGAAGTCTCGTCGGCCATCCAGACTAACCCCTTGCCAAGAAGCAGGAAAATCGCATTCAAACTACCCCCAGCAGATGGCCATCCAGCCTCTGTTTAGAAGCCTCCAAAGAAAGAGTCTCCACCACAGTCTGGGGCAGAGAGTGAATAGCTCTCACACCTGTGAGAGGTTCAGGTGGAATCTCCTTTCCTGTAGCTTGAAACCATTGTTCCGTGTCCTAGTCTTCAGGGCAGCAGAAAACAAGCTTGCTCCCTCCTCCCTATGAGTTCCCATCACATATTTATACTTGGCCATCATGTCTCCTCTCAGCCTTTTCTTCTGAAGGCTAAACATGCCCAGCTCTTTAAGCCGCTCCTCATAAGGCTTGTTCTCCAGACTCTTGATCATTTTAGTTGCCCTCCTCTGGACACATTCCAGCTTGTCAACACCTCCCTTCAATGGTGGTGCCCAGAATTGGGCACAGTATTCCAGGTGTGGCCCGACCAAGGCAGAATAGTTGAGATGGTTTTGTGTTTTAGGTCTTAAAATATAAAGTATACAGTGATCTGTTTTCTTAGTAAGTGTGTGCTTACATAAGGGATGTGGAACATCACATCCCTTATATTGCCCTTTTACTGTTGCCTGACATGACTCCTACTGGGAATGAATGGTTCCTCTGCCAAACTGTGGGCCATTGGCAAGTGACTGATCATACCAACCTACAATGCCTAAGCCTATGTAATGGCTGTCTAAAATGTTGGCCAAGCTCATGGTCATGCCAGAATGAGCAATGCTTACTGAATCACAGCAGGCAAGGAACCGAGTCCATCTGTTTGTTTGGAGATGGGCATTAAATGCTCTAAAGGCCTGTCTGCAGAGCCGATTGTAGGGTTTATTTACTGTTATTTTGAAATATTTTTATAGAAAGGTATTTCTGTTCTAGTGGCAACATCTTTACATACAAACATAATTTTACTCTGCTATCATGCTCAGTATGTTTGAACAGAGAAAATGTTTACATGTTTTTGCTGTTTTATTTTTGTAGTAGTACAGCAAAGTTTGATGTATGTGATTTTTACTTTTTTAAGGTTGTGGGACAGGAAAATATCTTGGTGTCAACAGCCAAGTATACAACCTTGGATGTGATTATTGTGGCCCGTTGATTGAGATTGCGAAGACTAAAGGTTGTGAAGTGATGGTCTGTGATAACCTTAATCTTCCTTTTCGTGGCCAGTGCTTCAATGCAGTCATCTCTGTGGGAGGTAAGAGAATTTGATAACTTGAAGGTCTTAAAAATACAATGTCAGAGTGATTCCCTAGTCTCTTATCAAATGTATGCCAGGTAGGAGCATCTCCCCAGGGTCTCAGGTAAAGGTCTTTTATGTCACCTGCTGCTAAATCCTTTCAATGATTGTGCCAAGTCTGTGACTGAGGACCTTCAAAAAGATTAGTTGTTCTTGATGGCATGTGTATAGAATATTTATTTCCTTCTGCAAGCATTAAAAAGTTGTGATAGAGAATTTATTTTGTGATGTGGAATGCGAGATACCACATCAAAATGGCCATTGGCCTAATTGTGACAGATTTATGTAGGAACAGGCAGGAGAGTTAACTGAACTCAACCACTGTAATAGATTCCTTGCAGAATATCTCATTGATTTTTTTTTCTGTGTCAGGAGTGACTTGAGAAACCGCAAGTCGCTTCTGGTGTGAGAATTGACCATCTGCAAGGACATTGCCCAGGGGGCGCCCAAATATTTTACCATCATGTGGGAAGCTTCTCTCATGCCCCTGCATGAGAAGCTGGAGCTGATAGACGGGAACTCACCCTGCTCACTGGATTCGAACTGCCACCTTTCAGTCAGCAGTCCTGCTGGCACAAGGGTTTAATCCATTACGCGCCTAGGGGCTCCATCTCCTTAACAGAGCATATTGTTTGGCTCCTTTCCACCTTGTATGAACAGAGCCTGAAACAGAATATTGTTGACTCCGTAGATATTTTGAATTACAAGTACTACAGTCTGTTCCTATTGTTCATGCTGGCTGATGGAAATTGGGGGGTCAAACATTTGGTTCTCCCTCTTGATTTGCAGAGTTAAGTGTAGGGAAAATTAAGTTTCCAGTGTAACATTTTACTTTCTTCTATCTGCTAGAACAAATAGGTATTTTATACTGAATTAATATATGTTCCTTTCTGAAACTGGGAAAGACACCGATATTTCACTATTCAAGAACCACTGAACGTTTAAAATCTTTGCTTGATTATGTTGAATAACAAATTACAGGTTGGAGCCCTACCGTGTAATAAAAATCTAGGGACAGTCAGAAAGAAAGTTCTGCTCATTTTAGGAGCTGGATAAAAAATAAGGCAAAAATGCTGGTAATAGATATGATGGCTTTGTTATTCTGGGTTTGCTATGGTCCTAGACCTTGTTCCCATTCTGTGAGACACTAATGCTCTGGCAAGAAAGGCTAAAGGCTTTGAAAAACTGTAATTCTTGTGTTTCCCTAGCCATGGCATTTAAAGTAGTGTCAAGTTGCATTAATTCCTCAGAAGACAAAGCAATAGCCAAATTAAGTATTCTAGACGTCAGGTGACAGAGATTTAGTGACCGATATAGCCTTTTGGCTCTCAAGTTAAAATTATTCATAATGGTAAAATTGTTAATTAACTATTCAAA
The DNA here is from genome assembly GCA_030556195.1 of Anolis apletophallus. NCBI lineage: Eukaryota > Metazoa > Chordata > Lepidosauria > Squamata > Anolidae > Anolis > Anolis apletophallus. The sequence continues at coordinate 24,911,281 of JARBWK010000012.1, forward strand.
ACAATAGAAATATTCAGATGTTCTGTATTGCAGAACTGAGCTTTACTCGGTGCAGAATTTTAATATTTTCTTTGCTGAATCCACATTTTTCTAAACATGCAACATCTTTTTGGTACTTTTGCAGTGATTCACCATTTCTCCACCAAACAAAGACGAATCAAAGCAATAAAAGAAATGGCCAGGGTGCTGATACCTGGAGGCCAGATGATGATTTACGTTTGGGCGATGGAACAAAAGAATCGGCACTTCGAGAAACAAGATGTGTTTGTTCCATGGAACAAAGCCTTGTGCTCCCAGTTGCTTTCTGAATCCAATAAGGTCGGACATAGTACCGATATTGCACATATAGGAAGTTCTCAGCCCATGCATTCGCACCAACTAATGGGCCCTAAGTACAGCTACCCTTTTACCCTTGATCTGAAACATCCCCAAAGGACTGATGGCTGCTTAGCTGAAGCCTGCTGTGTGAAAATTTCTAATGAGGTAGAAAACCGATTTTACAGGGGCCTTGGGAGATCTTTCCGTTCTTGGTTTTCCTCCAGATCTCTTGATGAGTCAGCTTTGAGTAAACAGAATGAAAAAATGGAATCACTGAAGAACACAGTTGGGTGGACAAACAGCACGGTATCAATTCAGCCATCAAGACACTGCAGCATAGACCTAGGTTGCCATGGATCATTGTTGAAAGAACCCGTTGACTACGATGAATTGTTCATGAAGCATATGGCTTGCAAGAAAATGGAATGGCTGACGGCTTCGAGGTCTATGAGAGATTTTAATGGTGAGCCACCTGCATTAGTCCAAAGTCACAGTGGTGATGCCTCATTTCTCAGTAGTCCTGTTAGAAACATAAACAATGGTTATATCCATCCAAGCAATACTAAGCCGTTTCCAGGCAAACACATCAAAAGGACTTCTTCAGTTAGCTCTAGCGAGTCTGTTGTAGATGCTGCTGTGGCGGTGGGAAGCCAGGCTGATCTTGGAGAAGATGTAAAAGCCTTCATGCGTTACTACCATGTATTTCGGGAAGGGGAGTTGTTCGCTTTGCTTGAAGAAAATGTGCCTGAGGTTCACATACTAAGTTCAAGTTATGATCATGGAAACTGGTGTATTATTGTGAAGAAGACAGATCAACCACAACAGAGATGAACTATGAAGAAGACCACTCTCACGTATTGCTTCCTGTGGAATTTTAGAGACCTTCGTTCAATTCTTGCCACCATTCTATGTGCATCAGTATAACATGTGCATAAAGGATGCCATGGAGGGGGAAGAGGGTACTAGGCATTTTGAGGAAACAGGTGTGTTACAAATAATATTTGTCATAATTTTATATTGCTTTTACGAAATCTGTTTTGTGTTCCAAAACCCCCCTTAAAAAAAAACAACTTTGTGTAAGATAAGGAAGAGGAGCTTTTTTCATCCTCTCCCCACAAATTATCCTACCAAAAATATCTGCCATGAGCAAAAAATTGCTGAGTTAACTTCTTGGGGATGCAACTTCGCAATTGCAAACTGGTGGCCACCCCCTTAGCTATAGTGACCATCTCCCAGGGTCATTCTACATGGGCCAAGTGAGTTGGGATGGGAAGAATAGATTCTGTGATATCCACATGGCACATGGGGTCAATTAACCTTATCATGGAACAAGTCTGCATAATGCAGCCTTTCTCACACTAAAAATGTGGCAGTATGCTCTGGAGCTTCCCCAAACAAATAATAATAATAAACTTTATTTATACCCCGCCACCATCTCCCTGATGGGGACTCGGGGCGGCTTACATGAGGCCAGGCCCAAACAACAAATTACAATAAAATAAAAATAAAATTTTAAAAAGCCCAAAGCTTCAGATCTCACCTGCACTTTGCCATCCCACCTTCTCCAAGCTCGCATCATCCAATAACAGAGGATGGCACTTACCAGTTTCATCATTGGTGTAGCAACAGCGCATAATACTGTTGGTTGTCACTTGTAGCATCCACTGACACTAGCTGATCACACTATGTAACATGATTTTGGGTCTGGGTTATAAATGTCATTTCCTAATTGGTTCTATCATAAAAACATATAAAATGTTTATTAAACTGCAAAATGTTGTATTTGCAGGACATCCTGCAGCATGTTTTGTAAAAATTTACAATGGCTATCTCATAGGGTGCTTCCAGACATGGCAAAAACTCGCTTTGATGTGGGTTTTTGTCCACACGCGTATTCAAAAGTACTGGGCTTTCTTGGTTGGGTGCCCCCATGCCATTGCGGTAATAAAGGAAACAGAGTGTCAACAACTATGGAGACAAAGACATCTAAAAATTTATCAATAAGGATTAAAGAAAATTACTATAAGTTAATCTGGAAATGGTACCTTACACCAGTAAAAATAGCAAATATAAATAAAGACTACTCGAAAAACTGTTGGAGAGGATGCCAAGAAACAGGAACATATATACATATGTGGTGGCAATGTAAATATGTAAGCAAATTTTGGGTGAAAGTATTTAAAGAAATAGAAGATATAATGAATATTAAAATAGAAAGAAGTCCTAGTATAGCTTTATTATCATTCTATAATAGTAAACAATTGGGAAAAAAAGATAAAGATGCGATAACAAACCTATTAACAATAGCAAGACTGCTTATAGCAAGGAATTGGAAAAAAGAAATAAATATACAAATAGAGGAATGGTACAAGGAAGTATGGAAACTGGCAATAAATGACAAGTTAACATGTATATTAAAAGTAAAAAGAGGTATATGGAAACAAAGTGATTTTGATGAGATATGGAGAAAATTTATTGATAAAGGCTTATCAAAGGAAGAAGGAAAGTTACCTCCACAAGAAGAAATGAAATTTTGGACGAATGATATGTAAAAGCTATGGCTTGGGAAGGGGGGAGGGGAGCACAGTGGTGAGGGATACAAAAATGTATAAGAAAAACATAATGGCAGATGCTAAATATTGAAGTATTGTAGCTAGTAATGAATAACATGAATCTGCTGTAAATAGACATTGTATAATATTGTGTTGATAATGATAAAACAAAAAATATTTTAAAAAATAATAATAATAATAATAATAATAAAATTAAAAAGAGCTTACAAGGCCACCTCTCCAAAGGCCTCCTGGCATGTAGAAATGATGCACAAGGAGGTTTGGGGAGAGAAATTACCCCCCCCCCACCTCCTGGCTTTTAAAAAATGTTTAAGGCTTTTGGGGGAAGGGTGAGTTAGATAGGGGGTAGGTGCCCTCCTTGGTTTTCTGTGCTCGTGGGTCCCAAAGAACAGATATGGGTTGTAGGGACTGACCCTGGATAGTGACAAGGCTATTCAGTAGTCAGTCCCCACAGAACTGGCCTGGATGTAATGGGGTATCAAATTAATTTGGTAAAAGTCCAACGGCCTACATTTTGGGCCCTGTCTCAACCACTTTAACTAGTTTGTGGCAGCCCAAAACCCCAAACTTTCTGGTGTATAACAGCTGCTTTCAAAGTGCATACCACACAATTAAACAGGGCATAACACTTTCAAACCAAGAACAGAATTATTTTCAAATCTTGTTACATAGTGTCATAGTGAAGGAAGGGGCAAACGGAAGGCATAATTTTTCCTTTCCTCCTTCTCTTGTCTTGCGTTATTTCATCTCGTGTCAGTGGATACGATGATCAACAACTACCTGCAGTCTTAATGTCTGGTTACAATATTTATGTATGTATATAATGAATTCATGTCCCGGCATTGAATGTTTGCCGTTTATATGCTGTGCTCCGCCCTGAATCCCCTTCGGGGTGAGAAGGGAGGACTATAAATGTTTTAAATAAATAAATAAATAAATTTCTCCTAAGCTGAAGATGAGAGGGGAAAGAAAAGGCTGTTCCAAATTGGATTTGGCACCACTGGGCTGTGTGGACGCCATTCAACTACTGGGCCAGCTCAGTAGTTGATCATGTAAACTCCAGATTACCCCACTCCAGATCGGCATCACCGTATGTAGCCCATGTAGATTGGCTCCCAATTGGCTTTGTCCATTTTGGCAAGGGGGTTGGGGAAATAAAGTGCAAAAATAGATCTCCAGTCCCCAAAAATCGAGGCATTAAGATATGCAGATGTCTCTTTTTGACTTTTTAAATTCAATAATGGGTATGCTGTAATGCAAGCTTTTACTTTTTAGAATGGTTTTTTTTAAAAAAAACAACAACTTTGTTATCTAAATTGGCTCCAACTACTACAGAATATTTTGCTAAAGCCTCTAAAAATTAAGATTCGACTTCTGATGGAATATTAAGGAGATCGGGAGTTCTTCCCTTTTAGTTGTAGCTATTTATTACATACATACATTTATTTTTATATTAGAATGTAGTCATAATAAAATTAAAACAATGCAATTCCAGCTTGGTACTCTAGAATGTTGATAGCTTTTGCTCATCTTAACCATGGCTGAGTGAAACGTGCCATATTTAAACAATCAAAAAGATGGGCACAGAAATATTCAGTACAATGCCTGTTGCACAGAAATAAGTGTCACTATAATTGGCGCAATTATTTCCTGGTACATATGTATAGAATTGTAGTCAAAGTCAAATATGTCCAGCAACCTTGGTTCTGCATTAATCTATTTTAAATGATCAAATGCTTATTGGTATTTTGTTGGTTTGTGGCTTACAGTTAAAATAAGGATTTTTTTGTGTGGTTCAATCAGTGAAGATGTTGATTTTTGTAAGAATAGTTTGCACCAGTGTTTCTCAAGTTTCAGCTTTTAAAATATTTTAGACCTCAGCTCCATAGATACTTGACCAGTAGGCATGCTGTACAATTTTCATCCCGAATGTACATCATACTTTAGGTCTCAATTCTCACCAAATTGCCATATTTCTTAGTTTTTTCTATTCCCTTGTCAAACTTTTCATTAGTGGGCTTAGTAAACTTTCCCAGTGTAATATCTTTGTGTAACAAGAAATAATTCTGCTAGTGAAGCTTTGGCTATTGCCGCATTTACAAGCTGGGAAAACCTGCAAATGGGTTGCAACAGAATTTCAAGGGAAGGAACAAATTTTCTACATTTTTGCATCCATTAAAATCATACACAGCTTTTTATGAATTAACCAAACACTCTTTGTTTTTGGATTAAAACACACAACTGCTGTCTACAGCAGTGTTTCCCAACCTTTTTTGAGCCGCGGCACACTTTTTACATTTACAAAATCCTGCAGCACACCACCAACCAAAATGACACTGTAACACAGTAATACATATAGTTAATATGTTTTTAAATGTATTTATACACTCAATGTGAAACCTGGGCCTGTTTTGATGAACACAACATAGATATCCTGGCAGGAATGGCAGAAAGACACAAACTTCCCACACAGAACTCCCATAACCAAGAGAAAATGCTATAAGAGTTTGGTGGGCATTGACCTTGAGTTGTAGTTCACCTATATCCAGAGAACACTGTGGACTCAAACAATGTTGGATCAGGACCAACTTGGCATGAATACTCAATATGCCCAAATGTGAACACAGATGGGGTTTGGGGAAAATAGACCTTGACATTTGGGAGTTGCAGTTTCTGGAGGGGGGGGGCCTCGAAAGACCAGCAGTCTCCCTCTCACTTAGGTTGCCCCCTCCCTCCCCACCAGGCTTGAATTGGGGTCGTGGGGAGCAGGAGCCTCACTCACCACCTGCACATCTCGGGGGTCAGCGGGGCGGCCCGGGTGGGCATCTTGGGGCTGGCAAAGCAGGCAGGAAGGAAGGCGGCAGCGGCGGGCAGGGAGCCGGAGGGAGGCCGAGAGCGGTTTTGCGTGCACCAGGGAGGAGGGGGAGGAGGGCGGGGCTAGTGCTGGACTGAACCATCCGGCATTAGGCCCGGGGGGGGGGAGGCAAGAGGAGGTCTCTACTTGGGGAAAGGGAGGCAGGCCTTCCCAATGCATGGAGAGGGATAGACCAAGTAGACAACGGGTGGGGGGGTTTTTAATTTTGTGCCTTTATCGAGGTAGGTTTCTTAGGGTTTTTATACTTCAACACACTAGACTCTCCCCGATCCCCTCCTGGAGGTTCCAATTTCCCACAGCACACCTGATGATCGCTCACGTCACACTACTGTGCCCCGGCATACTGGTTGGGCAACACTGGTCTACAGTGTATAATTATAGCTAGCCATTGTAGCCATGAACAAACAATAGGACTTCTTTTACAGTGCTGCTAGGAAACCGGTGGTCCTGCCTCAAAATATTAATTCAGTTCTTGACACTATGGTTATATGCACTTTAGCAGCCCATGTGATTGTTAAAGGCACCACAGTCCTGTCAAAACTGTTGCTAAGACTTGTGTCTCCTTTAGGTTCCTTTCTCAAAATGGCCTGCTTCTGCATGGTTCCTCGTGATCATTTTTGTGGTATTCTTTCTTGCTTTCCCAGAACAAAGATCACAACATGTGTATTTTGAAGAAAACCTTGTAGCCTGGACCTGTCCAACAGGCAGCCCGCGGGCCGCACATGACCTGCCAGGCCTTTGGATGCGGCCCACCTACCCTCCTGCAATAAATCAGCTGTTTTTTTAAAAAAAGAGGTGGAGGCCCCGGCTTCCCTTCACCTCTTCCTCCTCGCCGCCAGCGCCACACCTGACGTCACCCAGCCCCGCCGAAAAAAGGGCGGGCCGCGCAGGACGCCAGGCGTGCGCGGCAGGTCGGGAGCGGCGAGGCGCCCTCCGCCATGACCCTGGCTGCTGCAGCGGCCGCCCCGGGAGCTTACCTTCCTTCTCTGAAGGAAGAGAAAGGAAGGTAAGCTCCCGGGGCGGCCGCTGCAGCAGCCAGGGCCATGGAGGAGGGCGCCTTGCTGCTCCCGCCCTGCCTCACATGCCCGCGAGTGGCCACGCCCCCACGAGCGACCCCGCCCTCTGCTGCGGCCCCCAGGTGATCAGTGATCGGAATTCCGGCCCTTGGGCCAGTAGAAGTTGGACAGCCCTGATGTAGCCTATTGGCAAACTACAAATGTATGTTAGATACTACAAAGATCAGCAGTAACAATATTTTGAGCTGTGCCGTCGCACCTGGGCTGTAAATACCCAGTAAAGGGCAAGGACGTGGTCTCTCTATACCGGGGGATTCTTCTTGCCTTCCTTTAGACTCAGCTTGGGGCTCCCAGGGACCAAGCTGGACATTCTAGTTAACTCAAACAGGAGTTATTGTTCTTAACATGAGCTAACTTCACTCAGGCACTTCATTTAGTTCCCCGAAAAGATAAAGGAAAGATCTTACTTTACAGTCTCTCTGCAGCCTTAGTCCAGGAAGCTTTAGGTGGATGGCTCTCCAAGTCCTCCTTCTCTATGGCCTCGAGGTAAGGACACTCAAAGCCCCAGTCAGATGGCCTATGTTGAAGGCATGAAACCTTCCTCTGGATGCCAACTGACTGGTTTGAAGGCTCTTGAGACTCCTCAGAGCTACCCAACCTTCTGGTATGCTGGGCTTTCTGTTTGAGTCCCAAGGAAAGTCAGTCTGGTGTTGGAAGATGGCCTGGCAAACTTTCAGTCACGTCCTCTCTGGAGAAATCCTGATGGTTTAATGAATATAAAAAAGGCATTCTTCCCAGATCCCTCAGAAAGGGGGTGGAACAAACTCAACTGGGATCTATGAAACTTTACAAAATTCAAGCAAAGCTTTACAAATTCAAGATCCTTTATACAGGGGCGGTTGCCGCGCCATCACATGAGCTGAGTCCACAGTTAGGGACATGCAGATAGGCAGGCGACTTCTCCATCCTGTGATCAAAATGTTGGGGCGTGGTCCCATGTCCCTCTATTCTCAAATGCCCCCCAAATCTCCAGGGTTTCTATCCAATCGAACACTGGAAGCAAGGAAATTGTTCAACAGGTTTATTTGATCAAATCACCCTGCCTGGTGAACAGAACAAAGTGCCACACAATACTGAGATGCAGCTCAGTTTTATGGTCAAAACCTTGAGCATCCAAACAGGCTATTTTCAGGCTATCTTCTTCTATTTGTGTCTTATCTTTATCTCTTCATTTTGTCCTTTCTGGAACCAGCTCTTATACTGATATTCCTGCACCTGTTTTTCTCAACAGCCAATTTCCTCTCCTGCGTCTTCCTCCTCCTGTGCCTGCATGTTACCAGGCATTTCCCTTTTGAACTTTTCTCCTTGTCTGAACTCTCTGCTTTGGCTGGTATTTTTCCACTACTACTTTAGCCCTAGTCCCTTTACAATGGCAGCCCTTCTAGCCCTTTCTCAAAGTACTACACAAGGTTGGAGAACCCTGAAAATTAGAGTGGACCAGGTGGCATCATAAAAATATGTAGGTGCTCTGATAGCAGAAGCCGATACAAGGTTTTGAGGGATTTTTATTGCAAATGCTATCACTTTCAGCTGCTTCTGAACACTTAGTGTAGCATTTTGGTAGGGAATCAATTGGAGGGGCATTCATGAAGATTTATTATTTATTTACATTATTTCTACCCCGCTCTTCTCAACCCCCGAGGAGCAGCTTGACAAAAGGCAGCAATTCGATGCCAATATACAATATAAAACCATAAACATTCCGCATTAAAATACAGTTAAAATACAGTTACATAATACACATTCACTTAAGTTAAAAACAATGTTTCGTCCACAACATAAGTATTGAGCCATATCCATCAACTTGCCATTACAATTCTAATCCAAAGTGCTGCATTGTGCTAATGTGCAAAAGCCTGGTCCCATAGCTAAGATTTTACTTTTTTCCTGAATGCTAGGAGGGATGGGGTCGATCATATGTCAATTGGAAGCGCATTCCACAAGCGGGGAGCCACCACCGAGAAGGCCCTATCTCTCGTCCCCACCAACCGCGTTTGAGAAGTTGGCGGGAGCGACAACAGGACCTCCCCGGATGATCTTAAATTACAAGGTGTGATGTAGAAGCAGATGCGTTCGGACAAGTAAGTTGGGCCAGAACCGTATAGAGCTTTAAAGGTCAAAACCAGCACTTTGAATTGAGCTTGGAAGTGGATCAGCAGCCAGTGAAGCTGACACAACAGGGTGGTGGTATGCTCCCTGTATGTGGCTACGGTTAGTAATCTGGCTGCTGCCCATTGGACCAGTTGCAATTTCCGAACTGTCTTCGGAGTTCGGAACTGTCTTCCGAACACTCTTCAAAGGAAGAGAAGGCGAACCAGAGAAGTTTGTTTTCATAAGCCCAGTTGCATGCAACTAAGTGTGGTCTTATGAATTTTTAAGAGATCTATATCAGGGATGTGGAAAGCAGCCCTCCACATGTTATGGGATATTAATCCAGCATATCCAGTGTAATGAATGCTGAGATCTGCCATTACATAGCACCTGGGAGACTCTGCTTCTTCCCCTGGTGTTCACCTTGTCTTTTGACCAGAAATTCAGATTTGACCGGAAATTCAGATTCTAAATGATCCAGTGTACTTGAGGGAGCGTCTTACCCCATACAAACCCAGAAGATCACTGCGCTCAGAGGGGCTTAATCTACTAGAGGTCCCTAGTATTAAGATCTGTAGGCTGTCGAGCACCCGGCAGAGAGCATTTACAGTGGCCGCTCCGACCCTCTGGAATTCTCTGCCGGAGGAGATAAGAGCACTACGGGGTTTGTTGGCCTTCCGCAAGTCTGTGAAGACTTGGCTATATAGGCAGGCATTTGGTCCCAACTGATGCCTCCTTAGTTGCCAGCTGCCAACATACCGTCCTGCCATGTATTGCCTCTGCGTATTATTGCTTGCCGGGATCATTTGTGGGGAGGGGGGCTTTTGGGTATACGTCTTTTATCTGTTTATTGATGTTTTATTGATTTTATGCTGCAAACCGCTCTGGGCTCCAGAGAGAGCGGTCTACCAAATCGAATTTATAAATAAATAAATAAATAAATTCAAATTGTCCAGTACCAAACTGTTAACGCAGGTGGGGTGTTTTGAGAGAGCACAAAGACATTCTGTTATCTCATCTCCAGCTCACTGGTGTGTCTGTGTCATCACTAGTATTTCTACAAGGCCTGTTGTAACCTTAGGGGAATTGCCATAAGTGTAGATGTCAAGTAGAAGCTTGGTACTAGGATTATGTTACTTAAATGCAACTCACAGGAAGTAATGACTTATTAAAAATACTAAAATGCTACTCTTCATGGGTATCATATGTGAAATTCATCAAGCTAATTATAAAATGTCTGATCTACAGTTATGTATTTGTGGTTGCTTGTATTCACAGTCTTTACATATTCCCTAGTTTAAGGAATATGTAAGGACTAGGAAAGTTCTACAGTCCCTACAACTGGGCAAGAACTGCTGGGATTGATGGGGATCCATTCCCCTGTCAATTGGAAATGTGTATTGTCGAAGGCTTTAATGGCCTGAATCACTGGGGTGTTGTGTGGTTTCCAAGCTGTATAGCTGTGCTCTAGCAGCATTTTCTCCTGACATTTCACCTGCATCTGTGGTTGGCACCATAACAACAACAACAAACATTTAAAGATCGAACTGAAAAGACTCTGACTCAAGCCAGTAAATGTGGTCCCAGTGGTGATTGGCACACTGGGTGCAGTGCCTAAAGACCTTGGCACTGACAAAATTACCATCTGCCAGCTGCAGAAGGACCACCTTACTGGGATCTGCATGCTTTATTTATTTATTTATTTATTAGCAGTATTTATATTCCGCCCTTCTCACCCTGCAGGGGATTCAGGGCAGATTACAATGTACATATACATGGCAAACATTCAATGCTATATACACACAACATATATAGACAGACACTCAGAGGCTATTTAACATTCCAGCTTCTGGCCACCAGGGGAGCTGTCTCTTCCTCATTCTTTGCATACTTCCTGGAGATTTTTATGGCCTCGTAAATCAGTTAAATTAGCCTCCCCACAAAGTGGTACCTAAATTTCCTACTTGACAGATACAACTGTATTTTGGGCTGCAAAGGTCGACAACAAGCTACACAATTTTGGTCGGGAGCTCACTCCGACCCAGGCTGGCTTCGAACGCATGACCTTTTGGTCAGTAGTAATCTTAATCCAGCTGACTCCCAGCCAGCTGTGCCACAGTCCCGGTGATCTTGTTTGCTGTGTACTAACCTTGTTGTGTTTCAAATAATAAGGAATAATAAATAAAGCTTTATTTATATCCCACGCCCCCTCACCAATGGGACTCCAGAAAATTCCAGATCTTTTGAAAATGCCAGCCACAGATGCAGGCGAAATGTCAGAAGAAAATGATGCTAGGTAATCACACAATTGGGAAATAATTAACCAACATTCCCTCCCACCTCTTGTGAGCAATGTCTAGCATTAGGGGGAATCGTGATGGGTCCTGCTTCTGCCTTTCACACTGATAGGAATGTTAGTCAGCTTGCTTGCCAACTGATGGAGAGCAGACCCCAATCAGATGCAGTAGCTACCTAATAAGTGGGGATAGGGCCGGGCCAGGAGTTGCTGTGTAAAGCCACATAACTTTGTATCATGGTTATGTAATTGTTATATATATGCTCAAGTGAATTCATTGTATTATTATGAACAGTGAATGGCTTCGGATGTAATGTTAAGTTAAGACCTTGGACTTGTGGCCTTCTGTCCTAATTCAGAATGGACTTGAGATTATTATTTATTATTATTTATTTACAGTATTTCTACCCTGCCCTTCTCAACCCCCTGGGGGTTGAAAAGCTTTAACTTCTGGGGTTTAACAGACAAGAATTGAAATCAATCTTAAGTATGTTTAAAGCAGGAGTGGACAAAGTGCATCACTTCAAATATTGTTTACTTGCAGTTCTTATCAGTCCTAGCCATCATAGCCGACAAGGAGGAATGCGGACATCGTGTAACATATTAAGTATTGTGCCAGATAGCAATCAAAATAAATGTTTGAAAGACAATTGCTATTTGTGTAATTGCTGCAATAATAACAACTAAATTTTCTATTTGTGAAAAAATTGTCTTCCATACTTTTAAGGGAGTTTCTTAAAGCTTCCCCATTTTGCTAATGAAGATGTGATGAATCAGTATGTAGAATAAATCTAAATCTGTCTCATAACAAAATGACAATTCATATTCATGCCTTTGTGTAGACATAGTCTTTTGTCAGCAAATATTTATTTATTTATTTATTTGTTCAATCTTATATTCCGCTCCTCCCTGCAGGCTCGGGGCGGATCACAACGTACAATAAAACAAGCTGCGTATAACAATACATGCAGCCATACAATAAAATTTAAAACAGTTACAAGTAAAATTCAAGGTTAAAAACACACTAGACAAGCCGGACTAAGTGAAGGCCAATCTGAAAAGGGCGGGTGTCATCAGGAAGGGAGTTCCATAACACTGGAGCCGCCACAGAGAACGCTCTCTGCCTGGTTGTGGACAGGTGAATGAAAGACAAGACGGGGTGGTTGCAAAACAAAGCGTATCAAAAGAGGATACGGACAAATAGTCAGTTGATAATAAAGCAGTTTATGTAAGAAGGAACTCAAATATGAAAAGCCACACTGGGCTATAGACAAAGAACGATATAAGAATTGTGCGCCAATGCGCTAATGATTGTGTCCAACTCGAAAGTGGGTAAATACCCAAGCTGAGTCCATGTACCAAATAAAGAAATCCAAATGGAGAACCACAGATGGAGTAGAGCCAAAACGGTGGAGGATGGCAATCCGGAGATAACAACCCAAGTCGGGTGTATTTATAATCCACTGGGCAGGCTGTTGTAAAGGCCGACGAGTAGAAGTAGAGGATCCAACGCTCGTTTCGACCCAGTACGGGTCTTTATCAAGGCCAGTATAGTCCCATCAAATAGTGGTAGAGGTCATGGCTGGACAAGCCTAAAGTAAAATACATAGCTAGGTTCAATATCATGGAAATAGTAAACAACAAAATACAAGGCTAGGACACAAAGTATCCGATGCTGGTTGCATCGGATACTTTGTGTCCTAGCCTTGTATTTTGTTGTTTACTATTTCCATGATATTGAACAAAGCTATGTATTTTACTTTAGGCTTGTCCAGCCATGACCTCTACCACTATTTGATGGGACTATACTGGCCTTGATAAAGACCCGTACTGGGTCGAAACGAGCGTTGGATCCTCTACTTCTACTCGTCGGCCTTTACAACAGCCTGCCCAGTGGATTATAAATACACCCGACTTGGGTTGTTATCTCCGGATTGCCATCCTCCACCGTTTTGGCTCTACTCCATCTGTGGTTCTCCATTTGGATTTCTTTATTTTGGTACATGGACTCAGCTTGGGTATTTACCCACTTTCGAGTTGGACACAATCATTAGCATTGGCGCACAATTTTATATCGTTTCTTTGTCTATAGCCCAGTGTGGCTTTTCATATTTGAGTTCCTTCTTACATAAACTGCTTTATTATCAACTGACTATTTGTCCGTATCCTCTTTTGATACGCGTGGTTGTGGACAGGTGGCAGGAGCGGATTGATGGCACAAGTAGCAAATTCTGTTCCTCAGAACGAAGTGATCTCGGGGGAACATACGGGGTAAGGCGGTCCCTCAGGTACGCAGGCCCTAGACCGCGTAAGGCCTTAAAAGTTAAAACTAGCACCTTGAAGGCAATTCGGTACTCAATAGGAAGCCAGTGCAGTTGCCGTAGAATGGGAGTGATGTGCTCCCTCACTGGTGCTCCCACCAGCAAGCGAGCAGCGGCATTCTGCACTAGCTTGAGTTTCCGGATTGTCGACAAGGGAAGGCCAACGTAGAGGGTGTTACAGTAGTCCAGCCTCGAGATGACCGTCGCTTGGATCACCGTGGCCAGGTCGTCCCTGGACAGGTAGGGTGCCAGTCGCCTAGCCTGTCGTAGATGGAAAAACGACGTTTTGCTAACCATGGAGACCTGAGTTTCCATGGATAGCAAGGGGTCCAATTGGACACCCAAGCTCTTTACGAGGGATGACGGGCTAAGTTGCTCGCCATCCAGGGTAGGCAACCGGCACTCATCCAGCCCAGGGCGACCAGGCCACAAGATCTCCGTCTTCGACGGGTTCACCTTCAGTCGGCTGGTACGCAGCCATCCAGTCACGGCTTCGAGGCATAGATGGAAACAATCGGGTACGGTATCCGGCCTGCCATCCATTCTCAGCAGAAGCTGGGTGTCATCAGCGTACTGATAACACTCCACACCAAAGTCGCGGGCCAGCTGGGCCAGGGGGCGCATATAAATGTTGAATAATAAGGGCGAGAGGATGGCCCCCTTGGGGACCCCACAACTTAATGGGAGCCTCCCGGAGACCTCCTCTCCCCTCTCCACACATTGTCCCCGATCCTGGAGAAAGGAGGTTACCTATTTAAGAGCAATCCCCCTAACCCCAGTCACGGCTAAACGGTGGGCCAACAATGCATGATCTACGGTGTCAAAGGCTGCTGTTAGATCTAACAAGACAAGCAGGGCTGATCCACCCTGGGCCAGCTGGCGGCGAAGTTGGTCTGTAATGGCGACAAGCACGGTCTCCGTCCCATGCCCAATACGGAAGCCGGACTGGCTTCTAAAGAGCCCACTAGTAAAGGGCTCTTTAGAAAACTGACATGGATTAACAGTTGGTTCGTTGAAGCATCCTAGGCATACGTTTTGATGATGCGCCCTGGCAACGTGCATAAATGTGAGCAAATACCTGATGGCAACGTTGCCCTTGGTTAAAACCATTGTATCATTGTGAGGATGCTCTAAAGGTGTCAGAGCCTGTCTTTGTATTCAAAATAAGAGCTGTAACTGTTCATGAACTCAATGGCACTTGAGAAATTTGCAAGATTGAATATTACAATTCTCACGTTGGGTACAAGTGGTCCTTTATGGCAATAGAAATTTCCTCTTGTTAATATTCTGGCAAATGACTCTCCATTTACTCCAACGGGCACCACTATGGATGCTGTTTATGCAGAATTTGGTGCCTTTCTGTATCATCAGCCATAGCATACTCATTGGATTTCATTTTGTAGGCTAGTGCTTCATAATTAGTCAATATCTATACCATACACAGTGAGGGGGCTTGCTGTTGAGCAGTGGTCCCCCATTTTTGATTTTCCGGGTGTTTTGGACTTCAGCTCCCAAATTTCCTGATGGTTGGCCATGTGATCAGGATCAACACATCAGGAGACCAAAGATTGGGAACCACTGCTTAGGGAGTCATTCTGCTATTTATCCTGTCAGAAGCAAATTGAGGGTACAGTTCTACTGTATTTAAAAACACAAAGTTAAAAACTTGGCATTACACTAAATGTCCTTAGATCAGTAGCTGGCCACTTGGAGTGCCTCTGGTGTTGCTATAAGAAGGTCCTCTGTTGTGCATGTAGCAGGGCTCAGGTTGAATTGTAGTAAGTGGTCTGTGGTTTGCTCTTCTCTGCACTCGCATGTTGTGGACTCCACTTTGTGGCCCCATTTCTTAAGGTTGTTTCTGCTTATCATGGTCCCAGAGTGCAGTCTGTTTAGCACCTTCCAAGTCACCCAGTCTTCTGTGTGCCCAGGAGGGAGTCCCTCATTTGGAATCAGGCATGGATTGAGGTTCCGGGTTTTAGCCTGCCACTTTTGGACTCTTGCTTGCGGAGGTGTTCCTGTGAGTATCTCTGTAGATCTTAGGAAGCTATTTCTTGATTTAAGGCATTGGCTTGCTGGCTGATACCTGAACAGAGGATGGGCCGGACATGTCAATGCCTTGGTCCTTCCATTACAGGCTGCTACTTCTTGGGGGATGCAAAGCCAACTAAACAGTATAATTTTTCCAGTGGTGTAGGACATAGACATCCTGTGATAATGCGGCATGTCTCATTAAGAGCCACATCCACTGTTTTAATGTGGTGATATGTATTCCACGCTGGGCATGCGTACTCAACAGCAGAGTAGCAAAGTGCAAGGACAGATGTCTTCACTGTGTCTGGTTGTGATCCCCGGGTTGTGCCAGTCAACTTTCATATGATATTGTTTCTAATGCCCACTTTTTGCTTGATATTCAACCAGTGCTTCTTGTAGGTCAGAGCACGGTTCAGAGTAACTCCCAGGTATTTTGGTGTGCTGCAATGCTTGAGTGGGATTCCTTCCCGGGTAATCCTCAGAGCTTGAGATGCTTGTCTGTTCATAATGTGAAAAGCACACACCTGCATTTTAGAAGGATTAGGAATCAGCTGGTTTCCCATATAATAGGCAGCAAAAGCACCTAAAGCTTCTGAGAACTTCTGTTAAACCATTTCAAAGCTCCCTGCTCGGGTGGTGATCGTCATTCTGCTGATGTTTGGAAAGAGTCCGGTAGGTCCTTCAGCATTATAGAGTGCATTTAAAAAGTGTGAATAAGGACACAGCTAGGGATAAATTCCTTGGACATTGTGTGGTATGTGTTTGTAGGGGAATGCTATATGAGATGTGCTTAAAAAATATAAAAGTTGTGGGGATGTGTAACATTAAGACCTAGGCTCTGGCCGATAGAAAGCTGTGCTGTTGCTGTATATGGTTGTTTGGAATAACAGTGGGTACTATAGTAAAGGCATAACATTTTCCATAGTAATAAAACATCACATTTTTCTTCAACATAACACAGCCCCTTGCATATCTGAGAAGAACAGTATGTCTTTAGAAGACAGAGGCAGCCGGCTTAGCAAAAATGAGGTGAGTTGAAAAGAACAGCCAGACCTGTTCAAAGATATCTGATTTCCAGATAAATGGAGCCATGCCATAAAATGGTGAAATCATGCATAAAACTTACTTGGTTTTTTTCCTTCATGAAAAGAAGAATGTTTCCCAAGTTTCAGGGGAAGGAGGGCAGCGATCTTGCATATGTATTTTCTTAAAAGGTATGTAGTAAAAATTGACTGAGGTTGGATATACACTGCCCTATATCCCAGGATCTGATCCCTGAATATTTGCTTATGCCAGCACTATCTCACAGTGTAGACTCATATAATCCAGTTCAAAGTAGATAATCTGGGATCAGATCCTGGGATATAAAGCAGTGTAAATAGAACTGAGATGACATCTGTTCTATATCTTGAATTTCTGGGGAATTTACATAGTGGAATTTTGTATAGCTAACAAAAAAAGAACTGCACATACTTCTTCTGTACCTTGTGTAAAGGTATGCAATATATCTGTTGCAAATTGTTCTAAAGTCCAAAAAGGAATAATGATAAACACACTTTCCATATTTGTAACTAGTTGTCCTCGTCCACGTGTTGCTGTGGCCCAGTCTGGTTAAATGGAAAAGAAAGAAAAGAGAAAGAGTAGGTTTATTATAATTATAATAATAATAATACACTTTATTTATATTCCGCTCTTCTCACCCAGAAGGGGACTCAGAGGAGATTACATTACACATACGGGAGACAATCCCTGCCGGTTTGACATACAACTACAATACAACAAGTATAATTTAGAAGGATTTTTCTTCTTCTGACTGCGTCACAGGGTGCGGTTGCTCCATCACGTCATTATGTCATTACGTCACAAGGGGGTGCTGTTGCTTCATCCTCGTGATGGAGAGCCTCTGTTTCCACATTCCACCTTCCGACAGCCGATCTTTCCTTTTATTCAGGCGTTGTAAAGTCCTTTTTGTAAAAATCCTTCCCCGCTTAGCGGTCCCTAGTTCATCTATTCACAGCTGGGCTGTTTTCGAACTTTAAGGTGAAAAGTGGGTGTCCAGACCAGCCCGGGAATCGAACATGCAACCTTCTGATTGCAAGCACAGCTGTTGTTACCGCTGTGCTATCTCTCTGGCACTTGCTACCTCTCCGGCCCTTTAAATTAATACCTTTAATTTCACAATGCTTATGGGTATACAATATTTGTTGTTGTTCCATTGTCTGTGCAGATATAGGTTTGCCGACTCTAGAACATGCAACATATAACTGTCCACGTGAGAAGCAATCCTGAGTCAGATTAGAAATACAGTAAATAAATGTCTAGATCTGTATTCTAGGAACCCATTGTTATTATTATTATCATCATCATCATCATCATCAGAGGCCGAATCATCTTCAGCCAGTTCTCCTTTAGATCCGTCGCATAAGTAATTTTCAGGTGTTTACACCAAATTCTTTCCCATTCCTTAAATTGAATCGGCCTCCCAATATTTTGTGCCCACTTTACCATTGATTGTTTAATTACGTCTGTCTCTGTTGCCCAATTCAACCTCATTATTATATCCCAGGGTCCATCAGTATCACTGAATCCTTTAGTCTTATCAGTATTAAACCATTCTCTAAGCTGGAAGTAATGGAGCCACCTCACATTACGGAACTTCTTTGCAATTTCTTCTTGTGTTTTCAGTACCAATGTACCTTCTTTTTTCATTATTATGTCTTTATACTTTGGCCATTCTGTCCATCCCAGCAGCCGTCTCTGGTTTGCTTCTAAAGGTGACAGCCATGTTGGCGTCTTGGCATACATATGATCTTTATATTTATTCCAAATTTTTATCAGAGAGGAACGAATGAAATGGTTCCCGAAATTCTTCTCCTTTTGGATTCCTCCGTACCATAGGTAGGAATGCCATCCTCTACGCAAATCGAATCCTTCTAGGGTTAAAATCTTACTTCTAGTTAACAATGTCCAGTCCTTGATCCATGATAATGCACAGGCCTAGTAGTAAAGCTTAAGATCCGGGAGAGCGAAGCCTCCTTTCTCTTTTTGCATAATCATTATATTATAATTAATTCTTGGTTTTTTGCCTTTCCAAACAAAGTTCATTATATCTTTCTTCCACTTTTTAAATAAGTCCATATTCCTTATTATTGGTAAGTTCTGAAAAAGGTACAGCATTTTCGGCAATAAATTCATCTCAATAGCCGCAATTCTTCCTAATAGAGAGAGATTCAGTTTCTTCCATTTTTCTATCTCTTCTTGCACCTTTATCCATTGATTCGTATAATTATTTTTTAGTAAATGCAGATTTCTTGCCGAAAGCCAGATCCCTAAATATTTAATTTTTGATGTGACTTCTATTCCTGTCGTGCCTTGCAACTTTTCTTGGTCTTGTTTATTTATATTCTTTGTTAAGATTTTTGTCTTGTTTTTATTCAACTTGAACCCAGCCACTTCTCCATATTCTTCAAATATCTCCAACCATTTGGATATGTTCTTCTTAGGATTCTCCACTATACAAATCACATCATCTGCGAAGGCTCTTACTTTAAATGTTTGTTTATCAATCTTTAATCCTTTTAATTCTTCCTTTTGTCTTATTTCCATGAGAAGAGTCTCCAATGCAAAGATAAAAATCAACGGGGAGAGCGGGCATCCTTGTCTAGTTCCCTTCTCAATATTGAATTCTTCTGTCGCTGTCCCGTTTATCCAAATCTTCGCTTTCTGTTTTTGGTAAATTGCCCCTATTGCATTTTGAAATTGGAATCCTATATCAATCTCCTTTAATAAAAATTTGAAGAAGTTCCAGTTCAAATTATCAAATGTTTTCTCAGCATCTATAGAAAGCAGGGCCAATTCTTGTTGGTGGTTTGTTTCATAATATTCAATTACATCAATAATTACCCTTACATTATCTTTTATGTTCCTAATAGGTAGGAATCCGTTTTGATCTTCGTCAATCCAATCCATTAAAATGCTTTAAATCTATTTGCTAATATTGACGCAAAGATCTTGTAGTCAGTATTTAGCAATGAGATAGGGCGATAATTCTTTATATCTTCTGGGTCTGCTCCCTCTTTATGGATCATCACTATATCAGCTGCTCTCCATGAATCCGGTATTTCTTTCTCCTGTAGTGCCTTATTCAGTATTACCTTTAGAGTAGGTACTATCTCCTCTAACATAGCTTTGTAGAAACAAGCAGTATATCCATCTGGCCCTGGAGCCTTATCATTTTTCAAGTTTTTAATTGCCTTTTTAATTTCTTCTTCTGTTATATCTTTATTCAAACTGAGACATTGTTCCTCTGTTATTTTATTCAGTTTAGATTGCCTAGATAGTTTGCAATTTTCTCTTCATGAATATTTTCCCCAGAATATAGTAATTTATATAAATTTTTGAACTCTTGTCTTATTTGTACATCTTCAGTTAGATATCTTTCTCCAGATTTAATTCTCACGACTTGTTGGGATTGTTTCTTTTTCCTTAATCTTCTTGCGAGCCATTTTCCGATTTTATTCGCATTTTCAAAGGAGTTCTGTTTAATATATTTCATCTGTTTTGCCATTTGTTCTATCTCCAGGCTATGTTTCTCTTTCCTTAATATTTCTAATTTCTTTGGTATTTTCTTGTTCCCTGGACTTTTTTTCAGATTATCTTCCAGATTCTTTAGATCCTCTTCCATCTTTAATATTTTCTGCCTCCTTTGCCTATTCCTTTTGGAATTATGTTGAATCAGGTGGCCTCGCATCACTGCTTTGAAGGCATCCCACACAATCTGTATTGGAGTCTCTTCATTTATATTTTGTTCAAAATATTCTTTAGTCTTATCTTTATGTCTTCTGGTGTTTTCAGCAAATTCTCGTTCAGTCTCCATTTTCTTGTCCCTCTCCTCTGGTATATTGTCATTGTCAAGGCACCATGGTCCAATATATCCCTAGGGTGTATCTTTATTTCTTCTACTTCGTTGTAAGTGTCTTTGTTACCCATATCATATCAATCCTTGACCAGCTACTATGTCAGGCAGAATAGTAAGTATAGTCCTTTTGCTTTTCATTGTGTAGTCTCCACACATCCTCCAGATCATACTCTCTTATCCATTTGATAAAATTATCAGGTAGTGTACTTCTGTCCTCTGCATTTGGTTTTTTGGTTATTTTTGTTTTGTCCATATATTTGTCCATTACTCCATTAAAATCTCCTAACACAATTAGGTGGTCGCAATGTTCATTATTCATCTTCTTTTTCAGATTTTCTACAATTTTTTTCTTAGATACATTGGGGGCATATACATTACAAATTATAATTGTTTCCATGCCTGCAGTTATTTTCACCGCAAGCATTCTTCCCTCTTCATCCCTAAACAGAAATTGTGAATCTATTTTCTCATCTATATATATTGCGACCCCTCTCTTCTTTTCAGAGGCGGAAGCATAATATACTTTCCCAATTTTTTTCTGTGTTAAGTGGGAAACATGTTTTTGTTTAATATGTGTTTCTTGCAACACCACCACATTATAATTTCCATTCTTAATTTGATTAAAAATTCGTTTTCTTTTATTGGGAGAGTTTAAACCGTTCACATTGTTTGAATAGAATTTCAATTGCTGAACAAAACTAGACATCAATAGGTTTATTTAGTATATCATCTATATCCGAGTCACTATTCTCTTCCTCTTCCCCTTCTTCTAACTCTTCTTTGGTACCAACTGGCGGATTCATGCAGGCAGATGACGAGGCAGACACCCCTTGGGATTCAGGTGTATTAAAGCGTTTCCTTTTAGCTGTTTTCTCTTTTTCCAGAGAGCTGAGTGGAGTCCTAATTTTCCTTTCTTTCTCTAATCTTCTATAAAAATACTTTGCTTTATCCTCAGAGGTTAGCCAGATTTTTTCATCCTTGTAAGTCACCATGATTCCCTCATTCCTCTCCCATCTGAATCTAATGTTCAGATGCTTAAGTTCCTTGGTGAGGAAAAATACTTCCTTCTTCTATTCAGCATGGTGATAGGAAATTCTCGAAGCACCATCACTTTGGTATCTCTGAAATCAATAGGATTTGTATTAGTCCTTCGCCACACCTCCTCACGCATTCTCTTCCGAATAAAATTCACAATTATGTCCCAAGGAGCCTTATTCTTTTTTGCGTAGTTGGTCTGGATTCTGAAAATTTTGTCGACTTCTCTATCCACCTCTCTCTCTGGAATTTCCATTGCTTTTGCGATCAGCAGAATTACCATCTCTCTAGTATCCTCACCCTCTTGTTCCACCACATTCCGAAATCTAAGCTGATGCTCCATCTCACCATATTCAAGCCTTTTCCGTGTTCTTTCTGTAGTTATATTCTTTTTTCCATGGTTTCTACCTTTTTCTGGATCTTTTTCTGAGTCTTTTCCATTTTACTCTGATCTGTTTTTATTTGGTTTATATCTTGAAGTGCGTCTGAAACTTCTTTTTTCATGGTACTCCACTCCTCTTTTAATTCTTGCTTCATCTTTAACATGTCTTCTTGTGTGGCTTTCTGCTGCAATTCATGTTTCTCAGCCAATTTCTGTAATTTATCTTGCTTTCCTGCCAATTCATCTTGTTTAATTGCCACCTTTTGGATATCTTTCTGGATTTCTCTCAACATCTCTTTTAGACCTCCCTCCTCTGGTCCCTGACCAGAGAATGAGCCTCTTCTGGGTGGAGCTTTCATTTCTTTCCCATCTTTACCTTTGGGCATTGCCATAGTTTATACTCCTGTATATAACTATTCTTTCCGATTATTTTAGACAGTGATTTCCTCCTCCCCGCACACACTTGCCTTATATACCATCCAATATAGAAAATAAAATTCCTCCAATTACCCAGTTAATTAAATACTTTTGGCCCCAATCAATTCCAATCAATTAGTTAATCACTTAATCAATTAATCAATCCCTAATTAATTAATTCCTCTGTAAATTAAATTAATATACCAATTCTATATTGTCCCCAAGCTGAGATTCCCTCCTTTTGAAATTAATTCTCCACAATTACTCCCCAATCAAATTCCAGGCAGAAATTAATTCCCCTCCCATCTTGGCCCCTCCCATTTATATCATAATCCAGTCTTTATTTTATTCAGTTACTTTACTTTATACTCCGAAAGACCAGTTCCATGAAGTCAAAGTTTAGCGCTTTCAAGTTCTTTCTGAAGGCTCTTCCAGGATCCAACTTTAGGCTTCTGCCCAGGTTCCGTCTACTTCTTGTCCTTGTCTAGCCGCTAACATCTGCTTCTCCTCCTGGTCTCCTGGTCCCGACATCGCCTTGCCTTGCCTCGCCTCTGCCGCCGCAGATCCCCAGCCTCCTCGCGATCTCCGCTTAAGGTTCCTCGTCTGCTTCTCGTCCTTGGTCTTCTTTTAAATATTTGTCTAGTTTTGCTTATTTTATATAGTCTTCTCAATCTCGTTCTTCCTCTATGGTATTTACTCTTCTTCCGGGTTCCGGTCTCCAGCTTCTGATTCCACTTCCGGTCCCACCTCTATACGGTCCGCCCTCCTTCCTTCCTGTCTCCATTCAATCCTCCAAGCTCCTCTCTATGGTGCGTGCCACTTTATTCTTCTTCCCTTCCTCTTCCGTCCTCGTGTTCGCCACCGGGAGGAGCCTCGAGGTATTCAACTTTGTTTATAAAGAAGGGGGAGAGTGTAGCCATAACAATCTTCCAAGGTCAGTGCCATCTTGTTTACTGTCTTTCTTCCAAGTTCTCTCCCAATTGTCCCTTGACCCCTTTTCCCAGCCACATGCAATAATTCTTAGCAAGTAGATTTGATGGTAAAAATAATGAGATAGTCCCTTCTGGTTCCTCACTTTCCAACTCCCCTCCGACCCTCTCCGGCAGTTGCTTAGTAAGTTTAAACTCTTTTCCTTTCTTTCTTTATAATCTTTTAATCTTGATTTTTCCTTAATTAGCAATGGCAAGGCACAATCCTTCTTTTGGCTTTTCTCTTTTGGGGCTTCAGCTGTTCGTTGTCCACCCTTTCCCGTGGGTAATGCCTCTCTAGTGTAGAGTTCTGAACTTTCTTAATAAGTGGAGGAACTTACTTGTTTGTCCTCCTTTCTTTTCTTCCACTTCTTGTAGATGTAGATGAGCATGGGGTAGTTGTGGGGGGGGTGTTTCCCCCTCCTTCCCATCCTCGGTCCGCTCGCCACGGTCTACTTTCACACCCTCTAGCCCCCCTCCTTGAGGGACGGAGGCTTTTGAGGCACAGAAAGGACCTGCTGGCTATGTGCCTTTAGATCCACTCGATCCAGGATCTGAGGGGGGACTATTGAGTCCTCCACACCTCGGAATCGGGTGGTTTGCTGCGGAGCTCAGCAAAACCGTGCCTACTTCCTTGAATGCTCACCGGAAGTCCATTTTTAAATGTATTTATACACTCAGTGTGAAACCTGGGCCTGTTTCGATGAACACACCATAGATATCCTGGCAGGAATGGCAGAAAGACACACATGCTGTTGTGCTCTCTCTCTCTCTCTCTCTCTCTCTCTCTCTCTCTCTATATATATATATATATATATATATATATACATACATACATACATACATATACATATACATATAAATGTAATGTTCATTTGTGGGATTAGCATACCTAAAAACCACTGGACAAATAGCTGCCAAATTTGGCCACAAAACATACTAATACTAACCCAAGGAGGGACCAACCCAAGGAGGGACCATCAGTCAAAAAATTGATTTTGTCATTTGGGAGTTGTAGTTGCTGGGAGTTGTAGTTCACCCACAATCAAAGAGCATTCTGAACTCCACCAATGATGGAATGGAAACAAAAAATCCCACACAGAACTCTGATAACCAAGAGAAAATACTATAAGAGTTTGGTGGGCATTGACCTTGAGTTTTGGAGTTGTAGTTCACCAGTCCCCCCTCTCCTTTCCAAAGGTGCAAACTTTTCTTTTTCCTCGGAGCAGGGGTTGCGAAGGCACTTGCTCAGGCTTCCTCCTCCTCCCCAGGGCCCCCTCCTCACCTCTCCTTCCCAGCCAGAGTTCGCAGATGCGGAGGGCTCCTCCCAGTCCATCCCTGCCAAAGGCAGCCTATCCCACGTGCCCAGGGCCAGCCCCGCGCTCTTAAAGGGACACGCGCCTCCAAGCCAGGCCCACGAGTAACACGTTCCCGAGCAGGAACAAAGGCCCCTTGGCCATCTCTAGCCCTCCCCCCCTCACACACACAATCAATAGAGGGGGGGCACGCGAGGCGGAAGGGAGGGGAGGAGGAGGAGAGCAAAGGCATGCTTTGCGGCGGCGCTTGCTCCTGGCCTACTCTTTTTCTCCTAACACAATAGAGTCAGGGTTAATGATCAATGATATAAGAAGATGGTACAAACCAGCATCGATATATAAAATCAATATATTGTATGGAAAGGTTTCATAATCATGAATAATAAAGCATATCAAATTACATATTCAATACATGTTACCGTGTCCTTGGCGCGAAACTGGTACTATAAATCTCAGTCCAGAATGCAAAAGAGTAAATCTCTATGAGAGTTCCAAATGGTAGTCCCAAAGTTCAAATTAAAGGTATATTCCAAAGATAGTAGGTAAAGGAAACCTTGTTCATAATAGGAGTCGCAATTAAAGCAGAGAACCGGAGCCAAACATCCAGGCTCCATTGATTTCGATCAGGCAAGCCGACGGGAGGGGTATCCTCTTGAATCGGGGCCGCAGTACATCCATTTCGTTTCTTTTTCAAGGCTATACATATAACATAAGCAGGTTCTTTTCCTATGATTTATAATAATAATGATAATAATCAGTAAAGAGTTTCCATCAATAACCCCATACAGAAAACATAAGGTAATACAGTCAAATATGGCAATACATACCGCAATAGAATGAGATCCTATCTTAACCCCATCTCAATCCGAAGGGGTGACCACAAAGGTAAGCATAATGGGAAAACACACACATTTAAAGCTACCTAACCAATCAGGAAGGTATGCAGGCCGACCGGCTCGTTATGACCATGAGGTAACTCTGTGTTTAATTTAATTGTCCAGAGTAATTCTAATTTTAAGAGCACCTGAGTGGTGTTGCCGTGTGCTGGAACATTAGCCTTTTCTAGTATTTGCACTTTTAAAGAAGCCGGAGTGTGTTTATAGAATGGCATGTCTGTACTTCCTGCATTGATTTTACTGCGATCTTCAATAAATCTTTGCTTCAGTTTTCTTGAGGTCATTCCCACATAAGTTTTTTTGCAATTGCAGGTGATCGCATACGTGATTTTGGAAGAGGAACAGGTACCAAATGATTTGACAGGAAAGTGCAGGTTTTTAGAAGGGCAGTATATAGTTTTGTCTTGGCAAATGTTAGCACAAACCGAGCAATTTCCACACGGTCTACTGCCTGGGCTAAGGTTAGATTACAGTTGTTTATTGTGATTAGAATGCGTTAGCATTTGCCCCAGGTTTCTAGTCCGTTTGTGCGCCACAACTGGGGACCACCATATTCAATCTTTTGTAAAACAAACTCCAGCATACCTTAAAGATACCACTGACTTCCTGTGAAAAATAGAGAATTGCCAAATAGAAGATGGAGATATCTTGTATACTATTGATGTAGTTTCTTTATATACGCATATCCCACTCACAGACTTAAGAGAGATGCTTTTTGAAGTGCTGGTAAACAGAACCGTTAAAGACACCCCCACCAGTTTCCTCATGGAAATCTTTGACATAATCTGTGATTATAACTATTTTTCTTTTGAAGAAGACTTCTATATCCAAAAAAATGGAATTGGTATGGGCCAAGCGGCAGCGCCATCTCTGGCTGTAATGTTTATGTCCTTTTTGGAACAAGAATTTATTTTTGGGCCCAACTATAATCAATATTCTTCCCATATAATTGCTTATCACAGATATATAGACGATATTTTCCTTGTAGCCAGTAAAGACATGCCACATGAAGATTTCCAAAGATGGATGAACACCTGGCATGAATTGATATCCTTTACCTTTGATAAACATAACGAGAGGGTTAATTTCCTAGACTTAACGGTTTTCAAGTACAACAACACTCTGCAATGCAAGAATTACCAGAAACCTGTGCATGTGAACTCTTATCTACATTTCAGAAGCCATCATTCCTTCAACTTAAAGTACAATCTTCCCTACACGCAATTCCTACGGATTAAAAGGAACTCCTCCCTAAGAGCGGATTATAATGCAGAAGCAAACAAAATGTCGGAAGAATTTCTTTCCAGAGGTTATCCCAAACATATTGTGGACAATGCCAGGAAAAAAAGCGGATGCTAAAGATCGTAATTCTCTTTTAACACCCACAGACATACAGCCTTTGACCAAACTAGTCTGGCCTCTTACTTTCACCCCCCAAAGCCGCACATACATTAACATAGTGAAGAAATATTGGCCGATCGTTTCGGAGATCCCAGGCCTGGAATCTCCCCCAGTTGTGGCGCACAAACGGACTAGAAACCTGGGGCAAATGCTAACGCATTCTAATCATAATAAACAACTGAAATCTAACCTTAGCCCAGGCAGTAGACCGTGTGGAAATTGCTCGGTTTGTGCTAACATTTGCCAAGACAAAACTATATACTGCCCTTCTAAAAACCTGCACTTTCCTGTCAAATCATTTGGTACCTGTTCCTCTTCCAAAATCACGTATGCGATCACCTGCAATTGCAAAAAAACTTACGTGGGAATGACCTCAAGAAAACTGAAGCAAAGATTTATTGAACATCGCAGTAAAATCAATGCAGGAAGTACAGACATGCCATTCTATAAACACTGCCTGGATTTTAAACACACTCCGGCTTCTTTAAAAGTGCAAATACTAGAAAAGGCTAATGTTCCAGCACACGGCAACACCACTCAGGTGCTCTTAAAATTAGAATTACTCTGGACAATTAAATTAAACACAGAGTTACCTCATGGTCATAACGAGCCAGTCGGCCTGCATAGGATCTCATTCTATTGCGGTATGTATTGCCATATTTGACTGTATTACCTTATGTTTTCTGAATGGGGTTATTGATGGAAACTCTTTACTGATTATTATCATTATTATTATTATTATAAATCATAGGAAAAGAACCTGCTTATGTTATATGTATAGCCTTGAAAAAGAAAAGAAACGGATGTACTGCGGCCCCGATTCAAGAGGATACCCCTCCCTTGCCTGATCGAAATCAACGGAGCCTGAATGTTTGGCTCCGGTTCTCTGCTTTAATTGCGACTCCTATTATGGACAAGGTTTCCTTTACCTACTATCTTTGGAATATACCTTTAATTTGAACTTTGGGACTACCATTTGGAACTCTCATAGAGATTTACTCTTTTGCATTCTGGACTGAGATTTATAGTACCAGTTTCGCGCCAAGGACACGGTAACCTGTATTGAATATGTAATTTGATATGCTTTATTATTCATGATTATGAAACCTTTCCATATAATATATTGATTTTATATATCGATGCTGGTTTGTACCATCTTCTTGTATCACTACTCTTTTTCTCCCCCCTCCCGTGTAAGGGCCCGGCAGGCAGGCAGAGCAGACAACGGAGGTTGTCTGCTCTGCCTGCCTGCCGGGGCCCTTACACGGGCCGGTCAGAATCGGCCGGCGGGCTGCGAAATGCCCAGGTCTGGTATTGGAGGTTCCAATTTCCTCCGGCACACCTGATGATCGCTCACGGCACACCTGTTGGGAAACACTGCTCTAGACGAAGTGTTTGGGACTTTGTAAACTAGTAGCCAAAGCCATTTTCCCAACAGCAGGCAGTTTAGCTCAACCCCTAATTGCTTTGTTTTCTCTTTACTAAATTGTAATCCGCAATAAAAAAGCATTATTAGTTGGGGTGGAACAACCTTTGTTTTTAGAACTCCACATATCAAGCCATTCTAGATTGTTTTATGGCTCTCTAGGTGTAAATATTTGTATTCTGCTGACATGAGCTTTCCCCAGCATGCAATGCAATGGGTTCCCTCTGAGCTGAAGGGGGTGATGATCTTGAAAGCACAAATGGGCTGTCGATGCTGTAACTGTTCCATATGCTCAGTGTTGACATTCGCTGCTTATCATATGCTGCTTTGCAAGGCTTTTTGGTTGCAAGAGTATAGCTCATACCAATGAAGAAGAGATTTTGTTTACAGGACTTGGTTTTACTCTTGCAACTTCATTTGCACTATTGAAACCATATTGAAACCCTATGGATCATAGGTCTGCACTGTTGTAATGTATTGCTGCATTTCCTGTGCTGGGGGAGGTGAATCATATTTATTAGCTTGTCATATAGTGCATCTGCAAACTCACTCAAAACCTAAGGATCTTCAGCTAAATATCTATAGATTACTTCTTTGCCTTGTTTATGGTTGGCAGCTATTCAGTATTGCAATGTCCAAGTTTGTACCAAGTCGCATTACTGTAACTACCTGTGCAGATGTTATTATGCTCAGCATTGCATAACTTCAAAAATGTTCAGATTTTCAACTGTTCACCAATAAATTAATAAAGATTATTTATGTTATCAAATATAATAGCACGTCTTTGGAATATTACTATTTTTATTACCTTGGGGTTGTTGTGACTTTTCCAGGCTGTATGACCATGTTCCAGAGCATTTTCTCCTGACGTTTTGCCTGCATCTATGGCGGGTTGTGAGGTCTTATTTGTACTCCGTTTTCAAAATTTTTTGAAAACATTTAAGATTCTAGGTTTGAAAACAAAACATATTAAATGTGCACTTCTGGATCAAGGAACCAACTTCCAAGACAGCATTCATTCTGTATTTCCATTAGAGATTTCCTTACTGTAGAATAGTAGGAATCAATATTGGCATTTCTGGCAATGCTAGTGGAAAAAATGGGCAATGCTAGTGGAGATCATTGTTTGGAGCAGGTAGGAAGTGGTTGCTTCTGATTTAGAAGAAGAATAGAATAGTAAAGAACACATTACTACTACAATATATTGCTTTTTGCAAGTTGTTCCTGCTCCTCAAGAATGCTCACGTGATTCATTGAAACGTGCTAATAAAATGGAGTTTGGCTGAAAACTTTTGGAAAATTGATATTCGTAACCATTTGGGAAAACCAGGAATCTCCACATGCTTTTGGAAGTGTGATCCTTTTGGAGATGATTTGGCATTCACACTATTTAAAATGCCGTGAAATTGGCCGTGAAATATGGCCAGCATGATTGCACTCCGTGAAATCATGCTGGCCATATGAGGTGTCTATAGAAAATGCCGGCTCTTCAGCTTAGAAATGGACACGAGCACCCCTGGACTTAATATCAGAGGAACAACTGGACTTAATGACAGGGGAAAACCTTTACCTTACTATCGGAAAGGCATGACCTTGTTAGAGATTACAACCTTTTGTAAAATATGATCTTCCTGAGAAGAGTTAAGAACTTGCTTAACTTTCTCCTTAATGGGAAATATCCACTAGTATTCATGCAAGGCAATTAGAGTTTCTCAGCTGTTAGACTGATAAACCTAGGAACAAAGATATGCCAAGACACAAAAACACATATAGCAGAGTTTCAGAAGTGATCTCTTCAGTTGCCCCAAAACATCTACTCTCCCTTAAAACATCTTGGTTTAAATCATCCTTTCAAGAGACCAAAAATAAAGTAGTCTGAATTAGCAGTTGGTTTACTCACAAACTTCATGTATTCGGCATACAGTTCTATTGCATATGGCTTGATGACATCAAACCAACCCAGACCGGGACTGCCTCCCACCTGGAAAACCAATGCCCTCACTGCGGGAGAACATGCAGGTCGGATTTGAAGTAGTTTGTGCAGATAACACAGGGCATCCTTCTTATAATCAACAGTCCAAAGTCTAAAGCATCTCTCCAGTTTAATGGAGTCTAATGGAGTCTCTAAAGCATTCTGTTTCTAAAATGGAATCATAGTCTGAATAGCCCCAGATCTGATCATGTGATCTGCAGTCCCTCCCGCAACACAGAGTTAAGGAAAACTGCATGTCAATACACACATATACAATACAGTAAACAATCTGAACTATATACAAATTACTAGTGGAGGCTTGAAGAATGTTGCTATTTCCAACAAAAAAAATCCCTATTTTGAAGAAGCCAAATTCTAGGCTGCACGTTTTCCTGAACGCATCATGAAACTTTCTAGAATAGATATGTTCTGGATTTCTAAGAATGTGGCTAACTTAGTAAAGTATACAGGCATTTTACCAGAACCAGAATCTTTTACAGATCACAATCCCATTAAATGTCCCTGAAAACAGTTTAGATGGAGAGGCAATTAATATTTGTTTCTCCAGATTACAACAATGCATAGTTACAGAAGATTTTTTTTGTTGAGCCGAACCTTAAGGATATAGTTACAAAGTATGTGTCGAGACTCCCACAGATGGCTCAAAGACACGCCAAGCTAGCAAAAGTATTTACAGTTTATTTTCAACAAAAAACACAGCCACAGTCCGGCATAAAAGGAACCCACACCCAAAAAAGCCCAATAAACAAAAACAGGGAAGACGTCCGTCTTTTGAAGTCCTTGGCTTTATTCCGGCTCGAAGTCTGTTGAGATGCGAAGACCTGTCCGAGAAGGAAAGGAAGAGTGCTTCTCCAATTCCAGGAGCTAAGTATACAAACAAACACATCAAAGCCCCCGCATCCCACAGCAACTCCCCTCCACCCATATACAATACCAAATAAGAGAGGCACTCACAGCAACACAGGAAAAGACCAAACGAAACGCGGTAGTCACTAAACATAAAAACACACATTAAAACCCCAAACCCCCAACATACAACATTGTCAGCTAGAGCTGCCATGGCAGCTCCCCAGAACCCAACATAGAAAACAGCCCAATACTCACAGCTTGCTGGGAATCAGGAACTACGACACAAGAAACAAGAGCACCAAATACAGGAACCAGCAACCCACCAGCAACACCTTGGCCGACCGCAGAGTCCCAAATCCCCAGGCCTTACTTTAATACTCTTACAAATCAGAGTCATCAGACTCCCCACCCAAATCTGCCCCATTCCCCTCAGCTGCAGCACTGGGTGTGTTCCTCCAATCTTCCCACCTTTGCTGAGCAGTTAAAGGACCCCAGTCCGATTCAACATTCCCACTAGGCCAAGCAGGGTCTCGAAAAGCCAAAAAGGAGCTTTCGCTGGACTCAGCATTTATCACATCCCTGACCTCTTGCACCAGTGCTGAGTCCAGCTCGGTATCACTCTCTTCTGAGGGTAACTCTACGTCAAACCCCTCAAAAGTATCATCACTGGTAGGCTCCCTAAGTATTTGTCGGACCTTTCTCCTGTGCTCTGCCTCTTCCAAACTCTCAGCACTTGCAGCCCTTTTCCTCCCAGCTGCAGTCATTCTGCCCAAACCTCCCTCTTCCAGTGACATTCCAACACAGTATCCTCTTCCCCGTTACTACCTGTAGCAACTACAGGCTCAGTTTGCTCAACTACAACAGTATGATTCTAGATTTTAAAAAGAGAAAATTAAAAGAGAAAGTTGATGGAGGAAACATATAATTTGGAGAGAAAAAACAAGAAAAGTTTTGATGAAGAGACTCAACAAAATATTTAAATTACTCCGACAACAGTACTCACAATTTATAGCCCAAGAAATGAATGCCACACTTCTATATCGTAAGCAAAAGACCTTTGGATTGGCAAATCAATTTGGGAAATTGCTTTCCAATAAATTGAGATGAGAAAGGTGTCAGTACTGAATGCGATTTCCACAGCCAAAGCAATAGTTCGCTTTTTCTTTGTTAAAGGTGGGCAGTTTAATCCATCAGCAATTAAGATATTTCAGGCAAAGGTGCTTCCACAATTACTGTATGCCATCCCAGTATGGATTTTGGGCTTTACATCTCAAATGGAAGGGTTTTATCTATGTTCTTAAGAAAACTATTTGCTGTACCCAATTACGTGCCCTCTGCAGTATTGCGCCTAGAAGTAGGTATACCATCTGTGCCATATTGCACCGGGAATGTGGTGCAGCTGGCTGGGTGTCAGCTGCATGAGATCTCTACTGGGTAGAGCTGACCAGGGCTGTAATTGGGTACAGCCCTGGTCAGCTCCCCGACCCACATGGTCACGAGCTTGGGCCCCCTCTCCCCCTGTCTAGATGTCAGTTGTTGTTGTATTGTATTGTCTGTCTACTATGTATTCTATGTCAAACATGTAAACCGCTCTGAGCCCTCCGGGAGTGGCGATATAGGAAGTTTGAACATAATAATAATAATAATAATAATACTGACCAGAAGGTCATGAGTTTGAGGCCTGCCTGGGTCGGAGTGAGCTCTTGACCAATTGTGTAGCTCGTTGTCAACTTTTGCAACCTGAAAGACAGTTGCATCTGTCAAGTAGGAAATTTAGGTATCACTTGTGTGGGGAAGCTAAATTTAACTGATTTACAGGGCCATAAATCTCCAGGAAATACACACAAACAGAATGAAGGAATGTGACAGCTCCTCCTGGTGGCCAGAAGCTCGAATGTTAAATTGCCTCTTTGTCTAATTATATGTTGTATGTCAAATGGCATTGAATGTTTGCCTGTATATGTTTGCACCGGGAATGTGGCGCAGCTGGCTAAGTGTCAGCTACATAAGATCTCTCTGACCACAAGTCATGAGTTCAAGGCCAGCCCGGGTCAAGGTGGGTCCTCGACCTTTAAGTGTAGTCTGCTGTCGGCCTTTGCAGCCCGAAAGACAGTTGCATCTGTCTACATTACCACATTAAGTGGGGAGGCAAATTTTGACTGAATTATGAGGCCATTAAAGAACTCCAGGAACGCTGAGGAATGCAGAAGGAACAACAAGGGATGCTGGGAGCGCTGAGAGATGAGAAGTGCGTCCCCTGGTGGCCAGAGTTTGCCTCTGTTCGTCTATATGTTGTATGTTGGAAATGACAGGAATTGTCTGCTAAGTATGTGTACCTGTAATCTGCTCTGAGTCCCCTTAGGGGTGAGAAGAGCGGAATATAAATAAAGTAAATATAAATATAAATATAAATATAAATATATTTATCTATATATATAAAGGAGACGTGGTCGTGCAAAGATGGATATGCACGGCCAAACCATAACCCCCCCAAACACAAATCCCACGACACACATTCCCCCAGACCACGAGGTACAGACATAACACTAAAAAACCCACCTCACTAACTTGCAACCCCCCACAAAACAGCCCCAAAAAACCGCCCATTGACTCCCGTTATGCGCTGGCGCGGCGCAGAACACAGGGAGAACAATCGCGCAGGCGCACTCCCCCCCAACACACAAACCCATCCCGTCTCCCTCTCTCCCCACTCACCCTGAACCTTCGATACGCCCTCCGCCGTGTCTCCCACGGAAGACCCCTAAAAATGCCCCCCCCCAAACCCCCATAGCCACCAAGCGTAGTGGCGCTTGCGGCGCACTCACCCACCCCCACCCACCCACAGAAACATCCCCTCGCCCTCAGTCCTCGCTCATCAGGTTCCCGGGTCCAGGAGCGGCTGGAAGGCGACAGAGGACGAAAAGCCAGCGGAGGAGGCACCCACAACGCCACCCGGGTTCAGAAGCGCCGGGGAAACAGCGGAGGCAGCAGACACGGCCACGGGACTACATTTCCCAGAACGCCCGCACGGCTCAATGGCAAGGGGGCGAAGGAACCGGAAGTCGCCGTGCGGTGCCTTCTGGGAAATGTAGTCCCGTGGCCGTCTCTGCTGCCTCCGCTGTTTCCCCGGCGCTTCTGAACCCGGGTGGCGTCGTGGGTGCCTCCTCCGCTGGCTTTTCGTCCTCTGTCGCCTTCCAGCCGCTCCTGGACCCGGGAACCTGATGAGCGAGGACTGAGGGCGAGGGGATGTTTCTGTGGGTGGGTGGGGCCCGGAAAAATGTGCGCTGCTGCTTCTCCTTCCCCCTCCAAAACCTTCTTCGCCTCCCTGCTTCCATTCCCCACAATGCTTTCTCCCTTCGAGGAATGGGGAAAGGAGAGGGAGGCTTCTCTCTCCTAGGCCAGGGCAAACCTCTTCCTCCCTTCCCGTCTCACCCCCCCCCAAACACACACACGTCTATGCCACTCCAACCCCACACCCCGCGTCCCTGTTTGTAGTTTCCTCCTGCCGCTCCCAAACTGAACTTCCCCCATTCTCCAGCCCCTCTCCCTCCACTTCCCATTCCCATCCTTCACCACGTTCCACCCTCTCCCATGTCATTCCTCCCCCTTTCACACACATATATACATACATACACATACATACACACATATACACATACACACAAATATATACATACAGACATATTCACACACATATACACTTACACACACATACAAACACACATACAAATACACACACATATATACATATACACACATTCACACACATATGTACATACACACATATACAAATACACATACATACACACATATACATGCACACACCAATATACACATGCACACCCACATACATACACATATATACACATGCACACACATATATACCTGCACACATATACACATGCACACACATATACACGCACATATACATATATAGACATGCACACACCCACCAAGACCATAAGTAACATCAATTCCAACCCTTACATACTCATACTTTCTCTCATCTCCTGAATAGGGCACAGCAACGCGTGCCGGGTACAGCTAGTATATATATATATGCATTGTGATCCGCCCTGAGTCCCCTGCGGGGTGAGAAGGGCCGAATATAAATGACGTAAATAAATAAATAAAAGACCTTAAAAGAGAAAATACTCAAACTGGGGCTCTCACAAGACCTATTACTCTCCCTAGACTCAAGTAGGGCAATACAAATTCTGAAACAATGAATAATTGACATAGATATGCAAAATTCTACAACTGCAGCATGTAGTGCTTGTTCCCATATAAACCTGGGCCTGGAGTTTAAGTGGAGCTAAATACCTAGAAAACTTAAACATCCCTAAATATCGGCAGGCGTTTAGCAGAGCCCGATTCAACGCTATTCCCTCAGCCATCTTAGAAGGTCGTTTTCAACATAAAGACTACAATGATCGGCTTTGTCCGTGTGGGGAGAGCTTAGTAGAGTCTCTACTGCACGTCATGTTTGAATGTTCCTTTTATAGGGATGAAAGAAGGAAGATAATAACACCTCTTATCTGCCATTGGCCAGGAAGATCTTTAAAATGGTATTTAAAATATCTCTTGGGGGATTCAAATAAAAAAGTGACAGAGGAGATAGCAATTTTTTTGCTCATGACTCAAAGACCCGAAAGAGCATCTTAACTAAAGAAAAGTAACTGAAGGGAAGCCGAGAAATTTGACTACAGTCTTTATGCAATTATAACTGTAGTATATTAAATAGTAGAAAACTACACAGCTCTAAATATTACTAGCTTCAAAGAGATATCAATTTTAAGGCCAGTGATTTTTTAAAAATATACGTACATCTGATAACCTGTATTGTGTTTTATGTGTGACTTCTACCTGTATTATATATATTTTCTGTATCTGCCTAAGGTTTGTTAACTGTAACAAAGGCAATTGATTGAATGGTTGATTGATTGATAAAGAAAAATGTCAAAACGATCACTTTTTAAAGGTTGGGTTGGTGTCACTGTCTTTGTCCTGGGCACACAGAAAACTGGATGACTTGGAAGGTGCTGAACAGACTGCGCTCTGGTACCATGAGATGCAGAGACAACCTTAAGAAATGGGGCTACAAAGTGGAACCCACAACATGTGACTGTGCAGAAGAGCAAATCATAAACCACCTATTACAATGAAGTCTGCCACGTGCACAATGGAGGAGCTTCTTAAAGCAACACCAGAAGCACTCTAATTGGCCAGTTATTAGTCAAAGGACATTTACTAGAATGCCAAGTTTTCAAACTTCGTGGTTTTTTAAAAAAAAAAATACAATGCAACTGTTCAGGGCCGGACCTAGGTAATTTTAAATGGTAAGCTAACAGTATTTTGGCGCCCCCCCAACCAATCACTGATATATGTATGTATGTATATGTGTGTGTGTGTGTGTATGTATGTGTGTGTGTGTGTGTGTGTGTATATATATATATATATATATATATATCCCTTCCTTTCCTCCATTTTCCCTGCTCTAGTCCTATTCTCTTTGAGTGTGTGTGTGTGTGTCTATATCTATACCTATTCCCCTTCCTTCCTTCCTTCCTTCCTTCTCAGTCCTATACCCCAGAACGGGGCTGTCCAACTGGCGGCCCTAGGGCCGTACACAGCCCCCTAGCCCCTTTCCTGCGGCCCCCTCATCTTTTTAATAAAAAAAATAGAAAAATAAATTACATTTAAAAAAATTACCCACTTCCGGGTTCCGGAGGTAGTCTCGTGAGACTACGCAAGCCACGTGGGATTTCGATATCGAAATCCCGCGTGGCTGCCGTAGTCTCGCGAGACACCTCCTGTTGCCGAAATCTCGGCTACTGAAGCCCTGCAGCCCACACGATTTGGACACGATCTCTCCATCCTTCTTCGGCTCCTGGATCGGTCGCTCGTCGCCTCGCTCGTGGTCCCGCTACTCCTGGATCTTGCGCGTTTGGGAAGGTAGGCTGAAGAAGGGGGCTCCCTTTGTGAAAATAAATATATATAATGGTATATTTTGCCCATATTATGTGTTGCATTCATCCATCCATGTCCCTTTGTGAAAATAAATATATATAATGGTATATTTTGCCCATATTATATTTTCTATGCATGCATCCATGTCCCTTTGTGAAAATAAATACAGTGGTATATTTTGCCCATATTATGTGTTGCATTCATCCATCCATGTCCCTTTGTGAAAATAAATACAGTATATATAGTGGTATATTTTGCCCATATTATGTGTTGCATTCATCCATCCATGTCCCTTTGTGAAAATAAATATATATAATGGTATATTTTGCCCATATTATATTTTCCATGCATGCATCCATGTCCCTTTGTGAAAATAAATATATATATAATGGTATATTTGGGCCATATTATGTGTTCCATGCATCCATCCATCCCTCTTTGTTAATATTAATATATTTAATGGTACACCATCCCTGCAGCGTCTGCACTGGCTGCCCGTTGAGTACAGAGCCTTACATAAGACCTTGACGTTGGCTTTCAAAGCCCTGCGGGGCTGGGGCCCAACATATTTGAAAGACCGCTTGCTGATGCCTGTCTACTCAAGGACACCGCGGCTAGCAAACAAGAACCTTCTTTGCGTCCCGAGCTTGAAAGAGGCCCACCTGGAGGCCACGAGACGGAGATCGTTCTCCGTTGTGACCCCCGTTCTTTGGAACTTGATGCCACCGGACCAGAGAGCCTCCCTCGACCTGCCCCAGTTCCTGACCGCTCTGAAGACCTGGCTATTTAGGAAAGTCCATGGCTAATGCAGAACCAGGAACTCAACTACCTGAGCCTGGCCCCTGCATTTAACCCCTGAATATTTTAACTTAATTTTAATATTTTAATTGTTGAATTGCTGTGTGTAAGTCGCCCGGAGCACTAACGTGGAGGGCGACTCAGAAATAATAAAGTCAGTTCAGTTCAGTTCAGTATATTTTGGCCATATTATGTGTTCCATGCATCCATCCATCTCCCTTTGTTATTAGTAATATATTTAATTGTATATTTTGTTATTAGTAATATATTTAATTGTATATTTTGCCCCTTATGTATTCCATCCATCCATCTCCCTTTGTTATTAGTAATATATTTAATTGTATATTCTGCCCCTTATTCTTTTATAATCATTCTGTTCCATTGTATTAGTTATTTATTTTATAATTAATAATGCAACTAGTAATTTGTGGGCAGAGCCGGGGAGGGGAGGGGGCAGAGCAAGGGGAGGGCGTGGGTGGGGAGGGGGCGGAGCCGGGGGATTGGCCCCCCAGGTGATCAGTGACCGGAATTCCGGCCACAGGTCCGGTAGAAGTTGGACAGCCCTGCCCCAGAATATCAAGGCAGAAAATCCTACATTACCTGAGCGTGGACTCAGATATTCAAAGCAGATATAGCCTATAGGGCTGTGTGGAAGGGCCATCACCCTTTTCCCTCCCCTCTTCCTATTCTTTGTGTGGGTCTGTACATTCCTCATCCTTCCTTCCTCCTCACCCTTTTCCTTGCCCCCTTCCTATTCTCTTTCCCCTTCTTACCTTCCCCTTCCTCCCTTCTCACCCTTTTCCCTCCCCTCTTCCCATTCTCTTTGTGTGTGTGTGTATATATATGTGTGTATCAGGTCTAGGCTAATTTCGGGAGCAAGAGCCCAGGGGTTGGGCTAGGTGCCCTCTGGCTGGCAGGCTCGTCTGGCCGCTCAGTCCTGCTCCCGGCCCCCAGGTAAGGGCGCCCATGTGGCCTCCTCCCTCGCCCCATGTGCACCAGCGGCAGCAGCGGCAACAGAGGGAGGAGACGCGCAGGGGGCAAGGGAGACGGGAAAGGCGGGCACCTCTGCCCCCTTCTCTCTCACCCTGTGCAAGGCATCCTCAGCAGGGGGGAGGGAAGGGTGCGCAGGGTGAGGGATAAGATGCGTGCAGGGCGCAGGGCAAGGCAGGGAGGGGCCTCTGCTTCCTCTCTCACCCTGCGCAAGCCTTTCTGCTGGCACCCCTGCTGGCACCCCTGGGGGCGTGGCCCTGGCCCTGGATGCGTCCTTTGACCACGTGGCGACCTGAGGTGGCCGCTTAATTTGCCTCCACTGAGATCCGCCCCTGCAACTGTTTGGTTAACTCTTGACACGATAAATAAACACTCTCTTTGTTATGATTAAATCAAAGCACATACTGAGTTTAAAAATCGTTGATTTAGACATTTATTTCATTTATTTCTAACCTGTCCTTCTCTACCCCTTCTCTACTCAGGGTGGCTAACAAAAAGGCAACAATTCGATGCTGCGTACACAGGAGACAAAACAACAACACATCATAAAATACTACAAATAATAAAATATCAATAATTAACCACATGATCCCCGTTCCGCACTCATGGGCTGTTCAAACCAAATCCACAGTCAGCCTCCACAATCCTGTCATTACTCAATTGTCCGCCCACTGCCCCACATCAACCAAATGCCCGGTCCCAAAGCCACATCTTTAACTTTTTTCTATAAGAAAGGAGGTAAGACGTTGACCTTATTTTGCTGGGGAGCGAGTTCCACAGGCGAGGGGCCACCACTGAGAAAGGCTGTCTATGGTATAAGGATATGGATGTGGTGGACTTATATGAAGGAAAAAAGCTACCAGTCTAAGATATATATGATAAAAAATATGCTGCTAGATATTTATTATTTATTTATTTATTTGTTCGGCTTCTATGCCGCCACTCCCAAAGAGGCTTGGGGCGGCTCACAGCCAGAGAGCAAACAATACACGAAACGCACAGACAATCTAAAACACAGCATAAAATACAAGATAAAAAATGCAAGATAAAAACATCATTAAAACCACAATGTACAGATTTAAAATTGAGGGCAGTCTGGGCTCATTTGCACAGCTTGGGGGGGGGGGGAGTCCCAACCAAGGGGTCCATTAGGCCTGCCCCTGAAAAGCAAGTCGGAAGAGGTGGGTCTTACACGCCCGCCTAAATGGGAGTAACTCGTGAATGGCCCGTGTAGCTGCCGGAAGGGCGTTCCACAATATCGGTGCTATAACCGAAAAAGCCCTTTGGCGGGTGGCAGTCCTTTTTGACACTTTGGCGGAGGGGACAGCTAGGAGATTGGAATCCTCCGAGCGGAGTGATCTCGGAGGATAGTATGGGGTGAGACGGTCCCTCTGGACAATGGAACAAAGCTCCACTTCATGCAGCAGCAGTAGTAGTAGCAACAACAACAACATAAACAACAACGGTGATTACCCATCTCTCCCTGCTGCTCAAGGCAGGATGCAACATAATTAAAACAAGATATAAAACACTATTAAAACATACAACAAGATACACAGAGTTAAAATACAAGTTAAAATCCACCGATGAAATGCAGATTAAAATTCACAATGTTAGGTAGCCCTCTTCTGGAATAAACAGTCATGTTCCATGAATCAATCTGTATTAACTGAATGCCCCAGCATTTGCTTAATCAGAATCCAATTTGCTCAGAAACTAAATTAGAAAAAAAACCAACCCAAGATGATATACCTGAGTGATATTTACTTTCAACAGGCGCCTCACCTGATTTTCTCCCTCCCTTTGTGTATTAAGATTAATACTTGAACACACCCATAAAGGTAAAGGTTTCCCTTGACATTTAGTCTAGTTGTGTCCGACTGGGGGGGGGGGGGTGCTCATCTCCATTTCTCAGCCAAAGAGCCAGCATTGTCCATTGACACCTCCTAGATCATGTGGCCAGCATGACTACATGAAACGTCGTTATCTTCCTGCCGAAGCAGTACCTATATTAAGCTACTCACATTTGCATGTTTTTGAACTGCTAGGTTGGCAGAAGCTGGGGCTAACAATGAGAGCTCACCCCATCCTGTGGATTTGAACCAGGCCCGGATCATCCATAAGGCCACCCTAGGCCATGGCCTAGGGCGGCAGCCATGGGGAGGGGGCAGCAAATTCGGACCCCCCAATTATAAACCAAAAATTTTAATTTTAATTTTTAAAAAAAAATTCAAAATGGCGACCGGACCTTCGGGTGCCTCTGCGCATGCGCCACGGCGAGGAGGAGGATAGTGCGGTTGGAGGGGGGCGGGTTCCAGGCCGGCCCTTTTCCTCCCTTCCTTCTGTGACTGCTCCCTCCTAGCCTCCTCCTCCTTCCCAAAGCCTCCTCCCATAGTGTGGCTGCCTGGCTGAGTGGGAGGGTGGGAGGGAGGACCCGAGCCGAGAGTGCCCCACGCACGTGCGTCAGCAGCGCCACACAAACAAACAAGCAAGGAGTGTTTGTGGTGGTTTGCTGCTTTTGGACCATAACCATAGACAATTTATGGATACAAATAACAAGAGTAGCAAAACAAGAGGCACCTACCGTAAATATGTGTGCTTTGGTTCAGTTGCAGACTAGGAACTCTTTGTATCAACCACTGAATCTCTTGTAAAAATAGAGCGTTGACGGTTGTCTCGACCTGAATTTTACCTTTTACTTGGTTGATTGCCAAACCTAGGGCTTGCCTGCACTGATTGAAAAAAAAAATTGTATTGCCTTGATACTGACACACAATGTATGACCCCATCAGCAGTGAAAGTGCTTCCTTGGGGTTTTGATGTGATACCAAAACTCCTGTTCTGGGTCCTTGTTCTGGCAACAGCATGCCACTTTCTTCTGGCTCTTGAGCAACAGGACACTCATGACGGCAATAGCAGCAGTGGGTGAGCTGGAAGCCAGAGTATGCAAGCATGGCACGAGGAAGTGATCCTTCACTTAACCAACATGTGAGTAAATGGAAGAATTCAACTAAACCACTAAAATGGATTCAGGTTTCAATATAATTTCAGCGTGTTGTATTACAGATAGGTGGGGCAACTAGTAGGGTGAATCTAGGACATCACTGGGGCTTTATAACAATACATAACACATTTTTAATTGCTTATTGCCTGTATTTTACTGTGCCCTTCGGCTCCTGTAAGCCGCCGCGAGCCTCAGGGAGTCGGCGGCATAGAAGCCCGAATAATAAATAAATAAATAAATTTTGAGAACTTTTCTGTTCCTGGTTTAAATGTGTTTTTCCTGTTTCATTGTGCAGTACTTACTTTGAAAGTAGTCGCACTTTTACTCCCTTGCAAGCCACCCTGAGTCGGTTTAGGGAGATGGTGGCGGGATTTAAATAAAGTTGTTGTTGTTGTTGTTATTATTTGAAACACAACAAGATTAGTACACAGCAAACAAGATCCCTATGCTGGTTGTTGTATTGGATCACACGTCGGACACTTCCCAAATGTCTAGGACTATGTGATGTATCGGCGTATAATGCATGCAGATCCCAGTAGGGTGGCCTTCTGCAGCTGACAGGTGGTAATTTTGTCAGCGCCGATTGTGTTTAAGTGCAGGCCGAGGTTTTTAGGCACTGCGCCCAGTGTGCCGATCACCATTGGGACCACCTTGACTGGCTTGTACCAGAGTCTTTGCAGTTCTTTCTCTTCAATTCTGCTGTTGCCTGGAATTGCAACATCGATGATCCAAACTTGTTGTTTTAACATGATTGTGAGGTAAGGTGTATTGTGCTCCAAAACTCTGTCAGTCTGAATTCGGAAGTCCCAAAGTAGTTTGACATGTTCATTTTCTGTAACCTTTTCAGGCTTGTGATCTCACCAGTTCTTTGTCGCAGGCAGATGGTGTTTATGACACAAGTTCCAATTAATCATCTGAGCAACGGTATTATGCCTCTGTTTGTAGTCTGTCTGCATGTTTTTCTTGCAGCAGCCGAGGATGTGATCTATTGTTTCATCTGCTTGCTTGCAGAGTCTACATTTGGGATCTGTCGTCAACTTTTCAATTTTGGCTTTGATGGCA
The DNA here is from genome assembly GCA_030556195.1 of Anolis apletophallus. Lineage (NCBI taxonomy): Eukaryota > Metazoa > Chordata > Lepidosauria > Squamata > Anolidae > Anolis > Anolis apletophallus. The sequence goes on from JARBWK010000012.1 coordinate 24,954,287, forward strand.
TTTGTTCTAATGGCTTGTTCTTGGACTGCCAGAATCAGGCCCTCTGTCTCCTTTTCCAAATTATTATTATTATTATTATTATTATTATATTTCTACTCCACAAACTGTGTTGAGACTCGCTGAGATACTCATTGAAACAGTAGAGCAAAATGTGCTGCAGGATTTCCCGCAAGAGCAAGGTTTTTGCAGTTTAATAAACCTTTTCCATGCTTTTATGATAGAACCAATTAGGAAATGACATGTATAACCCAGGAACAAAATTGTGTTGCACATTGTTATCAGAATTATTTTGTTAGTTTCAAGCCCCAAGTAACTGTAAAGATCATTCAAGTATATACCGTATTTTTCGCACCATAAGACGCACCTGCTGATAAGACGCACCTAGATTTTAGAGGAGGAAAATAGGAAAAAAAATATTTTCGCTCCCCCTCTAAAATCTAGGTAAGTCTTATCAGCAGGTGCATCTTATCAGCTCTGACGCGAAGCTGGTTCGCTCCTCCTCTGCCTCCTTTTCCTTCCCCCCACCTTTCCTTCCCTTGAGGAAAGGGCGGAGGGAAGGGAAAGGAGCCGTGGTGAGCAAACCAGCGTCGCGTCAGCTCTGACGCTCCTCCTTTCAAGGTGGGGGAAGGAAAGGAGGCAGAGGAGGAGCGAACCAGCCGCGTCAGAGCTGACGCGACGCTGGTTTGCTCCGCCACGGCTCCTTTCCTTCCCTCCGCCCTTTCCTCGAGCGAAGAAAAGGTGGGGGAAGGAAAAGGAGGCAGAGGAGGAGCGAACCAGCCGCGTCAGAGCTGACGCGAAGCTGGTTTGCTCCGCCCACGGCTCCTTTACATTCCCTCCGCCCTTTCCTCGAGCGAAGAAAAGGTGGGGGGGAAGGAAAAGGAGGCAGAGGAGGAGCGAACCAGCCAGCGTCAGAGCTGGCGACGCTGGTTTGCTCGCCCACGGCTCCTTTTCCTTCCCTCCGCCCTTTCCTCGAGCGAAGAAAAGGTGGGGGGGAAGGAAAAGGAGGCAGAGGAGGAGCGAACCAGCGTCCCTCCGCCGCCGCAACGGACCGGAGAAGAGGAGAGGCGGCGACAGGGTGAGTATATTGCCGCCCTCCCTCTGCTCCAGCGCTCCCCCGGCCTGCGTCTTCGCTCCATAAGACGCAGCTGATTTTTCATCCCACTTTGGGAGGAAAAAAACTGCGTCTTATGGTGCGAAAAATACGGTAAATAAATCTGGTCCAGTTCTTTGAGCATGTGGAAATGTACAAGTTGCTCCTAAAAGAAAGAAAAATAATACCGTATTTTCTGGCATATAAGACTACTTTTTAACCCAAGAAAATCTTCTCAAAAGTCAGGGTTCATCTTATATGCTGGCGTTGTCTTATATACGGGAGTCGACTGGAGAATCTGTGGTTGCCGCATATGGTGGGGGGAGCTCAAAAATGGCAATAGCTGTGTCTTTGCCGTATGCAGCAACTGTATGAAAGCAGCAAGGGCGATGCTGTACAAGTACAGTAGAAGAAAATCCATTTATTAGGATTTGTGGACTTAATGCGGTCCCGATGGAGCGAGCTGCAGGCGCCCAGGGTATGGAAAAAAGAGATAGAGTGGCTCTGGGCCCAGAAAAACACACCTTTTTTACCTGTCTGGCCCGCCCTTGTATCCTATTACCGCACCTCCTCCTCTACCTCTCAGATCTCGCTACTGAAGACTGCGGTGAAGCGGTGCAGGTGCACATGTGAGAGAGGCAGAGAGGGAAGTACAGTAATAGGAAAATTACCATATTGAAATCAAATCTGATGCTTTTTAAATGTTTATTTGGTGTGCATTGGAAGAGGGGTAGTCTTATACAGCGAGTATATCCCAAACTGAATATTTTAACTGGAAAAGTTGAGGGTCGTCTTATATGCCCAGTTGTCTTATATGCTGGAAAATACGGTAGTTTGCTTTAACTGCTGTTTTGATGTAGATGCTTTCCATTAATTTGAGGACAGGAAGAGTGAAGTTCTTGATATTTCAGTTGTCTAAAGTGCTCATGTCCCTGTAAAGACCGTTTTTGCTAAATACTGCTTTCCTAATGGTTTTCCCTATTGCATTTCAGGAAAGGGGCACCTGCTTGTTTGTGCATAAAGCTGCTGGCTGGTGAAACAGGAGACTGCTTTGCTAGGAGTATCATGCATTATTACTAGGCCATGGATTGGCTATGTGATACATGTTGCACTGGAGTCATGGAGATGACATTCAGCAATGCAACATATCCAGGTTTAATAGGTAATGTCCAGCACAGGGTGCATTTAGTAAAGCTAGTGAAATGGGATCCTCTGCAGGTGAAAGGGACTCTCAAATATGACAAACCAAAGAAAGGCAGAAAGTTATGGGCAAAGTCCATTTCTGATTTTAAAAGCATGAGTTGTAAAAGTAAAGGTAAGGCTCATCTCCATTCCTAAGCTGAAGAGACAACATTGTCCATACACGTTTCTAAGGTCTTGTGGCTAGAATGACTGCATGGAGTGCCATTACCTTCCAGTTGAAGCAGTACCCATTGATCTACTCACATTTGCATGTTTTTGAACTGCTTGGTTGGCAGAAGCTGGTGCTAACAACAGGAGCTCACCCCGCTCCATGAATTTGAATCACCAACCTTCCAATCAGCAAGTTCTGCAGCTTAGCGGTTTAACCCACTGCATCGTTGTGGCCCCCAGGAAGAGTTGTATTTTATATTAAACTAGCTTGGGGACCCGGCGGTGCCCGGGTCATTTGAGAAGTGCAGCAGGATGTAGAGTGGGTTATGGGGGCTCTGTGTGCCAAGTTTGGTCTTGATCCATCATTATTGGGAGTTGCAGTGGTATCATGAAATTACTGAAGGTAGTGGAAGTCCCATCATCTCTGGTCCACCCTCCCCCAAAGTGTAGTAGGATGTAGATTGGGTCATGGGGGCTCTGTGTGCTAAGTTTGGTCTGTATTGGTGAATGGATGAGGGTTGCATTGTTTTTAGGAAGTGAGTGAAAGTACTTCAAGTCCCATCATCCGTGGTCCGTCTCACATAAAACAGCACCAGGATGTAGAGTGGGTCATGAGGGCTCTGTGTGCCAGGTTTGGTCTTGATCAGTCATTGGATTAGGTTTGTAGCAGTCTTGGAAAGTGAGGGAAGGTACTGCAAGTCCCATCATCCATGTTCTGCCCCCCTCCAAAGTTCAGTAGGATGTAGAGTGGGTCACTGGGGCTCTGTGTGTCAAGTGTGGTCTTTATCAGTGTTTGTTGGGGGCCACAGTGGTCTGTGGGAACAGAGGGGTGTGAAAGTACTACAAATCCCATCATCCATTGTCAGTCCTCCCCCAAACCTCACCAGGACATGAAGGCAGTCATAGGGGTTATGTATGCCAAGTTTGGTCTCGATCAGTGATTGGATGAGTGTTGCAGCGGACTTGAGAAGTGAGTAGAGGTACTTCAAGTCCCATCATCCATGGTCCACCCTCCTCCAAACTGCACCAGGATGTAGAGTGGGTCATGGGGGCTGTGTGTGCTAAGTGTGGTCTGTATTGGTCCTTTTTGGTGGCCTCAGTGGTCTGTGGGAACCAAAGTGTTTGAAAGTACTACAAATCCCATAATCCATGGGTCATGTGCCCCGAACCGCACCAGGACGTAAAGGGGGTTAGGGGGGTTATGTGTACCAAGTTTGGTGCAGGTCCATCACCCGCGCTGGTCGCTGTGGCCTGTGAAAGTGGCTGCCACATATCCGGCCTTCCGGCCTTCCGCCCTCCCGCCCTCCGCACATATACATACAAACATTCCGCTTTATAAAGGTATACAGATATTGTACCAATTTAGACTGAGAATCATTGGTGACAAAAGGGGGTGGTAGTATTGATTCCTAATAGGAATGCTCATCCCCATGAAATTTGCCTTCATTCCCAAATATTTAGCACAGCAAACTGCAAGTCGCTTCTGGTGTGAGAGAATTGGCTGTCTACAAGGACGCTGTCCAGTGGACACCCGGATGTTTTGATGTTTTGCCATCCTTGTGGGAGGCTGCTTTCATATCCCCACATGGGGAGCTGGAGCTGACAGAGGGAGCTCATCCGTGCTTTCCCCAGATTCGAACTTCCGACCTGTCGGTCTTCAGTCCTGCCAGCACAAGGGTTTAACCCAGTGTGCCACTCAAGTCTCAAGTCGCAGTTTCTCAAGTCGCTCCTGACACGAAAAAAGGACAGCAAAGAGTGAGACCGTATGTAACAAAATTGGGGGAATCTGTTCCTGGTTTGAAAGTTATTTCCTGTTTACTTGTGCCGTGCTTACTTTGAAAGTATTTGTTATACTTCAGAAACTTTTGTTTTTGTCGCTGCTACAAACGAGGTTGAATTGGCTAAGACTCAATGAGATATTCATTGAAAAACTAGAGCAAAATGAGTTGCAGGATGTCCCTTAAAAATAAAGACTTTGCAGTTTAATAAACTTTTCACCCCCATGTTTTTATGATAGAACCAATTAGGAAATGACATTTATAACCCAGGAACAAAAATTGTGTTACATTGTGCTATCGTAAGTCCCCAGAACTCTTATATTTGCTGTGTTCACACTCGCTTGAGAACTGTTCCTACCCTTTACATTGGAGGCCTAATTACTCAGATGAAATTTTAAGTTACCCAATGCTAGAAATTGGGAGACTGGAGGAAAACCTAATTGTCTTCCTATGGGAGACAATGCTGTCATATTGTACCCCATATTTATGCTCCTGATGGATTAACTCCCCATGACAGGCAATTCACATGTTAATTTGATTGGGGAAAGTTTCCCAAGTAGTATAACAACTACTTGGGGGTGTCAGGTTAGTTCATTTGTGACCTTAAATGTGAAGCCTCAAAGTTATGAGACCTACGATCTTGTAAAGGCTGAATTGGATGCCCGTCTATTAAATGTTTGATGGTTTTTGTATGTTATTTTATTTGCTTAATTGCATATATATATATATATATATATATATATATATATACATACATACATATACACACACACACACATATACATACATATATATATAATGTAGTATAATATACTGTAATATGATATAATATAGTATAATATGGTATGGTATGGTATTGAATATGCATATAATATTGATAATGTTGTAATGCAATACAATATAATACTATTACTAATAATAATATGATATTATAATTTTATATTTTATGTTACATGTAATATTACTAATAATATTGCATGTATAATGTTATAGTACAATGTGATGTGTAATATTAATGTTGTGCTGTGGCAATAACATAGTATGTTGTATTTGCATTTTGCTTGTAAGCCGCTCTGCGTCCCCTTCGGGGTTGAGAAGGGCGGCATATAAATGTTGTGAAATAAATAAATAAATGTGCCTTGAGGTATGACATAAATTTTGCAAAGACATTTTAGGAGCCTTAGAAATGCAAATACATACTAACTAACTAACTAATTTTATTATTTATGAGTTGCCCTCCACAAATGTGCTCCGGGCGACTTACACAGCTAGGCATCTACAATACTAAAATATTAAAATATTAAAATATTAAAATTTTAAAATATGGGAATAGACAGGTCCCAGGTCACACATTAATCCCCTATTTCCTCTCCATGTGGGAACCTAAGGCTCTCCTCTTGGCCTCACATGGCAATGGTTTCTATAACCCAAACACACCAAGTTATCTCCCTTTCCGTTCAGTTTTAAGGACATTTCTTATGATTTATAGATTCTAGAGGCCTGTGCCCCATGTGCTAATCCAAAGGAGCCCCAGGAAGGCAAGATGGCTTGGGGCCTATAGTTCACTTCTACTTTTAAGGACAAGACTTTTCCTCAGCACATGCTTTTCAATTGATCTTTCTCCAAAACTTCCAAGGACTCTCTAAAGACTTATTTTCATGAACTTTCCCCATAATTCAATGACTCCAGCTCCTGATTCATCATGCCAACACTTATGGACACTTCCCTGCAGCATGCAGACTTGGTAAGGACTTTTCTTTCCCCTTTTCAAGATCTCATGGACTTCTTTATGAATGTAATAAACTTTATATCTCTTTGGGGGTGAAGGGAGGGATGATAAAAAAAGGTGTTATACTTTCCTTACATGTCAAAATGTACCTCCCTGTATGACCCCTGATTTTTCCTTATGTGTTTTCCATGTCTAGAATATTTGAAAATTGAGGCCACATCTTAGCCAACTCTCAGGATGAGACTGATAGCTGCATTCCTGACCCATGACTCATTCCTCATCCATTCATTGTTCTCTTGCATGAAAAATAGTGGGCCAAGTTTCTTGTTTTGAAAAGAGTCTTTCCTCTTTCACGCTTTGCCTGGATCAATGTACCTTTTGGCTCGGAGATGGGTTTAGTCCCCCTTAGGGCATATGATCAGTTTGCATGCTGTACATGAACCATATTTTCACAATGACCCTCCTTTTCTAGCCTCGGAAACTGGAAAAATGGTCAAAATAATTCTCATTTGCTCTAGCCATCTAGTCAATATTGCACCTTTTGGTATCTCCCTTCCTACCACAGGAAGGAAGAGAATAAGGGCAAAGACCTTATCTTACACCCTAGGCCCTTTGTTTACCCTCTAATTTACTGAAACTCACACAAAAGGATTTTTGGTCTTGCTTGGCCAAACAGGAAATCACAGATTATAGGGCCTTTGTCTGCAACTCAGAGAAACTGGTTTGGGCTGAAGCCCAGCCTCATGGCACACTCAGGAACACCCCTTCTCTCATTATTCCTCCTTCTTCGCCCTCATTGGCTGGGGCCATGCACAGGGACTGCCTGTGCCCTGCCTGCAAGTGATGACATCTGCCAATCAGCAGCGGGGGTGGGAAGAGGGAAATTCAAATCTGTAACCCTATAAAAGGGATGTTCACCAATGTAGCTGCATTGCAGCATGGGAGAATGATTGTGGCTGTGATCCTTTCCAGCTGGACTGAATAAAACCTCAATGGCTCCCTCTTCAGGCTTGGTTGAATTGAGACATTTTAGGAAAATGTGGGATTTGTTGCTTCCTTTCTCACCAGGTTTTGACATGGGCCCTCTTTGGTGGGTCTAGCCGGTCTGCCTTCATGGCAAGACCCCCAAATTCCGTTTGTTATCAGCGGGAAACTCTCCCGCCACCCAGGGGGTTCTGTAAAGAAGAAGCCCCCCTCCCTTGGACCAAGATGGCGGCGAGGGCACCCTGCACTGCAACATGCTTGGCCTGGTAAGTCTGGCCGAGCCATTTGTCATACTCAAAATCTGGAACTTGTGGTGGGGACTCATATAATCCAGTTCAAATCAGATCCCTGGATATGGGACAGTGTAGATCCAGCCTAGGTCACACTTCCATGCAAATAACTTGAATCTTCATAATTTTGTTCAGTGCGTTTGAGTGAGATGTCTGAGATCTCTCTCATAAATGCACATTTGCCAAGTGATGGATACTAGGGTGGAGAACCAGCTCATAATTTATACTTTCCCCTTGGACCATTATAAGAGCAACAATGATCAAATCTTAAAACTACCTCTATTTAATGTACTCTCCCTTTGAATAGCCATAACAGACTCACAACCTCTAAGGATGCCTGCCATAGATGCAGGCGAAATGTCAGGAGAGAATGTTTCTAGAACATGGCCATAAAGCCCGAAAAACATACAACAGCCCAGTGATTGCGGCATGAAAGCCTTCGAAAATACATAACAGACTCTTTCCCACTAGATGGTGCTCAAACTATTTGGGAAATTTACTGTGCGCCTCCCTAAAGGATCTTATATACACATACACATCAATAGGGAGAGCAAATTGCTATGGTTGCCTGTGTTTCAATAAACAGCCTTTAGAAAATATTAACCATATAATATAAGACACCATAGTATCATAGATCCCTCTTGATCCATAGTGTCATTGAGCCCTCTTAATAACACCATGTAACATGATTTTTGTTCCTGGGTTATAAATGTCACTTTCTAATTGGTTCTATCATAAAAACATGGGAAAAGTTTATTAAATTGCAGAAACTTTGTTTTTGCGGGAGATCCTGCAGAACATTTTGCTCTAGTTTTTCAATAAGTATCCCCTAGAGTCTCAATCAATTAAACCTAGATTGTGGCACCCACATAAACAAAGTTTCTGGAGTATAACAGTTCCTTCTGATTTGAACTGGATTATATGGCAGTGTAGAGTCATATAATCTGGTTCAAAGCAGATAATCTGGATTCAGAAAGTGGCAGTGTCCATCCCGTCTAACCGGAGATCAACTGCTGTCTTTTAAAAAAGGAAAATAAGCCAAATTGGGCAGTTTCACCTAGTACAGCGTTTCTCAACCTGGGGGTCGGGACCCCGGGGGGGGGGGTGTGCAAGGGGGTGTCAGAGGTGTTGCCAAAGACCATCAGAAAATGCAGTATTTTGTGTTGATCATGAGGGTTCTGTATAGAAACTGGCCCAATTCTATCATTGGTGGGATTCAAAATGCTCTTTGATGGTAGGTGAACTATAAATCCCAGCAACTACAACTCCGAAATTTCAAGGTCCGTTTTCCCCAAAACCAGAGTTCACATTTGGGCATATTTATGCCAAGTTTAGTCCAGATCCAACATTGTCTGAGTCCACAGTGCTCTGTGAATGTAGGTGAACTACAACTCCAAAACTCAAGGTCAATGCCCACCAATCACTTCCAGCATGGGAGTTCTGTGTGCCAAGTTTGGTTCAATTCTATCATTGGTGGAGTTCAGAATGCTCTTTGATTGTAGGTGAACTATAAATCCCAGCAACTACAACTCCCAAATGACAAAATCAATACCATCCACCCCAACCCCACCAGTACTCAAATTTGGCTGTATCGGGTATTTGTGCCAAATTTGGTCCAGTGAATGAAAATACATTTATTTATTTATTTATTATTTATTTATTTCCGGCATTTTACCCCGCTCTTCTCAACCCCCGAGGGGGGACTCAGAGCGGCTTCCAAAAAGGCACAATTCGATGCCAACACAGTAAAGCACAGTAAAGCACAGTATAAAACCTCCAAAAACATTACACATTAAAATACATTAAAATACAATTACATTAACATATCATACACATTCATTTAAGTTTTTAAAAAACAGTGTTAAGTCCATAAAAAGCATTGAACCCTATTCATCAACTTTCTATTAAAATCCAGTCTAAAATGCTGCCTTGTGCTAGTGTGCAAATGCCTGGTCCCATAGCCAGGCTTTTACTTTTTTCCTGAATTTCAGGAGGGATGGAATTGATCGTATGTCGCTAGGAAGCGCTTTCCACAGACGGGGAGCCACCACTGAGAAGGCCCTCTCCCTCGTCCCCACCAGCCGCATTTAAGAAGTTGGTGGTAGCGAGAGCAGGGCCTCCCCGAATGATCTTAAATTACGAAGTGGGACGTAGTGGCAGATGCGTTCGGACAAGTGAACTGGGCCAGAACCGTATAGAGCTTTAAAGGTCAAGACCAGCACTTTGAATTGAGCTCGGAAGTGGATAGGCAGCCAGTGGAGCTGACACAACAGGGGGGTGGTATGCTCCCTGTATGTAGCTCCAGTTAGTAATCTGGCTGCCGCCCGTTGAACTAGTTGTAATTTCCGAACTGTCTTCAAAGGCAGCCCCACGTAGAGTGCATTGCAGTAATCTATTCGGGATGTGACCAGAGCGTGGACGACCGTAGCCAGATCAGACTTCCCAAGGTACGGGCGCAGCTGGCGCACGAGTCTTAACTGTGCAAAAGCTCCCCTGGCCACCGTCGAAACCTGGGGTTCCAGGCTCAGCGATGAGTCCAGGATCACTCCCAAGCTGCGAACCTGCGTCTTCAGGGGGAGTGTAACCCCATCCAACACAGGCTGTAACCCTATGCCCTGTTCGGCCTTTTGACTGACCAGGAGGACCTCTGTCTTGTCTGGATTAAGTTTCAATTTGCTAGCCCTCATCCAGTCCGACACAGCAGCCAAGCACCAGTTCAAAGTCTGGACAGCCTCCTTAGTGACAGGTGGAAAGGAGTGACAGATCTGGACGTCATCTGCGTACAGATAACACCTTACTCCGAAACTCCGAATGATCTCTCCCAGCGGTTACATGTAGATGTTAAATAACATTGGGGACAGTACTGAACCCTGAGGGACTCCACACGACAACGGTTGTGAGGTCGAACAGGTGTCACCCAGTAACACCTTCTGGGTACGACCTTCCAGGAAGAATTGGAGCCACTGCAGAGCAGTACCCCCAAGCCCCATCTCTGCAAGGCGACCCAGAAGGATACCGTGGTCAACGGTATTGAAAGCCGCTGAGAGGTCCAGCAGAACCAACAGGGACACACTCCCCCTGTCGTAGATCATCTACCAAGGTGACCAAGGCTGTTTCAGTACCATGTCCCGGCCTAAAGCCAGACTGCTGGATCAAGATAATCAGTGTCTAGGAAGAACCCCTGGAGTTGCAAAGCCACCACACGTTCCATGACTTTTCCCAAATAGGGGAGATTGGAAACTGGCCGATAGTTGACAAATTGAGTGGGGTCCAGCGATGGTTTTTCAACAGCGGTTTTATAACAGCTTGGTTTAAGCTGGCTGGAATTTTGCCCTCCTGTAAGGAGGCATTAACCACCACCTTCACCCACTCTGCCAAACCCCCTCTGGCTTCTTTGATCAGCCAGGATGGGCAGGGGTCTAGGATGCATGTGGTAGGCCTCACATCCCCAAGGATCTTGTCCACATCCTCGAGCTGAACCAATTGAAACGAATCCATTAAAACCGGACAAGCAGATGTTCGTGTCACATCCTCAGAGACATCAGACATATAAAATATTTACACTATGATTCATAATAGTAGCAAAATTACAGTTTTGAAGTAGCAACGACAATAATTTTGTGGTTGGGGGTCAGAACTGTATTAAGGGGTCACGGCATTAGAAGGGTTGAGAACCACTAACGTAGAGATTGATGAGGATGCAGAGAGACTGCACTGAAGCAAGATGACCAACTGAAACAGGGGTTTCCTTCTCTGAATATACATCCCCTCTAATCTTTGTGAAAAGAGTGGACCACAGGTAGCTCCAAATGCTGTTTCTATGGTCCTTGACCCCTCCAGCCCTCCTTCCAAAACTCCTAGAAGTGGATATTTTCCTTTTAAATAGGTCACAGTCCCTTGGCATCTGACTTTCCATCAACTTCCAGGTTTCTGTGTGCAGCTTGTGCAGTTCCTGGAGAATCTTGGGCCCCTTCTACACTGCCAACTAAAATCTAGATTATTTCCTTTAAACTGGATTATATGGCAGTGTAGACTCATACAATTTAGTTCAAAACAAATAATATGGAATATCTGCTTTGATATTCTGGATTATGAAACAGTGTATAAGGGGCCTTTGGGAACTTCCAGACAGTGTCAAAATGCAGGACAAATAAGGGGGGCAAAAATCGCAATACCTGTCAGAAAGTCCAGGCACGGAGCTGTCAGTCCTGGAAAATGGTGGCTCATTGTCCTAATACGGTGGGTTTTAGTGAATTTTAGAAATCTGCCAGAGGGACTGGGTACAGCCAGAGGAAGTTTACTTTAACTTTTTTATTGATTCTCTGAGATGTGTAGGACCTCATAAGTGCTGATGTGGATATCTGAATTGCATACAAGTATCGGAGGGGACGTCTAATAAATTGAAATAAATAAATAATAAATAAATAAATTTCTTGTCATTTGCAAAATTTGGATACCTTTCGCAGAGCCTGTAAGACCTATCTGTTCAGGCAAGCTTTCGAGTCAAACTGAAATTTTAATCTGTATTGTTTTATTGTGTACTGTTTTATGCCAAGTTTTTCTGTAAACCGCCTCGAGCCTCTGGGAGTGGCGGTGTAGAAATTGAATAAATAAATAAATAAATATTATCTTGTCTCATACTACGATTGTCGTTACTTTTCTCTCATGAACCCCATTTCCTTTGTTGGTGCCCACTGTATAAATTCAAGCTCTGTTTAATTTCTTAAATATGGGAGCAAAGGATGGTTGCAAAGACTTCTCATGGAAATTGCTTTCCAGTTGTGCTTCCATTTAGCCACCTGTGTGTCCGTGGCTCTATTTGTTTACAACTGTCATCAGCTGTTTCGGGATTTTAAAATGCGGATATGCACACCAGCATATAGGAATGAAGTCACATGTTTTCTTTGAGTGCAGGGATATACAGTCATGCAAATATACACAAAATCGGGTTTTAAGCACACCTTTTAAACATGTATTTTTCAACCATTCATTTGATCCAGTGTGCATTTTCAGCAAACATAATTGAGCCACTCCCCCTTTTATCCTCCCCTCCCCACATTTTAAGTCCTGTGTAGAAGGACTCTTAGAGGTAGAGAACCAGTCCCTGGACATATTGTAGTTGCCCACAGCTTTGCTAGGAAGAGCTACTCAAGTTAGCTCCCTTTGCCTTTTCAAAATAAGTTTGCTATCTGATCGCCTCACAAAACTACAAAGGCCATCATTCCATAGGGTTCGGAATTGGAAATTAAAATGGTGCCAAAACTGAGTAGCATTTCGCATCTTAACACTGTGTTGTGTATTGGCCTAGGGTTTGTGTAAGTTGGAAACAACTTGAAGACAAACAACACCTCTATTTATCTATCTATCTATTTATCTATCTAATCTATCTTCTGGGAGCCCCCAGTGGCACAGTGGGTTAAACCCCTGTGCCGGCAGAACTGAAGACCAACAGGTCACAGGTTCGAATCCAGGGAGAGTGTGGATGAGCTCTTTCTGTCAGCTCCAGCTTCCCATGTGGGGACATGAGAGAAACCTCCCACAAGGATGGTAAACACATTAAAAACATCCGGGTGTCCCCTGGGCAACGTCCTTGCAGACGGCCAATTCTCTCACACTAGAAGTGACTTGCAGTTTCTCAAGTCGCTCTTGACACGACCAAAAAAAATCTATAATCTGTTTATTCATTTATCTATTAATCTCTGTAATCTCCAAGTACCATGGTAACTTCTCCCCTTATCCCATTGTTCCCTCGCTGTTATGACAATGGAACCATAATGAATTCTTTCACACACATAAAATGAAGTGTTGGGACATCTTCCATGTAGCCACACAGACACTGGCTTTAAAAAAGAATAAACTGCCAGATGCTTCGGCTAAGTGATGTAATTGGGACGGCTCAGACTTGAGATGTCAAATGCCAATGATAAAGTCATTGTTAGATGCTCTTGGAATATAGCTGAAGTTTAACTGCCGCCACCTCAAGGAGTCCCATAAATATCCCACTTCCTTCTCTTATAACTGAAAGTAAATTCATCTTGCACATGAAAGCTTGGGAAATGTTTTCTTGGTAAGATTTCTCTCTTCCCCGCGGAGGTCTTCCAGGACTCATTGTGAATTAAAACAAAAGGAGGAGGAAGGGGGACTTTGCTAGGAAAACAAACAAACACTACTTTTGTGGTCCACTACCTTTCAAAGACAGTGAACCACCTTTTCCCGAGGCTACAAGTGTCTGCCTTTGCTGGAGGGAATGCGCCTACTTCAGAGCTTCAACAGAAGTCATGACAAAAGGGGGAGGGAGGTGCAAAGAATGTTCCCCTCAACCTTCTCCTTTATTCATTTTGGTGATGTTCTTAAACATAGGTGCAGTAAAAACTCCACAATCCCCTTTACTCTGAAATTTGCCATTGCAGGTTGAAACAGCAGACTGGCTATCAATTTATTTCCAGACGCAATTCTCTGGTCTTTACAATCTGCAAAAGTCAAAACCACAAATTATTATTATTATTATTATTATTATTACTTCAAACTTGTATACCGCCACTCCCCGAAGGCTCGGAGCGGTTTACAGAAGTTTGAGTGCCCAGCGGCAACATCGAAACAACATATACAAAAAAAGACAGGGGAAGAACAGAAGGGTAGGGAAGCAGGAGAGGGAGGGGGAAGTGTCCGCAGCGATGTCCCTAGGGTCTCGCCTTGCCATCAAACGGAGGCAGGCGGGGGTGACCCAGGAGGATCGCTGGTGCCAAGAGGCGCAGATTCCCACATGGGGGCCTGGGGCGGGTGTTCCGGCCCAACTGTGCATTGTCCCTTGGGTCTGAATTGGAAGTCCAGCGTGACTCTCGGAGCTTCGACTGCTTGTAGCAGGAGCTCCAGAATGTCCTAGTGGGGAAAGTTCTCGGGGCCAGCACCGACCTCGACACAAAACGCCCTCCGTTAGTCGGGGCGGTAGGGAGGCTGGTTCTGGGATGGCTTCGATCCTTGGAGCCGGGGGCTGCTCTCGGCCTCCGGTCCAGGACCTGAGAGGGAACTTGTGCGCCGGTCTTCCGCTTCCGGGGGCGCCTCCTCCTCTTCCGGGAGCCTCGCTGAGTCATGTGGAGGAACGACTGTATTTTCTCCCTGTCAGTGGAATTTGCAAGTCCTTGGTTATTAGGCTTGTACGATCCAGGTAAACCTTGACCTGTTTCGTGCCTTGGCTTTTGGTGGGGCCCCCAATTCATTTTTGGGAGCCTCCTGAAATCGGGAGGGTGGAATTCTGTTTTTGCTCTGGGGTGCCAAAAGATCCATTTTCTATCAGCCCATTATTGGGGGTGGGGGTGGGGAACTTCCCAGGCTTCCTTTCCCATCATTTTAGGCATTTAAGCACTACTCATGTCTAGCTTGCTGTCGACCTTTCCAGCCCGAAAGACAGTTGCATCTGTCAAGTAGTAAATTTAGGTACCGCTTATGCAGGAAGGCTAATTCAACTAATTAACGACACCATAAAGAACTCCCCAGTAGTGCGCAAAAGAATGAGGAAGTAAAGCGACAGCTCCCCTGGTGGCCGGAATTCAAAGCATACCCTCATGAAGCTGGAGAGTTAAATAGCCTCTGTGTGTCTGTCTATGAATATGTTGTGTGTCTATGGCATTGAATGTTTGCCATGTACAGTATATGTGCATTGTGATCCGTCCTGAGTCTCCTGCAGGGTGAGAAGGGCGACATATAAATACTGTAAATAAATAAATAATACTCTAGAGGAAAGGCGCTCAGCTGCAGGCAGGTACCTGTTCGAAGGAGGCTTCGTATCTCTTTCTTACTCTAGAAGAGGTTCTTGGCTGCAGGCAGGTGCACGTTCTTTCTGGGCCTGCATGCCACACACACTTTCCAAGGCAAAGACGCAAGTTCTCTTACTCCAGAGGAGGCCCTTGCCTGCAGGCAGGTGCACATGCTTTCTGGGTCTCTACACTTTCCAAGGTGAGGCAAATTTACTTTAGAAGAGGCATTTGGCTGCAGAGAGGCACACACACTTTCTGGGCCTGTATGCCACATGCACTTTTCAAGGCAAGGAGCCAAGCTCTCTTACTCCAGAGGAATCGCTTGCCTGCAGGGAGGCACACATGCTTTCTGGGCCTGCATGTCACCCACACACACTTTCCAAGGCAAGTAGGCTGCTCACAAATACCAGGTGAGGAGCCAGGATTGGCTCCCGCTTGCTTTCATATCAAGCTAATTTTTATATCGGGAGGGGGCTTCCCGTTAGGTACTCCTGAAGGTTAAAAAAGTAACAAAAGAAAGTATGTAACGAAAGAAAACGGATCCGTGCACAACACAAATTTGTTATTTGATTGATCATCCAAATATTTCTGCCCAGATTCAATAGCTAATCCCAACTGAAGTAGACCTGCTAGGATTTACACAAGTGTTAACTTGTATTTCAAAATGGAGTCAATGGGCACAACCTGTTTTGGACCAGCACTTGGATTTAGGCTGTTCTTCTGACTGGCTGCAATGTTTTGGGGATGACTGTTTCCATGGTACATATTTATATACATAAATACAAGTAGTTTGCTATGGCAATATTTCTTCTATAAAATATATGCATTGAAAAATGGAAATGGACCCACAGGATCCAAAAAGAAAGCAATCCCTGCTTTAGAGTCTGTGATAAAAAAAATCGTACTGTATGTATGTATGTATAAAGTTATCACTTTGGAGTCGTCCCAAGGATATAATTATTGTACCTTGGCCCAATTGCTTAGAGTGAGGTATACCTGTTCATTGCAATGGCATAGTGCCACTGGCAAGATGTGCAAAATTTTGTTTAAAATGGAGATTATGTTATTATTTGAAAGAGAATGTGTACAAGAGGTTGAACCATTGGTATTTGGCACCAGAATAGTTGGCCAGACTGCATAAAGATGTGTTGTCGAAGGCTTTCATGGCTGGAATCACTGGGTTGCTGTGAGTTTTCCGGGCTGTATGGCCATATTCTAGAAGCATTCCCTCCTGACATTTTGCCCACATCTATGGCCGGAATCCTCAGAGGTTGTGAGGTCTGCCGAAAACTAGGCAAGTGGGGTTTATATGGGGATTTGAAGCTGCAAGGCTATTCAAGGTGGCCAATTACAACATTCACATTTGCCTCAAACAGACAAGAGATTTATGTATCTGTGGGCATTCCACAGATATATAAATCTCACCTCCCTAGATTCCAACAGACCTCACAAACTCTGAGGATGCCTGCCATAGATGTGGGTGATACAGCCCAGAAAACTCACGGCAATCCAACATAAAGATGTTCCTGATGTATGCTTTAAATGCAAGCAACAGGTGGGATCTTTTTACTACATGTAGTGAACTTGTGGATTGGTCAGAATATTCTGGAATCAAATACATAGCGTAATGTAAATAAAAAATAATAATTTGGAAGTTAATGTTCAAATGTTTTAAGGCTTTGTAGGGTTTTTATATTTTTATATCGGGAAAGTGGCGCAGCTGGCTGGATGTCAGCTGCATAAGATCTCTACTGACCAGAACGTCATGAGTTCGAGGCCTGCCTGGGTTGGGGTGAGCTCTCGACCAACTGTGTAGCTCGTTGTTGACCTTTGCAACCCGAAATACAATTGCATCTGTCAAGTGGGGAGGCTAAATTTAATTGATTTACGAGGCCATAAAATCTCCAGGAAGTACACAAAAAAGAATGAAGGAATACGACAGCTCCTCCTGGTTGCCAGAAGCTGGAATGTTAAATTGCCTCTGAGTGTCTGTCTATATATGTTGTATGTCAAATGGCATTGAATGTTTGCCTGTATATGTCACAATGCGGGGTCTTGGCCCGGCCCCTTAAACACACACACACAGACAATGATCAATTAACTATTTATTGAGTAAATGAGAACAGCTGAAAAAGTAAATTGTCCAATAAAGAAAGTATCAAATAGTCCAAAGTAATTAGCAACAAGTGCTCAATGAGAGAGTAGGAAATCTTCCAAAAATAGTGTCCATAAAAACAAGGCGAAACAAGACCAGCACATAATCCGTAGGCAATTCAAAGCAAGGCCCAATTCAAAGTACAAGGCCCAAGGTAAGCTCCTTGGCAAGGCAAGCCAAACGATGGCTCCAGGGATCCGGGTTGCTACACTCCCTTCAGATCAGAAGTGGCCGACCAACTGAGGACTGTTCCCAGGGAACGTATACTTAATCCCCCCCTTTGGGAAACCATCGCCGCTCTAGGCTTCGTCTCCATTCCTTACGATGGGACTCGATGTTTCTCCTGCGATCAAAACACCACCCAGGCCGAGCCGCAGCTGGCTCGCTATCGTCCTGAGAACCTTCCTCCCCTCCGGTTTCCATCAGCTCATCCCCCGCAGGTTCCCAGATGCGTTCCTGGGAACCATACCCTCCCGGTCTTTCATATGAACTATCAGAATCTGGGTCATCCTAACCTTCTCCGTCTGAATAAGCCTCAGGCCAGGTGTCATCCCACTGCAAACTAACTGTTGGAGATGCGGGCCCAGCAGCCCCATCATCCGCTCCACCTGTATCCACAGCAATCGGGTCCAAAGCAATTGGAACCCCCGGAGCGGCCCCCTGGCCCCCCGGCTGGAATGGAGGCTGGGTTGCTACACTATTCCCCCTCCCCAGGGCCCCTCCGAGGCCTCCCGCAAGGTTTGGGCTTCTCCGGATGCCTACGCTGGAAACGAGCGACAATGTCCGGGGCGTGAATGTCCCGCGCTAGCATCCAAGAACGTTCTTCCGGCCTCAAACCCTTCCAGTCAATCAGATACTCCAGCTTCCGGCGTCGAATACATGCATCCAAAATGTCCTGCACCTCAAACTCCTCCTCACCGTCCCGCATCACAGGAGGGGGCGGTGGCTGCGTCACATCGGGCCGCACCCCCTTTGCCGGCCGCAACAAGGAACGATGAAAGACAGGGTGGAGTTTCATGTCCGCAGGCAGTTGCAGTTTGAACACCACTGGTCCCACTCTAGCTAGCACCTTGTACGGACCCACAAATCTCGCATCAAGTTTGCGGCAAGGCCTCTGTGTGGGCAGGTACTTGGTAGACAGCCAAACTTTATCTCCGACCTGGATGTCCAGCCCCTCCTGGCGATGCCGATCCGCCATCCTCTTGTAATCTGCCTTTGCCTGGTCCAACTGGGTGCGGAGCATGTCTTTCAATGCGGTTAACTCTTGCAGCCAATCCTCCGCTGCTGGCACATCCCCGGACTTATCCACTGGGGGGTAGAACCTCGGGTGGTAGCCGTAATTTGCAAAGAAAGGAGTCTCTTTGGTGAATGCTTGCGTAGCATTGTTGTAAATGCGTAACATCTTTGCAAATTACGGCTACCACCCGAGGTTCTACCCCCCAGTGGATAAGTCCAGGGATGTGCCAGCAGCGGAGGATTGGCTGCAAGAGTAGGCAAACTCTGCCAAAGACAGCAATGACGCCCAATTGTTCTGTTGATGTAGCAGCGCAGGTACTGTTCCAACGTGGCGTTAACCCTTTCGGTCTGCCCGTCCGTCTGCAGTCTCTTTGGCTGTAGGCACTCCCACACATGGCACAAAATGACTCATCTTAGTAAAGCAATCCAGAACGACCAAAATCGATGTGAATCCTTGGGAATTTGGCAAATCCGTGATGAAATCGGCTGAAATCATTTTCCACGGCGCGGATGGAGTGGGTAGCGGTTGGAACAGACCAACTCCTTCTCCCAGATCGTATAGTTCCTCTCCGGCGGCGTCAATTGCCTGGAGTAGTAAGCACAGGGCAACAAGTCCGTCCCCTGGAGCTGTAGCAGGATCGCTCCCACCGCTACATCTGAAGCATCTGCCTGCTCGATGAACGGAATGCGGGGGTCCGGGTGCTGCAAAATTGGCTGCGTGGTGAACAGCTGCTTCAGCTTCCGGAACCCCACGTCCGCCTCCGGTGTCCACCGGAACGGAACTTTTCCTCGCAAGCACTGCGTGATGGGATCTGCCCACTTGGCAAAGTCAGGGATAAACTATCTGTAGTAGTTGGCAAACCCCAGAAAGCGCTGAATGTCCTTTTTGCTGGCAGGCGCCTTCCAGTCCACCACCGCCTGCACTTTAGTATCATCCATGGCGATGCCCTTTGGAGAAATGCGATAGCCTAGAAAGTCCACTTCCTGCAAATCAAACGCGCATTTCCCCAACTTGGCATAGAGGCCATGATCCCTCAGTCGCTGTAGCACTTCTCTCACATGGCGGTCATGAGTCGCCTGGTCTGGCGAAAAAATCAAAAGATCGTCCAAGTACACAGCCAGATAACTGTAGCAACCCAGTTCCCTTTCGTGCCTGGGGGGCAGGGGGCAGCACCGGGGGTCCCACTTGCATTAGGGCCAGCTGCAGTTGATGAGGACATGGAGGAAGGGGCTGATGAGTTAGCTGGGCCTTCCTCTCCCACAGAGAGCTTGGCCTGGGATGATGAATGGCCTGACGGCTATGATAGCTGGGAAGCTCAGGCTGACCCTGAGAGTGATGATTCCGATCAGTATGAGAAACCAGGTGGTTTCGGGTCGCAGGAAAGGATCAGGGAAACAGTGGAGGATGAGCCCATGGAAGCTGAAAGGGAGTTCGGCTCTCACGAAGATAGTGACCCAGGTGCTGGGAGGCAAGGACGGAGCTTTGATAGGAGACGGAGCATTGAGTCCAGCAGGAGAGATTGGCACCGTAGCCTAGAGCGCCAGAGAAGCGCTAGATCCCGTAGCACAGATTGGCGCAGAAGCCTAGAGCGTCGGGGGCCTCGTCAAGGGGATTAAGTATAGGATCCGTGGGAAAGGATCCTCAGTAGCTCGGCCACTTCTGTTCTAAGGGGAGTGAAGCGAGCGTAGTTCCACGGAGCCAAGTTGCCGGCTCGTGCCTTGCCAAGAAGTTTCTTGGGCTTGTTTATGAACTTTGCCTTGTTCCTTGCCACGGACCAAGTCCTTGACTCGCATTGTTTTTGCGGAGTCTTTGCTACGTTTGCCTTTGGATTTTACTTACGGACTCTTTACCTTTTTGATTGAACTTTTGATACTTTTTATGGACAATTTACATTTTCACCTGTTTTTTATTATTCAATAAATAGTTAGCTGATTACCGTCTCTGTGTGTGTGATTAAGGGGCTGGGCCGAGACCCTGCATCGTGACAGTTGGCCGAGCTACTCCACGAACCCCTTTTTCACACCACGGGACGCGGAAGGCGCCGGTGGAGACGAGTCAGCGAGATGGCTCAGCTAACCGCCGCTCAAATTCAAGAACTACAGCAGGAGGTGGTGGATTTGCGGGCCCGGGCAGGCCGCCATCCCTCCCTGACCGTTCCGTGCCAGTTTGGTGGCAACCCGGCCCAGGTCAATGTGTTCATTGGACAATGTGAAATTTTATTTTATTTATTTATTTATATTTCATTCTTGTATTCCGCTCCTCCCGGCAGGCTCGGGGCGGATCACATAAAATTACACCGACAGCACAGCGCAACATGCGGCATGCGGCCAGTACAGTCAATAAAACATAAAACCAAAACACAAAAGCCACATTAAAACAGTTACAAAGGTCAGAACATGGGTTAAGAGGGCATACAGTGTACATTGTCGCCTCGGGCACTTAATTGAAGGCCAGCCCAAAGAGGGCCGTCTTACATGCCCTCCGAAATGGGCCCAATTCCGAGATGGCTCGGGCGCTCTCCGGGAGGGCATTCCAGAGCCCTGGTGCCGCTACAGAGAAGGACCTCTGTCTGGTCGTCGATAGGTGGCAGGAGCGGACTGATGGAACTTGCAACAGATTCTGCTCATCTGAGCGCAGTGATCTCGGGGGAACGTACGGGGTAAGGCGGTCCTTCAGGTACGCAGGCCCCAGGCCGTACAGGGCCTTGAAGGTCAGAACCAACACTTTGAAGGCGATCCGGTACTCAATAGGAAGCCAGTGCAGCTGCCGAAGGGTAGGTGTAATATGCTCCCTTGCTGGCACTCCTGCCAGCAAGCGAGCTGCGGCATTCTGCACTAGCTTGAGTTTCCGGATCGTCGACAAAGGAAGGCCCACGTAGAGGGCATTACAGTAGTCTAACCTCGAGATGACCGTCGCTTGGATCACCGTGGCCAGGTCCGTCCTGGACAGGTAGGGGGCCAGCCGCCTAGCCTGTCGGAGGTGGTAAAATGCAGTCCTGCTGACCATGGAGACCTGGGCCTCCATGGTCAGCGAGGAATCTAGCACCACCCCAGGCTCTTAACTGACGGCGATGGGTTAAGCCGTTCGCCGTCCAGGGTAGGCAGCCGGCACTCATCCAGCCCAGGCCGACCGGGCCACAGTATCTCCGTCTTTGATGGGTTCACCTTCAGCCGGCTGGCACGCAGCCAACCAGTCACGGCTTCAAGGCACAGATGGAAACAATCGGGTACGGAGTCCGGCCTGCCGTCCATTCGCAGCAGAAGCTGGGTGTCATCAGCGTACTGATAACACTCCAGACCAAAGTCGCGGGCCAGCTGGGCCAGGGGGGCATATAAACGTTGAATAATAAGGGGAGAGAATGGCCCCCTGGGGACCCCCACAGTGGGTCTGTAATGGCGACAAGCACGGTCTCCGTCCCGTGCCCAATACGGAAGCCGGACTGGAAGGGATCAAATCCAGCTGTGTCTTCTAAGAACCGCTGCAGCTGATCCGCTGCTGCCCTCTCAATCACCTTGCCCAGGAAGGGCAAGTTGGAAACAGGCCGGTAATTGGAGGGAGCCGAAGGGTCTAAATTCGGCTTCTTCAGCAGCGGTCTTACCATAGCCAAATGTACATGGAACTCCGGGATGCGGAGTTCGCCAGCGAAAGAGCCAAGGTGGGCTTCGTTTACACCTTGCTAGAAGGGACCGCAGCAGCCTGGGCCACGACACAGCTGAGGGTGGCTTCCCCCCAAGTGGCTACTGTGAGAGCATTCCTAGATGCTATCAAGACGACTTGGGAAGACCCGGTGAACGCGGAGCTGGATCGTTTGTCCATGAAAGACATGCCCCTGTCCCAGTACATTTCCCGGTTCAGAGTGCTGGCTGCCCAAGTAGAATGGAACCCCGCTGCACTGCGCTACCAGTACATGAAAGGCTTGTCGCCAGAGATGCAGCAGGAGATCCTGCGAGGGGCCACCCGGCCTGCCGACCTGTAAGAGGCGATTACCCTAAGCATTCGTGTGGAGGCTGGACTGCAGACCAGAAGACGGTGGGACAAGGGGTCCAGAGAGCGGCCGGTCGGTCGCAAGGAGACGGGGGCCAGTCGTCCCCTGTTCTGGCCCTTTGCGCCGGCTCCTCAGCCTTTAGATGAACCGGAGCCCATGCAGCTGGGGCATGTGAGGCCGAAGGTGGATGCTGCCGAGAAAGCCCGGCGCCAGCGGCTAAACTTGTGCTGGTACTGTGGGGGATCCGGCCATTTTTCCAAGGAATGTCCCCAGAAGCCACGCGGCAAGACTCCCCGCGCCTCTGCCGCCTTCGAGGAGCCCCAGGAGGCTGAAGAGGCTATCCAGATGGCGGGGGAAGGGGCCGGCCGAGTTTAAATGGGTTCGCTAACTCGGTCGCAGTCGCTAACCTTCCCCCAGAACCCCAGACTGGACAATTGTTCTTAGTGATGGTCGCCCTGTGGTCGCAGGAGAAGGGGCCGATGATGGGGCACGCCATGATTGACTCAGGGGCCACCAACAACTTCATTGATGCAGACTATGCCAAGTCTGCCGGATTACAGTTCCATGATCTCAAGGATCCCAAGGGCGTACAAACCATCGATGGAAGACAACTAAAAGCCGGGGCCGTGACACAATACACTGCCCCTACCAAGATGTGGACCAGCTCTCATAAAGAGGACATTTCGTTCCTTGTAACTAAGTTGTCCGATTTCCCGGTAATCTTGGGAATCGTTTGGCTGACTCTTCACGATCCACAGATCTCCTGGGCCAAGAAGGCAGTTGCAGTTTTCTTCTGAACATTGCCAGGGACATTGCATGAAGGCTAGGGCCTGCCAGGCTCAGGAGGTGGAACAAGCAGCTACCTTGCCCAAAAATTATGCAGGTTTTTGGGATGTCTTCAGCGAGAAGGAGGCGGAACGCTTGGCTCCCCATCGACCCTATGATTGCGCCATCGAGCTGGAGCCCGGAGCCCCCATCCCGCGTGGAAGACTCTACCCTCTCTTGGAGCTCGAGCTAAAGGCTCTCCGGGAGTTTTTGGATGAGAATCTGCGAAAGGGTTTCATCCGACCTTCCCAGTCCCCGGCCGGGGCGCCGATCTTGTTTGTTAAGAAGAAATCCGGGGAGCTGCGGCTCTGTAATGACTATCGAGAGCTCAATAAGATCACGATTCGGAACCGCTACCCCCTACCACTGATCCCGGAGTTGTTGGAGCGGATGAGGGGAGCTAAAGTCTTCACCAAATTGGGCCTGAGGGGTGCTTATAATCTGGTGCGGATTCGTCAGGGCGACGAATGGAAGACCGCTTTCCAGACCAAATGGGGAAGTTTTGAATACAGAGTTATGGGATTCGGTTTGTGTAATGCCCCCGCCTGCTTTCAACACTTCATGAACGACATCTTTCGGGACTTGCTAGATCGTTATCTGGTAGTGTATTTGGATGATCTGTTGATCTTTTCGCCTGACCAGGCGACCCACGACCGCCATGTGAAGGAGGTGCTACAGAGGCTGAGAGACCACGGTCTCTATGCCAAATTGGAGAAATGCGCATTTGATCTACGCGAGGTGGATTTCCTGGGCTATCGCATTTCTCCCACCGGCATCGCCATGGATGACACCAAGGTCCAAGCTGTGGCAGACTGGAAGGCTCCTGCCAGCAAAAAGGACATTCAGAGATTCCTGGGCTTTGCCAACTACTACAGGAAGTTCATCCCGGACTTTGCCAAGTGGGCCGACCCCATCACGCAGTGTTTGCGAGGAAAGGCGCCGTTCCGGTGGACATCGGAGGCGGAGGCGGGGTTCCGGAAGTTGAAGCAGCTGTTCACCACGCAGCTGCTTCTGCAGCATCCAAACCCCCGCACCCCTTTCATTGTGCAAGCAGATGCATCAGATGTAGCAGTGGGAGCGATCCTGCTACAGCCGCAGGGGACAGACTTATTGCCCCGTGCCTACTATTCCCGGCAGCTGACGGCGCCGGAAAGGAACTATACCATCTGGGAGAAGGAGCTCCTAGCCATTAAGGTAGCTTTTGAAGTTTGGCGACATCTGCTTGAAGGGGCCCAATCCCCGGTGGAAGTTCACACCGATCACCGGAACTTGGAGCACTTGAAGACTCAGCGCAAATTGAACCAGAGGCAGCAGAGATGGTCTCTGTTCTTTGAGAGATTCAATTTCCGCATTCACTATGTGACCCCCAAGCAGACCAAACAAGCTGATGCCCTGTCTCGGAAGCCAGAGTATGTCAGAGGAGGAGAAGGGCTTTCCGAGACGCGGCTGCTGAAAGCGGAGAACTTTGCCGCCACTGGCACAGCCATTGCGCCACCCCCGGTGGTCAACCCAGACCCAGGGGACAAGAGAACTCTGAGTGACCGAATTCAAGCTCAACAGAAGGGAGACCCTTGGGTTCAAGAACAGCTATCCAAGGGGGTGCAATTCCCTTTCCAAGTAAAAAACGGCTTGTTGTACCGCCGTGACTGCATCTACGTTTCCCCCGGGCCTGAGAGAGAGGACATTCTCAAACTTTGCCATGATAGCCGGGCCGCGGGACACTTTGGGCTATTCAAGACACTACAGTTGGTGCTGCGGGACTTCTGGTGGCCTAAAGTGCGGAAGGACGTTGAAGCTTACGTTGGCACTTGCCCTGTCTGCCAGAGGGCCAAGAAGCAAGGGGGCAAGCCGGCCGGTTTGCTCCAACCGCTCCCAACCCCATCCGCACCATGGAAGATGATCTCAGCCGATTTCATCACTGATTTGCCCAAGTCCAAGGGGTTCACCACGATTCTGGTCGTAGTGGACTGTCTCACCAAGATGAGTCACTTCATCCCATGTGTAGGGGTGCCTACTGCCAAAGAGACTGCTGATATGTTTGTGCAACATGTGTTTCGGCTACATGGACTTCCACAGAGTTTGGTGACGGATCGGGGCACCCAATTCACTTCCCAGTTCTGGCAGGCTGTTCAGAAGCTATTGGGAATTGAGGCACGGATGTCTACGGCTCATCACCCCCAGACCGACGGGCAAACCGAAAGGGTTAACGCCACGTTGGAACAGTATCTGCGGTGCTATGTCAACTATCAGCAAAACAATTGGGCGTCATTGTTGTCTTTGGCGGAGTTTGCTTACAACAATGCAACGCAAGGATCCATCGAAGAGACTCCTTTCTTTGCAAGCTATGGACATCACCCAAGGTTCTACCCTCCTGTAGACCAATCTGGAGATGTGCCAGCAGCAGAAGATTGGCTACAGGAGCTCACGGCAATGCAGGAGATGCTGCGCACTCAACTGGACCAAGCTAAAGCGGATTACAAGCAAATGGCTGATCGGCGGCGCCAGGAGGGTCCTGAGATCCAGGTGGGAGACAAAGTTTGGCTGTCTACCAAGAATTTGCCTACGCAGAGACTTAGTCGCAAACTGGATGCGAGATTTTTGGGTCCCTACAAGGTGTTGGAGAGTGTGGGGCCTGTTACTTTCAAACTACAGCTTCCGGCGGACATGAAAATCCACCCTGTCTTTCACCGTTCCCTGCTGAGACCGGCGAAGGGGATGCGGCCTGATGTTACGCAGCCGCCGCCCCCTCCTGTGATGCGAGATGGGGAGGAGGAGTTTGAGGTCCGGGACATCCTGGATGCTCGCATCAGATACCGGAAGCTGGAATATTTGATTGACTGGAAAGGTTTTGGACTGGAAGAACGTTCTTGGACACCGGCACAAGACGTCCACGTCCCGGACATTGTTGCCCGCTTTCACCGCAAGTATCCCGACAAGCCCAAGCCTCGAGGGAGGCCTCGGAGGGGCCCTGAGGGGGGGATAGTGTAGCAACCCAGTTCCCTTTCGTGCCTGGGGGGCAGGGGGCAGCACCGGGGGTCCCACTTGCATTAGGGCCAGCTGCAGTTGATGAGGACATGGAGGAAGGGGCTGATGAGTTAGCTGGACCTTCCTCTCCCACAGAGAGCTTGGCCTGGGATGATGAATGGCCTGACGGCTATGATAGCTGGGAAGTTCAGGCTGACCCTGAGAGTGATGATTCCGATCAGTATGAGAAACCAGGTGGTTTCGGGTCGCAGGAAAGGATCAGGGAAACAGTGGAGGATGAGCCCATGGAAGCTGAAAGGGAGTTCGGCTCTCACGAAGATAGTGACCCAGGTGCTGGGAGGCAAGGACGGAGCTTTGATAGGAGACGGAGCATTGAGTCCAGCAGGAGAGATTGGCACCGTAGCCTAGAGCGCCAGAGAAGCGCTAGATCCCGTAGCACAGATTGGCGCAGAAGCCTAGAGCGTCGGGGGCCTCGTCAAGGGGATTAAGTATAGGATCCGTGGGAAAGGATCCTCAGTAGCTCGGCCACTTCTGTTCTAAGGGGAGTGAAGCCGAGCCGGGACGACCTTGCCGTGCACACACAGCAAGGGGTGAACTTCCACCAGCACCATCCTATTGCAAGTACTTGTTGGGGGGGGGGGGTTATCCGTGCGCCTCTCAATTGCATTGAGACATTGAGTCCTCTTTATTGTATGTTTGTGATATTTCCCATTGTTTAATAGATTGCTATTTTGCATACATTGGGGTTGTGTTTTCATTCATACTTTCAGCGGATACAGTCTAATGACCATTTGGTATCTATACACTGCTGTTTGTGTTGTATATGTACTGGCCCAGCCTCGCCTCATGCTGCCATCTGTCCCGTCAATACAGGAGCTGAAAATAAGGGGCAGGAGCTGAAAATAAGGGACATGAAATTTGGGGCCGAAATAAGGGACGTCCCTTAGAATAAGGGACAGTTGGCAACCCTAGGGCATAGGGTTACAGCCTCTGTTGGATGGGGTTGCACTCCCCCTGAAGATGCAGGTTCGCAGCTTGGGAGTGATCCTGGATTCATCGCTGAGCCTGGAACCCCAAGTTAAGACTTGTGCGCCAGCTGCGCCTGTACCTTGGGAAGTCTGATCTGGCGACGGTGGTCCACGCTCTTGTCACATCTCAAATAGATTACTGCAACGCACTCTACGTTGGACTGCCTTTGAAAACAGTTTAGAAACTCCAAGTAGTCCAACGGGCGGCAGCCAGGCTACTAACTGGAGCGACATACTGTTGTGTCGGATGCACTGGCTGCCTGTCCATTTCCAGGCGCTCAATTCAAAGTGCTGTTTTTGACCTTTAAAGCTCTATATGGTTCTGGCCCAGCTTACTTGTCCGAATGCATCTGCCGCTACGTCCCACCTCGTAACTTAAGATCATCCGGGGAGGCCCTGCTCTCGCTTCCGCCAGCAACTCAACTGTGGCTGGCGGGGACGAGAGACAGGGACTTCTCGGCTGTGACCCCGTTTGTAGAATGCGCTTCCAAGCGAAATACGATCAATCCCATCCCTCCTAGCTTTCACGAAGAAAGTAAAATCTTGGTTATGGGACCTGGCCTTTGCACAGTAACTGCAGCACTTTATTTCATGTTTTAATGACGGACATGAAACACGGCTTCCGTCATTGATGATTTGAACGTGCATTATATAGATAGAACTTTAAATGATCTGGATAGCTAATGTTTTAATGTTGATGTTTTAATCTTGTTGTATTAGTGTTTTATATTGTGTAGTTGCCGGCATCTAATTGTGCCTTGTAAGCTGCCCTGAGTCTCCCCCCCCCCCCCGGGGGAGGGGTGGGGTGGCAAGGGCAGGTTAGAAATACAGTAAATAAATAAATAAATAAATAGTATTATAAACATCTACTGGGGCATCACTGTGGTTGATTTTTTTATATGGTGCCACCATTTAGGAGAATCTGTTTATCTTAACACTATAGATTTCCGCTTCCTCTTCCTTTCAAGACTATGTATTTCATGTCTCTAACCCATGAATACAAACCCACCCAGAACTGGTAAGAAGGGCACAATGATCATTTCAATACTGCACATTGGGAAGCATCAATTTTACCCTTTTTCGGGGGAGAAAAGATTGGCGTTCACATTATTGCATTAAGCAAATCTCTTTCATTGCACAAAAGAACCACCAAAGCATGGAAATTGGTCTTAACAACTTACCCAAATCTACAACACCTGGGGCGACCTCCCTTTTGTCTTTTTGTCCAACTTGCATCTGTTGGGAGGAGCCGTCCCATTGAAAGGTTGGGAAAGTTGGAGTGCTTTGACATTTCTATGGAGATGCAGCTGGAAAAGAATCAGGAAAAGAGAGAGAAGCAGAGAAAGGCCTTCATTGAATCCTAGCAGCAGCTTCTTGATTATTGACGCGGCATTCAGAACACTGACACAGGAGATGGAAATGGAATCTTTGCAAAGCACAAAAGTGTTATTTCAATTAACTTGCCTTCTCTCCAAATTTGAACTGACTTTCCTTAAGCTTTTATCCTATTCAGAATAACACATGAAGCCAAGTGTTCTATTTTTTGGGGAGCTTCCTTCCTCTTCGGCACAAGCATTGCCAACTTATTGCCTGTTTTGCTCTTTTGTCCTTTTGTTTTGAAGGAACCAACAGATTTCCTGGACAAGCAACACTGTTTCCTTTCTGCTACGACATTCCTTTAAAGAGCCCAAACAGTAAAAAGACTGAACTCATCTGAGAGACAACTCTAGTGGGTTGCTGTGAGTTTTCCGGGCTGTATGGCAATGGGACAGAAGCATTCTCTCATGTTCCACCCACATCTATGGCAGGCACTCTCAGAGATTGTGAGGTCTGTTGGAAACTAGGCAAGTGAGGTTTATATATCTGGAATTAACAGGGTGGGAGAAAGAACTCATATCTGTTTGAGTCAAGTGTGAATGTTGCAATTGGCCAGCTTGATTAGCATTGGATAGCCTTGCAGCTTCAAAGCCTGGCTGGTTGCTGCCTGGGGGAATCCTTTGTTGGGAGGTGTTAGCTGGCCCTGATTAATTCTTGTCTGAAATTCCCATTTTTTGAATGTTGCTGAAACATGAATCAAGGAACATGAAAGAAACTGCAGACTAATTCGACCAGAGAAGTTAGCCATAGCAGAGCATCTGATGAACCAAGCTGGACACCACATATAATTTATTTATTTATTTATTTATTTATTTATTAAATTCGATTTGCTATACCGCTCTCTCTGTGTTCTCTCTTTGAGAACACAGAAATGCTGGACCACTATAACAAACACAGAAACTCCCCACAACAGGCATGTCTTCAATATTCCTTTGAAGACTTACCCAGGGGGGCACGACTCTTCTCTCTGATGGAAGCTAAGTGTTTGGATGTAGCACCATTGTAGGACTGCCCTCTGTTTTGCATGCATTATTGGGAAAACCCAGAATCCCCACAGATTTTTGGAAGTGTGACACTTTTGGAGATTAATTGGCATCCACACTATTTGGAATGACCATAACCTTTTGGAAAAACATGACCTTGTTAGAGATTGTAACATTTTTTAAAGTATGATGTTCCTGAGAAGAGTTAAAAACTCACTTGAGTCAACCTTCGCCTTAGTGGTAAATATCTACTAGTATTCATTCAGGGCAATTTAGGGTTCTCAGCAGTTAGACTGATATACCTGGCTATCTCTCTGAACTGTTAGGAACAAAGATACGCCAATGCACAAAATATATAGCAGATCTTCAGAAGTATTATTTCAGTTGTCCAAAAAACATCTACTCTCCCATAAAATATATTGCTTTTTAATCATGCTCTCAAGAGACAAGGACTTTATTGCACAAGGTAGACAAATTGGCATTGAAGCTAGGCCATCGCCAGCTTCCTGCCTCTTTAGCACTTTTTAATTTTTTAATTTCCCCCCCACATTTAATGCAATTATACATTATACATTATATTACATTACAGTAACATCACAGTCTAAAAAATTGCCTTATCCCATTTCATCTTTGGTTATGGTCACATGATGCCAGGTGCATCTCACTGCTGGTCTGCCATCTCCCCAGTTAACCAGTTCCCTAGTATTGATGGGAAAACCCCATCAATCCTATGACGTTTCCATCAACTACCTTGTGCAATGGATCTGTTCCACTTCTGTGCTGGCACGAGTGCTGGCATCAGGAAACAGGTCTCTTCCTTTCCCCAGTCCCCACAGTGATTCCTGCTTTGGGTTTAATATTTTCTAGTTATCTTTGTCTCCCAGCCACTGCAGAAACTGTAAAAATGCTTCCAAAATAAATTACGGAGCAGAAGTGCAGGAAAACAAGGTTATGAGAGTATGTGAAAGTACGATCACAGGACCATTAATTGGCAGATTGGTGATAGCACCAGGAATGTGGCGTGGCTGGCTAAGTGTCCGCTGCATAAGATCTCTCTGACCAGTAGGTCATGAGTTCGAGGCCTGCCCGGGTCGAGGTGAGTTCTCGACCTTAAGTGTAGCCTGCCTTTGCAGCCCAAAAGACAGTTACATTTGTCAAGTAGGAGATAAAGGTACCACATTAAAGTGGGGAGGCAAATTTTGACTGATTTATGAGGCCATTAAAAAGAACCCAGGAATCGCTGAGGAATGCGGAAGAAACAACAAAGGGACGCTGGAAAATGCTGAGAGATGAGTGCGTCCGCTTCCCCTGGTGGCCAGAAAGATTGCCTCTGTTCATCTATATATGTGTGTAATATGTCAAAATGTATGTACTGTACTGTGATAAATGTCACATGTTTGTATGTCATATGTTGAACTGCAGGGATTGTCTGCAAGTATGTGTACTGTAATCCGCACTGAGTCCCCTTCAGGGTGAGAAGAGCAGAATATAAATAAAGTAAATAAATAAATATCATATGAAGAGAGAAGCAGTAATCAACTTTGATTACTGCTTCTCTCTTCATATATTTATTTACTCATCCTGCTGTGTGTTTGCTATCTACAATCATATGCAAAAAAAGTCCTCTATTTTACAAGAGCACATGTTAAGAGACTTTTACAACTGTATAAAAAGTTGTCGTTGGACATTGTCTGTAGTTGATTAAATTAATGACTTGTTATGTTTTACGATCTCAGACACGGCAATCTGAGAGTATTTGGGAAGCATAACAAATAGATTTGGGCCTGAATCAATGTTAACAAAAAGATTTGTAGTTTTCGGAGGGCAATTTTCATTAAATTCCCAAAAACAGAAAGGGGAAGAGAGAGACGAAAAGAACTGTGAAATGGATTCAGAGACTATATTTTCAGAAAGAGTTAAGTCCACAAAATACCTGAGGCTAGGGGATCTGCGGTGTCTTTTTCTCTCCCCGGCAGAAGAAGCCTCCTCCATTTTTTCTTGTAAAGTTACCTCCTCCTCCAGAGAGAGCCCTGGAAATTCACTTTCCTAGTGGTACTTGCACACGGTGGCCACAGAGAGCATGATGCATTCGGGTCTAAAAGCGTGTTTTCGGGTCCGTTTTCGTCTGACCCCTCATTTCGCTTACTGCAAAGTTACTCAAAAGGGGAGGGGTGTTCCAGTTTTTGTTTTTCTTTCTCTGTGTTTTTCAACCAAGGAAAAGCCTGGTGGTGTCCATGCTCTGATTGGATAAGAATGGACACAAGTGGCGACTATAATTCTTGCAGTATGTCTTGTTTAAAAAAAATAATTTTATAAAACCAGTAGATTGGTGAATTATTTTGAAACTTGGCAAGCCTGCAGTTGTAAATGGGGTCTACAACTGAAGTAGGTTTCATGCATATAGGCCTTAAAATGGCTGAGGATTAAGCCTTTAAAGTTTCCCATTGTAGCCAATGGGCCGAATCTCTGCCGAATGAAAATCAGAAGCACCCCTCTCCTTTCTAGTAACTTTCTGGTAAACAAAATGAGGAATCAGGCAAAACAGACCCGAAAATGGCATGCCTTTTGACCTGAATGCACATGCTTAATATCTATATAACTAAAAATGTAATGTTTGTTTGTGGGATTAACATAACTCTAAAACCACTAGATGAATTGACACCAAATTTGGACACAATACACCTATCGGGCCAACGAGCAACCATCATTCATAAAAACACTGAAAAACACAGCAGAAGAGACTTAAAAAGCAACCCCCCTCCCAAAAAAAACCCCCATAACGCATGCGCAAAACCACACACACACACACATATACAAATATATATACACACATATACACACTCAAAACACATATACACAGACTGGGCCATAGCAATTCGTGGCAGGGGACGGCTAGTAGGATACAAAATGGAGCAGAATTCAAGAGTCTCACAAACATAAACATTTAATAGTACATTTATTGATTATGTTCTGTACAGACATGTAATAGCAAGTTATAAACCTTTCTTCCTTGTACTTAGACTTTAACTGTGTAGATCGTATTTACATGGTGGGGGGAAGGATAGACAACTTGAGGTACAAACATCCTGCTTCCCCCGAGAATATCTGAGGTATAAATACAAGTATATTTTAAATAATTACTTTCATGCTTTATCTATGTTGGACAATAAAGTGTGAACATGTATACACGCTTACAACAGATGGTATATACAACATACATTTTTGTACACATATAAACATGTAAAAAGTATACAAAGAATACACTGTTTCCCTAGTGATGCGAAATACTATACGGTGCAACGTTTAACACAATTTGCCTGGTAGTGAGCTTCATAGTTACCAAACTGGATTTGTTGCCCAGTAAATGTTTTAGGCTAATGTTGTAAGGATAGCATTTAGGAAAATTTTGCCCCCAGGTCACATCTGGATAGTGTGGTCCACAAAGGGCTTCATCTCCATAGAGAAATGGAAAATATGAAGAATGTTATCCCATGAATTTTCTTACAGCAAGTATACTGAGAGGTTGGCAATGCTACTTTCCTCACACTATGAATCCACGCATCAACATGGCAGCAGACATGCTAATGGGAATTTTTGGAATTGTGAATGAAAAAAAAATAACCTGGCTAAGATGTAAGTAGGTTAACATACAAGGAGGTGCCCTAGATTCTCCTATGTTCTTTGTTGCAGGTCTCCCTGCTCCTGAGCATGATGTGCTGTAACATACAAAGAGCAGAGCCTGAGCACAGAGAAACACATGAAAAGCAAAAGTAACATGAGATACTGACATTTAAAAAGCAGGGCAAGCAATAATAGTGCGATTGGAAGGGTTTCTAGTACATCACATCTTAAAACACCACAATTCTTCACCACACACACTATATATACACTTTAGTAACACTGAAAATGGTAACAAAGGGCTGGTTCCAGCCATGTCTCTGCCCTAAGATATGGAAAAGTGAAAAACATCGAGGTCACACACTTCCTTTATGTGAGTCATCAAGATGGAACCAATCACCCAGCTTTTCACACTGTCTTTAATACAAGTATCAGCAGTCATCTCTGGCTGAAGAGCAGGAAGGGCGAAAAAGGCAGGAGTTGAGGAAACAGAGCCCTCCTGCGAGAACTTCGATTAGAGAAGATATTCTGTAGGAAGTCTTGGTGCCACACAAATACACAAACAAACCACTGTCCATGTTACATTCACTCCTTACTCACACTGGTTCAGTGCATCTCTACACTAATACTGCATCTTTACACCAAAGCATAATCCTTCCGCAGAACTGCCATGTTGGGATTTTGGGTGGGTCAAGACAAGATTCATGGCAAGCGTCAGCGTCTTTCTTTGGAGCACATCCTAACCATTGAACTGCAAGACAACAGACTTTTTTTATGACCAAGTGTTTTGCTCATTTAACCTCATGATGTTCTCCCAAAGAATACTTGCAAATGCTCTGGTCGGCACAAGTGGGCCATAGAGTGTTCCCTCGCTACTTCGCGGCTCGCTTTTCACGGACTAGCTGTTTCGCGGTTTTACAATAAATATGAATTTTAAAAATATATATCATGGTATTTTCACTGTTTTGCAGGTTTTTGCGGTACTTCCCTCCTCAGTCCTTCCTCTCTCCAGCCTTGAAGGGCCTTTCCTTTCTTTCGCTCTCTCGCTCTTCAAACGGTGAAGGAAAAGGCGAGGAGGGCTTGCTTCCTTTCTCTCCTTGACAGTCCTTTCCTTCTCTCCCGCAACTTCCATGCACCCTCTCTCAGTCCTCAGCTCCTCCGTCTCGCCTGCTACCTGTGAGGACCCCCACACCATGTTTCCCAGCGCAACCACCAAGCTGTCGAGGAAGCGGGGGAGCCACGGGGGGGGGGGAGGAAGAGGAGGAGGAAGAGGAGAGGAAGGTGAAGAAGACACATGCAAATGGGGAAGGGGAGGAGGGGAGGGGAGCCAGGCACGTGGTGAGGATCCAGTGGGAAGTGTGGTGTGCAATGGGAAGGGGAGGGATGAAGGGAAGGGGAAAGATGAGATGAAAGAGAAGACAGATTGAGTGAGAGGGGAGGGGAGAGAGGAGTGGACGGTCCTATGCCTTGTCCCTACTTTGCAGATTTTCACGTATCGCAGGTGATCCTGGAACGTAACACCCACGATAAGTGAGGGAACACTGTATTCTATTCCCAATTTGCACTTTAAAAAAAGCACATTTCTGTGACGAAGCCATCATGATTGCCACATCTCACCAAGAATCTTTGGGAAATATGGGAAATATTTTGCTCCATGCATTTTAAAAAAATAATAGTAATACAGGTAAAACAATTAGATTTTATAACACCTGATATTATACAGAAAAGCAGCACAACAATACAATTCTATGAATATCTGCCCAAATATTGTAATTGATTTCTTATTGCTAACCTG
Source organism: Anolis apletophallus (assembly GCA_030556195.1). NCBI lineage: Eukaryota > Metazoa > Chordata > Lepidosauria > Squamata > Anolidae > Anolis > Anolis apletophallus. The sequence goes on from JARBWK010000012.1 coordinate 24,989,253, forward strand.
GCTGACATACGATATATGAATAGTTTACAGGTCTGGATTTTCCTTTAAGGGTTACTCACTTGTACAATGGAATGCTTCATCCTTTGATGCCCTTGTTCACCCTAACTTGTAGTCCTTTGCAATGCGCCACATTATTATTATTATTATTAATTTCAATTTGATAAACCGCCCTTCCCGAGGCTCATTATCTGATGGTAGCAAACAATGCTCTTTTATTAACAATCAAAACTTCAGAATTTCTAAATATTTTGCAAGTTTTTGTCCAAACCACGTGAATAACTGAGGTTATATAGTTATAGTGCAGTGGTTCCCAACCTGTGGTCCAGGGATCACCAGTATGTCTAAAAGAACAAATATATGGTCCGCAGACTCACCATTACTACACCGATGCAAGGAGAATGACTGGTCTCACAAAACCCTCTTATACTGCCAAAGCTTTTTAAATATGGTTTTCTGTAGGTGAGCAGATGGCAACTACTGGATGGCATATGTTATGTATCAGAAACTAGAGCCGATGTGGTCTATCCAGTACAATTTTCTGAATCAGCACCCCAAATAACCAAACTGAATCTAAAGTTGACCAAAAACTGATTCGTAACCCTTTTGATACTAATGTTGGAGAGTGGTCCCTGGTCAAAGTAGCCCCTGGTCAAAAAAAGGTTGGGAACTACTGTTATAGTAGTCATTATACTATATGAATACCTTTGGACTCTTCTAACAGCACCCATTATGCCTAATCTTTTTCGAACTTCATAATCCTCCAGTTATGATAATATCCAGTGTTGTTTTTTTTGAGCTATTGAATAGAATTTCACCTTTACTCTTGCGTCTTATTTTTCTTATATATTCATATGAGAGGCACTCATAAATTTATTTATTTATTTATTTATTTCCTTGGACTTATATGCCGCTAACTCCATAGAGGGCTATCAAGACTCCTGCTTGTTACTTTAGCTAGAGTAAAGTATATAATAAGTATATATTTATGAGTGGGGCAAAGGGAGTAGAACATCAGGCATATATAGAGAGGGCCATAGTTCTGAGTCACTATCTTTGATTCTGAGTAACTATCTCTGAGACCACTAAAATTTTGGTGCTGCCACTTTAGGCACATTTGTGTTTTGGATTGTTACAGGCATACCTCAGTTAACAAGGCATCTGAGAGTGAAAGTAAAGGCTTTCGGACACATGTCACTGGAAGTGAGTTCCTTCCCATTCAATGGAAGATGACAGCTTCCAAGTGGCACCAGCCCAAGTGGGTTTTGTCTGTTAAATCTGAAGCTATAGCTGTGTATAGACTTCAATCAGACAGGAGACTCTTTAGGATGCTGCCCAATATTTACTGGAACTAAAACATATTTTAGCATACAACATATTAATTCTGGTGGGAGGAAAGAAAGGGGCATTAGGGGATTCTCAAAGCTTACTCCCAACTTAGTAAGGTAGAAGACAACCTTTTTTGTTCAGGTTTGTAATGATTAATCCCAAGTCCTTCAGCAGAAGCATCAGAGATCTGCACCTATTTAGATTGCTGTGCTGGAATACTATATGAGCGGTACTTTTTTACACTGCCCAAGTCTCAAGTCCTCAATGAGGAACAAGTTAGATAGCTTAGAATAGGCTGAGGATTTCACTTCCCTCCATCTCCTGTATGATACTTGGAATGTATCTATTTCTCTCCTCTCTGTTCTCATTCTGATTGGTTGCGTAGAATGGATATTTTTCTACTGCAAGCCCTTTCTTTTGACTTCTGATTTTCATATCTTTGTATGTGCTGTGTGTTTTGAGATCTCTCTCTACGTGTGTGTCAGGAGAGATATTGTGATTGGTGTGTTTTCCCCCCTCTCTCGGAAACCTTAGAAGTTAGAGTAGCCCAGACCCACTTCTTTACTATTAAGACATGTAGTTATTATTCTTATCTCTGCAAAATAGACCTTTTGTAATCTTCAAAGACTGGACTCAGCATCTTTGCCTGCCTCTCTAAATTCTTTACAGTCACACCCAACAGCACAGCACACTTTGCTTGCTGTGAGCCGATTGCTCAACTTTTAGTATCCTGTTTGTGTTTTGGATGCTCTGCTATGTTTTTGGGTAGTTTTTCCTCACATTAGGAATCTATTTCTATTATTTTTATGTTATTTCTGCCATTCGTACCAACTATTTTTATGTTATTTCTGCCATTCGTTCCTCTCCATTGTCGTGTGGGAGAGGCTTGTGTACCCTAATGAAGTTGTGAGCTATGCTGGCGGTGGCATAATAGCCACCGGTAGGGCCTCCTATGTCAGACAGGTCACAACCAAAGGGTCTGACAAAGAGTGTCAATGGGCAGGATGGGTTCTCTAGCCTTTTGGCAACCATCCTAAGAGAAGGAAAACTCTGATTTCAAATCCGGGCAAATGGTGCTTGTCTAACCCTGTAAGGTCAACCACCTAAGAGAAGGGAACTCAAACCAAACCTATGACCTGAGGACCTCGCTGCCACCATCCAAGCTTGCTAGGTCCGGGCAGACGAACCTTTGGTTTAAAGGGTGAAGCCAGTTCTGTGCATGCTGCGCTCCACCAGAAAAATCCTTTGCACAGGCTTGAAGGACACATCCAACCTCCGAAAAAGCATCAACACGCTTGTAGAAAGTGTGGGATGAGTCCTTCCTATGTATCTTCATTCGCGAGGTAATGTCAGAGAGAGACCAACTATTTTATATAACAAAGCAATGCTTGGAAACACATATGCTTTATGAACGGAGGTACATCTGTATATCCGTGATATTTTAAGTGAACACTGAAAAACATGAAATTTCACAGTAAATCTGTATTTCATGCAAGGGAACTTGTGGGGAAGCTGTGAATAATGCAAGTTTCCTGCTATGGGAAGCTCAGGTCTGTCTGGGCGCAATGCAAATGCTGGGGATGCTTTCATATGGGAACATGTGTAGAACTACTGCTGCTGCTGCAAAATAAGTATGTTGAAATCCATTGGGCATTTCAAAATAACTTCCATTCAAGCAACACATCAGTTTCAGATATTCTGTCTTTTGCCTTCCCTGCCAAATAAGTCAGGTCTCAATTTTTCTTTTCTGAAACATACAAGAAAGACTGAACCCCCTAACAGTGAAGAACTGACGCTTGAGATCACCTGTAGACAAGGATTCTAAGCTAACATCCCCCTCGCAGGTTTTACTCTTTCCAATTGCTCGGAAGTGTGCCGGACACTCTGACACTTACTTACTACTCTATCTTCTAATCCATACCTCTGGCTCTGTGCAAACCTTCCTTCACTTACTGTACATTAGTAAGAACCCATTGAAGAGTGCCAACAAATCCAGTGGATGAAACAGTCCCTCAAGAAACAACACACAGACAAACACACACACAAATCTAACATTATATAGGAATGAATCGTTTCCACTATATTTCCAGAAATATATTTAGGTCTTAAAGAGTTTTGCTTCTCAGAAGCAAATTACACTGTTTCAGCAAACATATGAATAATATTACTTTTTGTTTAGTTGCACCATCCAATATATTCCAGTCAAGGCCTACACTATAGGCCTAAGATCAAGAGGAAGCAGCTTTAAAATGAAGGTATTGCGTAGATATCGGACCCATTCAAAACACTCCTTCTTCAGGACCTTAGCAGGCCCCATTATGAGCCATTCTGGAGCAAACCATCAACAGTTTCTGAAAGTAGCTGTGTATGGCAATGAACGGTGGGTTGGCTTCAATTGTCACCTTGATTTTGCTTCTTTAGTCTCAAGGTTCTGATTGATGAAAGAGTCTCTGATCTTGACTACTTCCGCTGCACACAAGTGTCCAAAAGCCTTTGTGTACCAGTCGGGCTTATGTCCCCTGTTTCAAAGAAAGTAAACAAATGAAACTGACAACAGTCACCTTGATTTAAAGGGAGAAAAAATGAAACAGACATTCCGAGAACAAATATAGGTTGTGTAGCTGTGAGTTTATCGGGCTGTGTGGCCATGTTCCAGAGGCATTCTTTCCTGATATTTCGGCTACATCTATGACAGGCATACTCAGAGGTTGAAGGGTCTGTTGGAAACTAGGCAAGTGAAGTTTATATATCTGTGGAATGTCCAGTGTGGGAGAAAGAATTCTTGTCTGCAATTGGTCGTCTTGATTAGCATTTAATGGTCTTGCAGCTTCAAAGCCTGTCTGGTTGCTGCCTGGGAATCCTTTGTTTGGAGGTGTTAGCTGGCCCTGATTGATTTGTGTCTGGAATTACCCTATTTTTTGTGTTGTTTCTTTATTTACTGTCCTGATTTTAGAGGGTTTTTAAAAAAAATACTGGTAGCCAGATTTTGTTCCTTTTCATACCAACCTTCTTCCTGCTAAAATTATCCACATGCTTGTGGATTTCAATGGCTTCTCTGTGAAATCTGATGTGGTAGTTTATTTATTTATTGTTCATTTTATATACCGTTCCTCCCTGCAGGCTCGGGGCAGTTTACATAAAACAACAGTAAAAATACAGATAAATCACTTTGTTATATAAAACACAAGGACGTGGTCAGAGTTGTCAGGAGGCGCTTAGATTGAAGGCCTGCTTAAAAAGGGTCGTCTTGCAGGCCCTCCGGAAGGGGGCTAACTCTGTGATAGCCCAAACGTCATCTGGTAACCCAATCCATAGTTTCAGCGCCACCACAGAGAAGGCTCTTTGTCTTGTTACTGAAAGGCAGCAGGAACGGATTGATGGAATAATCAGAAGATTATGTTCTTCTGAGCGCAGCGATCTCGGGGGAACATATGGGGTGAGGCGGTCCCTCAGGTACACAGGCCCTAGACCATACAAGGCCTTGAAGGTCAACACCAGCACCTTGAAAACAATCCGGTACTCTATTGGTAGCCAGTGCAATTGCTGTAATGTGTGATGTGCTCTCTCGCAGGTGCTCCCACCAGCAATCGAGCAGCAGCATTTTGCACCATCTTGAGTTTCTGGGTTGTCGACAAGGGAATGCCAATGTAGAGGGCATTACAGTAGTCTAACCTCGAGATGACCGTCGCCTGGATCACCGTAGCTAGGTCATTCCTGGATAGGTAAGGAGCCAGTCGCCTAGCCTGCCGGAGATGGGAGAATGCATTCCTGCTAACCGTGGAGATCTGAGTCTCCATGTTGAAGTGATCCAGCATTTCTGTGTTCTCAAATTATATGCGGTGTCCAGGTTGGTTCATCAGGTGCTCTGCTATGGCTAACTTCTCAGGTTGAATTAGTCTACAGTGCCTTTCATGTTCTTTGAATCCTGTTTGGGCACTGCGTTTGGTGGTCCCTATGTAGACTTGTCTACAGCTTCATGGTATATGGTAGACTTGTCCACTCACCTCTCACATCTGCAGGAGTCTACCATATACTATGCAGCTGTGGACAATTCTTCATAGGGATCACCAAACGCAGTGCTCAGACACATATCAAGGAACATGAAAGGCACCGGAGACTAATTCAACCAGAGAAGTCAGCCATAGCAGAGCACCTGATGAACCAACCTGGACACAGTATACTATAATGGCCTTTCAATGCTAATAATTAACACTTCCTCCCAACCCTGGACATTCCACAGATATATAAACCTCACTTGCCTTGTTTCCAACAGACCTCACAATCTCTGAGAGGGCCTGCCATAGATGTGGGCAAAATGTTAGGAGTTAATGCTTCTGGAACATAGCCATACAGCCTGGAAAACTCACAGCAACCCAACATAGATGGATTTTCATACTAATCTATCTGGAAGAACAGGAAAAACAGACTTCAGATATGAATGGTTGAAAATTCAGCATACTTCTGAAGAGCAGTCCTTGGGGAATATGAAGGAAATCCCACTGGAATCACGAGTTTTTGTTAAGCAGTAAATACAAATACAGTTGGCCATCCGTATCCACACATTTCTTTATTTTATTTACAGTATTTATATTCCGCCCTTCTCACCCCGCAGGGGACTCAGGGCGGATTACAATGTACATATACATGGCAAACATTCAATGCCATAGACACACAGCATATATAGACAGACACTCATAGGCTATTTAACATTACAGCTTCTGGCCACCAGAGGAGCTGTCACTTCCTCATTCTTTGCATACTTCCTGGAGATTTTTATGGCCTCATAAATCAGTTAAATTTGGCCTCCCCACAAAGTGGTACCTAAATTTCCTACTTGACAGATGCAACTGTCTTTCGGGTTGCAGAGGTCGACAACAAGCTACACAGTTTTGGTCAGGAGCTCATTCCTACTCGGGCTGGCTTCGTACTCATGACCTTTCGGTCAGTAGTGATCTTAATGCAGCTGACTCCAAGCCAGCTGCGCCACAGTCCCCGGCTTCTAAATCCAGGGCTTCTAAATATATTTATAAACCATAAAGTAAACTTTGATTTTGACATTTTATATAAGGGATACCATTGTATTACACCAGTGTATATAATGATACTTCATCTGCAGGAATTTGTTATCTATTGGGGGCGGGGTGCTTTGAAACCAAACCTCAGTGGATAACAAGGACCCACCGTAAAGAGATTCAGATCCATCACCACTCCTGAGTTATCCTTCTCCCTAATACAACACAGGAATGGGAAGGACAGCAAAGTTGGCATTGGTCTGCATTGCAAATTATCATGTTGCAAGGCTGAAAATATAAGAAGTGGACATAATGGAGGAAGACAAAAAATGAAACAGCATTTACCTTAAATCTATTCTGCACATATAAGTGAGCTTGGATTTTCCTGATCCACATGGTTCAATGAGGTACCTGGACAGGAGCACATTCACTCTGACACCAAGAACTGGGGCCCGGTCATGGTCCACTGAAGTGCTTAAAAGCGCACAAGCTCCCTTAGATAGGTTTTTCCTCCAAGTCCTGTTGAAAACAAATTGAATTTTATTAAGAAAAAAACCCCCAGTTTCTGGATATCTTTGAACACAATATGCAGCAAGTGAATATATTAAACAAACACAATGTGATTTTAATATAAATATCTGCATGCAAGGATATCAGCACTAATTAAACTCTATGCAGAAAGGCAACATTTATTTATTTATTTATTTATTAGTTCAACTTAATATACCGCTCTCTCTGGAGCTCAAAGCGGTTTACAGGTAAAAAAACAGATAAAACACATAAAGCATAGTAAAACCAAGTTAAAACCCCCAGTTAAAACCCCATTCCCAACAATAAAACTGCAGTAAGACAGCATAATGCAATGGCGGTGACACGGCAGAGTGCTGATTAAGGCGGGCATCGGTTAACAATGCCAGCCTAAATAACCAGGTCTTGACAGCTCTGCGAAATGGCATCAGGTCGCGGATGACTCGTATCTCCTCAGGGAGGGAATTCCACAGTCGGCGCGGCCACAGCAAACGCCCTCTGCCGCGTACTAGAAAGCGTATAGGCCTTAATGCCAGGCACCTCCAATAAGTTGAGCCCCTCTGAACGCAGCGATCTCCTGGGCACATAAGGGGTAAGTCGCTCCCTCAGGTACACTGGCCCCAAACGATATAAGGCCTTGAAAGTTAGAAGAAGACCCGGAATTCAACTGGGAGCCAGTGCAGCTCACGCAAGAGTGGAGTTACGTGAGCAGATCTTGAAGCTCCTGAGAGCAGGCGTGCTGCTGCGTTCTGCACCAGCTTGAGTTTCCGGATCGCTGACAAGGGTAGGCCAATGTACAGCACATTACAGTAATCGAGCCTCGAGATGACCGTGGCTTGGATTACCGTGGCCAAGCCGCAGCGGGAGAGGTAAGGAGCCAGATGTTTTGCCTGTCGCAGGTGGTAAAACGCTGTCTTGCAGGCGCAGGCAATCTGCGCCTCCATAGACAGCTGGGAGTCCAGCTGGACCCCTAAGCTCTTTACTGACGGTTGCGGGCGGAATGCCACACCGTCAAACATCAGCAACTGGGTCTCTACCCCCCCCCCCCCCGGGCGGCCCAGTCACAAGATCTCCGTCTTCGCCGGGTTTACCTTCAACTTACTGGCTCGCATCCATCCAGTTACGGCTTCTAGGCAGAGATGGTAATTATCGGGTACAGATTTCACCCCAGCGTCCATCCTCAGAATGAGCTGGGTGTCATCAGCGTACTGATGGCATTCCAGCCCAAAACTCCGCACCAATTGGGCGAGTGGTCGCATGTAGATGTTAAATAACAGCGGGGAGAGGATGGCCCCCTGAGGAACTCCACAATGTAAGGGGGAGCCCTCGGAGACCAGCCCTCCCCACTTCACTCGCTGCAGGTGGTTTTGGAGGAAGGAGGACAGCCAGTTGAGAGCTGTCCCTTTAAGCCCTGCCGCCACCAGGCGGTGTGTCAAAAGTTGGTAATTGATAGTATCAAACGCTGCCGTGAGGTCCAATAACACGAGCAGCGCCGATCCGCCTCGATCCAAATGGCATTGGAGTAGGTCTGTGATGGAGACCAGGACGGTCTCTGTCCCATGGCCCGAACGGAAGCCGGACTGGAAGGGGTCTAGCCAGGTTTCATCATTGTGAAACCCATACCAATGATTTGGTGCCATTGTGCAAGGAGCAGTGCACAGCTGCAATGCACACCTCAAAATCTTATGTGCATACATCACTAACATAATGCTGGCCAATGACACATTGCATGGTATCAAGCCATTCAAAGTGGAGAGGAGTTACACATATTAAAGAACAAGATTACTGAATATTTGTGTGAAGATTATTATTTTAGGACAGGTTTCTGCTACACTGCAAGCAAAATTCACACATTTACCTTAGAACTACATAGTCTCTGGCTGGGTGTGGTGCCATGCTGTTTTGCACATACTGGTAAACATCAGTTTGGCTATCCAAAGTCTCCACCACTTTTGCATCTATAAGATCTTCATCCCAGAAATGCTGCTCTTTAAGTATACGGCTTAAGATGTCTTCAGGAGTTGCAGGGATTTCAACAGTGGATTTCCACAACCGGAGAGGTGGACCATCACAAACCTAAAAAGCATTATTGCCAAGGAGGTCTGAGTTAAATTCTAGTTCGGTTTATGGCTCCAGATTCAACAACTCTTTGATGCTGTCAACCTTTATAGATCTTTATAGACTGTGTTCTATTTCTCTATCATGTTATTTTGTAACTGTTTTTTTAAAAAATTGTTATTTCATGTGTTTTATTTTGATGTCATTTTTGCTTCTTTGTATTTTATTTTGCTGTATTGTAATTTTGGGCTTGGCCTCATGTTAGCTGCCCCGAGTTCCCTTCGGGGAAATGGTGGTGGTGTGCAAATAAAGATTATTATTTATTTATTATTTATTTACATCATTTATATTTCGCCCTTCTCACCCCGCAGGGAACTCAGGGCGGATTGCACATATACAGGCAAACATTCAATGCCATAGACACACAACATATTGACAGACATTCAGAGGCAATTTAACATTCCAGCTTCTGGCCACCAGGGGGTGCTGTCGCATTCCTTCATTCTTTTCCATACTTCCTGGATATATTTTATGGCCTTGTAAATCAGTTAAATTAGCCTTCCCACAAAGTGGCTCCTAAATTTCCTACTTGACAGGTGCAGCTGTCTTTCGGGTTGCAAACGCTGACAATGAGCTACACAATTTGGTCAAGAGCTCACCCCAACCCGGGCAGGCTTCGAACTTATGACCTTCTGGTCAGTAGAGATCTTATGCAGCTGACTCCCAGCCAGCTGCGCCACAGTCTCGGTATTATTATTATTATTATTATTATTGAACTGAGACAAGCTGAAAACAAAATGAAGGATTTAGCTATCATTTGCATCTCTGCCCTTCCCAGTACAGAAGTTAAAAGTATGGATTGACAAGGAGGCTAGCAAGCATAATTCATAACTTTTTTGCGTCAGGAATACTTGAGAAACTGCAAGTTGCTTCTGGTTGCTTTCGATCAGCAGTCTTGCCAGCACAATGTGTGAAATAAAGTGACCCAATTAGAAATGCATGACGAATACAATGTGAAATACTTTCTATAAATAAAATGAAGAGGCCAATACATGATAAAACCAAACCATCAGTTTAGTATTCTCTATATCAGGGGTTGTCCTGGAGCTGCATGTGATCCACACCATGTTTTTGTGGCCTTAAGACCTTTCAGAAGAACCTACAGACATTTTTATGGCCAAAAAAAGGAAGATGAATGATTGCTCCTGGAAGTTTTCAGGTGCAACAATTTCTCATTCAAATGAACTTCTGTCACTTTGCTTTTAATAAGTGACAATGCCATGCATTGATAGTTATACACCATGAAATAATCATTGCACTGCAGAAGGTCTACAGAATTATGGATGGCAGCCCAAAGTTACTGTTTAAATGTATAATCTATTATTTGTGAATGGCAAATGTGGGATATCCTCAAAACATTTGTTCTGGAGGGGCCCACAAACTTTTCCACTTTTCCTGTTCAAAGAAAGGGATATGTCTCTCATTCTGTGAAAACAGGAAAATATGAACAAATCTCCATGTGTACAGAAGCACTTTTATGACTCTTAACAGTTATCACATTTGACAGCTTCATCTTTCCTGCTACTTCCTGCATAGCTGCTTCTGCCAAAGCATTTGTATCTGGAAGGAGAACAAAGAGACCATGGGGATGACAGCACTGGAACAAAGCCGGGTGTGTTTCTTTTTGAGTGCTGATTGCAGTTATCAGAATAGATTACTGCTACAGTCACCTGAAAATTTTGACTCTGTAGAAGTTCAACCACAAGTCCCAGTATGAGCAAGATCTCAATCTTGTTTTCTTGTTCCTTCAAGTCGTTTTGAGTTATGGTGACCCTAAGGTGTCCCCAACATGGGGATTCCTGGACTTCAGTGTGTAATTTGCCTCAAAAATAATTAGATGCAAATAATGACTCACTAGGGCCCCCTGGTGGTGCAGCGGCTTAAACCACTGAGCAGATGAACTTGCTGACCAAGTTTGAATCCGGGGAGCGGGGAACTCCTGCTATTAGACCCAGCTTCTGCCAACCTAGCAGTTTGAAAACATTCAATCATCGAGCGGGTAATCAAACCCTGGTCTCTAGTGTTGTACTCCAGTGCTGAAACCATTACACCACACTGGTTTTTTATTGTCTATTCTGGCAAAGGGTTTAAATTCCATATCACCTTTCAACTGAATTGCATATCCCAATTTGACTCATGAAGACTATAATGAAATCTGGATGATTTTAACATTGCTCCCAGTATAACATTTTGCTGGTAACCAAATCGGCAAATATGATTTCAACTCAGCTTGTGCTATCTTTCCCATTTTGGGGGGAAAGAACTTTAATGGGTCATTAAAGGTAAAGGTTTCCCCTGACATTAAGTCTAGTCATTTCCAACTCGGGGTGGAGGATGGGGTGGGGTAGTCATCTCCATTTCTAAGCTGAAAAGCTAGCTTTGACCGTAGATATCTCCAAGGTTATGTGACTAGCATGACTGCATGGATTGTTGTCACTTTCCTACAGAAGTGGTACCCACTGATCTACTCACATTTGAAAGTTTTCAAACTGCTAGGTTGGCAGAAGCTGGGCCTAACAGCGGGAGTCCCTGCTCCCCGGATTCGAATCGCCAACCTTTTGGTCAGCTCAGCGTTAAAGCCACTGCACCACCAGGGGGCCCCAATGAGTCATTATTTGCATCTAATTATTTTTCCAAGCTTAAAGCCAATACAGTTTCCCTTCTCTAAAATGCATACCCAGTGTGGTTTCATTTGCTTTCCCATCTCCTTGCACTTGCATTACAAACAACCTTCTTGAAATTATGCCCAAATACCTTCTTGCAGGCAAGCTCTGCTTGCTCTGAGGTGGAACAGCTGACCCAGCCTTTAAATTTGTCTTTAATCTCCTTCAGCAAGTCATCCATACAGTCTTGGATGTAAGAGCGATAGTCTGCAGGCTCAGAGTTAGAGTTATGAGCTCTCCCCAGTTCCTCCAAGCTCAGAGGCCTAAGATCTTGTTCTGTATAAGAGTTGCGACATCTGCTCATTTCTTCAGGAATCTAGGAATTGAAGAATATCAGAGGAAGAGGGACAGGAGGGAGAAACAGTCAGAGTCACAACTAATGACAATATCTCATTATGCATTTTATTTAATGGGTCATTTCTTTTGTGCTGTTGGTGACTCTAAACCAGTGGTTCTCAACTTTTGGGTCCCCAGATGTTTTGGCCTACAACTTGCAGACATCCTAACTGCAGGTAAACTGGAGGGGATTTCTGGGAGTCCCCAAAACATCTGGGGACCCACAGGTTGAGAACCACTGCTCTAAACCAAAGCTTCTTAAAACTGGGTTGCAACCTCATCTGAGATCCCATAACTGACCATAGAGGTTGTGAAAAATTGGTGCAGCTTGCCACCTAGTGGCTGTTTTAGACAGTTACATGAATTGATAGCAACAACAACAACAACATAATAATAATAATAATACTTTATTCATATCTTGCTACTATCTCCCCGAAAGGACTCGGGGCAGCTAACATGAGGCCAAGCCCAGATAATTACAATAAAGCAAAATAAAATATGTACAAAAGAGACAATAACATCAAATAAAAATGCTTAACAATACGTAAACATAGTAGTGCAATAAAATAATGACGATAACATAATAAAAACAAAGTATAAAATGCTAAAAGAATTAAACAAGGACGAGCTGGGCCGAATGCAAAGGGTAAACATTGTAAAACCTGTGGGTGAGATAAGCTGATTAATAATAATAATAATAATAATAATCTTTATTTATACCCTGCCACCATCTGCCCGAAGGGACTCGGGGGCGACTAACATTTATTTATTATTTATTTATTTATTAAATTCGATTTGCTATACCGCTCTCTCTGGTGCCCAGAGCGGTTTACAGAAGAGAAGCAAGCACATAAAATTCATTTAAAAAAAGAAAAGGGCCTGAGGCTGCTAGGAATGGTGGGAGTTGGAGTCCAAAACACCTGGAAGGTCCAAGTTTGCCCATGCCAGCTTTCGACAGAGACCTCTTCCTCCCCCTCCCCGCCCTTTCTTCCCCCTCCTGCCAAACACTTACTTTTTCTTCTACACTGCCGCTTCTGCCGCCATTTTGATCCGAGGCGGCAGCATGAGCGTGTTCAGGAGGGGAGGGAGGAAGACGTGACCCATGCGGGTGCTACTGCGCAGACTCGCCCCAGAGCAAAGCGAGCAGAACGAGGCTGGGAAGAAGGGAGCCCGAGTGGAGAAGAAAAAGTGTTCAGCAGGAGGGGGAAGAAAGGGTATTGGAGGTTTCAATTTCCCATGGCACACCTGATGATCGCTCACGGCACACTAGTGTGCCACGGCACACTGGTTGGGAAACACTGCCTTAGAGGTTCCATACTCTTTCACAGTTGCCCATCCCTGACTTATGGGGTTCAGAATAAGCTGTGTGGTGTAGACCACTTTGGAAGACAGCTAGATGACTTCCAGTCCACCAACCACTTGCTGCCTGACTGAGGGAACTACTTTCTTCTGCCCAATGTCAGGGGACCAGTCCTGTTCTTTCAGACTCTTTCAGCAGCATCCCACTAGTGAGACTAGCTTCCCAATAGAGCACGACGAAGTCAAAAACAAAGTAAAGAATGCAATGCAGGGCATTAATAGAAGTTCTTAGAAATCAATTTTCGCCCGAGGGGACCTATGGAACCAACTAGGTTCCTGAATGCCTTGAGGGATTTGGAGCCTGCCAGCGATTCGCTCGGTGAGCTGGTTACCACCTGGAACCACGCGCTGTCCTCCGCTCTCGACGAGATCGCCCCTAAACGCCCTCTCAAACCCCGCACATCCTGTTCACCTTGGTACACAGATGCACTAAGATCTATGAAGCGGGAGAAGAGACGGCTAGAGCGCAGGTGGAAGAAGCTCCGTGACGGGCCATCGACATCAGCTTATAAGCTTTTTATGGATGCTTATGAGCATGCTGTCAGGAGGCGAAAAAGTTTATTATGCCTCCTTGATAGCGTCTGCGGATTCACGCCCAGCTCAATTGTTCAGGATAATTCGGCAGCTGACGATGGTCCCTACCATCCCAAACAATGACAATTCGGCCCTTTCTGCTGAGGTTTTTCAGAATCACTCGCAGACAAGATTGCGTTGCTCGCCGGACCTTCCTTCCACACTTGATACAGTCCAGGAGCTGGAGACTCCGTGGCCTCCCCCGGGTCCACCTTCGACCGGTTTCGACCACTGGACGCAGAGGATGTTGACAAGATTGTCGCAGCCCTTAAGTCGACCACCTGCTCCTCGACCCGTGCCCTCCACGCTGATTCGAGC
>JARBWK010000012.1:25003585-25427705 GCA_030556195.1 Anolis apletophallus
ATCCGCCTTGGGGCGGAAGAGCGAGGGGCCGCCAGTGGGCTATCTGAGTGTCTAATAAAACCCCTGGCCAGGTTTTTGTCTATGAACTCCCTCAGCGCCCTTTTCTCGGCTCCGACATTGCATACATCTTGGGTTTGGGGAGTGTCGTCCCCTCTTCTATCTTAATGGCACAGTCCATGGCGGGAGGGTGGCAGCTCGTCGCATTCTTTCTCGCTGAACACCTCAGCCAGCTCCCAATAGTCCTGCGGTACTCTCCTGCCAATTGGGCGAGCCCGGCTCCTGCCGTATTAGGACTCCCCTTCTCCTGGGTACTCTATCTTAGCCTGAACCTGCCCCCTCTCTGAAGCGCACCTCCCTGTCTTCCAGTTGATCCTCGGATTGTGTTCCTCCAACCAGGGGCTGCCCAGGATTAAGGGTTGGTTAGCCATCTCGGAGATCACAAAATTGATGCGCCTCTGTGGGTCCCTATCCGCACCTCTAACTCCCCGGTCTTTCTAGTGGCTGGCGCCCCGTTGGCGAAGGTCCCATCCAGCTGCGCGAACAGGACTGGGGGCCACTAACTCCCGGGGTCACTCCTAGCTGGACTGCTAAGCCAGGGGACACAAGCATCTGGTGCACCCACAGTCTAGCATGGCACTAGCCTCGGTCTCTTTGCCGGTGGCGGGGCGCGCACGGCTACTTTAAATGTGAGGATTCCTCCACTGGGAGGCTCCGACTCACCGCCCTGGGAAGGTGAGATCTGCCGCCGGGGCGCACACGGCAGATCGGGCTCGTTTTTCCGCCGACTCTTCCGATCCGCTCTCCTCCGCGCCTCTCTCGTAGTCACCTCCGCCCTCGGGTTGGTTGGCGCTCGGGCCAACTCTCTAGCCGCCGCTCCCTTGGCCTTGGTCGTCTTCGGTGTCCGGGGGTCGGGTCCGACCCTTCTCCCCCCTTCGCGGCGGGCGGCCTCCTCGGGCATTCGACCGCCCGATGCCCCTCTCGGCCGCAGGTGAAGCAAGCGCCTCTCCGCGGTCTGTTTTGCGTCTCGACTCGGCGACCTCCGCCGGGTCGGCGACCTCCGGGCCAACCCCGTTCGCATGGTTGGGGCCGGGTCGCGTGCTCGCGAGCGTCTCGGGGCCTCCTGGGTGCCGCCTCCCGATCGCACTCCACTTGGCCGGCCAGGTCAATCCATCCCTCCAGGGTGTCCGGGTTTCTGCGGTTCAGAGCCCAATCCAGGGTCTCTCCTCAGTCCTGCTTTAAAATAGTCTAATTTGGTCGCCTCTGACCAATCGCGGATTTTTCCGGCAAGGGCCTTGAACGCCAGGGCGTACTCGGATACCGCCCTCGACCCCTGGTAGATCCGCTTCAATTCTGCTTTAGCTTTTGCTTCCGCGTGCGGGTCTCTAAACCGCTGCTGCAGCGCCTCAGGAAGGCCTCAAGACCCTAAGCTCCGGGGCATCGGTCTCGGTCATCTGGACCAACCAGTCGGCCGCAGCGTTTTCAGGTTGCTTCCACGGCCCTCACTTGGGCCGCCTCGGAGGGGAACGAGTCTCCATAGTCTTCCATAAAATTGCGGACATTGGTGACAAAAAAGGAAAGGTGGCTTGGGTCTCCGTCGAACTTGACTTTTAAGTCTCTCCGATGGCCGCTTCCTTCCAGGGTCCGGTCGCTTGGGCCCAAGTTGAAGGTGGAGGTCCCCCTGGCGGGGGTGAAATCGGCGCCGGCCCCTCCGAAGGCGGCCCTGCCGGACGGCGGTCTCTCTGCCCTCCGGGCCGCATAGCTTGGAGAGGCGAGGATCCTTGGAGAGGCGAGGCCCACGACATGCATCCTAGACCCCTGCCCATCCTGGCTGATCAAGGAAGCCAGAGGGGGTTTGGCAGAGTGGGTGAAGGTGGTGGTTAATGCCTCCCTTCGGGAAGGCACCATTCCAGCCAGCTTAAAGCAAGCTGTTATAAAACCGCTGTTGAAGAAACCATCACTGGACCCCACTCAATTAGTGAACTATCGGCCAGTTTCCAATCTCCCCTACTTGGGCAAAGTCATGGAACGTGTGGTGGCTTCGCAACTCCAGGGGTTCCTGGTAGACACTGATTATCTGGATCCGGCACAGTCTGGCTTTAGGCCGGGACATGGGACTGAGACAGCCTTGGTCGCCTTGGTAGATGATCTACGCCGGGAACTTGACAGGGGGAGTGTGTCCCTGTTGGTTCTGCTGGACCTCTCAGCGGCTTTCGATACCGTTGACCACGGTATCCTTCTGGGTCGCCTTGCAGATATGGGGGCTTGGGGGTACTGCATTGCAGTGGCTCCAATCCTTCCTGGAAGGTCGTACCCAGAAGGTGTCATTGGGTGACACCTGTTCGGCTCCACAGCCGTTGTCCTGTGGAGTCCCTCAGGGTTCAGTACTGTCCCCGATGTTGTTCAACATCTACATGAAACCGCTGGGAGAGATCATTCGGAGTTTCGGAGTAAGGTGTTATCTGTACGCAGATGATGTCCAGATCTGTCACTCCTTCCCACCTGTCACCAAGGAGGCTGTCCAGACCCTGAACCGGTGCTTGGCCGCTGTGTCGGACTGGATGAGGGCTAGCAAATTGAAACTAAATCCAGACAAGACAGAGGTCCTCCTGGTCAGTCGTAAGGCCGAACAGGGTATAGGGTTACAGCCTGTGTTGGACGGGGTTGCACTCCCCTGAAGACGCAGGTTCGCAGCTTGGGAGTGATCCTGGACTCAGCGCTGAGCCTGGAACCCCAGGTCTCAGCGGTGGCCAGGGAGCTTTTGCACAGTTGAGACTCGTGCGCCAGCTGCGCCCGTACCTTGGGAAGTCTGATCTGGCTACGGTCGTCCACGCTCTGGTCACATCCCGAATAGATTACTGCAACGCGCTCTACGTGCCTTTGAAGACAGTTCGGAAATTGCAATTAGTCCAGCGGGCGGCAGCCAGATTACTAACGGGAGCTACACACAGGGAGCACACTACCCCCCTGCTGTGTCAGCTCCACTGGCTGCCTGTCCAATTCCGGGCTCAATTCAAAGTGCTGGTTTTGACCTTTAAAGCTCTATACGGTTCTGGCCCAGCTTACTTGTCCGAACGCATCGGCCGCTACGTCCCATCCCGTAACCTAAGATCATCCGGGGAGGCCCTGCTCTCGCTCCCGCCGACCTCTCAGATGCGGTTGGTGGGGACGAGGGACAGGGCCTTCTCGGTGGTGGCCCCCCGCCTGTGGAATGCGCTCCCTACGGAGGTACGGTCCACCTCATCCCTCCTGACATTCAGGAAGAAGGTGAAATCCTGGCTCTGGGATCAGGCGTTCCCTCACCAGCACTAGGCAGCATGGGAGATGGAATTTTAATGGGAGGGAGGAAAAGGGTTAATGTTTCTAGGGCTGAATACTGTTTTAATTGGAATGATTGTAGATGTGTTGAGGGATTGTATTTTAAATGCCTTAATGTTTTAACGGGTTGTGGGGTTTGGGGTTTTACGTTGTTGATGTGGCATCGAATTGTGCCTGCTGTAAGCCGCTCTGAGTCCCCCCTCGGGGGTTGAGAAGAGCGGGGTAAAATCCTGAAATAAATAAAATAAAATAGCTTGAACGCCCCTCCGTGCCTCGATCTTCCTCCGGCGGGGGTCCCCATGTGTGCATCCGCCTCTGCATCATTCCCATCTGCTGGCGGATGTCGGCTATGGCTCTGGCCATCTCTCCCATCATCTCCTCCATCCGCTCGCCCCGACTCGTGCCTTCCACTGGGGCCTGACCGACTCCCTCCTCGGGCCTGGGGCTCCCCTTCTTCCGCCGCGTCACCTTCTCATCCCACAGGAGGGGAGGAATCGCGGCCTCCTGGTCGCCTGCTCCGGAGACAATCACAGGCCTCTCCCCCTCCGGGCCTCCAGCCGCCTCACCGAGGATCCCATCTTCCACCTCTTCGGATCCCCGCCAGCGGTTCCACTCGGGGCTCCTGGAGGTCTTCTTCCCTTCCACTAGACATCTCGGGGGGTTCGCGGTCGGATCGGCTCACGACTGCGATTCAGGTTGTGAGTACGGTTTTTGTGTGAGCGTTGGTAGGCCGCTCAATAATCACACTCACTCGGGTATCGAGGAATTGCTTTATGAGTCCTTAATCCAAGGCAGTAAAAACCGTACTGAAGCCTTCCCTCCAAAATCCCTGCTCAAAACTCCCCGAGCCCCTCCCCCCTCTGGCGGAGAGCCAATCCTTGAACAGATAACCCCGGAACCCCACCCCTCTTGTCCTTTTTCGGCGGGAACTCCAACAGCTCAGAAACAACAGGGAACAACATGGAGCTACAGAAACAACATGGAACAAGGAGAACCAAAATGGCGGCCGCGCCTCCGATCGCTCGGTCCTCTTCCAAGATGGCAGCCGCGTCTTTGTCCATTGCGCTATCCCGCATTGGACAAGGCGCCGCTGACAGCCATCTGCTTGAACAGAAAAGCATATTTAATAATTTAGAGCTGATGTGGTCTATCCAATGCAATTTTCTGAATCGGCATCCCAAATACCCCTAGGAACAGGCCTAAAAATGAAGACACCAAGGCGCCCCCACTTCCAGTCACCACATGGAACAGCTCCACTCAGGGGGAGGGAGGAGAAGCAGCAGTCAGGAGGCTTGTTGTGAAATCTTTCGTGGGTAGTCATCCTCTCCCCTCCCAACATCCTCGTTACGTCAGCACTGTAAGAGGGTTTTGTGTGACCAATGGTGGTCCACGGACCACAGGTTGGGAACCACTAATTTATAATATAATGACCAGCCAGGTGCCTATGGTTTCCCACTATTAACGATATGATACCTTGTTCCCTTGCTTGATTCCATCCTATGGAATTCTAAGACTTGAAATTGGGGAGGCATATTTAGCACCGGGAATGTCTCATTTATTCATGAGTTTCCTTTCTCCACCCTTTCCATAAAGGCTGTCTCTAACACTGGGAATGTGGCGCAGCTGGCTGGGAGTCCACTGCATAAGATCTCTACTGACCAGAAGGTCATGAGTTCGAGGCCTGCCTGGGTCGGGGTGAGCACTCAACCATTTGTGTAGCTCGTTGTTGACCTTTGCAACCTGAAATACAGTTGCATCTGTCAAGTAGAAAATTTAGGTTGTGGGGAGACTAATTTATGAGGCCATAAATCTCCAGGAAGTGTGTAAAAAGAGTGAAGGAGTGCGACAGCTCCCCCTGGTGGCTCAAAGCTGAAATGTTAAATTGCCTCTGAGTGTCTTGTTTTACATGTTTGTATGTCAAAGGGCATTGAATGTTTGCCTGTATATGTGCCTGTATAAACGACAAACTCCAGGATTCCACAGGATTGAAGACAGTTAAAATGGAATCATAGTGCTGTATCTGCGTCCTACGAAAAGCTAGGAACTGTTAACGTTTTTATTATCCTTCCCAGCTGAGCTAGGTAGGGAGGGGTTTGGAAGTTGTAGTCCAAAAACCTATATTTCAAAGACTTTCCAAGCTCTAGTATGAATGAAATACTGATTTCATCCATGCATATTCACCATTTCTCAAATCAAGCAAGGACTTAAATGCCTGAATGATCACAGCTATTCAATGACTAGCATTTTATTAACCTCAATATTGTTCACCAGAGACCATTTATGCAAAAGCGGTAGCAATTTTGGTTTTGAAGGGAAATTTCGACTTTGTAAAAGGAAAAGCTATTTGAAGTGCTTCAGCAGCAAGGATACCAGGATGAGACTTGCCTTGGTGAAGAATTTTCCCTCTTCAGGGTGTTCAAGTGGAAAAGGGAAGGCGCTAAGCACACAGCCAGATTTGTTGGCGTCATCTGGTTTTCCTTCACAGCAGCCGTGACGTCACTCAAAAAATATAAGAGGATCTGTAGGACCTCTCTGTTCTCATCTGGTAGGAGCATAATGGCCGCCTTGATCGCCTGGAGACGCTGGTCCTTTGGCACATCTGCACAAGATTAGCAATCCTCTCAAGTCACTGATTTTCCACACATATAGCATGAATGCATCCCAAAGCAAACGCTCATTTCAACTATTTTTGACTTCGGTCTGCAGTGATTTCCTGCAGTGCATTGCATACCATTCATGGCACATGAACATTTTTTGGATTCCCCCCCCCCCCCTTTTTTTGGTCCATAGCTTAAATGCCCTCAGGTATTTCCTGCCTAGCAAGAGACTCAACAAAGCTCTGGGTCAAATTTAGATTTTTAATTTTGAGAGCCACACACTTCTGCAGACCTGCTAAAAGGGCCCATTAAATTAGATGGGGCTCCACCATTTTATGAACATGGGTGGCGACGAGCATACAAAGGCTATGCTCTGCCAATTTCGGCTGCAAAAAATTCATACACACCAGCGAGACACACATTCCTCAATCAGGAAGGCAATTAAAATAAATAGCCCTCACACTATTCCTAACTTTGGCACTACAAAATATCCAGACTGAGTGGAGAGGACAGCTCGAGTGGACATTTTTAAGGAAAGGGTGATGGATACACATCACAGAACTCCAGGTTTAGAAAGACAAAAGTGGCCATGACAATGTCTCTACTTGTTTTTTTCCTTTTTTTTACAATAAGCTTTGCATAATGGGAGAAAGCACAGAGAGGCAGATTAATTTTGTTTTTAATTAACAGAGATAATTGGGGATGTGACAAATACAAGGGAAAAGTCATTATTTTTTAAAAAACAGAATGTAATAATTTAGAAAGTCAACACTGAAAATGAAAACCTGTCAAAGCTCCAATTATTATGCACAAAATTACAACAAAAGTCCACCCCCCTCCCCAGTTCCTTGGAAGCGCTTACAGAACTGCGCATAAAAATACAAAGCTATATGCAAAATAACATATCCTGAGTTGTTGAATATTGTGATGTATGTAATAATGTGTAGATTATTTTGTCCCCAAAATAGCTTGTGGAGTTAGGAAATATCATATTGTTATGTTCTCTTTGCCTGTTTCACTGAAGATATTTACTAAAATGTTGGAAATAAAGCTTTAAAAATAAAAAATACAAAGCTATATTGAACATATGCATACAAATGGGTGTATGTTTACGGAAGAAAATCATACGTGACGTCCAAGGAACTAACTCAATGTTTTCCAATTTCAGGGCTTCCCAAAAGAAAGTCACAAGGCAATTCCTTTCCCTGATGTGTATGAATTTTTTTTGCAGCCACAATTGGCAGAGCATAGTATTTGTGTGCTCGTCGCCACCCATGTTCATATGATGGTGGAGCCCTTAACAATTAAAACATGGTAAGGCTGAATGTCCCTTACAAGAATACTTCTATCATTTCACTGTAGATCTGTGATTAAGACAATTGTTCCTCCAAGGTGATCCCAACATGGCCCAGATTATCTCAGGAAAAATTGTTGCAGTCATGTAATGGAATCTCTGTGCTGTGTGTGTCTGTGAGGACTTGGGGAGGTATCCTATTCCCTTTTCTAATATTAGCATTGGATTAGTATCCCAATCCAGATTTATTTGCATACAGCGGTGGGTTTCATGCATAGAGCTGTCTCTTTTGCTATCCATCAAGATGGGCAAATGGCTTTCCAATGTTTTTAGTGTTGGAATTCAACCTCACACTGCCCAAGTCTCAAGTCTTCAATGAGGAGCAGTTACTTTTGTAAAGGCTGAGGGAATTCCCTTCCCCTCCTGTATGAAGGTTGGAATGTATCTAATTTCTTCTTTCCTCTCTGTTTCTGCTCTCAGTCTGACTGGTTGTTTAAACTAGATACTTTAAAAAAACTGGCTTCTGTTCTTCTACATCTCTAGAAGAATGTGGCGCAGCTGGCTGGGTGTCAGCTGCATAAGGTTTCTACTGACCAGAAAGTCATGAGTTTGAGGCCTGCCTGGGTTGGGGTGAGCTCTCGACCAATTTGTGTAGCCCTTCGACCGCTGCAACCCGAAAGATCGTTGCATCTGTCAAGTAGGAAATTTAGGTACCACTTTGTGGGGAGGCTAAATTTATCTGATTTACAAGGCCATAAAATCTCCAGGAAATACACAAAAAAGAATGAAGGAATGCGACAGCTCCCCCTGGTGGCCAGAATCTGGAATGTTAAATTGCCTCTATGTCTGTCTATATATGTTGTATGTCAAATGGCATTGAATGTTTGCCTGTATATGTGCATGGTGATCTGCCCTGAGTCCCCTGTGGGGTGAGAAGGGCGGAATATAAATGATGTAAATAAATAAATAAATAATAAATAAATAGTATGGGCTGTGTGCTTTGAGATCTCTCTCTGCTTGTGTATCAGAGAGATGTAGTGATTGGTGTTTTTCCCCTCTCTTTAAAATTTTAGAGGGGGGGGGGGTGTTAGAGTAACTCAGACCCAGTTCTTGCTTATTAAGAAACGTAGTTAGTTCTTTATTATCTATATAAATAAAAATGTAATGTTTGTTTGTGGGATTAACATAACTCAAAAACCACTGTATCAATTGACACCAAATTTGGATACAATACACCTATCAAGCTGACCATCACTCATGAAAACACTGAAAAACACAGCAGAAGAGAAATAAAAAGCCAAAAAACCAAAAAAATACATTACAATGCATGTGCAAACCCACATATATTTATATGTATACACACACATATACACAAATATATATACACACAAAACACATATACACAGATTGGGCCACAGCAATGCGTGACAGGGGGCGGCTACTTGTAAATAAACCTTTTGTGATTTTTAAGACTGGGCTCTGCATCTTTGCCTGCCTAAGCTCTAAATTCTTTACAGCCACATCACACAGCATTTCATATTGTGAGTTGAAAGCTCAACTTTTAGAATCCTGTTTATTTTTGAACTGTATGGTTTATTTTGGAGTAGTTTTCCATAACAGATTGCCGTCCCCATCATCATTTGCTACTGTTTTTGCTGACTTTATGTGTGTGGGGGGATGGGACTGAAATCTGTTGGAGGTCCCATAAATGGAAGAAGGCCTTCTTTGCTTGACATCTCCGTTATGGAATGCCCTCCACTCAGATGCCTAATTGGCCCCTGTATTGGGGTCATTTCAGTTTCAAGTCAAAACAATTCTTTTTTAAATTACAGTCGTTGGGGTCAAATTGATTTTATCCAGTTTTGATATCAATTTATTTTAAATTGTTTTAACATATTTTACATAATATGATTTTGAGTGATAAATTATATTTTTAACCTTTTAAAATTGAGAATATCAAGAAACATTTTGTTTTCTGCATCAAACTCTGTGAAACTGTGACTCTAAAGAGAAATATTTAGAAACAGCAAAAATTACACTGATGAACAATCCAGGACTTACACTGGTAGATCTGTAAGAAAGTTTCCGAAAGTTTGTTGGTCAAGAGTGGTTCAGGCAGATCACGGAAATATTGTTTCAACATGTCAGCCACATCATAAGCAGATTGGCTTTCATAGCTGACCCTGCCTGTTGAGCTTTCGTTCATCTGTCGTAATGCCTGGATCCTCGACTTGACCCCAGATTTTCGGAAAAGGCCAACCTACACAACAAGAGGGAAAGAGTTACACATGACATAAATTGAGGGTTTGTTATTTTGAGTTTGGCGATTACAATTAATTTCCTAATGTATTTCTGTGAAAGGGCTCTCTCGGAGCCCTTTCTAATATCTAACGGAGTGAAACAAGGTTGTGTTCTTGCACCAACCCTATTTACAATCTTCTTCAGCATGATGCTCCAAAGGGCTACAGCAGACCTTGAAGAAGAAGACGGCATATATATACGCTATCGTATTGATGGTAGCTTGTTCAATTTAAGCCATCTGAGGGCTTGCACTAAGACTCTAAACTATCTAGTCCGTGAACATCCTGCTTTGCAGCAGCTGCAAAGCTGTTTGGGCTGGAAGTCAGCCTGAAGAAAATGGAAGTTCTCCACCAGCCCGCACCACAGGAAGAACACCATCATCCCCACGTCAGCATAGGCAAATCTGTGCTTAAGTCCGTTCAGCAGTTCACCTACCTGGGAAGCATCATCTCTTCAGACGCCAAGATTGACAAAGAGTTAGATCACAGATTAGCAAAGGCATATAGTGCATTTGGAAGGCTTCACAAGAGTCTGGAGCAACAAGCACCTGAGGCAAAGCACCAAAATCCATGTGTACAGAGCTATCGTACTATTCTCCTCTATGGGTCTGAAACATGGGTCACCTATCGCCAACACCTACGACTCCTTGAACGCTTTCATCAGCACTGTCTTAGCACAATCCTAAATATACACTGGACCAACTATGTGACGAATGTTGCTGTCCTTGAGCAAGCAGGGATCACCAATATTGAGACCATGTTATTGAGAACACAGCTGTGCTGGGCAGGGCACGTATCTAGGATGGAGGACCATACTACTCTATGGTGAACCCGCCACGAGTCAGCGCAAGAGAGGCGCCCCAAAAAGAGATATAAGGACTCCCTGAAACAACATCTCAGGCTCGGCCAGATAGATTACCAACAATGGTCCACCCTGGCCTCACATCGGGAGGCATGGAGATGCACTATCCACAATGCTGTGACCTCTTTCGAGAAGTCACGTCAAATGGGTCTCGAAGAGAAACAACAATGCAGAAAGAACTGCAACTTGGAAACAACATCACCCAAGGAAACTTTCTGCTGTTCTTTCTGCAACTGAACTTGCCTATCTCAGATTGGCCTTTTTAGTCATCAATGTACTTGTAAAAAGCGTGGGATGAGTCCTTCCTAAGAATCTTCATTCGTAAAGTAATGCCGAGAGATCTGTGACTATCAACATAATTTTCTAAAGCACACGTCTGAACGAGAATATCAGTAAAAATAAATTCTATGGATTTTGGAAGGCAAAAGTGGAAGAAGAATCCAACCTGATCCAGGCAGTGGTTGCGAAGGTATCTCATGGCTTGTTGAATGCTCTGAGGAAGAGGCTGCCCTGTACGTCGGACATTCACTGTTAAGGGAACTCCAAACACATTTCGGTCTTTATAATCTGGGACTTTTATCCTTTTCATGAACTTTGGCACAGCCCTGCAGAGAAATAGAAATAAGCATGCTAAAAACTGACAGAGTTTCAAGCGTCTTTTTAAGTGCATGTGTAGTCTTTCCCAAATACCCACTCTACATTTCTATTTCCATCTGTGGGCTGTGGAGGAAGAGGTTTGCCAGCAAATATCTCACTTGACTGAGAATAGCAGTATGGAAAAGCTGAATTCACAACATTCCGCTATGTTAAGAAAATGCTGTCGGAAAAGTCCCTAAAATGTAATCATAATGTTGGAGAAAAGAAGCGTAAACAGTTTTTAACTGGTAGCTTGACTGGTACCTAATAGCTCTCTGTCACTTAAAAAAAACTTTATGAATTTTAATTTTGAATAATTATCTACTAATTTACTTCTAGCTCGGAATTGACTGCAGAGGCACACAAGGTTTTCAAGTGGTCTATCATGCAGGCACTGACCAGATGAACTCTTTTCATTGCAAGACTAAAGGCTATCACTCATTCTGTTTGTTTTCCCTTTTATGGTAAAATATCAAAAAAGCCCTCCAAATAATTGTAAAATGCTTTTAAACTGAGCTTGGATTTTTTTTTTGGAGAATTTTTAAGGAGTTGTAGAAGAGAATTTTTTTCCCCTCAAGCTCTGCCTTCAACTTGTGTGTAAAGATTTCTTGATTAGTCCTTCAAGAAGTTGAATCCTTATTTCTCAACAACTTTATCCTTGTATCTTGGAGGGACTCGGGGCGGCTGACACACAGCACAAGCTGTCTGAAAACAGAACATAAAATTCATACAGCATATGGATGGCGCTCTATGCAGTCATGCCAGCCACATGACCTTGGAGGTGTCTACGGACAATGATGGCTCTCTGGCTTAGAAATGGAGATGAGCACCAACCCCCAGAGTCGGACACGACTGGACTTAATGTCAGGGTAAAACCTTTACCTTTCTTTACCTATGGACATGTAAAACCTCAACTAACACTCAATTCAAAACAGCGCTCATCAACCGATGGCGGTAAGCTCTATAAACGTGGCCAGGCAGTAAACAATCAAACTGAGAATGGGATAAGTGTAACGTTGTAGCCATGGGAAGAAGGCATGGGAAAAAGTGCAAGGCTGCATAACAAAGACTAGACTACTGCAATGCGCTCTACGTTGGCCTTCCTATGTCGGCGATCTGGAAGCTCAAGCTGGTGCAGAACACTGCCGCCCGGCTCCTGTCTGGCACACCAGCAGGCTGCCATATAACACCTGTTTTGCAGGATCTGCACTGGCTGCCAATTGAGCACCGGATCGCCTTCAAAGTGTTGGTTCTTACCTTTAAGGCCTTGTACGGCCTAGGGCCAGCGTATCTGAGGGACCGCCTCACCCCATATTGCCCTTTGAGATCACTACGGTCCGAGGATGCTGACCTTTTGGAGGTTCCTTCGGCAAAGGTAGCACGGTTGACTTCCACCCGCCGGAGGGCGTTCTCGGTGATAGCCCCCACACTGTGGAACTATCACCGGCCGAAATCCGGGCAATGAAGGACCTGCTCCCGTTTAGACGGGCTTGCAAAACCCATCTATTTAGGCAGGCCTTCGGTGGGTAGGCCCGCGCTTTGCAATTGTGCCACTGCTTATTGTGCTATTACTCTGTTGTGTTCACCTGTTTTTAACCATTTTTTATTGTATTACTGCCTGTTTTATTGTGCCTTCGGCTCTTGTAAGCCGCCGCGAGCCTTCGGGAGTCGGCGACATAGAAATCCGAAATAAAGTAAAGTAAAGTAAAAGATAACCAGGGACTAGGCATTTTCAAAAGCTTGTTTGAATATCCAGGTCTTCAGGTCCCTATGGAAGGAGAACAGTGTGGGGGCCTGCTTAATCTACATGGGGAGGGCATTCCAGAACTGAGGTGCCACCCCTGAGAAGACCCTCTCCCTCATCTCCCAATTCGACTTGGCCTTGCCTTTCACTTATCTATGACATACAGAAATCAATTCTAGCCAAATTCTCATTTCAACACAGACAATATTTCGGGGTGATCTCAGCTTTGAATGAATAAAATTGTGTTAGAAAACTATAGCATTACTACCAACAAGCAAAATCTATGTGAGCAGGAGCTCAGATCTTTTTCACATCTTTGTAAAACATCTCATATACAAGGTGTGTCAAAACCCATGCCCCACAGGCATTTTAGATGATTTAAAGGAGGCCATCATGAGAATTTAGAAACATCAGGGAAAATGTAACCATACTTATGCATGCTTATCTATATATATAAAACTCTTTATGTTGTCGTTAGTAGCTTAAAAACAACAAAAACACTGAACGCAAACACACCAAATTTGGCAACTAAACGTCTCTCAAAGCGAGGTGTGACCAACAACAAGAAAAAAAGAGAAAAAGACCTAAAAACAACTTACTAATCCTAAAAAATGAGAACATGCCACAGCGCATGCGTGGGGGCAAGACAGCTCCTCCTGTGTCAGCCACGGCCGGGAGGCCTCCTGGAGCCAGCCTCGCCTCCTCAATGTCCTGCAAAATTCAAAAGGCCATGCCTGCCTCTCACCTGACCAACGGGGGCGGAGGCAGAACGGCCTGGTGGGGGCCTGCTGCTTCCCCAGCCCAGCCGCGGGGCTTTTTGGCCCCCGGGAAGAGATGGGGGTGGAGGCAGAATGGCCTGGTGGCGGGTGGGGGACTGCTGCTTCCCCGGCCCAGGCGTGGGGCTTTTTGGCCTGCACACCGAGGAAGCCATCCACCATCTACCATCGTCTACCAGGCCAAGGCAAGGAGGTCCCCTGAGCATGCGCAGAGTGCCAGCTCATGGGGAGGATTGGCCCCAGGAGCTGAGCAGGGCTTGATATGGCCAAGGACTCGGATGGAGTGCTTTGGCATTGTTGTCCCTATACAGCAGGCCTGGGCCAACTTGGACCCTCCTTCCTTCCAGGTGCTTTGGACTACAACTCCTCTGAATTCCACCAGCAATGGAATTGAACCAAACTTTGCACATAGAACTCCCATGACCAACAGAAAACACTAGAAAGGGTTTGGTGGGCATTGACCTTTGAGTTTGAGAGTTGTCGTTCACCTACATCCAGAGAGCACTGTGGACTCAAGCAATGTTGGATCTGGACCAAACTTGACATGAATACTCCATATGCCCAAATGTGAACACTGCTGGACTTTGGGGCAAATGGACCTTCACATTTGGGAGTTATAGTTACTGGGATTTATAGTTCATATACCCCACCAATGATAGAATTGGGCGACTTCACACACAGAATACTGTGTTTTCTGGTGGTCTTCGGCAACCCTTCTGACCCCGCCCCCCCAGGTTGAGAAATGCTGCCTTAAGGCCATCCAGTCCAGCTCCCTTCACCAGGGCAAGAAAACATAATCAAAGCCCTCCTGACAAGAGTCATCCAGCCTTAGATATAGAAATAACATTAGAAACCAACACTTTCTCATTACTTTATTTACCAGATCACAGACTGAGTCACAGCAATGCATGGCAGGGCACGGCTAGTAATTTATATAATACATTGTGTATGAGCCATGACTTTTGACACACTCTGTACTAAGTGATGAATTCTTGAGGATGGTCTTGTCAAAACAATTAGAACGGTCACATTCAAAACATGAATGTATTGCAAGAGACTCCATCTCTGCACTGTGTTGCTTAATAGGTTGATCATTTCAATTTGCTAATTTTGTAAGCTAGGATCTGGCAGACCAACAGGTATAGGGCAGAATGGGGTGGTCATGTCAAAACGTGTAAAAGTCAAACACAAATCTAGCAGTCAATGACCCTTTATAAACTTGCTTCTTTAGGACTCCCAGGAAAGACAGACGGGGGAACAATGACCTTTTTGTATGTTAACCACTTGCTTTAAAAAGCCCTCAAACCCGTCCCACCACCCACCAGCCTGTATCACAGCAGGAAACTGATGTAATACATTGGTGTTTGCCAGCAACAAGTTTCAGTTCAACAAATGACCTTTTCAAAAGGCCTCCACCGACTTTCACCTACCCATTTTGGTTTAAAGCCTTTCCATTGGTTTCACCTACCAGGAAAAAAAAACCTACTCTGAAAAAAATATTCCAAAGCCCTACCACTTTGCTTAATAAAATGGCTTTACAATTTTAGGTCAAGTGCAGCAAATAAGCAAATTAATATGTGAAGCAGAATCAGGAATGACACAAACCAATAAAATTCTAAACTTACAGGATCGCTATATAAACAACATTTTAGGCTTATGAATGACTAATCTGCCGCACAACCACGCCACCTCATTTATGTTTCCACACAGCTTAACACAGAACCTTATTGATATAAGTGTATGTATGTATAATTCCCATTCCATCCAAACACATGGCACTGGAATGTAACGTGAAAAACAAACACACATCCCCACCCACACACACACACATATCCACATACACTACGATGTCCACTGAGAATCTGAAGAATGCAAGGACAAATTGGGCCATACTTATTCCTGTCTGTCGGAACAAACAACTGTATTTAGAGCAGGATCCCATAATAACAGCTTTTGAACAGGAAGAGCTTTGATGCTGGATTTAAATTACTCTCCACTAGTCCCAAGGAAGGGAAAGAGGAGACTAAGCCAGATGGTGAAACAGTATAGAGTAGATTGCTCCCAGCTTAAAAAAATACGTATGTTGCATTTTTGGCTGCCATATGTTACATACAGACATATTTGTATCAGATTTTAAAGTGACAATTATATGACATAATATGTTTTCATATCTAAGATATGTATCACCACATAACCTCAAAAGTTCTTGCAGTCCAGGGCGTACCACTAATTTAGGCGCATAATTGGATCTTGATTTAGGCACCTGCAACATGACAGTATGGATGGATACTGTACCTATTGCTGTGGCAAATACAATTTCCATTTCACTACTATTCCTCCCACCAACATTGTACAGGTACTCTATGAGCATTGGATACTAAACCATCAGAGGCTAACCAATGGAGCAGTTCCCATGTAAGTTAGAGAAGCTTCAAGGAGCAACCCTAAAACTGAGAGTGGATTAATTACCAACTATAGTAACACATTTATTGGCTGTCAATGCATAGAAGTAAAAAGGTAAAGGTTCCCTCTGACATAGTTGTGTCCGACTCAGGGGATTGGTGCTCATCTCCATTTCTAAGCCAAAAAGCTGGCATTGTCCATAGACACCTCCAAGGTCATGTGCCCAGCATGGCTGCATGGAGTGCTGTTGCCTTCCCGCAGAAGCAGTACCTATTGATCTACTCACATTTGCATGTTTTCGAACTGCTAGGTTGGCCAAAGCTGGGCTGACCTGCAGGAAGGAACTCACCCTGCTGCCCAGATTCGAACCGCTAAGCTTTCAGCCAGCAAGTCCAGCAGGATCAGCAGTCTAACCCGCTGCTGAGCCACCAGGAGGCCCATGTATAGAAGCCCCTCCAAATGTCCCAAAAATGGTACTCTGAGATTTGACGGAATCGCAATAAATAGAATACGCTGTGATGTGGAGTCAAGAAGGATCTACAAAAATGGAATAAAAAATGGAACTGGCCCCCTTGTGGTCTCGACCACAGAAGGGCGATCAACACCGAGACCAGTGACGGCCCCGAAGACGTTCTCAACTAGGACGTTTTGGAGCTCTCGCTACAAGCGACTGAAGCTCCAAGGGCCCCACTGGTCTTCTACAACGGACAGGAAGGACACTGTGCTGATGGGCCGGGTCTCTCAGCACAGACCTCCAGCTGGAAGTCAGCGGTTCCCGCTTCCTACTGGTGCGGTGGCATCGATGTTCCTGTTGGGACATCCTTGCCTGCCCTCCTTTGATGGTAGAGTGGTGCCTTGATCGGCACCACTGTTGACACTACCCCACCCCCTCCTCTTTCCCCACCCTCTTGTTTTTTCCTTGTGTACTATGTATTATGTTGTCTTGATGTGCCACTGGGCACTCAAACTGTTGTAAACTGCTCTGAGCCTTCGGGGAGTGGCGGTATACAAGTTTGAGGTAATAAATAAATAATTAATTAATAAATAGAGGTATCTGTGAATGGAATTCCTGGAACCTTTGACACCTAAAGGGTAGGAAAGAGCAGGGTGTTTGTTTACCCCAGTTCCATTGCATGTGTCTAAATCTGTACCCAACCCAATCAACAGCTCCCCCAGAATTGTGGACTAATACCCTTTAGATGTGTGGAATGCCAACTCTGCATTGTTCTGTGTACAGTTTTTCCAAAAAAAGAAAAGAAAAAAGAGTTTTACTATTTATAGGTTCTCACTAGTCAGATTTGTCAAGGAAGTGTGAAGCTCCTCACCAGCTGAATCCATGCTTATTAGAAGGTGTGTATTTCTCCAGGAGTGCAGTTAATTTCAAAAGGGAATACTTCTGCAGCAGGTTCATCTGTGCCACGGATTGACAATCAATCTGCAATGATGCTGAGCTTAAGCTTGGCCGATGGGAGCTCTGAAAGCTGTGCCACCTCATTCGATGCCTTTTGGAGAGGGAGAAATGTCAGCAGAAGTTTAATGACACAGACAGGTCAAGGCTGTATATCACAACATGCCATTTACATCTTGGTGATGTAAAGAGGAAACATTTTAGAATTTCTGTATTCCTTTCATAGCGTGCATAACAACAACATATAGAGTAATGGATGGCTAAACCTGCCTGAGTTCACTGTAATCAGACTTTACTGGTAAGAGTTTTTGGCCCTCCAGGTGTTTTGGATTCCAACTCCCACAATTCCTAACACCTGGAGGGCCAAAGTTTGCCCATGCCTGCTTTAGGGTCTTAATAAAATCCCTGTTAACACGAACATAGGCAAAGCAAACTGGATTCTTATCTGCATGTGTTCTTTTTATTTTGTATGTATGTATCTTTGATGTATTCTACTTAGTTAACTATTTATTTAAAAACTAGCCATGTCCTGCCACGCGTTGCTGTGGCAAAAAGGAATTTTTTTGAAGCAAAGGTACCTACCTATTCCTTGCCCCCTTTTTCCCTTCTCCCTTTTCTACTTTCTTCCTTCTCTACCTCTTTCTTTCATTGCTTCCTTCACTCTTTTGTTCCATCCTTCCTTCTCTCCTTCCCTCAACATTTTTCTCCTTCTTCCCTTTTCTCCTTTCTTCCCACCCCGTTTCCTTCATTCTTTCACTTTTTATTTCCTTTCCCCCTTCTTTCCTTCTTTCCCTTTCCTGCCTGTCCTCCCCTTTTTCTTTCCTTTCTCCTTTTTTTCTTCCTTCCTTCCTTTGGTTCCTCTTTCTTTCCTTCCTTCCTTTTCTCCTTCCTTCCTTCCCTCTTTCCTTCTCTCCTTCATTCTTTCCCTCCCTCTTTGTCTCTTTCATTTCTTCCCTCTTTTCCTCCCTGCCTTCTTCTGTCCTTCCTTCCCATCTTCTTTCTTTCATGTCAGGGAGGTCTTGGCTTTAGGGGTGCCTCATGTTGTTTCTCCCTCCTGTTGCTTTCTGCCTGCAGCCTAGGCGCCCGGGGCATCTTCCTCGTTTCCCTTCCCTTGTGCACTATGCCCGCTTCTCCCACCGCCAGCACCATCTTGGGCTCCCTTAGTAGCTTGCAGATAGTGCCCGTCGAGGCCAGAACACATCAATAGCAGGCGGAGTAATTGGCAGTTGGTTGCCATTTATCACTCTGCCATCCGCTATTCATCCTTGGAGGCCAAACAGAGGAAACAGAAGAGACAGAGCAGGACATATTAAATGTTTTGGACTTCAATTCCCAGATTCCTTTCTCATTGTCCAAGGTAGCAGAGGCTTCTGGGAGTTGTAGTCTAGTGTGTGGGAATCACTGTTAGCAGCCGAGCCTCCCTCCTTGGGCTTCATGGAGCCACTTTGGTGGCTCCAGCTGCTGCCGGGGCTTGCTTCAGGAAGCTTCCATGCTCTCCGTGGGGCCAGGCCTTCTCCTTCCTTCCCTCTTCCATGTGTGTGCGCGCGTACCCCACCCCCACCCCTGTATGCTTGCGCAGTGGATTTTTAGGATTTGTAAGTTATATTTAGTTCTTTTGTTGTTTTTATTATTGTTGGTCACACCTTGCAGTGTGAGATGTTATGTTGCCAAATTTGGCGTGATTCCCTTCATTGGTTCTTTTGTTTACTTCAGCCTAACGACGACAGCTGATATATGGATTGTTTAGGAACAACAAAAGGATCAGCTATACAGTCCTGGGGTAAACCGCTTCCCTTATCCCTGTGTTAGACCATATTTACTGACCTGTTAGACCGTGTCAGCGATGCACCCACCCCAGAGTCCCTCCTTTCCTGAAGCCCCGTAGGCTCTTCGGTGTCATTCAGTGAATTTCCCGTGCTGTCCAGATCACTGACTATTGTCCGGTCATTGTCCACATCAAGGAGGATCTGCTTGGGAGATGAAGGGCATGGAGATACTGAGTCTAGAGCCGAGTCTGAGTCTCCTTCATCTGAAAACTTCTCTGACCATTGGTTCACAATTTTCTGCATGCCTTTGACATGGTACAGGATGTCATCGAGTTCAGGGAAAAGGTCTTCATTTTCAAGATCAGCCAAGTCGCCTGTGCTGGAATAGAGAATTGAACCTGGCACGTTGTCGTAAATGCTGAGGCGACTGCACATGGAGCTGGAGGAATTGCGTCTCTTTCCCATATTCAGCTCTTTGGAGCTGTCGGAACTGTTCTCCCTCCTGAGGCTGAGATGTCCATTTCCATGGAAGCTTCCCGTTCTCCAGTTCACAGATGTGCTATTCTGTGAGGGTGCAAAGTTCCCATTGGAGAGAGCTTTGGGAAATGTTCCTGGCTTGTGGTCTTCTGGAATGAAGAAGACAGTGTCTTTTGCAAAGCTCTCCTGGTTTTTAAAGTTCTGCTCTAGGACATCATTGAACGTTGACTGGTTGAAAGGATCAAAGCCTTCCAGGTACATCCCTACTCTTTTGCTGTAGGTGCTGAGGCTGCGTGTCCTCGTAATGGGGCTGGGAGTACTAACGGCACTGCTTGTCTCCGACTGGCTGCTGCTACTGCTGGTTTGGGTGGAATTGGAGACGCTTCTTTTGCGTACCATAGGGACATTGATGTGATTGCCATTCAGGGTCGAAATCTCTACGCAGTTCAGTTGTTTTAATTTCTCTTCATCCACACCCTCTTGCAAGATGGGACCACTGATTATAAGCCCAAGCTTTGAAGGGGATTTGTTTTTCCCATGATGGGAGCTTTTTATTTTTAAACTCTCCATCCTCTTCAGCAGGCTTCTTGTTTTGGACTTGGCATTCTTCTCATTAGCTTTCACACTGAAACTAAAATTTGACAGCTCTTTAGGTGACGGCAAGCTGCTGAAGGAGTCCTCATTTGCCACGAGGTTGCCCGATGAGCCAACGCTAATGACTGAATTGGTCCTAGTTGTCGCTGCTTCACTCTGAGAGGCTCTAGGATGGCTGCTGTTGCTGCTGATACTGTGGACTGACAAGACTTCCTGATGATCACCGGAGTCAGTCAGCATGCTTTCATGACTGGCAGCACTGCTCAGCGAAGGGACTTCTGGGGATGAGGGGCTCACATCCTGCTTAGGAGGGAAAACATCAAATTCCTCAAGCCGGGACCATCTCTTGCTGTCCCTTTGGAAAGTCCATTTGCCACTTATTGCACAAGGCTCGTCCTCATCTGAATCTTCACTCTGCAATGCAACAGGGAACCCACAATAAGATGAAAATAGAATGGCGAGATCACTTGAAAATTAAAGGAAAAACTATTGTCAGTGAACATGATCTCAACCAGCAATGCACTGATGATCTGAACATTTATTTATTTATTTACAACATTTATATGCCACCTTTCTCACCCCAAAGGGGACTCAGAGCAGCTTACAAGTCATATGTAACCACAATACATTATATTATTAGCACTGCACAATATTAGTACCATACATTCCCATATTGTACTATAGCACTATACTGTAATATTACATGTAATATGAAATATATAACTATTATATTGTATTATTATTAGTATTACATTACATTACATTAATAATATTTTAATGTAATACAATGTATATACATTGTATTACATTAAAATATTATTATCAATATTATATGTGTATACAATCTATTAGCACAGCACAATATAAGTATTATATATTACTATATTGTACTATACCACTATACTGCAATGTTATTAGTAATATTACATGTAATATGAAATATATAACTATTATATTGTATTATTATATTGTATTAAATTAAAATATTATCAATATTATATGTGTATACTATATATTATATAATCAGCACAGCACCACATCAGTATTAAATTAATACCATAATATATTGTATTAATATATAAGTCTTATATTAATATATCAGCCTTAAAGGATTCCCCAAGCACATAATATACCTCTTCTTAGTAAGAAAAGAGATAGCATAATTTAGTCAAAGCTATAAAGGTAGAGCTAACTTCAAATGGTTTCTCAATGATTGCATGCCTGTAACATGCCATAATAATTCGACAAATTCACACTTGTCAAATTAGGTCCAATCCCTGGCGTCTGTAGGTAAGACTGAGATGAGAATTCTGTTGGTGATTTGTGTGTGTGTGTGTGTGTGTGTGCCTTCTTTTTGACAAGTGCAAAGGTTTATTCACAATTCCTTTAAATGGTCCAAAACTTCCCTTACAGGCAGCAGTCAAGCCCTGGAAGAGTTGTTGCTTTTGGGAGGAAAACCAGAAAATCAACAAGTAGCTGGTCAGGGCTATACAGGGATGAGAAATAAGGGCACACTCCATTTGTGAGAGCACCCTAATTTCTTTTTCTTGGACAGCCAATATTGCTTGATTCTTCATGGATCACCTCCCAATTCCTCCCAACCAGTCTAGTAAACAATTCCATCCTTGGGGCTTGATGACTACTAGGGCACTAGGAGGGCAAAGAACTACATAGGCTTATACACGACCCTGCTTGTATCTGGCCTGAGTTATACTCCAGAGAGCCACTGTCAGGTAATGCAGATAATACTGAATTAGGCAGACCAATGGTCTGACTTTAAAAGGGCACTTTTCTATGTTCCTGTAGAATGGCTTTACTCAGTGAAGTTCACACCCACATACATGTATAATTATATTTGAACTTATACATCTTCATGTATAAAGAAAACACCTGTTCTTGCCCAATTTTGGAAACTAAGAAGCTGGTTAGCACATGAATGGAATTTCCCTGTGGCATATCTGGAATGTCCTGGTAGGGTGAAGAAAGAATCCTGGCTGAAACCTTGGAAAGTTACTGTCACTGAGAGTTAAAAATACTGAGTTAGGTGAGCCAGTGTGATATAGTTCAGTATAAGACAGTTTCTATGCTGGACTGGAGCATGTTATGGAATGGGGTGTTGGAGGGGAATGAGTATTGAGAAAGAAGCATTTCACAAGCCTTCCCTCAAAGATCTTAAAACCCGAGTAGTGAGTAGCCTAAATACCCCATATCCTATTGGATCTTGGAAGCCAAGCAGGGTCAGCCCTGGTTATTACTTGGATGGGAGACCCCCAATGAATACCAGGTGCTGTAGGCTATATTTCAGAGGAAGTAACTGGCAAAAGCACCTTAGAATATTATTTAAGTAAACCCTATGAAATTCATGAGGTTGCCTTAAGTTGGCAAGTGACACACAACTTCACATAGGGAGATAAATTCTTCAGACGCTTGTCTTAAACATAACCTTCAAAATATCTACAGACCCACTAAGAAAATCCAACAAATGCTGCATTCAGCAAAGGACAAGAGGGATCCTCTCATCTCTGCAGAAGTCTACCATATACCATGAAGCTGTGGACAAGTCTACATAGGGACCACCAAATGTAGTATTGCCCAAACACAAATCAAGAAACATGAAAGTCACTGTAGACTAACTCAACCAGAGAAGTCAGCCATATCAGAGCATCTGATGAACCAACCTGGACATAGCATATTATTCGAAAACACAGGAATGCTGGACCACTCTAACAACTACCATGTCAGGTTACACAGAGAAGTCATTGAAATCCACAATCATGTGGACAATTTCAACAGAAAGGAAAAAACCATGAAAATGAACAAAATCTAGCTACCAGTATTATAAAACAAATAAAGAACACCACTCAAACATAGGGGAACTCCAGATGAGAAACAATCATGGACAGTTAATCATGGACAGTTAAACGCTGGAAGTGAACTAGCCCAGACTGCCCACTTACCCTCAGTGGAAGAGCCACCCGAAGACCCTGAGCGCCGACCGGTGAGCCCTGGGGTCCCATCGGTGTTGCCGGAGTCGTCGCTGGCCGAGCTTGACATCTCGGCCATTCTGCCCCCCCCCCCTGATGCCTGCCGCCGCCGCCGCCGTCCTGGGAGAAGTTGGGGAAGCCTCCTCGAGGAGGCAAGACCCAACATGGAGTGTGTCCTTGGAGACGCCCAGCCTGCCCATGTGCTGGGGCCTCAGGAAGAAACGCTACCTGGAAGTAGTCAACTCCCGGAAGTCCCGCCCTCGGAGGACTCCGCTCCCGGCGTTGACCTGACCAGAGTACAGCGAGGCCCCCGGAAGAGGAGGAGACGCCGCCGGAAGAGGAAGGAAGGCACCCGAGCTGCCCCACAGGCTATGGAATGGAGGCCGGGACCAGCCTCCCGCCAGATTGGCCAAAGGGACCAAGCTCGGAGAATCGATCCCCTTGCTGACGGGTCCAGAACGGAGAGGGCCCCGAAGTCGTTCTTCACCAGGACGTTTTGGAGCTCCTGCTACAAGCAGTCGAAGCTCCGAGGGCCTCACCGGACGATCAATAAAGATGTGAAGGACACTGCGCGGTCAGGCCGGGACTCCCAAACCAGACTCCCATATGGGAGCTCACGGGTTTTAACCCCCACCGGCGCCTTGGCACCGGCGATGGTATTGGGACATCCCTGCCTGCCTCCTTTCGATGGCAGAATGGGGCCTTAAGGGCATCGCCGCGGACACTTCCCTATTTCCTCCCTCCCTCCCCCCCCCTTTTGTTCTTCCCTCTGTGTTTTTTGTATATGTTGTTGTTCTGTTGCTGTAAATCGCCCGGAGCATCTATGATGGAGGGCGATTAACAAATATTAAATTCTATTCTATTCTATTCTATCCCTCAACAAAGGATTCCCCCAGGCAGTAATATGCCATACTTAAAAACTATCAGGCCATTAAATGCTAATCAAGGTGGCCAGTTGAAACATTCACACCTAGCTCCAACAGACAAGAGTTCTTTCTCCCACCCTGGACATTCCACAGATATATAAATCCAATTTTCCTAGTTTCCAAGAGACCTCACAACCACTGAGGATGCCTGCCATAGATGCAGGTGAAACGTCAGGAGAGAATGCTTCTAGAACATGGCCATATAGCCCAAAAAACCTACAACAACCTACTTGTCTTAAACCTTTATTTTCTGTGGCTGGGCAGGAACAGAGTTGCCTACAAAAATGTCTAGCCAGAGGGCCTATAGATTGATAATAATTTGGCTTTTTCTGTTAATTGGCAATGCTATGAATGGCCATTCCCAAAGCAAAAGGCCAAGAACTAGGCTTCATAATGGATTTTAAAGAAAAAGAAGTCAGTCTTAGGAGATAAAATTGGGAATAAATATGGAAGAAAAAACTAAAATACACTTATGTGACAGATCTGAAAGAAAATTGGATAAAAATGGTACACAGATGGCACTTAACACCACAGAAACTTGGGAAATATTATAAAAACATAAACACAAAATGCTGGAAGTGTGGAGAAATAGAAGGATCATACTTCCACATGTGGTGGACGTGCAGTAAGGCAAAAAAAAAACTGGAAAAAGATAGAAAAAATTCAAGAAATATTAGAGATAAAGATACCATTAAATCCAGAAACCTTCTTACTGGGGATACATGAACAAAAAATAGATAAAAATAAGGAAAAACTATTATTTCTGCTAACCACCACAGCAAGGATATGCTATGCAAGACTATGGAAAAGGAAAGAGATACCGGAAGAGAAAGATTGGATGATAAAAACGCAAGATATAAGAAATCTGGATAGACTCACATTCCTGATCTTCAAAAAACAAAGAAAATCATAGGAAAGAAACTAATTGGAACCAAGTCACAGAATACTTAAAAAGAAATAAAATGAAAATATTGATATAAGGAGGAAAATAATATGAAAGAGACTGAAAGAGAAAAAGAGGTTCAGTGGAGAAAGAAGAAAGAGAGAGAAAGCAGGAAAAGGAGAAAACCTCAAAGAAGATACCCGGGAGTCAAAATATTCTATTTTTCCCCCCCTTTCTCTCTCTCTATCTCTCTCTTTCCTTTTCGTTCTCTTCTCTTTCTTTTTATTTTTTTTTCCTTTCAAAGATTTTAATTAATTTTAAGGAAATTTTTTTTGCAGTCCGCAGTCTAGACTGCAAAAAAAGAGGAAAATTTTCAATACAGATTATAAATTTCAAAAAGAAAAAGAAGTCAGTCTTAACAAAAAAGGCATTTGTTTGAAACCTAAAGAAAAATGTTTTCAAACTGGAAGGAACGCTGGCAACAGAAGTAATGCAACCTCTACAGCTACTATTCCAAGCATCTGCAGATGTTCAATTATTCACAGGGCATCCTATTTAGAGCAGTGAAAAACGATGGC
The DNA here is from genome assembly GCA_030556195.1 of Anolis apletophallus. NCBI lineage: Eukaryota > Metazoa > Chordata > Lepidosauria > Squamata > Anolidae > Anolis > Anolis apletophallus. The sequence goes on from JARBWK010000012.1 coordinate 25,029,129, forward strand.
ATGCATAAAATATTCAGCTGGAGCCAGGGCTGAAGGCAGGACTCTGCAGTCTGGATCAATAGTGTTTCTCTCTTTATTTCGCTGACTGCAATTAAGGGCCTTTCTGACTCTTAACTCAGTTTAAAGGGTCTGCTAAGTGTGACTAATGCGGCCAGGAGAGAGACTGCTCCTAATCAATGCCTTCAGGCTTTACCCAGCCTTGCTTTCTTCCCACAACTGGCAGCTGGCAATAAAACAGTCTCTTGAGAAAAGGCCTTTTTAGAATTTACTTCAGGCAAATTTTTACTGCATGGATTTTAAGACGCAGAAGGCAGCTGATACTTCATATGGGGAGACTGCCAACATTACAAAGATAATGGCAGCAGCGGATCAGCTGCAGCGGTTCTTAGAAGACACAGCTGGACTCGATCCCTTCCAGTCCGGCTTCCGTATTGGGCATGGGACGGAGACCGTGCTTGTCGCCATTACAGACCAACTTCGCCGCCAGCTGGACCAGGGTGGATCAGCTCTGCTTGTTTTGTTAGACCTAACAGCAGCGTTTGATACTGTAGACCACGCACTGTTGACCCACCGTTTAGCCGTGTCTGGGGTCGGGGGGACTGCCCTTAAATGGGTGGCCTCCTTCCTCCAGGACCGGGGACAACGTGTGGAGGGGGCGGGGGTCTCTGGGAAACTCCCACTTAATGTGGGGTCCCCCAGGGGCCATCCTCTCCCCCTTATTATTCAACATTTACATGCGCCCCCTGGCCCAGCTGGCCCGCGACTTTGGTCTGGAGTGTTATCAGTACGCTGATGGCACCCAGCTTCTGCTGAGAATGGACGGCAGGCCGGACACCGTACCCGATTGTTTCCATCTATGCCTTGAAGCCGTGACTGGTTGGCTGCATGCCAGCCGGCTGAAGGTGAATCCGTCGAAGACAGAGATCTTGTGGCCCAATCGGCTTGGGCTGGATGAGTGCCGGTTGCCTACCCTGGATGGCGAGCGACTCAGCCCGTCATCCGTTGTTAAGAGCTTGGGTGTTCAACTGGACCTCTTGCTGACCATGGAGACTTAGGTCTCCATGGTCAGCAAGACGTCGTTTTTTCACCTACGACAGGCTAGGCGACTGGCACCCTACCTGTCCAGGGACGACCTGGCCACGGTGATCCAAGCGACGGTCATCTCGAGGCTGGACTATTGTAACGCCCTCTACGTTGGCCTTCCCTTGTCGACAATCCGGAAACTCAAGCTAGTGCAAAATGCCGCTGCTCGCTTGCTGACGGGAGGGCCAGTGAGGGAGCACATTACGCCCATCCTTCGGCAACTGCACTGGCTTCCCATCGAGTACCGAATTGCCTTCAAGGTGTTGGTTTTAACCTTTAAGGCCTTACACGGCCTAGGGCCTGCGTACCTGAGGGACCGCCTTGCTCTGTATATTCCCCCGAGATCACTACGTTCAGAGGAACAGAATCTGTTACTGGTGCCATCAATCCACTCCTGCCATCTGTCCGCAACTAGGCAAAGAGCCTTCTCTGTGGCAGCTCCGGTGTTATGGAACTCCCTCCCAGATGACACCCGAGCCATCCCAGAGCTCATCCCTTTTCGAAGGACCCTCAACCTACTGGCTCGCAGCCATCCAGTAACGGCTTCGAGGCAATGTTGGAAATTATCGGGGACGGATCCCGGCCTGCCCTCCATCCTCAGAATGAGCTGGGTATCATCCGCATATTGGTGACACTCCAGCCCATAACTCCGCACCAGCTGTGCAAGCGGCTGCATGTAGATCTTAAATAACAGAGGGGAAAGGATGGCCCCCTGAGGAACTCCACAAACTAATGAGGAGCCCTCGGAGACCACCTGGCCCCTCCTCACACGCTGAGACCGCTGGTGGAGGAAGGAGGCCAGCCATTTCAAGGCTGCCCCCCTCACTCCAGCCTCTTCAACAAGACAATATAGTTCAAGCCTTTAAAGAGGAAGGCTACGTTACTAACATAACAGCCTTACTTTTTATTTACATGGGAAATAACTCAGTTATCTAAGAAGAATGCAAGAAGAAGTACATGTACTCTATGTTGACAATTTAACTCTAAAACAAAATCAGAAACTAGAACTATCTTCGACTCACAAGGCAAAATGAAGGAATGTGGAGTTAACAGAGAAGATAAGCCCTGGGATCCCCTAATTGAATGGGTAAAAATCTTCACTACATCACTCTCTCCTACTCAGCAATATTTCGTTTGCTTACATTTGAGAATTAAAGGTTTCCACATAGTTCAGTTGAAAATTTAATCAGTTGAAATCAATTAAATAAACACTGTCTCTAAAAATTTAGCCACTTCCTTACTAATTAAATTTGTTTTGACTAATCTATTGTCTTTCCCTTATACTACAATCCTTCTTTACAGCAGGATTCACTAAAGAGAACAGTTGACATTATTGAAATCTACCAATGGTTGTAATGTGTTGTTTTTATCTTTACTGATGTTGTCACTGTTTAATATGTGATGTAATTTTACCTCTATTTTAATGTGTTATGGAACTTGTATGTGCTTCTGCAAGCCGCCTGGGGTCCTTCTGGGAGATGGTGGTGGGGTATAAATAAGTTGTTGTTGTTGTTGTTGTTATCTATCTAGATCAGTGGTTCCCAAACATTTTTGACAAAAGAGAACTTCTCTTTTGACATAAGAGAACTTTTTTGACATAAGAGCCTTTTCAGTCACCACCCTGACACTATGGAATGCATTGCCAGACCATGTCCGGGCCATGGCGGAGCTCATCCCATTCCGGAGGCTTGTAAAACTGTTCTGTTTAGGCTCGCCTTTGACTGAAGCCCCTGGACACTGAAATCGTCTGCTATTACTGTGGTAACTGAGCCTATGGCTCAGGTTGCAACTCGGAGTAGTGAGATCTGGGTTGGCTTGTTGTTTTAAGGGCATCTGATCGCGACAATTACTGTTGTTGCACTATTTGCAACTTTTATCCTGCTGTTATTATGATGTATTACAGTTTTATTGTATTTTTAATATGTATGTGAACCGCCCCGAGCCGGCCGGGAAGGGCGGAATATAAGACTGAACAAATAAATAAATAAATAAACTTGACCAGGGACCACTTTGACCATGGACCACTCTCCAATATTAGTACCAAAAGGGTTACGAATCAGTATTTATTCATTATTTTATTTACATCATGTATATTCCGCCCTTCTCACCCCGCAGGGGACTCAGTGCGGATCACAATGCAATATACAGGCAAACAGTCAATACCATAGACATATAACATATATAGACAGACAACAAGCTACACAATTGGTCGAGAGCTCACCCCGACCCAGGCAGGCCTCAAACTCATGGCCTTCTGGTCAGTAGATATTTTATGCAGCTGACTCCCAACCAGCTGCACCCCATTCCCGGTCAACTTTATAGTTTTTTTAAAAGCCAACTTTAGATTCAGTATGGGGTTCTGATTCAGAAAATTGCATTGGATAGACCAGATCGGCTGTAGTTTCTGATTCAGAACATATGCCATGGTCAGAGACAGGAAAGAAGTGGCAGGCAGTGTGAAAGGAGTGGAAATAAAATAAAGAGTAAGGAGGTTTGCGGACCAGATTTTTGTCCTCGCAGCCCACTGGTGGTCTATGCCCCACAGGTTAAGAACCACTGAGCTAGATGAAACATGGTTGTTGCAAAATTGTGTACGTTTTCTCAATATCTGAAGAGTTATGGAAGCCAAGAAAACAAAAACGAACTGAAATGGTTTGCTCTAAATCAAAGAGAAGTAAACTCAAAGAAGTCTATACAATGTCGCCCCCCTGTGGGCCATGGCCCTTGACCTCCCTGATAAACCACACAAGGGCAAGGGTACAACCGGGTTTTATTGTGCAGGAAACATTAGAAAGCTTGGGGGCGTTTAAAGTAGCAAGCAAGGTCTACAGATGATTATAATCCTGTAGCTCGGACCACAAGCCGGATGCTAGTAGCAAGAGAGGGAGTCTTTAGCCAAGCCCTCTCCGGTTCAGCAAACGTTGCAGCTCGGAAAGCACAGAGTTCAAAGGCAGTATAGTCTCTCAGGAGTCGTAGTAGAACCAAGTGCCCTCAGGCCGCTGATCACGGCAGCCCGGTGAGGAAAGGCTGGCAAACGGGACTTCATGCTGGTCACTGCCTAGCCCCTAGCGATTACCCCAGCCAAAGCAAGAAGACTGGGAAAGCTGGCTTTCATGCATGAGTCTTTTCCCCAGGGAATCCCAGCTGCAGTTGGCTGCCGGGGATGCAGGAAGTAGCAAACAAAGAGTCTCTTAGAAGTTGCAGCCGATGCAAGGTGGCTGCGTTGGCCCCTACAATGGGACAGGTCTCTCAAGGGAATTCTCGCCATAGGCAGGATCAGCTGTAGCAACTCACTGCAGGTCCTGAAGAATCCCTGCCGGGGCAAGGAAGCAGGAAGCAGGAAGCAGTGCTTACTGTAGCAAGAGTCCAGAAACCCTGAAAGGATCCCTGCAAAGGCAGGAAGGCAGGAGCAGTTTTTCCATAGCTTCGAGTCCACGAACCTCGAGGGATTCCTGGCTGGGACACGGGAGCAGGTACGAGGTTTTAGTAACAGAGAGTCCAACCGCAGAGATGACCTCAGGCTTCCCTCTCCGGTTCCAACGGTGACCTGGAGTGCAGGCTAGGCACGGGCAAGCCGTAGATGAAGCAGGGTCCTGGCACAGTGGAGCAGAGACGAACCGGCTCGGAGCTGGCTGGCTGGCTTTCCCTGGGAGGGAAGGCCCCAGCGGCCGTTCCCTTAGTCCAGTGCTGTCCAACTTCTACGGGGTCCAGGGCCGGATAAAAGGTCACTGATGACCTAGGGGGCCGCTCGGCCCCGCCCCCAGGCCCCGCCCCCAACCCCAGGCCCCGCCCCCTCCTAAACGGCCAAAAAAGGGCAGAAGGCGGCGCCAAGAGCAGCGCGTCACAGGCCTGGCGTGACGCGCTGCCCCTTGGCACCGCCTACTCCTCCTTTTCGGCGCCCCCTCCCTTCCTAGGGCGGAGGGGGGGCGCCGAAAAGGAGGAGTAGGCGGCGCCAAGGGGCAGCGCGTCACGCCAGGCCTGTGACGCGCTGCTCTTGACGCCGCCTTCTGCCCTTTTTCGGCGGCTCCCGCCCTAGGTAGGGAGGGGGCACCGAAAAGGAGGAGGAGCTAGCTCTCTTCCTCCTCCCTGCCCCGCCTCCCTCCCCGGCCGCCATTTAAAAAAAAAAAATTCGATTTTTTTTTCAAATTTAAAAATGGCGGCTGAGGGCATAGGTGGGGCCGTGTCCAACAGGCTACGGGGCCGGATCCGGCCCCGGGGCCGCCAGTTGGACAGCCCTGCCTTAGTCCATCTTGAATGCGATGTTGGTAAGAGACAAAGACTGAAGGGTGCACTGAGCAATTATAGCATTCTGAGAGTGCGTCGGACGTCAAAACCCGTGATGGATGTTTCTTAGCATGTTGACATGATCTCAGGCCTCTTGGAATGCGGGTCTCATTACCGGGGCCCACCTGGCTCAAGGGAGGCATTCTCTCAGTTGCTTTCACTATCAGCCGCCGGAGCAACCCGGCCTTGGAGGCCCTGTTATGATTATCTTTCCTTAGGTTCACACAGGCCAAGCCCGAAAGGCTTGCACACAGTTCATGAGCAGGGCAAGCTATTGCAGGATGTAAGTTTCGATTTCCTAGGCTGGAATGTCGCGCAGGCCCAGATGCTGTCTGAGGCTGCCGCCGCTTAGGCCAAAACGCTGCCTGAAGCTGCTGGAGTGTAACATACAATACTTTTCCTTTTCTCCATGGTGAATCCTATGACTGATGGTGACTTGATGGTTTCAAGGTCTTTTCATATTACACAATTACAGTGCTATGATTCCACTTCAACTGCCATAGCTCCACTTTAAGAGAATCCTGGGATTTGTAGTTTAGGGAGGGTTCTCTGGCTGAGAATTCTTGGCACTTCGCCCTATACTGCAAATTCCAAAATCCCATAGGATAAAACTACAACAGTCAAAGTGAAGTGAAAGGGTCTCATTGCTTAGTAGCCAGAAGGTTCGCCTGGTGGGACAAGGTGATCATATCAGAATGCAAATGTTGCAAAAGAGAAATGCACATGATACAAAATATACTACGGTGGGAAGTTCTTTTACTCCTTCCTGTTCAAGTGGCTCATCATGCATTATCAGATGGTGGAAATACCCCAGCACAAGGCTCTTACTTCTAAAGCTGTCACAATTCCTGTAAAATGCAGGTCAGCCTGCATTTGACAGGTGGATACTGCCAATTTTTAATATTTCCCCATTAATAGCAGACAAACCCCTTAGCATGTTAGAACAACCAAAATACCCTGAAGACAACAGTTGCAAGCCAAGCAGAGTCACAAAATGGAGTTCAACCTCCAAGGAATTTCAGGTGCTGTAGGCAATGGTCAGAGGAAGGCAATGGCATGCCAACTCTGAGTACTCCTTGTCTAAGAAAGCCCTATGAAATGCATAGCAATGCCATAAATTGACAGGCAATTTAATGGTACATTACGTCCCTGCTTCTTCTGCCAAGGAAGAAAACTCAGTATGCATTAGTAGCATAGTGTATAAATAAATACCCTTTATAATGGAAAATTTCACCAAGGTCTATTCTAATTTTGTAGCAAATGCCTACTTATACGAGCATCAGAATTTTCAATTAGAAGCAATGAATGCTATCAGTATAACTGGCCTCCAAACCCTCAGCTCCCATTCAGTGCACAGATAGTAAGTATGAGCCAGTACAGCAGGCATGGGCAAGCTTTCTAACTTGGAGGCTGCATGGCAGGCTGGAGCAGGGCGGGCAGGAAGGGTGTTCTCCCCATGTCCCTTTGCTGTCCTTTCCTAACCTTCCTCTTCTCTTTTGGAGGCAGAAAGTGAAGGAAACGTTTGGATTCCAAAAGCCTTGGTCAGGATGAGATGGTGGATGGAAGAGAAAAATTGTATCCATTAGACTCTGTCTTGCCTACTCCTGATATAGAATCCTAGAGTTGGAAGACACAACTCTAAGGGCCATCCAGTTCAACTCCCTGCCATGCAAGAAGGCACAATCAAAACACTCCCAATAGACCGCCTTTGCGGAAAAGCCTCCAGAGAAGGAGACTCCACCACACTCCTAGGCAGCCTACGCCACTCTCCAACAGCTCTTACTCTCAGGAAGTTCTTCCTAACCTTTTCAGTTGAATCTCTTTCCCTGCCATTTGAATCCATTGCTTCCTTGTGCCCTGCTAGAGCAGCAGAAAGTCAGTTTTCTCCCTCCTCCTCAATGGGACGCCCTTTCAAATCTTGAAACATGATTCCCATGTTCCCTCTCAATTGTCTCTTCTCCCAGTGAATCATCCCCCAGGAGGAAAGGAGGGAGGAAAGAGAGAAGGAAGGAAAGCCAAATAGGAAGGAAGGAAGACCTTCAAAAAACAACTGAAAACCTGGCTTTTCCGCTGTGCCTTCGGAGAGTAGCTATTTAAGCTCTATGATTGTTTCTCCTCAATGCCCCCGTGCTTGGATTCCATCCCCCCTCCCCTATAAATGATGCTTTTCCCTGTAAGGATGCTATTCCGCTTATCTCACCCTGTGATTTCAACATTTTATATGTTGCTAGTGGCCCTCCCTGTCTCTGTGATTTTGATACCATTTTGTATATTGCTTTGTATGTATTTTTTGTATGTATTTTTGTTGTGTTTATTACTGATGTTTTGATTTGATTTTATTGTTATTTGTTGTTTGGGCTTGGCCTCATGTGAGCCGCCCCGAGTTCCCATTGGGGAGATGGGGGCGGGTTATAAATAAAGTTTATTAGTATTGTTATTATTATTAAGGAAGGAAGGAGAAAGAGAGGGAAGGAGGAAGGAAAGAAGGAAGGAAACACAAAAGGGTGGAAGGGAAGGAAAAAGGGATGGGGAGAAAGAGGGAAGGAGGGAGGAAGGAAAGAGAGAGAGAGAGAGAAGGTAGGAAGGATAGGATGGTGTGAGAGAGAAGGGCCTGAGAAAAGCGCCCAAGGGACCGCATCCAGCCCCCAGGCCTGGGTTTGCCCATACCTGCAATAAGCATTGTTGATGTAATCCAGGATCATTAAAATGAATGGTGCTTTTGCCCCAGACTCCAATAAGTAAATCACGCCCTTCATTCTATGGAACATGATCAATGATTACCAAATACCTCAAAGGAAAGGAGCAGAAATGTGACCCAGCTTTGAGGCATTTAGATTTTGATGGGCATTTAGATTTACTCAAAGACTGAGTAAATACTGTTGGGTGTCTTGTAAACAGCACAGCGGAGTTACAACTCACTTATTTCATTTTTTTATGGTAAAGGTGGCCAGCATGTACCTTCAGCAATTAAAGTTTTTAATGCTAAGATCTTGCCTCAAATGTTATATGGAGCACAACTGTGTGCATTTAAAAATGTTAAGGCGTTAGAAACCATCCAGACAAAATTCCTAAGAAGCTTCCTTAGCCTCCCAAGCTGTGTGCCTAATGTAATTTTACTTCTAGAGACAGGTCAGATCTCTGTTAAGACTCGGATCTGGATCTATAAACTAAATCTTTGGTTAAAACTAATGTTTCTGCCTAAAGGTTTGGCCCCATTGACCCTCAGTGATCCATTCCAATCAAGGTGGAAAAAGATAGTTCATGAGAAAATCCTCAACCTTGGATTTTCAGTTAATACCATTCTGACCATGGGCTATACCAGGGCTGTCCAACTTCTTCGGGCCCAAGGGCCGGAATTCAGGTGACGGATCACTTTGGGAGCTGGAGTGGAGGGCGTGGCCACTCGCGGGGGCGTGGCCGCAGCAGGGCCTAGCCGCTCGTGGGGGCGGGGCCACTCCCGCCCTGGCGTGCATGCCCAGCGTCCTGCGCGGCCCGCCCCTTTTCGGTGGGGTGACGTCAGGCACCACGGCTGACGTCACCCAGCCCCGCCGAAAAGGGGAGGGTCGCGCAAGACGCTGGGCATGCGTGCCAGGGCGGGAGGCGGGCTGGGGATTCCTGAAGGAAGGTAAGCCCGGGGCTTACCTTCCTTCAGGAGCGGCCGCTGCAAGAGCTAGGGACACGGCGGAGGGCGGCTCGCCGATCCCGCCCTGGTGCGCAAGCCCGCGAGTGGCCCTGCGCGAGCGAGGAACAGGCGGGGGGGAAGTCCCGCCCCTAAGGGCATCTGAAGTGGCTTCCCTCCACCTCCTCCTCACTCGCGCCGGGGCCCCCTCCTGCCCCCCCCCCGAGGACGAAATTTTTTGGAATTTTTTTCCCAATTTTTTTTTTAAAAAATAAACACTGATGTCTTGCAGGGGTTAGGGGGCATAGGGAAGGGGCTCGGGGGTCGTGTACGGCCCCCGGGCCACCTGTTGGACAGCCCTGGTATAGTGGTTTGAGTGTTAACCTCCAAGAGGCCAAGGTTCAGATCCCTGGTCAGCCACGGAAACCTACTGGATGATCTTATTCAAGTCACACACTCTGAGCCTTAGAGGAAAATAATGGCAAACCTCCTCTGAATAAATCATACCAAAAATCCTTCAAGTTGATACTATATATTGGAGTCAACTTGTTCCCAGTGGCACAATGGGTTAAACCCTTGTGCCAGCAGGACAGCTGACTGAAAGCTCAGAGGTTCAAATCCAGAGAGTGTGGTGAGCTCCCATCTGTCAGCTCCAGCTTCTCATGCGGGGACAGGGTGGTAAAACATTCGGGTGTCCCCTGAGCCATGTCCTTGCAGATGGCCAGTTCTCTCAAACCAAAAGTGACTTGCAGTTCCTCAACGTGGAAAAAAAACCTTGAAGGCATAAAATAACTCTCAAACTAGTGTCCCTAGCCTCTGCCACATTTTAGATGTTGCAGACAGGTTCAGAGAGAGTCATGTGATATCTGGCATGCACCTAACAGATGAAAGAGGGACTACGGCGGAGGGGGGCTCGCGGATCCCGCCCTGGCGCGCAAGCCGCCCTGCGCGAGCGAGGAACAGGCGGGGGAAGTTCCGCCCCTAGGGCATCTGACGTGGCTTCCCTCCACCTCCTCCTCATTCGCGCCGGCCCCGCCCCTCCTGCCCCGAGGACAAATTTTTTGGGAATTTTTTTTTCAAAAAAAATTTAAAAAATAAAAATTGATGTCTTGCAGGGGGTTAGGGGGCCGTAGGGAAGGGGCTCCTGTTGGACAGCCCTGGGCTATTCAAAAGCCAAAGAAAACATACGACAGCGTATTTGGGGCACAGAGCTGCAAAGCTACCTAAACACAGCCTCTACTCTTCCAATATTTAAAGATAACGGAAGGGCGCTGCTTCCTGCAGAGTACTTAGGCAACCTAACCATCCCTAAACATAGGAAGGCGTTCTCTTTGGCTAAATTCAATGTACTCCCTTCTGCTGTATTGGAGGGAAGATACAACGAAGTACCATACAATGAACGCCTATGTCCCTGTGAGGCAGAGACACTGGAAACTGTGGAGCACGTTTTGTTGTACTGCTCTTTTTACCGTGACCTTCGTAAACATTTTATAAATCCAATTTTAGAAAGTCTACCAGGGAGATCTGCAAGGTTTTATATAGATTATCTCTTGTCTGACCAACACCCCAAGGTCACTGTTAGGGTTGCCAGCTTCTGTGCAGCAGCAATAGCTTGTCGGTGCAAGATGCTGTCACAGTCTTAGAAAGTTTTAATATTTATTTCAGTTTTATCATTGTCATTTTAGCATTTAAATGTTTAATACCATTTTAACTATCTTATTCAATATTGGGTTTTAAACTTTGTCTGTGTGTACCCTGACGTCTGTACATTTGTGTACATGTGTTTGTACATGTATGTGTACCCTAATGTTTGCACATGCTGATGTTTGTACATTTTTATGCTGGTCATTGACCGTAATAAATCTTGTAACATATATTGTAACATATAGTCTTGTAAACAGCTAATCTTCCCAACCCAAAAGAATTGCTTTACCACATTTATGCACTGCTTTTGACACAAAATAATAATAATAATAATAATAAGCACTAAGTTGCTTAGTGCATACTTGGATTCCACCATCTCTTGTGGGAGGGAAACATGACTTCGTTCCATGTCTCTTAACTGGCAAATAAGAATGCACAGGAATTTTCTATTATTCATCAATTAACAGTATTCAATGAGATGATCAATTATGCAAAATTTTATTTCAGTGGAACTTATTCAGGAACTTTACTCATTCAGTGTTATTATGTCAGATGGCTGCTAACATTTCTCACTTGGTCTGTGGCTCACAGTGGATCCCCAGGGCTTGCTTGATTCAAATCATCAAATGAGTCCTTACTTTATTTAAAGAATGCCTTTTTCCCTAGACATAAATCATTTTTTTGAAAACTAATATCTATTTACCAAATAGGATGCCTTTCTAGATCACGTTCTTGTAAATTCGTTTAGGTTTTCAGCCTGAGGTTAAAGCCCTATCTATACCTGTGAGGGAATAAATCTTCCTAAGATCAATAACAACTGCTTCCAAGGAAGAAGATAAAGCTCCATGATGGAAGATAGATGATCAAAGCATTTCATCCACATTTTTGAGCGTAGTGATAAATTTATTGAAGGCACTTACCCGTTTCCTATGTTGACTGATTTCTAGCTTCATCACTGCACATTTGTTTAGAGTATTCAGCCGTCTATGGAGGAAAAACCATACAAGATCAACAGTCAACGTGCCATTCTGTGATACTCATGATTTTGCTGCAGAAGCTCTCACTAAGCCTATTTACATACAAATGACCAAATAGGAAGTCTCAAAAATAGTGCTTACGTTTATTGAATACCGCATCCCACCAGCTGGTTTTGTCAAGTGGGTGGGATGCAAATGTAGAAACATGAAAACAAACTTTCCTAATCCAGTTTCTTATGAGTTGGGGCCATAAAGTAAAATTTGTTCAGTTGGAGAATAACAAGTTTGAGGTAACTAGTTTTGTGTTATTCAAGTGGAAAACTACCAAGGTCTTCCAGGGACTGAACTTCCTTGGAATGCTGCAATCTCTGAGAAATGAAGAGCAAAATATTTTGGAACAAACCTTTCACATCTAACACAGTTTCATATGTTACTGTGCAGAAATTTTAAAAAACAACAACGAAGTGATAATAATTCCTTAATACTATGCCATTTTATGTGTATATGTGCCTTTAAGTCACCTGTCAACTTATGGAAACCCCATTAATTTCATAGGGTCTTCTTAGGAAATGCTCAAGGCGTTTTTATCAGTTCCTTTAAGTACTAATGAGGGCTGGCCCTGCTTAGCTTTCATGATCAGATAGGAAATTCACTCACATACAATTTTTATTTATACTGAAGTTCTATACATTTTTGCTCATACTGCATCATGGATAACACTGTACATAACACTATATATTACTGATCATATACATCTGAGGAAACAGGCTTAGTTGATGAAAGCTTATGCTATTTATTTATTTTATTTACAGTGTTTTACCCCGCCCTTCTCAACCCCTGAGGGAGGACTCAGAGAATCTAACAAGGCAATCCAATGCCTCAATCAATACAATATAAATCATGAATACAAGTTAAACAATAGCAGTAAGATTAAACAATAATCAACAGCAATTAAATCAGAACAATACTCCATTCACACTTTCGAATTGATAACAATAAGCCATATCCTCAAATCTGTCGCCAACACTAATCCATTCCAGTCAGATGTTGCTTAAGCTATTGTACAAAGGCCTGGTCCCAAAACCAAGATTGTAGCTTCTTTCTAAATGCCAGGAGGGATGGGGACGAGCGTATTTCACTTGGAAGCGCATTCCACAGATGGGGGGGCCACAGCCAAGAAGGCCTTGTCCCCTGTCTCGGCCAGTTGCATTTGAGATGCTGGCGGGAGAGAGAGTAGGACCTCCCTGGAAGATCTTAAATTGCGGGAAGGGACATAAGGGCAGATGTGCTCCGACAAGTAAGCTGGGCCAGAACCGTATAGAGCTTTGTAGGTCAGAACCAGCACTTTGAATTGAGCTTGGAAGTGAACAGGCAGCCAATGGAGCTGACGCAACAGGGGAGTGGTGTGCTCCCTGTATGTAGCTCCTGTTAGTAATCTGGCTGCCGCCCGTTGGACTAACTGCAGTTTCCGAACCATCTTCAAAGGCAGCACCACGTAGAGTGCATTGAAGTAATCTATACGGCATGTGACCAGAGCGTGGACAACCGTAGCCAAATCAGAGGTACAGGCACAGCTGGCGCACAAGTCTTAATTATGCAAAAGCTCCCCTGGCCACCGCCGAAACCTGGGGTTACAGGCTCAGCGATGAATCATATATACAGATACAACTATAACTACAGCAGGAGTAAAACTGATCTTTATTCACATTTTTGAACAGTGAACATGTGCACAGCTAATGTGCACAGCTATTCGCACACATATCCCATGTGTATCCAAAATGGATACTGTATATGCATATAGATAGCAGGATGCTCACACAACATAATATGGATAGTCCTCTGGTCACACTCCATTGTGTTCTTAAACTAGCGTATTCCAATAACTTACGTATCTTAATGTAACTTGTTCCTATCATCTATAAACAAATGAGCGCACCCAGATCTGAACCCATGATTCTGGGTCAATATGATGGCAAGGGGAAAGGAAAAGGAGAAAAGAGAACGGAGAACAACATCTCTCCACATTTGCAGTTTTGATTTTTCATCAATTGGATTAAATAGCTCTCTCTAGGCATCTTTAGTGCCTTCCGTGTTGTGGTCAATGTCTTCCAACCATGCTGGAAGACCTAGAGATTTCTAGAATGAACATTTCTCTAGGAACCTGTAGGTCCTCAACTGTAAGACTACAGTCTGTTTCCAGTGGAAGGTGGCCATAGAGTCATGTTGGAAATTCCTAGAAAGGGTTTCTCTCGGCTTAAAAAAAAAAGCTATGTCTTTATTCACATTTTTTCACTTTCACAGGGATCTTGTGGCCTGTCTGGAAAATGTGGAGGTCTGACTGTACTCTGGAGGAGGTCACTTTGCATTCTGGAAAAGGGCATGGTTAGCTGGCACCCAACAAAGCAAACTCCAACACAGCAATGTTTTGTTGCAGGGCCTTACTACACCAATATAATTTTGCCAGGGACTACATTTAAATGACGAGAAAGACTAATTGTAAGCAGAGGTGAAAAGAATGTACTATGTGTGCATTTGTGTGAGTTGTGAGAGTGTTATTGTTTCCTTGACCATATTGGAAAAGAAGGAAAATTCTTTCAACCAGAAAATTTGTTTACACGATACAACCTACTGCTGATTTCTTTCATTATTTTCCAAGTTTACCAAGCTGAAACTGCAAAGAGGAAAACTAATTTTCCACTCATCCGGTGCCTATTCTGTTCTTTTCTGTGTGTAATATACTGTAATTACTTTCATTATAGCCCCAGGACAGCTCTTATAATCTTTCCAAAAGAAAGAAAATAAAAATGCTCCCCTCCACCACAGTTGTATAGTTTCTCTCAGTCTTTTTTCACTGTTGCAAACCACACAAGAATTAAACTGGTGTGATTTCTAGGACAGATGCTTTTATTAAAGCATACTTTTATTAAAGCATACTTTTGACAAAATATACATTTAACATGTAAGACGAATGTCCATTCTAGGCATATACATGTAAATAACAATATCCTACAGCCGGTTTAGTGGGTGACGATGGGAATCTTTCAAATAACTTCAGAAGAGGCAACGTTTTAGGTCAGAAGAGAGAAGTCCAACCTAGCTCAACATCAATATTATTCAATATAAAATAGAAATACTACCTGAAAGAAGCATCACTTAGAATCATACGTAGCTAATTTGGTTTAATTGTACTAAAGAGATTGGATTTATTTTCATTTCATCAGTTTGATTTCACATTTAACTGCATTAGGTTCAATGTCTGAATTCAAACAAATTCCAATTAGTCTTAGCTGAGGTTTAATAAAGGTTGTAGTTTAGGAAGCTAGCATGTTTCCTTAAACTACAATTATAACTAATCACAGTTTAGGACCCGGACATCACAACAGAAGATGGTTAAGAAAAGAATGGATAAAGGCTTCCACTATTTTCCTTCAGGCTCTATGACAGATTTGTGGTTTTTCTTGCTTCTTTATAAGAAAATACAATGGTATACACAGAAAGGTTTGCAGGAGCTGGACACTAGAAAGTCTTCACCAGGCACCTTTGGCAGTTATAAACATGTATGTGCAGAACTGGAAAAGATCACTTTTCTGAATGGTAACTTGAAGAATCCTCCTCCAAAAAGTAACTTTTCCATGTTCAGGAAATGAATAACTGAAACATGAGACCTTACGTCAGGGGTGCTCATTAGGTAGCTCGAGATCTACTAGTAGATCTTTGGCCCTCTTCCAGGTGATCTTCGGGCCTCATCAGCCGGATGGGGCGCTCCTGCCATGCACGCGCTCACCCTGCGCGCATGCGCGCTCCTGCTGCTGGCTTCCGCTCTCGCAGTGCTTCTTTCGCCTGCAAGGCATTGCAGGAAGAGGGAAGCACGAGGCGGGGCCTCTGGAGGGAGCGCCCTGTCTCTCTCTCGTCCAGAAGCAGCTGTGCTGCCTGTTGCCGGCGAGACAGGCAGGGCGGAGCGCTCCCTCTGGATGCCCCACCTAGTGTTTTCTCCTTCCTGCAATGCCCCGAAGGCGGAAGAAGTGCTGCGCGGGCGGAAAACAGCAGCAGGAGCACATGCGGTGGCAAGAGTGGGAGCGCGCAGGAGCGCGCAGGAGCGCACGGCGGCAGGGGCAGGTAGATCTTTTGGACTTGGTTGCTTTAAGAGTAACTCGCATGCTGAAAAAGTGTGAGCACCCCTGCCTTACGTCATCTGATTACAGGAGTAAGTATATAGCAAAGCTCCTGTAACTGTGGAATCCATATCTATGGTTTCACTTATCAGTACCTGGAGAAAAATTGTGTCAAGGAATTTGTTAGGTCCTCCCTCAGAAGTTATTACAGAGTTGCACTGGAAGGGACTACTGAATTCATGGATAGAATATCTAAGTACTCTATTGCAACTGTATGTTATGCTGAGACTGGAAATCAGGTGATTTAAAGGTATTCGGTTACATTCATGGTATGACAATGAGATACCACTACTGGACCGCTGGTTGAGAACTGTTATTATATCTGGGCTCTGCTAGTCCATGTTATAGCCCAGTTACCATCACTGGCCACCCAACCAGCGCATATAACTTTGTGAACTTTAGTTGGCTTCTGTAACTCAATGTCGATGTTTTATGTTCAGATTTTATGTCATTATATAATAATTTTTGTTTGATTACGTTTTGTTTAATTTATTGATGTTAGGTTCTAATATGGTTTTCATATCTGGGTTTTTTCTGGGATTATTAAGTCGGTACTTGTTTGTTCTATGGAGGCATTGAATGTTTGCCTTTTGTATGCTGGAATCCACCCTGAGTCCCCTGGGGAGATAGGGCAGAATATAAATAAATAAATAAAATTATTATTATTATTATTAGAAACACAACAAGATAAGTCCTCAGCAAACAAGATCATTCTGCTGGCTGTTGTATTGGATCACACGTCGGACACTTCCCAAGTGTCTAGGATTGTGTGATGTATCGGCAAATAATGCGTGCAGATCCCAGTTAGGTGGCCTTCTGCAGCTGGCAGCTGGTAATTCTGTCAGCACCGATTGTATTTAAGTGCAGGCCAAGGTCTTTAGGCACTGCACCCAGTGTGCTGATCACCACTGGGACCACCTTTACTGACTTATGCCAGAGTCTTTGCAGTTCGATCTTTAAATCCTTGTATCGTGTCAGCTTTTCCAATTGTTTCTCTTCAATCCTGCTGTCGCCTGGGATTGCAAAATCAACAATCCATATTTTGTTTTTCAACACGATTGTTAGGTCAGGAGTATTGTGCTCCAAAACTCTTGTCTGTCTGAATTTGGAAGTCCCAGAGTAGTTGGATGTATTCATTGTTGTTGTTGATTATTATTATTATTATTATTATTATTATGTATCTGCAGTCTAGGCAGGAATATATCATCACCGATATGGGGATCTCACTGTATTTATATCTCACAAAGTCCTACATACTAACCAACACAGGAATTCTTGGTACAACTGTTTACTTTTTAACTTGAAAGGATCAAAAGGGACAGAAAGTATCCTGGAGGGAAATGTCTTCTGATAGTACAACCTGTTGCATGTAACAGCCCACCACTCTGATCTGTCATATTTTCAGACAGCCTGATAAGAATGTCTTTCATTTCATATCTGTAGGCCACTTCATTCAAGTGATTCCATTTCTATGGGAGCTTGTTCTGAGAATCCAAACATATCCGTGTGATTCACAGAAGTGGTGGGAATCCTATTGTTGCTGGATTGCAACTCACTACATTCATCAACATTGGCTGACCTGACTAGTGTGAATGGAATTTGTAGTCCAATATCTGAAGAGCTGCAGAATTCTCACACACTGAGAGAGAGAAAAAAATATAAGCCTCCTCCCTCTCAAACTTCACAGCAAATACATTATTATGGATTAACTTTAAGTGACAGTTAAAATATGAGTAAGATTATTTGTATATTCTTCTTTTTAAAAAAGATCTCACATATATAGTTTGAATCGTGAGATTTGTTTTACATAAACATTCATAACATTGGTCTCTCTATTCAGTGTTATCTAGTTTCAACCTGTGCATTTAACCGACCCACTACTCTGAAAACACATTTCCAGCCAGCCCTGATAAGAATGTCTTTGATTTCAAGAAGATTATCTGCAAGCCCCCTTCTTTCAAAGAGGACCCTTTGGCAGCTGAGGCAGATAAAGTGTGCAGACGGTGAAAACCATTTTTCCACTGTGGTATCTTTAAAAATAAAATTCATACACTATCACACTTCACAGAAAGGCAAGATATTTTTTTCGGTAGGACTAAACAAAAGAAGCATTTAGAAGGAAAGATGAATGCAAAATATTATGGAAGGTTTCCCCATTGAAAAAGTGTTATGGGTACTAACACAATCTAATTTATGTTCATCTACTTAGAAGGAAGCACTGCTGACATAAATGGGACTTAATCCTGAGTAGGTGTGAGAAATTATTTTGAAAGTCCTATTTCAGGCCTCAATAGATCTACGTATAACCAGACAGTCCCTGAGTTACAAACATCCGACTTACAAATGGCTCATAGTTAAGAACGGGGGTGAGATAACAGGAAGTGAGAGAAATCTACCCCTACGAAGGGTAATTTACTCCTGGAAGAGTTATTATCATGGGGAAAAGGTGCCTCAACTGAAGCTTTCTCACCAATCTTTGTTTCCACAACAAACCTAAATTTTCAAAATCCAACCATCACAGGATTTCAAAATCCAACCATTCACAAGTGCGGTGAATTTTTCTGAACAGGAGCACAGGCAGCAAAACAAACACCTATGATATCCAAAGTATGTGTGTATGTATGTGTGCATGTATATAAATATGTTTATGTGTGTGTATACACACACACACTAGCCATCCCCTGCCATGCATTGCTGTGGCTCAATCTGTGTGTGTGTTTTGTGTGCATATATGTGTGTTTGCGTGAATGGTTTTGCGCATGCATTGTAATGTATTTTTTGTTTTTTTGGCTTTTTAAGTCTCTTCTGCTGTGTTTTCCAATGTTTTTATGAGTGATGGTCACTTGTTGGCCTGATAGGTGTATTGTGTCCAAATTTGGAGTCAATTTGTCCAGTGGTTTTTGAAGATAGGCTGTTCGAATCCGTGGGACGGGGTGAGCTCCTGCTGTTACCCCGGCTCCTGTCAACCTAGCAGTTCGAAAACATGCAAATGTGAGTAGATAAATAGGTACTGCTTCAGCAGAAAAGGCAAAAGATGCTGCAAGAAGTCACACCGGTCACATGACCAGGAGGTGACAATGCAGGCTCCTTGGCTTGGAAATGGAGAACAGCACCTCTCCCAGAGACAGGGATGAGCACTGCTACCAAAGCCAGGAATGAAAGGAGAAGCCTCTGCCTTTTTGTGTGTGTCTCTCTCATTGTATTGTAACAAGGCACTGAATGATTGCTGGTATCTGTTTAAACTGTAATCTGCTCTGAGTCCCCATAGGGAGAAGGGTGGAATATAAATAAAGTGTTGTTGTTGTTATTGTAATTGGTGAAAATGAATGTAGAATGTGGAGTGTCGTGTGGATTCTGGACTGTATGGCCGTCTTCTAGTTGCATTTCCTCCTGACATTTCGTCTGCATCTCTGGTTGGGATCTTCTCCTCTGAAGATGCCAGCCAATATGCAGAGGCGAAACGTCAGGAGAAAATGCTGCTAGAGCACGGACATACAGCTCAGAAACCACACAACACAGACAGAATCTATAGGTGGAGACTAAACAACCAACTGCTAAAGACCCCTAAGGATCAGGAAAGAAACAGAGGGTTACTGAAAGAATTTTTCAAATTTAATAAAGAGGAAGACTCTCCAATGGAAATAATTTGGGATGGCTCAAAAGCTTTTATGCGAGGGCATTTCATACAACAGAATGCAAGAAAAAAATAAGGAAAGAAATGCCAAATTCCGAAAAATAGAGAAAGAAATTTCCATTACAGAAATAAAGTTGAAGAGCAATCCTAAGGACAAAAAAAAACTCCAATTAGATTTACTCCAGAAGCAAATAGAGACTATACAACTTGAAGAAATAACAAAAAAACTGAACTTAATGAAACAGCGACACTTCGAAAATGCCAACAAGGTGGGACGATGGTTGGCATGGAGAATAAAAAATAGGAGACAAAAGCAATATATAAATAAGATGAAGGAAAATGGGAGGGAATATGTGCAGCAGAAAGAGATAGAAGATCAGTTTCTGAAGTTTTATAAAACATTATATGCAGATGACAATATTCCAAGAGAGAAGATAGCAGAATATATCGGAGGGAAAAAAATTAAGAGGATCTTGGAACAACAAAGGGAGGTCTTAAACGAAGAGATAACGGATGAAGAGGTTAAATCGGTGATTAAAAGTTTGGCCCCAAATAAAACACCGGGCCCGGACGGCTTTTCATCTAACTATTACAAAGTGTTTATAGAGGTGTTGATAAATCCATTAAAGAATGTGATGAACAAGAACCTCATCCAACATTACCCTTATTCCAAAAGAAGATCAGGATAATTTGAAACTCAAAAACTTTCACCCAATAGCACTCTTAAACACAGATTACAAGATTTTTTCAGGAATACTTGCAGAAAGGTTAAAAACAGTGCTGAACGAAAGGATCCATAAGGACCAATCAGGGTTTCTCCCGGGTCGACAAATCAAAGACAATACTAGATTGATTGTAAACATAATGGAATATTACAATAAGCATATACAGAAGGAAGCTGGCATCCTTTTTTGGATGCCGAGAAGGCTTTTGACAAGGTTAATTGGAATTTTATTTTTTAATTAATTAGAGAAATGGATCTGGGATTTTATTTTATAAACGCCATTTGAGCAATATACGACCGACAGTTGGCCAGAATTATCATACATGGGCAAGTAATCGAAGAATTTGTGTTGAGGAAGGGTACGAGACAGGGGTGCCCCCTTTCCCCATTGATTTTCATTATGACTTTAGAGGTGCTGCTGGAAAGTGTACGAAACAATAAGGAAATAAAAGGGCTAAGAATCCTTAACAATACGTACAAGATATCTGCGTATGCAGACGATATGGTATGCATAATGGAGGACCCATTAAACCAGTGGGGGAAATGGTGGGAGGAGATAGAGGCCTTCGGAGAAGTCGCGGGGCTGAAGATAAACAAGGAAAAAACAAAATTCATTACAAAAAATATGAGCAATAAGAGAAAAGAAGACCTGCAAAGAACAACGGGAATCAAGGTCGAAAAAATGGTTAAATACCTTGGAATTTATTTGACAGCCAGTAATGCCCAATTGCTCCAGAACAATTATGAAAGAAAATGGAGGGAGATAAGAGAAAAACTGAAAAAATGGAATAAACTACAGCTGTCAATGATGGGTAGGATTGCGATTATCAAGATGTGTGTATTGCCAGAAGTTTTATTTCTTTTTCAAACAATCCCGGTGTTAAGGTCTAGCTTTAAGTTGGATAGTTGGAGAAAAGATATCCTTAATTTTATTTGGCAAAACAAAAGAGCCAGGATAAGCTACTTACATCTGAAGGATGATACTAAAAGAGGGGGGTGGAAGTCCCTTTTAGCAAACCGGAAGGTGGACTTCCGGTTTGCTTGGATGGCCGTCGGTCGCACTCTCAGAAGGCTCTGGGAGCGACAAGGAATGGGAGGCTGGTTGTAACGAAATCCACCCTCATCTGATCATAAATGGGTCAGTGAGCAAACTCAGAGGTGTCCCCGATCGAGGAGGCAGGCCGGCACAGCCAAAGGCTGAGCTGTAGCCTGCGATCGAATCGGGACCAAAGAGAGAGAGCACCCATCTTGCCAATCAAGCCAAGGCTTGAGTACGACAGCCGAAAGCAGACCCAACAAAATGTGAGTACAGATAAAGATAAAGAAGAAAAAACAAAGCGGATTGTATCCTGACCAACTTCTCAACAACTGAACTTTTAATAAATAAGAAAAGAATATCCCTGGGACACTAGAAGCAGCCTCCGATAATTGGGGAGGCAAAGATCTGGAAAGGAAAGGAAATAAAATAAAACCCGTCTGATTGCTGGACTGTGGCTGGGAGGACTTTAAGGAAAGAAAGAACTGGGACAGAAGGAACCCCGGTGGACATCTCTGCGTGCCCCCCCCCTCACGGCATGGAAAGGATTTAAAGATGTCTACCTAGTTCAGGGACCTTGAAAACGCCGTCTTGTTGTGTCTTCGGGAGGCGGGAGGAGCCGGAGAGCGAGCGGCGGGAGAAAGGCTTGAAGGGAGGCACCAAGAAGATAACAAAGGGAGGAGCAGGGGACTACAGAGGAGGAGGGATCACCAAGCTCTCGTAGACGTCCTGACGCCTGACGTCAAGAAGTTCGACGCAAAAAAAAAGGAGGGACTGACCAAGGCGCGAATAGCGCCAGGAGCTGCCTGGAAAACCAAGCTAGAGAGGCGCAATCTGCGGAAGGAGCGCAAATAGCGCAAATCCCGCAAATAGCGCAAATAGTGCAAATTTTACAGCGCAATCACCGTAAGCTCCGCTAACTGCGCAGTTACAGCAGCAAAGTGAGGAAAAAAAAGAGAAATAAAGCAGAAGAATACCACCAAATAAGAAGGAAACAGGGGGAGGATCCAACCTACTTTGGAAAAGTAGGAAGATAACAGAAAGGTAGAAGAGCGATCACAAGAAAGAGTATATAAAAGACCCTCAATCAGTTGAAAGGATAAAATAAAGGATAGACAAGAGAGGAAGAGACAGAGACAGAGACCTTCTATACCTCTGAAAGTAATCCAACGTTGGAATTCTAAGTGATACCAAAATTGAGAAAGTAGGGGAGAATATTAAAAAGACTATACAAGTTTGGCAATCAAACATTATAAGGACAATTAAAAAAGAAGCAAAGGAAATGGCTGCGGCAAAAGGAAAAGTAGACATGGCAAAAGATTTAAACAAAGATAGGAAGACTCCAGGAAGAAAGGGCTCAGCTCCAGCAGAATTAACTATGGAGGATCTTTTTGCAGAAATGCTAAAGATCTCAAAAAAGCAGGATGATTTAGCTACAAAACAAGAAGAACAAGAGAGACTCCTCAGAAATCAAGAGAATCTGATAAAGGAAGAAATGACAAATCTACAAAAAAACCTCAAAGAGGATATGACTACAATTAAAAACCAAATGTCAAACATGCAGGAGGAAATAACAAAATTAAGTAAAAGGAAGAGAATTTAGAATTGAAGCAAGGAGCACTGGAAGAAAACTTAAAGAAAAACTAGGGGCCATTTCTACCATAAATAAAAAATTGGAAGATCAACAGGAATTATTGGAATTCAAAGAAAAGAATATCAACTTAGATTTAGAAACGTTGAAGAGGAAGAGGAGGAAAATATTAGGGAGGTTATGACAAAGATTATCTCCGAAGTCATACATATGCCACTGGAAGAGACGGAAAAAGAACTGGACCGAACCTACCGACTTACAACGAATTATTAAAAAAAAAATAAAGCAATTCGGGACGTTTTGGTACATTTCCAGAGAAAGGTGATAAGGGATGAAGTTTTGAGAGAAAATGTAAGAAACCCCATTACATATAATAGAAGACGTGTAACCCTATTCAAGGAATTGCCGGCGTCAACATTAGCGAAAAGAAGACAATACTTCTTCCTCACATCTGAACTAAAAAAAAGAAATATTAAATTCAGGTGGGGAAAAACTGAGGGTCTAATGATGACATATAAAGAAAGAAGATATTGGGTAACATCGGAGGAAAAGGCGAAGTTCTTTTACAAGAAAATTATAGAGGAATGGCCAATGTATGACAAGGAGGAGAAAGAGAAAGAGCCAGAAGAAGAGGGAGAGATTGAATTGGAGGATTCAGAGGAGGACGAGTCGGAAAAGGAGAGGAGGCTGAACCCAGAGGTAGCCGGTGCAGAGGCGAGCTGGACGGTGGCGGGAGAGCAGAGGAGGACCAGAACACAAAAAAGAAAGGAACAAAAGAGAAGGTTTTATAATGGAACTTAAGTGTTTATCAAATAATATTAACGGGATTAATATCCCCAAGAAAAGAAAAAGAATTTTTAACCATTTATATACTAAAAATGTAGATTTAATCGCTTTACAGGAAGTACATTTGAGAGAGAAAGATGTAGCTTATTTAGCCCAAAGCAGATTAGGAAATATGTATTGCTCACTTCTTCAAAAAAAAAAGAGAGGGGTTGTGATTTATGTGAAAGATTGTATTAAGAGCAAATTGGCATTTAAGGATAAGGATGGCAGAGCAGTAGGGGTAATTTTGGAAAGAGATGGAAAGAATATTCTTTTCTGTAATATCTATGCCCCAAATGGACCGAAAATCAAGTTTCTGAGACAGCTTAAGAAATATATTGATAAAGAAAAATATGATGAGCTGATAATAGTCGGAGACTACAATGGTGTGACTCAGAAATCATGGGATAGATCCTCAACGAGAAAGAGTAGTAAGGGGGGGCGGACAAATACCGAAGGAAGGGTTAGAAATCCTAGAAAAATTGGATCTGAAAGATGGATGGAGGGAACAAAACCCTGGGGTAAGGGACTACACCTTTTACTCTAATAGATTCAAGTCTTGGTCGAGAATAGACATGGTTTGGATGACAAAAAGCCTATTAACAATCTCAAAGAGGATTCAAATAACACCAAAGTTATATTCTGATCATGATTTTCTTGAATTTCAAATAGGGCAGCGAATAACTCCAAAGAGATGGATTCTCAGTGAGGATTTGTTGAAATCGGAGGAACAAATTGTAAGGTATAAAACAGTATTACAGGAATATTTTGAATTAAATATGGAAAAAGGTACATCAAATAGAATGGTATGGGACGCTAGTAAAGCAGTCATCAGGGGGTATTTCATCCAAGATAGTATTATGAGGAGGAAACGGAAAAAAAAAGAGGAACAAGAACTTTTAGAAAAGATAAGAGAAGCTGAAATGACGTTAAAAAAACAGCCAACAGATAAAAAAGTGAAGTTTAAATTAGATATTCTGCTAAAACAGAAAGAATTGAAAGATATAGAACAATTGGAAAAAAAATTATAAATTTATTAAACAATATAACTTCCAGCATGCGAACAAACCAGGGAGATGGTTATCGGCCAAAATAAGGAAGAAAAAACAAAGGAACCACATAACACAAATTAAAGATAAAGAAAATGTATATAATACTGATAAGGAGATTATAGAGAAGTTTTTTAAATTTTATAAAGCCCTATACGCCAAAGAGGAGGTAAGGAAAGAAGAGGTGCAGAAATATATCAGTGACCAACACCTAGCTAAAATTTCAGAAATTCAAAGAGAAAAGCTAAATAAAATGATAACAAAAGAGGAATTAGGTAAAGCTATAAAAAAAATTAAAAGTTAATAAGGCTCCGGGACCGGATGGCATCATAGCCAAATACTATAAGTTATTTGAAAAAGAGCTATCCCCATGCCTTTTGACCGTAATGAATGATATACTAGATAAGGAAGAACCTCCGAACTCTTGGAAGGAGGCCAGTATTATTGTAATACATAAAGAAGGCACGGAAAAAACAGATACAGGTAATTACCGCCCTATTTCGCTTTTAAATGTGGATTATAAAATTTTTTCAAGCATCTTGGCAGAAAGGCTTAAGTTATTTCTACAAGATTGGATTCAAACAGATCAAGTAGGATTTCTACCCGGTAGGCAAATGAAAGAAAATATGAGAATTCTAATAGATTCAATGGAATATTATAGAAACAATATACAACAGAAAATAGCATGGGTCTTTGTCGACGCGGAAAAAGCGTTCGACAGAGTGAATTGGGATTTTATAACACTGCTACTTAAAGAATTGGATATAGGATATAACTTCCTCAATGCAATTACTGCAATCTATACGAATCAATCAGCAAATATAATAATTAATGGGGGAAAATCTAAGAAATTTGAAATTCAAAAAGGCACACGTCAAGGGTGCCCACTCTCGCCCCTTCTCTTTATTCTGGTGTTAGAAATATTATTAGACAACATCAGAAAAGATGATAATTTAAAGGGATTATCAATAAAAAAAGAAAGTTTCAAAATCAGAGCCTATGCAGACGATGTAGTCTGCATAGTGGAAGACCCAATAGAAAAACTCGAGAAATGGTTACAGAAAATAGAGATATTTGGTAGAGTGACGGGGTTCAAATTAAATAGAAAGAAAACAAAAATTCTAACCAAGAACTTGGACCAAAAAGAAAAGACCTTGCTAAGAGAGAAAACGGGGATAGAAGTCACTAATAAGACAAAATACCTAGGGGTGGTAGTAACCTCAAATAATTTGGATTTAATCAAGAACAATTATGAGGTGAATTGGCAAGAGATAAAGAAGCAGCTAAACAATTGGAAGCATCTAAATTTATCAATTCTAGGAAGAATTTCATTGATAAAAATGAATGTGCTGCCCAAGCTGTTATTCTTATTCCAGAATTTACCAGTCCTATACACAGATAGATATTTCAAAATTTGGAACAAGGAAATAAGAGAATTTATTTGGAAGGGGAAGAAACCCCGAATAAATTGGACCAACATGATAGATAAAAAAGAAAGAGGAGGATGGGGGGTCCCAGACCTCAAAACTTATTATGAAGCATGTGTTCTGGAGTGGATAACAGAATGGGCAACTTTAAAAAATAAGAAACTTCTATCCCTTGAAGGTTATAATCTAAGAATTGGGTGGCACGGTTATCTTTGGTACCAAAAAGCAAGAATAGAATATACATTCAGAGATCATCAGATAAGAAGAGCACTATATAAAGTCTGGACTAAGTATAAAGATAGATTATGCCCTAAAACCCCAGGTTGGATCTCCCCTCAAGAGGCCTTCTTCAGAAGGCAGTTTGAGAAGAATGAGTGGGTGAAGTATGATTCAATATTGAAAAAGACGAATGAGGGGATATGTTTAAAAGAATTCTCAGAGATACAAGAAATAGACAAATCTATGAATTGGCTACAGTACTTCCAAATCAGAGATATATATTTAAAGGATAAGGTAGGGGGTTTTGATCTAACAAGGTCATTTTGGGTCACACTTGTGGAAAAAGAATCCAAAAAAAATTTCTTTTATTTATGAGAAACTTATTGATTGGCGAACCGAAGAGGAAGGGATAAAGCATTGTATGATTAGATGGGCACAAGATTTAGGAAAAGAAATACCTCTAAAATACTGGGAAAAGTTTTGGAAGGTTCATTTAAACTACACCTATGCATATGATCTAAAAGAAAATGGGTTAAAAATTTTCCACAGGTGGTACCTTACACCAAATAAGATTGCGAAATACAACAGTAATTATTCCAATAAATGTTGGAAATGTAAGAAGGATACGGGAAGTTTTTATCACATGTGGTGGGGGTGCAAAATGGTAAGGAAGTACTGGGAGGAAATTCATAAGAAAATGCAGGTAGCACTGGAATGCAAATTTGAATGTAAACCAGAATATATGCTATTGGGATTGCTGGATTTTAAATTGGAAAGTAATACAGAAAAATTGTTTGTATATTGTATCTCGGCGGCCAGAATGACGTTAGCCAGAAGATGGAAGGAAGACCGAACACCGAAGATGGAAGACTGGAAGCTAAAGCTTATGGATATTATGGGCATGGACTGTCTTACGAGAGCTTTGACACAAAATAAAAGGATGAAACAGACTGATTGGTCCACAATCAGAAAATATATTGCTAAAGGAAATATAGAGTGGATAACGTCAGCAGAATAAATCCAGGGAGAGACGATAGATAAGTTCAGTATGATTGTATGTAATATAAATTACGATAATGATTTTATTAGAAGTAGGCCAGGATAGGAAGTACATCTGATGTTTGTTTAAGTGTGGTATGTCGTTTTAGTCAAGTTTGACTTATGTTTCTATGTGTATTTGTGATAATAAGAAACTCAATAAACTTTGTTTTTTTAAAAAAGAGTTCCATTACTGGCAAATAAAAGAGAATTACAGGCTTGACCAAAAAAAAGGGATTTGAAATAAAAGAATCAATCTGGGACAGGATCATTAAAACAGAGACAAAAATGATAAAGAAGATTTATCAAATGTTACTGGGCTGGGCAACGGAAGACAATTTAGTTAAGGAGGTAATGATAAAGTGGGCCAGATTAGTAGGTCATACGATTGACTTAAACAAATGGGAAGAAATATGGAATTAGAAACTCAAGTATACTTACGCTTCTGAGATAAAAGAGAATTGGAATAAGATTTTTTACATGTGGTATTTGACGCCAGAGAAACTGTCAAAATACAGTAAAGGAAAAGTGGACAAGAAATGTTGGAAGTGTGGAGAAAATACCGACACGTATTTCCACGTATGGTGGGAGTGCAAACTGGTTAAGAAGTATTGGTGGGAGGTCCACAGACAGACAAAAGATATTTTACAAAAAAACTTCGATTTTAAGCCGGAATATTTTCTGTTGGGGATATATGATTTTGAGCTCGACAAAAATGATAAGATTTTCTTTTATTTGGCTTCAGCGGCCAGGATAAATCTAGCCAGGGTTTGGAAGTCAAAAGACACATCAACAATTCAAGACTGGGTAAAAAAAGTTTATGATATAATGAATATGGATCTGCTGACACAGAAGGTCTCACAGAATAGATCATATGCAAACAGAACTATTTGGAGCAAATTTATTGATTACCTTTAAAAGAATAAATATAGTTATGTATAATTTCAGACTAAAGAGGGTAATGAATCTAAAGGATCAATAATTGACTAAGAGTAGGAAAAGGAAAGATAATTGATTCTCCTTTTCCAGAGAAAGAAATAAACAAATAATTGAGTTATTGCGGACGGACCAGGAAGTTAGTAAAGGAAATTTGTATGTAGGGAGAATGAATGTTGGTGGGGGAGGGAGGAAGGGTAGGGAATAGGGGGTATTTTAGGGTATTTAGAAAGTGTGTGAATTGTACGTATTGTAATGTATTGTATAGTTTTTTGTGTTGTACTGTGTTGTCTATATTTGTGAATAAAAATTAATAATAAAAAAAAGAAACCACACAACACCCTGGTGATTCTGGCCGTGAAAACCTTCAACAATACAATGTAGAATGTTTCCGAGAGGTTCAGTTCAGCCCAAGATAATTATCTGTCCAACTGTCACGTAATGAAACAAAGGCTACCGTCCTGTAGCACAGTGTTAAATGTGCTACAATAAACCAGTTTTGATAACAGTAATCACACACGCAACTTACATTTGAAGTAGAATAAGCTACAAGTAGAAACCGCAATGCATCTATTGTTAGTTTTACCCAACAAAAGTATGTTTCCCTTATTTTGTTTCCTTGCCAGACCCTTTCCTTCTTCAAAGAAGCTATGCAAAAGCAACAATCTAAAAAAGAAAACTGCACTGCTTTCCGAGACAGAGATATATTCAACAACGTTTCTCTTAGGGGAATTCAATTGTTGTAATCCATGTGAAAATTACACTTAGGATAAATAGTGCAAGGCATTGATGGAACACAGTACTCTCTGGGAATTGAAGATTATGATTCAAACTTTAATTCAGGGAATAAACATGACTTGCTATATACATGCATGTGGTTTAAGGCAGGTTTCCACCATTGTTTGGGGGGCTGGATTGTCACATCCCTGAAAGACAAATATTTTCCGAGTGTCATTTGAAAAAGAGGAATATAATATAGTCTTTGCATTAGTAAGAACATTTGGATTTTTTTTCAGGTCAAGAGCAACTTGAGAAACTGCAAGTCCCTTCTGGTGTGAGAGAATTGGTGTGAGAGGACGTTGCCCAAGGGATGCCCGGCTATGTTACCATCCTGTGGGAGGCTTCTCTCATGTCTCTGCATGAGAAGCTGGAGCTGACAGATGGGAGCTCACCCCACTCCCCGGATTCAAACCTCCAACCTTTTAGTCAGCAGTCCTGCTGGCACAAGGGTTTAACCCAGGGGTCAGGAACCTATGGCTCGCGAGCCAGGTGTGGCTCTTTTGATGATTGCATCTGGCTCGCAGATAGGGTTGCTCTTGTTCCGTATTGACAGGACAGGTGGCAGCAGGAGGCAAGGCACTACTGCAGCGCCTTTGTTGTTCCTTTCCCCATTGTTTCTCGGCCCTCATATACATGGCAGCCATTTTCAGACGGCGGCTGAGACAATACACGCCGCTGAGAAACCCGTTTTCTTCAGGGCAGGCAGGCATAATGTGTGGCCGCTATGCTGGCTGAAGCACGCGCACGAGATAGGGGAAAAGGGGCACTCTGATTGGCTGCGGCGTGCGTGGCGATGCAGGAAGAGGCCCTCATGACGCCTCAAGATTGGCGGGAGATTTCACCCTCAATTCTTCTTCCACCTCTTCTCTGTCATCTTCCGTCTTGTCTGCTTTGGCCCGCGTGAGGGCTGCTGGCCTGAAGGGACGGTAGCAGAGACTGGCTTTGTGCGTGCGTGCTCAACCTCCCAGAAAAGCCCACACCATGTGTGCTTTAAGAAGGGGCAGCTCCGTCCCGGGGACGCTCTTGCACTTAAGCTCGGTCTAGGTGAGTTCTCGCAGGAGGAGAGGAAGGCTCTGATCTACTTCCCTCTCTTTCTATTCCCTCTTTGCTTCCTCCCAAGCTCTTGCTTTTAGCGATTGAGGGGAAAATGGAGAGGCGGTTGGGAGAGTTTGCCTGGCAGAGGAGCCCCTAAAGTTCGGAGAGGCGTCGGAAAGGAGGTGGGTGTGAAAGGAGGAAAGGGACCTCCTTGTATTATTATATTATATGGCTCTAACTGAAATAAATTTCCAAATATTTTGCTTTCATGGCTCTCTGAGTCAAAAAGGTTCCCGACCCCTGGTTTAACCTATTGGAATTAGCTGACTGGGTAATAAAGACTCAGCAGAAACTCTCTTCCTTAGAGTATCACTTCCCCAAAGTAGTCCTTTCGCACATACCTGCACAAGGCTTCAATGGCATCTCTGTCCAGAAAGTCATGCTCTCTCTTGACTGACGCAATGTCAATGGGAAATATAAGATCTGCAGGAATTAAGATGGATAGGCAATCAGAAAGAAAGCTTACTTCAAAGCAACCATCTTTCTTCAAGAAATCAGATACAAAGAACCAGCTCCTACAAGATAAATTTATCTTCGTACTGCCTTGGATGTGTGACAGCAGCTTTGTTTCACACAAGGAATGTTGCACACACAGGGCTGGCGGCTGAAATTTCCCATGTGGAGCAGGAAGGAAAGGGACGAAAGAGAGAGCGCAGGAGCCAAATTCTCAATGGCGTGAGCTGTGAAAATCCAATCTGAACTTTTTTTTAAAAAAAAGCACTCATGTTTGGAGGACACTTTCCAAGAGTTTGCAGAACACATTTAGGCAAAAGGTTAACAATTCCACCAGTGCTGGAAAGCAACCAATAGAAGAAAGAAAACATCACTCAGTGAAGGGACATTTTTAACAGACTAGGGCTGACATCCTGTTGAGGATCATGAACTGAACAGAAGATGACTCAATCTGCTAGGAAGCCTCTTGACATTTCCATTGGGGGCAACAGGTAGGAAAAGAATAAGGGGGCCATTCACATTACTCAATTGAAGTGCTCTTTTTCCACTTTAACTGCCATAGTTGCATTCCATGGAACCCTGGGATTGCCAGTTTAGGGAGAAATAGGTAGAAGTCTCAGAGTGCCCCAGTACCATGAGGCTCAGGAAATTTTTAAACTGGGAACCCCAGTTCCTTTCAGTTCTACAAGATCTTGGGGTTCCTTTCAGTTCTACAGGTCTATGATTCCATGGAAATAAAGACATATGCATCAGGACCGGGTTGGGGCTGGTTGGGAGTCAGCTGCATTAAAATCACTACTGACCGAAAGGTCATGGGGTCGAAGCCAGCCCCAGCCCGGGTCGGACTATTTGTCTAGCTTGCTGTCGACCTTTGCAGCCCAAAAGACAGTTGCATCTGTAAGTAGGAAATTTAGGTACCACTTATGCAGGGAGGCTAATTTAACTAATTTATGATGCCATAAAACTCTCCAGCAGCGCGCAAAAGAATGAGGAAGTACTCCACTGGTGTCACAAGTGGACGGTGAAGCAACAGCTCCCCCGGTGGCCGGAATTCAAAGCATACCCTCATGAAGCTGGAAAGTTAAATAGCCTCTGTATGTCTGTCTATATATGTTGTGTGTCTATGGCATTGAACGTTTGCCATGTATATGTGCATTGTGATCCGTCCTAAGTCCCCTGCAGGGTGAGCAGGGCGGAATATAAATATTGTTAATAAATAAATAAATAATAAGCCACCTTGCCTGTTAGCCCTTGAGAAAACTCGATCTCTCCCTCTCTTTCCACCCACCCACAAAATTCTAAAATGGGTCATTCCATGCCAAGTGGTTTAAAACTTCCCACCATTATGTTCTCCAATTTTGTTCAAATTTTAGATGTAGCGCCAGTCAGGTGTTAAACCAGAATTTGAGGTCTCTAATTGAAATAGTTACTGATCTAGACCCCCTTATCTAAAGGGTAGTCCGTCAGCATGCACATGACATTTAAGAAAATGCAATTTTTGGGCTCTATTAAAATTGAAATTAAATGTATAAAAATGGCTAGTAAATTGAAATCCTGAACACTTTTTCCCCTGCTGATTCTGATGAAATTAATTTTAACATTATGGATGCAAAATCTAAGTGTGCATCAAAATGTGTCGCAACAAATTTGACCAATATTCAGACTACAACAATTTCCATGCAAACAAAGATAAGGACTTGAAATTTTAACCAAGCATTATACTTGTGCTGGACATAATACAGTGTTCCCTCACATATCGTTACATTCCAGGACCACCAGCGATAAGTGAAAATCCACAAAGTAGGGATGCTATACACACAGTATATACATTTACAATCTCAAGCTTGACACCTCTCCAGCCTTTCTTTCACTGCATGATGGTCCCCCTTCCTCCCTCCCTCCCTCTCGGCCCCTGCATGCTCTCCTTCGCTCACAGCCTTCCGCTTCCAGGCAGGGCAGGGTGCAGGGGCAGCAGCAGCAGAGGGGTCACCAAGACAGGGCAATAGCAGCAGCAGGGAAGCCTGCTCAACCTGGACGCAGAAACCTGGGCCTGGGGCGACATGTGGGAGCCTGGCAGGAAGTCCTCCTCCTCCTGCTCCTCCTCCTCCACTTCTCTGAGATGTCATAGGGAAATGTGGGATGAGCAAGGCCTTGTCAGGGAAGGGAGAGCAGGAGGCAGCAGCATCTACACCGGATAAACAACGGGTATACAGTGTTCCCTTGCTACTTGTATTCATGTTTTTTTAAAACCGGAAAACAGCGAGTCTGTGGAAAGCGAACCGTGAAGTAGTGAGGGAACACCATACTGCCAGATTTACAACTATCCAGCATATATAACTGCCCTGCAGGATTTTTTTCAAATTTGGCACTTTCCGCGCAAATGGTAAAATCTACCAAAGTGGGAACTTTTTAAAATTTTAGACCACATGGAATGACCCAAATCTGTAATCTGTAATACTCCCAAAATCGAAAACTGTCTACATGGGTGGATGAATTGAGTAGCACCTTTGCTTTCTGGCGGTATGATAAACTTTGCTTCATGAACAATATGATTGAAATATTTCATGCAACATTACCTTCAGATTGTGTATAAGATTGTGTATATGAAACATGCATTAATTTTATGTTTAGACCTGGAACCCATCCCCCAAGCTGTCTCAAAACCCACCTCCCCCGCAAAAAAATACTACCCAAGTATTTTGGATAAGGGAGACTCAAACTGTACAACAATCCAGACAAAAAATGTATAATCTCTCACGAATACATTTTCACCTTTCAAATGTTCTACACAATCTGCAAAGGGAATGTGAACAGATACTTGATAAACTTCCTATTTACAGTGCCTTATTAAGGTGGACTCGGGAAGCCATAAATTCATCTTTGCCTAGGTGAGTCATAAGCCATTCCGGCCTATCTTAAATTAGAAATAATTTTAATTACTGATCTATAAATGCATAGTTCAAACAATTATTATGATTAGATCTAATGTCAGTGAGGGAAGGTGTGTGTGTGCACACATATATGCACAAAGTTTTAATTGTGTGTCCATGTTTGTATTAGAGAAAAGCTTCTTAAGTCTTTCTGTACCTGGGAGGAGCAATAGAAATCCTATATAAATATAGGATTTAAAACAAAGTGAATAGACAATAGTTAGACCTATCCCAGTGATAGAGGTTTTAAAACAATTTCTTTTCAAAAAGGACTTTTCTTGGCATGATGTCAGCTCCAAACGTGGAGAACATAATGAAAGGAAACTCGGTCCCTAAACAGATAAACAGAAGAATTGCCAACTGTTGTCTCTGTTAGTGCTATTATTGTCTCCTCTTGCCAATGCAGCTGCAAATTAAAGCCCATCTCGAGCATTCATCAGAAACACCTACTTAGCACTGCTGCAGCTTCCAAGCCCAAATAATGATGGCTCGCTATGCAGCTGTAACTTCCAGTTTTGGCAAGGTGATATGCTATCCCTTCCTATTCAACAGGGAGAAGGCCTCTGAGGTCCCTTCTACACTGCCCTATATCCCAGGATTTGATCCCAGCTTATCTGCTTTGAACTAGATTATATGAATCTCCACTGCCATATAATCTGGGATCAGATTCTGGGATATAGAGCAGTGTAGAAGGGATCTGAGTCGCTCTGCAGAGCATTTACTCCTGGAAACCCAATCAAACATCTTCTTAGGCTTTCCCATAAAACACAACATCAATATTAATTAATATAAGCCCTTTTTCTCCAAGGAAATATTACACCCCTATAAAGTTCTATACTATTTCAGGAATTGAAATAAATACAGAAAATAATAAATGCAATAATAATAATAGAGTAAAATAATAAATGTAATAAAATAATAATAATAGAGTAAAATAATGTTAATGTAATAATAGAGTAAAATAATAAATGTAATAATAATAACAGAGTAAAATAATAAATAACTTTGACTTGAGAAAAAGCCGGGGGCTTTTCAGCTTAAAAAAAGGTCTGAAAAACTCGATTTATGCTCAAGTATATAAGGTAGCTTCTTAGTTTGTTTAATAAAATCATTTTTCCTGTTCACATCAATTTAAATTCATCATGTTAATTTTATTATACACTGCCTGAAGATCTTTAGATGAGAAGCCAAGGCATAATTATTTACAAAAATACACACACTTTAAAAGTTATAATTAGTATAATTCACTCTTTAAAAAAAGGAAGGACACTGAAAGCACCAGACTTGCTTACCCTCATAAAGTTGTGCATACTGTGGAAACCCAGCTGCCCGCAGCCAATCACATGCCTCCTTCGCCTCGATCTCTGGAAGACAAATAGTGGATAATTTGGAATTAGGGATTTCAAAACCATATATCATTTTCAAAACAATTTGTATACCTGTTCTTAGAAAATGGGATGATATTCACAAATCACCTTGGAAGAACAGCCCTTATTTTTATTTATGTATTGTATTTCTATAGTGCTCTCTCAGAGTGGTGTATAACATGTTGATTCACATGCACACACAGTTAATTCAAGTTTTAAATTCATCTTCCACTTTCACTGTTTTATAGATTGATTTCATTCCACTGTTCTGGAAACTATTGGGGAGATATACAATATATCTCAAACACTCCTTAAGTACCTGTTCACTGCATACACATTTATCCACACACAGGACTTGTATTGCAACTTGCTGCTAATAGAGCTCCATCATCACAAGGGAGGACACAAGGAAAGAGCCTGGCTCAGGACTGGACTGCTGGTTCATATCTTCTTTTTCTGAACAAAATAAACCTTAGCAAAGGGATAGGGCTGCTTTTATTATACAATACAGGCTAAAGTGATACCACTAAAAAATTCCAAAGAGAAATGAGAATTGCTCAGTAAATCATGTAGCTTTGATGTGACTATTCTGCAGGCTGGAATACCTAGTAAAGCTAATTCTGAACTTTTTTAAACCTTTAGATCATGTAAATAATACTGACAGACCTAAATCCAAGAACAACTGACACATTGTGTTACATCCACTCGATCCTACATTTACTACCCAGGTTAAAAGTGGAAGAAAACTATGGGTCTCTACGGCATTTATGAGTTACTTAGTTTAGTTTACATATAGGTTATTTACTCCAACTATACTTTTCTTGCATTTTGCTCCTTCAAAATACACTATTTGGCAGGATCCAATCATTTACAAGTATGCACAAGAGGCCAGGAGAAACGGAATATGTGCAGATCTTTGAGTTACAGGCACTGTTTGCTTATCTAGCGTGCCAACATGTCTAATTAATTTGGGATTCTTGGTCCAGAATACAGTTCGAGGTTGACAGGTAAATGAAAAACTTGGATTAGGAGAAGAAAATAAAATGCTCCAGTTGACCTCTCCCTGGAGTCTGCATTGTGCCACAGTTCTCACAAGGTCCCAAGCCAGAAGTTAATGGAAACATTAAGTTCAGTTCCAACCACACAGTTGTACACAAGTTTCAAAGAGCAATGTTTTTGGTTCATTTCAACTATGAAGCCTTGTTTTGGGAAAGCTACCAAGGTGACCCTTGGCAGACACTGTCTGAGTGACCTGGGGAGATCATGTGCAATTTGCCTGTATATAAGTATCCATTTTTGGTTAATGGGGGAAATCTTAGGGACATCAATCACATGAGACAATAAAGCCTCCATGTACCAATAAATCAATGCTTATCAGGCAACACACTCTTATCCTTACGTAGTTCTTGTTTTTTGAAACTCGGTCACTGGTTTGAGTAACATGGCCTGTATATGCCCCCTAGCACCATATTTTTCAGCTTCCATCCTTTCCCCTCATAACATGGACATCAGCAAAGGCACCTACATGATCAGGCGGAAGGAAGGACGATTGTGCCCCATCCTTCTTGCTGGTACCCCATTCTGATGTTAGCAGAGGTGACCACAATGGCCAGGAACTCAGACAAGTTCAATGACAAGCTAGGAATAGTGGCAGTGACACAGGGGTGAGATGTGAGCTGATGGGCTTCTGGATGGTCTGGACAATGGCTCTTAATTTGTCAATTTAGGGTTTCTCCAGGGCATATCTACTCTGGCCTAAACACCTGATGCTGATGAGCCCTATATGTTACAGCAGTGGCTCCCAAACTTTGGTTCTCTGGGTGTTTTGGACTTCAGCTCCCACAATTCCTAACAGTTGATAAGACAGCTGGGATTTCAAGTCCAAAAACACCTGGAGGACCAAAGTTTGGGAACCACTATGTTACAGCAATGGTTCTCAACCTTAGTTCCTCCAGATGTTTGGAACACGACCTTCTAAAATCCCTGCCATTTAACTATTTTGGCTTGGGCTTCTAGAGGTTGAAGTCCAAAACATCTGAGAAACCAAAGGTTGAGTTACTGTGTGAAACACATAAAGGGTGACTGTACCTATTGAAGGATTAAGACTCCTCTGACAAGGCACACTGGCTTTGATCTTGATAAAAGCTGCATGTGCTTACTCTGAGTAAGCAGAAAGCAGCCAGAGTGCCGTACTCTATGCGTTTCATTTTTCGATCACCCCAAAGTTTATTTGAAGTTGTGGCTGCTAACAGAACATAGTTAAGCTAAGTTTAGAACAATGACAATGGAGCTCAACAGGAAAATGTGAACAAAAGAAAAGGAACATATAGGTCACAGCACACATACAGTTCCTGGAATTTAGTTCTGAAATATTGCCAGAAATCTAGCGTAATGGTTAAAATACATGTTCCCATTATTATTGGAGTTATGAAGAAAGTGTCACTGGGAAGAGAAGGCCTTTCTTCAGACAAATGGAAGGTGCATTTGCATCGTAGAATACCTACCTAGATAGTCTTTAAGCATGAATTTTAACTGTGTGTCCTTTGTTTAATCTCTATTTTGTGTATTTTAATATGTATTTTATAGAAATACATTTTAGTATGTAGCTTTTATAGAAATCCATTTCAATATGTGTATCTGTAGTGTTTTTGCAATGTTACAGTGTTTTAATTATTCCGTAACCCGCCTTGAGCCATGAGGAAAGTCAGGTAAGAAAAAAATATTACTATTATCAGAAGAATTAATGTAGTTTGCCAGCACTTACACCTCCATGCCTCACTGTTATGGGAGGTTTACAAATATTGCTGGTGCTCTACCAAACTAAAACTCCCAGTGTTTCATAGCATTGGTGGCAAACTGCATTAATTCCACAGGGTAGATCATCGGTTCCCACCTGTGGGCTGCAGCCCAGCGGTGGGTCGTGAGAATAAAAATCTGGTCCACGAACCTCTCTCCTCTTTATTTTATTTATTTTTTAAATTTCCACTCCCTTCTGCAGCTCTTACTAGCCCCACTACTTTTGGTAATGATGTTGGAGAGCGGTCCCTGGTCAAAGTGGTCCCCAGTCAAAGTGGGCCCTGTAAGTGGACCCTGGTCAAAAATGACTGGGAACCACTGGGCTAGATGTACCCTCGGAGAACAAGGGAGAGGGCTTTCTTGGTGGCTGCTCCCCATATTTGGAACTCCCTTCCTAGAGAGGTTAGAAAAATTGCTTCCTTGTTCTTTTTTCTGCCACTAAGTGAAAACTTAATCCAGTTGTTTTTAAAAAAACATAATTGACTGTATCATTCTCTTGTGTTTTATATTCTGTCCTTCTGTGAATGTTCAATGGATGTCATTTTATAAATCAATTGCTTTTAAATAAATATTTGAGTGCTTTAAGATATTATATATCTATTATATAAAGGAGGTCCCGTCATGGAACGACCATCCCAAACAGAGAAACCTTACAACGCAGAGACACCAAACTTGCCAACAGAAATAGGCCTCAGACAAGGTAGGTTTGTAGCAAAGAAACTCCCCCCCAACCTAAAAGGCCCCCAAAACAACGAGTAAAAAAACTACATTTCCCAGCATCCTCCGGGGCTGCCAACGACTCTCCCAGCCTCTACATTCTGACAACATGATTGGCTGCCAATAAGGGCGGATTTGCATAACTCCTGTACTGGCGAGCCAACATGAACATTCCGACCCATAATAAACTGTCAGAGGAGGATAAGGCAAAGGGCTGAGGCACAAACACAAACACCCAATTCACTTCCCACAGAAAATTTACACCCCTACAAATCACAGACCACGCCCAAAATTGACAGTAAGGCTTCATTAACTTAATTTCCCTGACTAGGTCTCACTTAATGGAATGCTGCTTACGCTCTGAATTGACCATAAGGCTTCATTAACTCAATTCTCCTGACTAGGCCTCAGCTCATTGGACATTGTGTATGGCCTGAATCGACAGTAAGGCTTCATTAACTTGCTGTTCCTAACTAGGCCTCAGCTCATGGGACATTGTGTATGGCCTGAATCTACAGTAACCTACCTTAGCACACAGAGCCCCTATGACCCACGCTACATTCTACTACAGTTTGGAGGAGGGTGCACCATGGATTATGGGGCTTGAAGTACCTCCATGGATAATGGAATTTGTAGTACTTCAAAACCCATCATTCCCCACAGACCACTGTGGCCCAGAACCAAGACCGATAAAGACCAAACTTGGCAAACAATGCCCCCCATGACCCACACTCCATCCGACTGCAGTTTAGAGGAGGACACACCATGGATAATAGGATTTCAAGTACCTCCACTCACTTCCAAAGTACCCCACCCACACACGCATCAACCTCTACATCAACACAGCAGACGGAAAGACAAAAAACATTGTATATCCACAAGCTATGCAGAACGCCAGCAACACCACACACCAACAACTCCACAGGACTCCAACATCCCACCCACCAAAACAACCCACAACAACACAGCCATGACCCCAACAACACCATAACTAACAACAATTCCAACCCTTACATACTCAGACTTCCTCGCATCTCCAAAATAGGGCACAGCAACTATCTATCTATCTATCTATCTATATATATATATATATAGAGAGAGAGAGAGAGAGAGATGATACTTAAGTATGTTTTTGATCTGTTCCGCTTTTGACATTCCACCTTGGCTCCCAGTAATGGGGAAAATAATAATAATAATAGGAATAAACTTTATTTGTACCCCGCCACCATCTCCCCAACGGGGACTCGGGGCGGCTTACATGAGGCCAAGCCCATCATAACAACACAATAAAATCAATCAAAAACCAACATAATCAATTACATAAAACAGGGCTGTCCAACAGGGCTGCCCTTCCCCACGGCCCCCTACCCTCCTGCAAGATATCTGCTTTTTAAGATTAAAATTTTTTTTTGAATAGTTTTTATTTATTTTTTTCGTGGCAGGGGGGGTGAAGGGCGGGGCAGGGAGGAGGAGCAGGCTTCCTTCCTCCTCCTCCTACTTCCCTCCCTCCCCCCTCTCCCTCCCTCCCCCCCTCTCTCCCTCCCTCCTTCTCTCTCTTTCCCCCTTTCATTCTTTCCCCCTTCCACCACCTGAATGAAAGAGGGAAGGAGAGAGAGAGTGCACCGAGCGAGAGGGGGCGTGGCCAGAGCAAAAAAGGGGCGGGGCCAAGTTCGGAGCACGCGGGGGGTGCTCATTCATTCCCTTTCCGGCTTCCTCCTCTTCTGAGGATTCGTGCCAAGTTTGGTCCTGATCCATCATTATTTGAGTCCACAGTGCTCTCTGGATGGAGGAGAACTACAACTCCCAAACTCAAGGTTCAGTACTTTCTGTTGCTCTCATGAGAGTTTAATCTGCCAAGTTTGATTCGACATGGCCGAGGAATGCTTTGATTGCGTTTCCCCCTTATGGCAGAAGGAGGTAGGACTGGATGGCCCTTGGAGGTCTCCTATTCTAGGAACCCATTGTAATTATTATTATTATCATATCATCATCATCATCAGAGGCTGAATGGCCATCTGTGAGGAATGCTTTGATTGTATTTTCCTCTTATAGAAGAAGGAGATTGGACTGGATGGCCCTTGGAGGTCTCCTATTCTAGGAACCCATTGTAATTATTATTATTATTATCATAATCAGAGGCTGAATGGTCATCTGTGAGGAATGCTTTGATTGTATTTTCCCCTTATGGCAGAAGGAGGTAGGACTGGATGGCCCTTGGAGGTCTCCTATTCTAGGAACCCATTGTAATTATTATTATTATTATTATCATCATCAGAGGCTGAATGGTCATCTGTGAGGAATTCTTTGATTGTATTTTCCCCTTATGGCAGAAGGAGATTGGACTGGATGGCCCTGGATGGCCCTTGGAGGTCTCCTACTCCAGGAACCTGTTGTTGTTATTATTATTATTAGCAGAGGCAGAATGAATATTATGCCTTATCATTCAGGGTTATAGGCCTGTGTGGAAGGGCCCTGGCTTCTTATTTGACTTCCTTTTCACACATCTGAATAAAATCCCATGTTATTTGCTTTAAACCAGATTATATGAGTGTGGACTCCGATAATCCAGTTCAAAGCAGGTATTCTGGGTTATATGGCTGTGTGGAAGGGCCCTGAGTCCACACTGCAATATAATCCAGTTCAAAACAGGTTTTGTGGGGTTTCCTGCCTGGATATTCTGGGTTATATGGCTGTGTGAAGGGCCCCGAGTCCACACTGGAATATAATCCAGTTCAAAGCAGGGACTGGGCTTTTGCTGTTCATCTCTATCTCCAAGTCAAAGCCCCGGTGTCGTCCACAGACACCTCCAAGGCGGGGAGGGGGCGGAGCTGGGGAGGGGGCGGAGCCGGGGAGGGGGCGGAGCTGGGGGCAGGGCAGGGGTGGAGCTGGGGAGGGGGCGGGGGCGGAGGCAGACTCTTCGGCCCCCCAGGTCATCAGTAACCGGAATTCCGGCCACAGGTCCGGTAGAAGTTGGACAGCCCTGACATAAAACATAAACTATAAGATACTACAATCAATATAAAATTACAATAAAATAAAACCATTTCAAATTCAGGACAATGAGCGGGCCGCATGTACAGATTAAAACAGAAAGAAAAAACAGGGGGGTGAGATAGCTGTGAGGCAAATTATTTGTGAGGGAGAAAGCTCTTTCGAAGGGAGGTTGTATAGAGGAAAATAAATGAACAACAATAACAACACAAAAGAGGAGGAGGAATGTCTGAAATGTGTCCTATCTTGTGTTTTCATGTACTTTTTAAAGGCAGAAAGCCAGCTTTTCTAATAGAGCAAAATTCCAGATTCTCCACATTTGGTAATTTAAAGTGTTCACATCCTTCCGGAAACTAGAATCCTTTACAAACCACACAGCCTATTAGTCTGACCTTAAAGCAAGCAGAAAGATTCCCCAAAATCACAATCTTTCTAGTTTCCTCTGAGTGACCACTACAGGAAGGGATTCTGATAAAAACCACAATACAACTTTGGAAGTGAAAAATTCCACAAAGATCTGTAAACAAAAGTCAACTTGGAGCATACCGTACCATTCATGGGTCTTTGCTGGAAAAAAATCTGCATAGGCTTTCAATTATGATAACATTAATCCGCCATAACAATCACTCCAATACCATAATTGGGACTTGTTCCATTAGTTTGAAAGAAATACTAATTAGAATAATATAATTACAATAATAAAAACCAAATGGCTTAAGAGTCAGGGAAGAGATAAAACTAGGAAGTAATTGCCTCCATCAGCTTCGATATTATCTCTGAAAATCAATGCTGCTAATTAGTAAGGTTCATAAACATTTTTATGGAATGGGAAACTTCAGAAGTCCAGCTGTCACTAGCAATTTACACACAAGAGATTTAGGGCTTTTTTTAAAAAAAAAAGTTGCATTATTAAATCACCAATAATAGGTGCATTTACCTTGGAATAGGCTCTAACTGAATACAGCAGGGTTTCCATTGAGTTGCCACAAATGGAAGTAAGATGGGAGTATTTTGCTACCCTGGATGGCAGTTAAGCCCATCATCTTTGATAAAAAGCCTGGGGGTTCAGCTGGACCCATTGCTGGCTATGGAGGCTCAGGTCTCTGCGGTCAGCAAAACGTCTTTCTTCCACCTGCGACAGGCTAGGCGACTGGCCCCCTACCTATCCAGGGACGACCTTGCCACGGTAATCCAAGCGACTGTCATCTCGAGGTTAGACTACTGTAACGGCCTTTACATAGGCCTTCCCTTGTCAACAATTCAGAAACTCAAGCTGGTGCAAAATGCTGCAGCTCGCTTGCTGGCGGGAGCGCCGGCAAGAGAGCATATTACTCCCATCTTACAGCAATTGCACTGGCTACCGAATTGTCTTCAAGGTGCTGGTTCTGACCTTTAAGGCCTTATATGGTCTAGGGCTGGTGTACCTGAGGGACCGCCTCACCCCATATGTTCCCCTGAGATCACTGCGCTCGGAAGAACGAAACCTCTTAATGGTGCCATCAGTCAGCTCCTGCCATCTCTCTAGCACAAGGCAACGAGCCTTTTCAGTTGCTGCCCAGACGCTATGGAATGCATTGCCAGACCATGTCCGAGCCATGGCGGAGCTCACCCCATTCCGGAGGGCTTGTAAAACTGTTTTGTTCAGGCTCGCTTTTGACTGAAGCCCTGGACACTGAAACTGTTTGCTTCCGCTGTCGTTGCACTATTTTGCAACTTTTATCTTGCTGTTTTATGATGTATTATTGTTTTATTGTGTTTTTAATATGTATGTGAACCGCCCCAAGCCGGCTGGGAAGGGCGGAATATAAGACCGAATAAATAAATAAATAAATAAATAAAATAGACACAAAGACTCAAAAGAAATAAATCAAAGATTTGACCGGCAAATAATGTAAACTACAACAGGGTTTCTTTTTACAAAGTACCCTAAGTACTTTTTACAAAATATCTCGCAATATTTAGTCTTCAATTAAAAAAAATAACATTGCAAGATGCACTTTGAATTTGACTGCCAAGGTTGAGCTACTCCTTTAAGTGCCAATAGACTTCTTCTTTTTCCTCTGGGGAATATTTAACATAAAAATAAAGTATCTATCACAAAGGTCTGGGATACTTAAACAGTGGAAGTGAATAAGCAAACTTTTCTCTCTTACTCATGCTTGCGTATTTGCATGTGCATTCAAGTTGCAGGTTGACTTATGGCAACCCCATGCATTTCGTACGGCTTTCTTAGGCGAGTAATATTCAGAGGTAGTTTTGCCAGTTTCTTCCTCTGAAATACAGCCTACAGCACTTGGTGTTTATTGATGGTCTCCCATCCAAGCATTAACCAGGGCTGACCCTGAGAAGCTTCCAAAATCAGAAAGAATCTGGTGCCTTAGTTTAGGGTATTTAGGCCCTCATTTGCTCTATTTTATTCCTTCATTGCCCGAGGCAAAAAAAGATGTAGACACACCTATTTAGGCAGCTTCACAAACTTTCACAAACTACAGGGGCCCAACACATTGGTTTCCCCCTTTATACTTTATTTGCAAGGATAAACCTGATCCCATGACACAACTGTCTTACATCAAAGGTTTCTCACCAATTGTCTTGGCTTCCTCTACACTGCCATATAATCCAGTTTATCAAAACAGATAACAAGAGGTTACCAAGACACTTTGGCTTCACAGAGTTAGGGAAATTTGCTACGGAGGATGAAAATTCTGGCAACCAGCAAGATCAAATGGCTTCACAAGGGCCCCTTCTACACTGCCATATAAAATCCATATTATCTGCTTTGAACTGGATTATATGGCAGTGGAGAATCATATAAAAAGGTAAAGGTTTCCTCTTAACATCAAGTCCAACTCTGTGGGGTGGTGCTCATCTTCCTTTCTAAGCCTAAGAGCCAGCGTTGTCTGTAGACGCCTCCAAGGTCATGTGGCTGGCATGAATACATGGAGCACCATTATCTTCCCGCCCAGGGGCGTAGCCAGGATTTTGATTCAGGGGGGGGGGGGGTGTGGTTCGGGGGGGGGCTGAGACTGGGTGGAAGACGGTCTACCCTAGCAAACCTTTTGTATTGTTATCCCAATAACCCCATGAATGTGGGATATAATGAGCATGGTGATCAGATCATGATATGAATAAACATAACAGTTTAAATAATGTACCAGTAAGGCCTTCTCGCGAACCACCCTGAGAATTTCGAGGGGGGGGGGCTGAAGCCCCCTAAGCCCCCTCTGGCTACATGCCTGCC
Organism: Anolis apletophallus; assembly: GCA_030556195.1. Lineage (NCBI taxonomy): Eukaryota > Metazoa > Chordata > Lepidosauria > Squamata > Anolidae > Anolis > Anolis apletophallus. The sequence continues at coordinate 25,073,757 of JARBWK010000012.1, forward strand.
GCCAGAGCGGTACCTATTACCTACTCACATTTATATGTTTTCAAACTGTTAGGTTGGCAGAAGCTGGGGCTAGCAGCGGGAGCTCACCGCGCTGCCTGGATTTGAACCACCATCCTTTTGGTCAGCCAGTTCAGCAGCTTAACCTGCTATGCCACCGGGGCTCATATAATCCCGTTCAAAGCAGATAATGTGGATTCTTGCTGTTAGCTTTATGTAATAAAACATGTTATAACATGGGCTGGCCTTGGACAGACTATATAGGCGTTGGTATTGATCAGTCACTGATCCCTCTCTATCCCATATCATATGTATTTTGAGATACAGCAATGCTATAATATTGTACACATATTCAAGAACCGTGCGCATGCAACCTGGCACAGGAAAGCATAGCCTATGTTTTCAGTTTCCAGCGTCCTTATCACAACATATGAATCCAGCCATCTGTCTTGTTTCTTCTCTAACTAGCCAGAGAAGTAACTCATACTTTGTGGCTATGTTATTGATTTGATAAGTAAACCACAGATGATTTGTTTATGCCAACAGTGGGCAACTGCTGGTTTTGGCAGCATCCCCCAGCAACTCTAGCCATGGTGGGGAACTGTGGCAATTGAAATGTTGTGCAGAAACAACTGAAGGGCCGTAGTTGCTCACCACAAATTTAGACACTCCTTGCAAGGCAAGAACCTATCCCTGAGAAGCTTGCCTTCATTTCGTCATAAAGACTAGTTTTGGAAAGTCCAACTTGACAGCTGATTATTTAAAAAACACAGACAAGTCTTGTTTCCCCTTTCATAATTTGCATGTCTTTTTGTTTAAAGAAAATGTTCATTGTTATTCCTATTTTTAAATTATAGTTCTCTTGTATGCTACTAATACGCGAACCATTTTGGTCTTACAGTAGAGTCGTAAAGTCTCTCTTATCTAACATAAACAGGCCGGCAGAAAATTGGATAAGCGAAAATGTTGGATAATAAGGAGGGATTAAGGAAAAGCCTATTAAACGTCAAATTACGTTATGATTTTTCAAATGAAGCACCAAAACATCATGTTTTACAACAAATCGACAGAAAAAAACCACGGGTAACGTTATGTAATAATTACTGTATTTATGAATTTAGCATCAAAACATCGAAATGTATTGAAACAGCTGTGAATCCGGGTGGGAGGCAGACTGCGTTGGATAATAGAGAATGTTGGATGAGTAAAGATTGAATAAGCAAGACTCTACTGTATTCGAAAAGTATTTCTTGATCCAGAAGAAAGCACAAACTACTTCTATAAATTCACTTTTTAAAATTGCATACAAAGCCATTAAAATGGAGAGTACGTTTTGTAAGATACAGGAGTCTGTAAGAAGCCTGTGACTGTGTTATCCTAGTACAATAAGTGTTAACAAACTACAATAATTTTGGTTTCTTTGTTATATGGATGGAAAATCTGACCCAGCTTTGTCCACCAGGCTTCTCCGTGCAGCGCCAGCCGAGATCCGGAGGGCGGGGAGGTCTATAAGGATTCCATCTCCCTGACCAGATGCCCCATTACTCAGTCAACCAATTTCAAATGTGTCCACCTGAGGGTAGGTGACCGGGACAGAATAGGGATTCTGTTAGTGTACCGTCCACTCCGCTGCACTACAGTCTCCCTTCCTGAGCTAGCGGGAGTGGTCTCGAGCCTGGTGTTGGAGTCCCAACGGCTCCTAGTGCTGGGGGACTTCAACATTCATGCAGAGTCCACCCTTTCAGGAGCGGCTCAGGACTTCATGTCTACCATGGCGACCATGGGGCTGTCCCAACAGGTATCTGGCCCTACCCACTGTGCTGGCCACACCTTAGACTTGGTTTTCTGTCAGGAATGGGAGAACGATGGTGGTGTGGAGGAGCTGACCATCGCTCCGTTGCCATGGACCGACCATCATCTGATCAGGTTTAGACTTTCTGCACCCTCCAACCTCTTCAGGGGTGGAGGACCCATTAAGATGGTCCACCCTAGGAGGCTTATGGATCCTGATGGATTCCTGATGACTCTTGGGGAATTTCCCGCCACCTCGGCAGGTGATTCTGTCGATGCTCTGGTCACTCTCTGGAATGGGGAGATGACTAGGGCAATAGACACGATTGCTCCCTCTCAAGTAGCCGAGCTAAACCAGCTCCTTGGTTTAACGAGTTGGCAGCAATGAAGCGAAGGAAGAGGGACCTAGAGAGCGTGTGGCGTTCAGATCCGAGCAAGCCAAATCGAACACGGCTTGATGCCTATCTAAGGGCATATGGCGCGGCAATAAAGGCTGCAAAGAAATCCTTTCTGGCAGCCAATATTGCGTCCGCAAAGAACCGTCCAGGGGAGCTGTTTCGAGTTGTCAGAGGCCTATTGCATCCCGCCGTCCAGGATGGGAGCCCTGACAACTCGGCAGCCCGCTGTGAAGCATTTGCTCAGTTCTTCGCGGATAAAGTCGCTTTGATCCCTTCTGGCCATGTTAACGGCAGTCTCTGAGGATGTAGCTGGAGCACCTGCTTGTCCGATTTTGATGGATCAATTTCAATTGGTGAAACCCGAGGATGTGGACAAGATACTTGGAGGAATGAGAGCGACCACATGCATCCTAGACCCCTGCCCATCCTGGCTTCTAAAGGAGGCCAGAGGGGGATTGGCCGAGTGGGTGAAGGTGGTGGTTAATGCCTCCCTCCGGGAAGGCAACATTCCTGCGAGCTTAAAACAAGCTGTTATACAACCGCTGTTGAAGAAACCATCACTGGACCCCACTCAATTCGTCAACTATCGGCCTGTTTCCAATCTTCCCTTCTTGGGCAAAGTCCTGGAACGTGTGGTGGCCTCACAACTCCAGGTATTCTTGGAAGACACGGATTATCTGGATCCGGCGCAGTCTGGTTTTAGGCCGGGGCATGGTACCGAGACAGCCTTGGTCGCCTTAGTGGATGATCTACGCCGGGAGCTTGACAGGGGGAGTGTGTCCCTGTTGGTTCTGCTGGACCTCTCAGCGGCCTTCGATACCGTTGACCATGGTATCCTTCTGGGACGCCTTGCAGAGATGGGGCTTGGAGGTACTGTCTTGCAGTGGCTCCGGTCCTTTCTGGAGGGCCAATCTCAGAAGGTGTTATTGGGAGACATCTGTTCAACCCCACAATCATTGTCTTGTGGGGTTCCTCAGGGTTCAATACTATCTCCCATGTTGTTTAACATCTACATGAAGCTGCTGGGGGAGCTCATCCGGAGTTTCGGAGTGCAGTGTCATCTGTATGCAGATGATGTCCAACTCTGTCACTCCTTCCCACCTGCTACTAAGGAGGCTGTTCAGGCCCTGAACCGGTGCTTGGCTGCTGTAACGGACTGGATGAGGGCGAACAAATTGAAATTGAATCCAGACAAGACAGAGGCACTCCTGGTCAGTCGAAAGGCCGCACAGGGCATAGGATTACAGCCTGTGTTAGACGGGGTTACAGTCCCCTTGAAGACGCAGGTTCGCAGTTTGGGTGTGATCCTGGACTCATCGCTGTGCCTGGAACCCCAGGTTTCGGCGGTGACCAGGGGAGCATTTGCAGTTAAAACTTGTGTGCCAGCTGCGCCCGTACCTTGGGAAGTCTGACTTGGCCACGGTGGTCCATGCTCTGGTTACATCCTGTATAGATTACTGCAACGCTCTCTATGTGGGGTTGCCTTTGAAGACTGCTCGGAAGCTGCAACTAGTCCAACGGACAGCAGCCAGGTTGATAACAGGAGCGGCATTCAGAGAGCGTACAACCCCTCTGTTGTGCCAGCTCCACTGGCTGCCAGTTTGCTACCAGGCACAATTCAAAGTGCTGGCTTTAGCCTTTAAAGCCCTAAACGGTTCAGGCCCAACTTACCTGTCCGAACGCATCTCTGCCTATGAACCATCGAGATGTTTAAGATCATCTGGAGAGGCCCTGCTCTTGGTCCCGCCTTCTTCGCAGGCGTGACTGGCGGGGACGAGAGACAGGGCCTTTTCAGAGGTGGCTCCTCGGCTTTGGAACGCCCTCCCTAGAGACATCAGATCGGCCCCCTCCCTCCTGACATTTCGCAAGGAAGTCAAGACCTGGCTATTTGAGCAGGCATTTGCTGATGAAATATAAGGCTTAATCAGATATATGGAATGACAACGATGCGATGGAAACTGATTTCAACATGACGCTGAGACTGCAATTATATGTTTTTAATTGTTAATTTGTTATTATATGGTTTGGGGGGTTACCTTGTTGCTGTGTTGTATTGAGGGCAGAGACTGCCTGTGTAAACCGTCCCGAGTCGCCTTCGGGCTGAGAGGGGCGGTATAGAAACGTGACAAATAAATAAATAAATAAAAGGGTACCACTATATACTGTGCACCTCTTGTGTCAGCTTAAAGCAGAGTTAACAGACATTTTTAAAGGAATCCCTTACTGTCTCTCACTTTTGTTTCATGTGATAACGGCTTGGCTGCTTGAGATAACAGCTATTGTTCTGAAAACCTGACCAAGGTCTCTCTGTTTCTAATTAAGAGTCCGTGTTACTGTAACTCTATACAAACAGGGATTGTATATTCAGAGTCCTGTTTATCTGAGTTGATTTGCATGTCTCAAAAGCCAATGCTTTTGTAGAAAACTGCATGGAGACCAACTGTTTCAAATTCAGGTACTTCCAACTAACCAATTCATCCTCTATCGGACCATCACTAACACCATCTGCTATTTGAGACTGCTGCTAAACCAACATATCAGACTAGCAAAGCTATCTCAATGTATTATTTCCACTTGAGAAAAGGGCCATCCCTTCCCTGTTCTAATACAAAAGGCAACCAGACTATCAGTTAAGTAATTTACTCATCTGCGGAGACATGGCTCACCATCACACCCAATGGGTGAAGTTCCTTTTACAACAGTGGTTCCCAACCTTTGGTCCTCCAGGTGTTTTGGACTTCAGCTCCCACAATTCCTAACAGCTGGTATGATGGCTGGGATTTCTGGGAGTTGAAGTCCAAAACACCTGGAGGACCAAAGGTTGGAAACCACTGGTTTACAAGAGAAGGACAAACTGTATGGCACACAAGAAAGGAGAAAGTCAGAAGGCTCCAAAGAACAGTCAGGGGACAGCTGGTGTCCTCTAGACCAGTAGTTCTCAACCTTCCTAATGCCGCTGCCCCTTAATACAGTTCCTATTGTTGTGGTGACCCCCAACCATAAAATTATTTTCGTTGCTACTTCATAGCTAATTTTGCTACTGTTATGAATTGTAATGTAAGCGGAGCCTGACTGAGGGCTGCTGTGACAACCACGTTGAAGCTCGGGCTAAATCTCAGCTCCCCTCTCCCCTCCCCAGAGTGGCCTCCGACCCCCCCAGTGTTGAGGTCATGAATATGGCGCCTGCGGACTGGGCGGCTCTTGTGCCTGCACCCTTGTTGCTGGAGCCAAACGCCCTCCCCCAGGCCTCAACCCCTTCTGCCCCAGGGCATGAAGACAGGGGCTGGCGTAAACGGAGGCGGGGTCGAGGACGGCGCTGAGGCCGGGGTAGGGGGCGGCGCCAAAAGAAATCCCAGCTCCGCCCAGAAACTCCTCCTCTGCGGAGGGCGACTCCAAAGGCCGATGGAACCACGAGGACCCTTGTATCCTCCCCTGGACTCTTGGAGCGAGAGAGGTCCGCGATGCCTGGGCCTGGGGCATCCAGAGGGCTCCCCCACAGGACCTTCTGGAATGCCAACTCCAGGCGCCACCTGCTGGCGAACCCTCAACCTAGGAGGCTGGACAATCTGACAGTGGGGAGATCAGAGCCACGAGCACGTGGTGACTGTCTCCCGATGGACCTAGCAACATTAAAGTCGCTGTTAGACCTGTGGGACCCTCCCAGGCTCCGCTCGTTTGACGGCCAAGCTGGATAGCCCCGGACTGCTCCCCGACCCATGTGGTCACGAGCTCGGTCCCCCCTTCCCCTGTCTTAGATGTTAGTCACCCTCCTTTTGTTGCTGTACTGTATCGTCTGTCCATTATGTATTCTATGTTGAACATGGAAACCGCTCCGAGCCCTCGGGGAGTGGCGGTCTAGGAAGTTCGAACATAATAATAATAATAAAAATGTGAATATTTGATATGCAGGATGCATTTCCATTCACTTGATCAAATTTGGCACAAAAACCCAATGCACCCAAATCTGAATACTTGTGGGGTTGGGGGGAGGGACTGATTTTGTCATTTAGGAGTTGTAGTTGCTGGGATTTATAGTTAACCTACAACCTGAGAGCATTCTGAACTCCACTAACAATGGAACTGAATCAAGCAAGCTTGGCACACAAAATCCCCATGACCAACAGAAAATACTGTGTTTCTTGATGGTCTTTGGCAACCCCTCTAACACCCCATTGTGACCCCCCCCCCAGGGTATTCTAGAGCAGTTGAGAAACACTGCTCTAGAATATGCTATCTGTGGCAGTTGTTTCACTCTGTTTAATGGTTGCAGCGGCCCTCAGTTGTGCCCTTTGCAGTGAGCGATGGTCAAAAAGGGAAATGCCCGAGCCAGCCTTTGCTTTCAATAGATATATAATTTATATATTTTTAGAAACCAAATCTTGAACAGTTAGAAAAAAAATCATCCTGGAGTTTGAAGTCATGTACATCCAGATAAAACATATGTATTTTTTTGGATTTATCACGTCAGAACATTCAAGGATGTCTATTTACCCAACCAGGTTTTTTTTCCATTACCAAAAAGATGTTTGAATACTTCAAGAACTAAGCCAAACCAGTAGAGATGCTTCCGCCAATCCCATTCACGCTCCATCAAGTCAAACAGCAATCGACACAGTCTTCCTTCTTCAAAGCGTTTCTCTTCCCTTAATTAGCAGTGTGTGTGGTTTTCTAGGAATCAAATCTGCTTTCTAGCAAGAACAGCCTGGATTACAAGAATAATTTGCTCATGTGTCTCATGACACTCTAACAATGTGGCTCAAGAAGAAAATGCAGCCAAGAATAGGAAGAATTTTTACAAGCTGTGGATGATTAGCAGTCACTAGCTAAACCAGACTGCCTTGCAACCATTGAAGGCCACCAGGATAGCTAAGAACCGTTAAAACACAATTTTAAATTGCATTCACAGCTCTCATGAGCAATTACCTATACTGCACAAAAATATTTGGGTGTGTATTTTGACGTTTGGCCTTCAACCTCTTGGAGGTCTTAGCCCAAAAATGCCATTATGGTTAGGGATTGTGGATGTTTGAAGTTCAAAACATCTGGAAGGCCAAGGGTTGAGAACCTCAGGATTAGCCAAAGCAAATGATAAGGCCTGGATCAGCTCTAACAACTTGTAATCAGAACCATTTACCTTGCCTTGTCTTATCATATTTGGATTAACTTAAATAAATTACAATTGCAAATTGTAAAAAAAATATTAAAAGAACAATTTAATCTATTATACCACCAAAATGGCTGGGAAGTACTAGTGAAGCCATTCAGAGGATTTTCTGGAGGGCAGAAGTTAGTATAGTTGGATGAATAAAGGAAGGAATAGAATTGTAAGGATATAATAGAAAATAGGACCAAGTCAAACGGAGTGGGGCCTGCAATATTTTCAATGACAGGTTAATCAAATGTATTGCTGGTTCATTTGATATGTTATGAGGGTTTGGGAAGCCAGTTTAAGGAATGACGATAGCAATATATTTGGACAATATATGGAGGGGACAACATATATTATTATTATTATTAGTTCAAACTTACTATACCGCTCTATCCCGAAGGCTCAGAGCGGTTCACAGTTTGACATAGAAATACAAAGCATACGCAAAATAAAAACATACAGAGCATACAGAAGGTAAAAACATCAACAGGGGGGGACCACAGCCAATAGGGGGGGGAGCCAAGCTCATGCCCAAAAGGCAGAGCTATCCAGTCAGAGTTATCAAGGACGTCCGTCGAAAGGGGGGAGCAGAGGAGGGTCCCACAGATCGAAGAGCGTCCTCAAAGACTCAAGGTCTATGCAGTGGCGAACGTTGCTGGCCTGTGGGTTAGGTCTCAACATCGGCGGCTTGTCCACCCTCCTGGATTGGAGGTTTGCCGACAGAGGCACCTCGCGCCTGAGGGCAGCGCTCTGGAAGGTCCTGGAACGGAACCCTCCGGAGGTCGCCTTCTGAAGATCAGCAGCTATGGGGGGGGTTATTACAGGGCAAGGCTGAGACTTCCTCCGGCCTCGCCCCTGCCCCGCCCTCGCCTCCATCTCGCCGGGTGTTGGCCAGCCCCAAGCACGCCGTCGGGACACTGGGGGGGGGGGGAACCGACCTCAGGGCCCCCGGTGCTAGCAGTGCTCCCGGCCACGTGGCCAATGGTGGCAGCAGACCAGTCGCCGGTAAGTGATGGTAGAGGCTGTGAGCCAGTCACGGCCATGGAGATCGCTGGGAGCCGGCCTGCTCGTCGTCGGGGCCGCTCCCCAGGGGCCCTCGCCAGGACCCTCGTGACATCTAGCGGCTCCGTCAGGTAAGGGGGAGCTTGTGGCCTCCGGTGGCAAGACCGGCAGTGGCGGCTGGTCCAGGAAGAAAGTCACCGGAGGCGTGGTCGTAGCCTTTGGGGAGGGCGGGGGCGGCGGGGCCAAGGACGCCGACCCTGTCGAGGTCGGCGCCATGTTGGAGCGGCCGGGCGACGCCCTCACCATTGGGGCCGGGGGAGCCCGGCGCCCCAATGCTTCCCATGGGCTCCACCACGGGACTGCCGCCACTCCAGCTGGGGCTTCGCGCCCAGGGAGAGTCGCCCCACTCGCCTCTCTCACCTCCAGGTCCAGGCCCAGGTGCAGGGAATCCACACGAGGCGGGCCCGGCGCTCCGTCGGCCGCCGCCTCTCCAGGCCTGGGGTGGGGGTCCGGACGACACAGGCCGCTTTCAGTACAAAGGGACGCCAGCACCTGCCCCAGCCCCTCCATCTCCCCCAGCCAGGCGGCCAGCCGCTCGACCAGGCGGCCGAGGCCAAGGAGGAGGTGGGTAGGGTCCGGCGGCGCTCCCCGGGAGGTGTCGGGTGGTCGTCTGCGTCCCTCTGGGTGGCGTTGGGAGGGGTGGGCGTCACGGTCTCCTCTAGGCCCGGCCAGGGAACGGGGGACCACGCCAGGCGGTTCTGAGTGGTCGCTGTGGTCGTTGCGGACGCTGTTGGGCCCGGGGTCCTCCGGGGGGCCGCAACGCCCTTCAGACAGGCGTGGGCCCTGAGAACCGAGGCCGGTGCTCGGGCGACCTCCAGGGCGACCTCAGCGTCGTCTTGTAGGGCCTTGAAAAGAGGCAAAGAGCACACCGGTGCTTCCAACAGCGACCAGGGGTTGACCCCCGGGTCTTCAAAGTCTTGACAGTCACTCCTCGTGCATGTCCTATCCGGGGCAACCAACCTCAACAGTGGGGGTGCCGTGCAGGGAAGACTGGCATGCAGGGAAGACCAGCGGAGCTCGGCGTTCAAGCGCCTGCTCGATGCGGCCATCTTGTCTCTATGAAAATTGTCTGCATTATAGGTAAGCGTTCCATCCTTTCATGAAGATTCTGTCATGAAGATTCAGAAGTGTAGCTCTTAGAAATAAGTCATAGACATTGATTTTAATTTCAACTGTGAATTGGGATCTCCAGTTTTTCCTGTCTCAATTTCTAATGCATTATAATATAGTGCCATTGCCATAACTAAAAGCATATTGAAGTTGTGGACATTGCCTTGTTCTTGGTAAAACATGTGGGAATTAAATCTAATGTAAACTGTATCTTAATAATTTTGCCAAATAAAAAGCTTTCTAGTTGAAAAATATTGTAAATATATTAATATGCTAGCAGTTAAGACAGAAAATGTGAAAGACAGTGAGAGAAACAACTACATTTCCTTAAATCGTCTTAAATCAACTGGATCTACGCAGCACCAGCATGTTGAAGTATCTCAACGTGATTTTTTTAGGAGGGCCACCTAGATTGTTCTTGATTGTGTCCAGGTTTTGCCACTATGTGGATATAGTCAATATGGATATTAACGAGGATTGTTTATAAAAATAATTATTTTGCCAATTTCTAAATATAGTCAAGTTGGCATTGTCAAAACACTGATTAACAATGAAGTTTACATTCTTTGTAGAGATAAAAACATAATTTATGTCTTTCAAGAATAAACTGCTGACTGATTATGTACATAGTGTTTGTTAAAAAAGGAGAAGAAACAAAAAGAGCAAATTTGAAGCTGTCCTCTTTGTCTGATCTTTAGTCCAAAATTATCAGATTTATGAAGAGTGAAACATTCTTAGGAGCCCATTAAGAAACAAACAGAACAGAACAGTTCAATGCACGCAGCAAGTGAAGAACTTCCGTTACTGGCACTTCCTGCATGCTGGACACACAAAGAACAATCTGCTCCTCAGTCCCTCTTCCCTAAAAAGGACTGGAAATAAGACTTCATAAAACAAAAATGTCAACACAGCAAGGGCGGAAACATAGGATGATCACCAGAGACTGGAAATGTTAAACTCAAAGCATTCCTTGATGTTAATTTGGAATTCATTCATTAACTTTAATTAGTTTAGTGAGAATTATAAAATCAGTTCATTCTTTTATTAGTAATACATAGTTAAACAACTATTTTAATCTTTTAAAAAATTAAATTATCAGAAATGGCCCCAAATGACATCTTTAGAATGTCCCCTGGAAATAATTAAAATAATTAAAATGTGGAGTGCCTTGTGAGCTGCCCTGAGTCCCTTCAGGGAGATGGTGGTGGGATATAAATAATAATAATAATTATTTTATCTGGAATTTTTCACTGATGTATTACATGTGGCAAATGTCTCAGAACCACTTATTGAAACATTAGAGAGAGCATCCAGTTTATGAAATTATCCTGGGATACTCTTGAACTTAGTAGTGACTTTGACATCTGTATCAACTTGTTAAATGGAAACTCGCAGATGTATGGCAAAACCATCACCCAAATGCTGTCTGCTGAAAAGTACCATAGTATTATGTTAAAATTTGGTTAATGGTTATTATTATTCCATTCTAAAGTATAGCTCAATGTTGTAAACCCTGATTAGTTGAATGGGATGTCCTTCTTAAGCATTAGAACGGTATCCATGCAAGTGAACAAAAGTTTGCTGATGCACTTTATCTAAAATTAAGATTAAAGGAGTTCGTGTCTTTATTTTACCGCTTCCCTCTTTGTCTCCTAATTTGCCTGCTAAAAATAGCCCAGCTCTCTATGTACACTTTCCAAGAAAATACTAATGAGTCCGAATAGCGGTTTCCGTCTCCAAACTTTCCAAGATCCATTCACATTAGATTAGCCGAATGTCAAATAAGATCTCATTTCACCAGCTGAGTTTCAACAAATCACGCCAGAGGAATCCTAGAAGTCAAGTATGGTTAGGCTCTACAGACAAAATTTACTACGACCCTTCATTTTGAGTAATGTTGCATTTACAGCACCCACCACAAGTACTACTATAGTCCCAGTTCCACTGAAGTCAAGGCTTTGAAGTGACTGAGAAACATGCCAAGCCATCTGCATCTCAGCCAGCTGCATGACTAGAGCAGACAATATATAATTAAAGAAAGCATATGGAAACGTCTATTCTTCCCAATGAACATTTCCCTCTATAACAGAGATTCCAAATTATCAGATGCTGTCAAATAATGCACAAATAATGTGGTGCCTTTGGAGAGTAGCCACCTAACCTTATACTATTGCTCTCCTCAATACTCCTATCTCCAGAGTACACTCTCCCCCCTTATATGAAGGCCATGAGCTCTCCTTCGCAATGAATCTACTCCTGTTACCTCACCCTTTTTAATATTTTATCTTGTACATGTGGCCCACTTTGTCATTTGTGATTTTACATACTGTATTTGCGCATTGTTCTCTTATTTATATATTTGGATATTTTTACTGTGTTATTTTTGATTTTATTGTAATTTGTTGTTTGGGCCTGGCCTCATGTAAGCCACCTCGAGTCCCCATCGGGAAGATGGTGGCAGGGTATCAATAAAGTTTATTATTTATTATTATTATATTCAGTTCATGTGCAAGCTATGTCAAAGAACTTCACCTCCTAACTATACGCCTCATACCTATAACAGTAGTGTCATAGCTTAAATACAACATGCTTGTATGATAGGGACAATGATATCAAATAAAATTAGTGTAGATGGCTCATTCACAGGGGCGGTCCTTCCAGTAGGCCGAGGAAGCCACTGCGTGGAGCGCCAGGAGCGCCCCTGGGTGCCATCTGGGTTCCCCCGCCCTCAGGAATGTTGTGGAGAGTGAGGAGAGAGAAGGAAGGAGGAAAGGAAAGGAAAAAAGAGAGAGGGGGGGGGGAGAGAGAAAGAGGCGCGCGCCAGTCCGGGCCCGGCGTTTGCAGTCTTCGCCGCCGTGGCTCGGCCTCGGACAGCGCCACTCTCCGGAGGCAACAAGACAATTGGAGGAGGGGGTGGCGAAGAGGAGGAGGGCCATGGGGAGGAGCCCGTGCTTTGCCGCCGCCGGATGCGCAGAGGCAGAAGAGCCCGGTGCCCTCCCCTCCTCCTCCTGGCCAGCCTCCTCCTCGCTGGCCGCGGCGGCTCACCTGAGGCGCCAGGGAAAGGAGGCCAGGAGGCGCCGCCCCTGAGGACGTCATCGCTGCCGGTGTCAGCCCAGCCCTGGGGGTGGCGGCGAGGGCCAGAAGCCATGGCCAGGGAGGGAAGAAGGGGACACTTTGGGTTTCCATGGGGAAAGGAGGAGGAGGCGGCCTGTGGAACCGCATTCTTGGGTGACTTCGGCCCCCCCAAAGGCCGCCCCTTTCCGCCCCGGCTTCAGGCAGGCCGCAGTGGGGTTGCCGCCTTGGCCTCCCCCGAAGCCACACCTCGGAGGGATGCTTCCCCGCTTCCGACCCACAGCCACACCCGGAGGGGCCGCCTTTCAGCCCTTCGCCTTACTCCTTCTCCTCTCTCTCTATTCCTCCTCCTTTCTTTCTGCCTCTCCTTCTTCTCATTTTCCTTCCTCTCCTTCTCCTCTTCCTTCTTCTTCCTCTCCTTTTTCTCCTCTTCCTCCTTCCTGTATTCCTCCCCCTCCTGCTTCTTTTCCTTCCTTCCCCTCCTCTTCTTCCTTTTTCTTCCTACTCCTTCCTCTGTTCCTCCTCCTTTTCCTTCCTCTCCTCCTCTTCTTCCTTCTTCCTCCTCTATTCCTCCTCCTTTTCCTTCCTTCTTCTCCTTCCTCTATTCCTCCTTTTCCTTCCTCTCCTCTTCCTTCTTCTCCCTCCTCTATTCCTTCTTTTTCTTCCTTCCTCTCCTTCTCTTCCTTTTTCTTCCTACTCCTTCCTGTATTCCTTCTCTTTTTCCTTCTCCTCCCTCCTCTATTCCCCGCCCTCTTCCTTTTCTTTCCATCCTCCTTCTCTTCCTCTTTCTTCCTTCTCCTTTCTCTATTCCTCCCCCCTTTTCTTCCTCTTCTCTTCCTTCTCCCCCCTCTGTTCCTTCCCCTCTTCTTCCTCCCCTCCTCCATCTCTATTTCTTCTCCTCTTTCTCCTTCTCCTCCCTTTATTCATCCCCCTGCTCTTTTTCCTTCCTTCATCTCCTTCTATTCCCCCTCCTCCCTTTTCTTCCGTCATGGAATCCTAGAGTTGGAATAGGCCTCGTGGGCCAAGAAGCAGAAAAATCACTTTCAAACCACCCCTGACAGATGGCCATCCAGCCTCTTTTTCAAAGCCTCCAAAGAAGGAGCCTCCACCACACTCGGGCAGAGAGTTCCACTGCTGAACTGTGTTTACAGGCTTCTGTGCCTGCGCACAGGAGCTTCTGGGCATGCGCGGAGGGGGCGCGCGCGTGCTGGATAGGGAGAACTGTGTTTACAGGCTTCTGCGCCTGCGCACTGGAGCTTCTGGGCATGCGCGGAGGGGGCACACCAAAATAATGCTTTTTGGAGGGGGGGGGGCACCAAAATAATGTTCGCTTACCATTTAAAATTACCTTAGACCGCCCCTGCTCATTCATAGCTAAGAAAGTGCCTAAATCATGCTACTATAGCTTGGGAGTCTGTGTGACTTCAAGTCACCTGTTGACTTATGATGAGTCCCAAGCATTTCTGATGGTTTTCGTAAGCATAGACTACTCAAGCCATTTGACATTACTTTCTTTAAGTGTCACTTCCTTTCTAAGGCATTTTATAATCTTTGGAAATCATTCAAAGACTGAGGCCTGACTCTGCTAAGTGTCCAAGATCAGACAGTATCTGGCAACTTCAGAGTACAGGTCCTTCTCAAAAAATTAGCATATAGTGCTAAAGTTCATTATTTTCCATAATGTAATGATAAAAATTAAACTTTCATATATTTTTGATTCATTGCACACCAACTGAAATATTTCAGGCCTTTTTTTGTTTTAATACTGATGATTTTGGCATACATATCTCAAAAACTTAGCATATTCCATCCGACCAAATATGCTAATTTTTTGAGACAGTATTTTTGAGTTTTCAGAAGCTGTATGCCAAAATCATCAGTACAAAACAAAAAAAGACCTGAAATATTTCTGTTGGTGTGCAATATATGAAAGTTTAATTTGTATCATTACATTATGGAAAACAATGAACTTTCGCACTATATGCTAATTTTTTGAGAAGGACCTGTATATCGAAAGGGATTTCCAGTAATCAATGTAAGGTTTCAGTCTCACACATTGACCTCAATGAAAAACCAGAAAAGATTACAAATCCTATTTTTAAAAGCAGAAAAACATCAGTAGAAGAAAACATGCCAGTGTACATTATTGGTATATGTATAATGCAGGCTGCAAAATTCAACTCTTTTAGATACAGAACTCAGATTACTGTTACATGTATTAGTTGCATTGATATCCCACCATTCTTCTAAATTAACTTAAGGTAGGCGAAAAGGCTCTCTTGCCTTTCTATTTTATTTATTTATTTATTTATTTATTTCTTCAGTCTTGTATTCCGCTCCTCCCTACAGGCTCGGGGCGGATAACAATGGAATATATATGGGCAACATGTCACCGACATGCAGCCCTACAATAAAAACATAAAACAGATTAAAACACAATCCAACCTATCTATCCTCTCACCTAACATTTAAGGGCAGATGATCTTTTGTCAGCTAGAGAATTGTAAGACTTAGTGGGCCACTGAGTCCTAATTCTGTACTTAACCACCGCAGTGACCTAACTATTAGTAAAAGCATAAATAACTGTGTCTACAAGATATCCAAGGATACAAGAACACTGGAAAACATGTAGGTTGGCAAAAGAATATTCATACATAGGACCACAAATGGAATGTGTACCTAAGATTCAGTTTCATCATAAGGTACATTCATAAACTCATTCTTTCCACAAGTTATGGCAAATAAATAAATAAAACTTTCCAGAGATGCTTGCTGTCTTATTCCAGCCACATTATTATTTGAAACATGGTATTGGTATTTGGGTGAGGAAGAACAAATCAAGAGATATGCTAGTAACCTTGGCCTAAATAGCACAATCCCATCCTGCTAATTTGCAGTCTATCTCCTGGAAAAACAGCAGCCTTCACATTCCTTGATATTTATCAGCCAAAGCATCAAAAACAAACAAGATGTCCTGACATTCTTCGCCACACATGCTTATTTAAAAGTCACTTTGACCTTTGCAACACAGGAATAAGGTAAAAAAACATAACTGGAATGGTGAAACTCTCTGGCCTTGTTTCTATATTTATAGCCCATTCATTAAGCTGATTCCTAAAATGTCTAGTATGGTAAATCAAATTTTCTGGTGAAGACTAGACTTTAAAAAATATATTTAGAGACAGCCACATAATATATCATTGTTAAGGAATACAATCATTTCTAAGGATGCCAGCTCAATTTCTACGCAGTACTCACACGTCTTGCTTATACAACATTATGAACTGGGTATTGGGATAAAAGCTATGGGTTCAAAAGAATGGTTTACTGTTTTGAAGATGGGGTTCTACCTCTGTGTGCCATTAGTCTACCAATCTCACTAGCCTGCTTTATTAATGTTAAATCCCCTTTTCTCTCTCTTTTAAATAATCTTTATTGAAATTTTTACAAATTTAAAATGGAAAAAACAAGATAGTAATAGTATTAAAAACCACAATAATAATAAAGAAAAATAATAAGAAAAAACAAAATAGAAAAAGGGGGGGGGGAGAAGGGATTCCAGAGATTTCATTTCAGTTCCTTCTTCTTCTTCGTCTTATTTAATTAAATCTCCTTTTCTCCAAGGAAAACAAGGTTTCAAAATTCTAGACATGTTTACCAGTTCATCTTTCACAACAAGGTTGTGAGCAAAGTCCCTGCTAATTCTAAAGTACACAGAGTGGAAACCGGATTTGATACTCGGTGGTGCAGTGGGTTAAACCGTTGAGCTGCTGAGCTTGTTGATCAAAAGGTCGCAGGTTTATTTATTATTATTTGGATTTGTACGCTGCCACTCCCCGAGGGCTCAGAGCAGGTCACAATCATAAAAACAAAAACAAAAACGAAGAGCATCAGTTAAAACTAGACAGAATAAAATTATCTATACTCAGCAATCAAAAGCTAGCCGGAAAAGGTAGGTCTTGCAGGCCTTGCAAAAAGATGGTAAATCATGCAAGGCCCGCACTTCGCTAGGAAGAGTATTCCAAATCGAAGGCGCTACAACAGAAAAGGCTCTGCGCCAGGTAGATGTTAGGCGGGTGGATTTGAAGCTAGGCACTTCAAGGAGATTCAGGTTAGAATTGGGGAGCGGCGTGAGCTTCCGCTGTCAGCCCCAACTTCTGCCAACCTAGCAGTTTGAAAATAGGTATCGCTCCGGCGGGAAGGTAATGACGCCCCATGCAGTTATGCTGGCCACATGACCTTGGATGTGTCTATGGAAAATGCCGGCTCTTCGGGTTAGAAATGGGGATGAGGACAGAGCCCCCAGAGTCAGATACGTCTGGACTTAATGTCAGGGGAAAAACTTTACCCATGAGAAATGTGTCTACTTACAAACTTATTCATGCCATTTTTCATTTTTTAAAAATACCAAGCAGTTTACAATAAATAAGTCTGAACCCACTTCCCTATGGGTCCAAGCTCAGTACTCTATTTAACATTCTCAAAAAGGGTTAATATCAGGGTTTCAAACATACAACACATCCATGTTTGTGGTTCTTTCTGATCTTGTGCAAAGCCAGAGTTCGCAGATGCGATTACTGTGAATGAGATCTATTGTCCACTTTAGTTAGTACAGAACAAGCAAGAAAGTTCTGGCTCTTGTTGTTCTCGTCCTACCATTGTTGCTGTTTTCCTAAAAGACTGTCCTGATACATCAACAGGAGGGACTTAATACAGTATGCATCGGATTTGGTTATATTTCTCTGATAAGCATAAAAAGGAAGGGGAAACATCTGAAGTTATTTTTATGTCTTTAGGTCTTTTGGCAACACACTGAAAAATGCTGGGGTGGGCCTGGTATTGTCTGGAGCCTGTCAGGTCTGCTACATCGCCTCATTTCCTTCTTCCTGTTGCTAGTGAAGCATGAGAAACCTCTGTTTATAATACAGGACCATCCTGTTTGACACACACCTCCCCCTATCCCAATTCAGAGGCCAACAGACCCTGGTTGTCTCCCACCAAAGTATATGAAAAACTTCACATACTGGCCTTGAACAATCCAAATACATTTTATTTTATCACTATTTTCTTACACTACAGGATGTAAGGTCTGGAAGATCTAGTACCAACAGCAGCTCCACGTATACTTTGAACAAGATGCTTTCCATGTATTTCAAGGAGAGACTTAGTATCATATGTCCAAAGGATAAAACGACTTGAAACAATGGCGGAAACAAAAATACTATTTACATCTATTCCTGTTTTTTTTCCTGATTTCATTTAACTGGGGAACCTATGGATTGAATGTAAAGCTGCCTAGATACAAATTTGTTTACAAATTTGTTTTCCAGGATGGATAAAGAAGTATTAACTTTTAAAAAATCTGTACTACCTTGAAAAATAATCCAAAGCACATGTAAGAATACCAGGAGCTTAGAGTATGTATGATCAATCCAACTAAGGTGTGTAAACCATCAAATGGTAGCAAGATCAGTTAGCTAACCAACCAGGTAACTCAAATGCTACCTATAGGAAAGAGCTTGATCTATATCTGAAAAGACAAAAGGAAAGGAGTCCACAGAGATGGAGAGTTGGGTTTGATCACCATATGAGGTGAAACTCAAAGCAGGGTTTTACTTTCAGATCTGAACTTTCAAAAAGCCTTAAAGGAGAAGTTATTCCTTGGAAAAGTCAAGTTCCAAAGAATTCTGGGTCCTTTGGGGTCAGACACAGTATTATGAATGGGTCACAGAAGCCAGTTTGTAGTCCGTACAGCTACTGAAAAGAGGCTAAACAGTGTGTGGTGGGACTGGGAAGAAAGAAAGAAAATGTATCAATGACCAGACTCTATTAGGGGTCTGGGATGAAAGCCTGAAAGTTCATCTATTCAGGTAGTGGTCTGCTTAGTCTGTAATGATTGAAGAATTCTATTATTTTCTTGCTGGTTCTTCACAGGGTATATGACCAATTCCTGTAGCTGCTCCACATCATTAGCCATCAAATGTAATTTTCCATGGGTGATACTCCAACAAGAAGACAGAAGGTTATACCTTAGAAAGGAGATTGTTTTAGTCAACTGGAGGCCAACTGGGGCTTTCCCTAGTCTCATTAAACTCTGTCTAGAGTGATTCCAACTATGACTGGGAAAAGAAAACCAATGGCCAAGTATCTTGGCCCATTAAACTACTCATGCACCAATCAATCACTGCCCTTTGAATTCATTGGAATTAGGGCTGCAGGATCACTACAAAAGTGAGAAAACCACAAATAAAAATATTATTTTTTAAACCTGTATAGTAAACCTCTAGGCCACCCAGTGCAACTCTACGGCCAACTTCTGCCAGAGGTTTACTATACAATCATGCTAGAGGACCCAGAAATAGAGAAATATTCTTCTAAGAATATATTGATCCTCCAACACAACTCTATGGTGGAAGTCGACCACAGTCTTCCTAGAGATTCTTGAGATTTCTAGAGAGAACATATTAGTCAACTCCACGAATCATCAAAAGTAAAACTCACAAATGTGGAGGGCTGGCTGTAATTATTTTACATTATTTATTATTTATTTATTTCTGGTATTTATACGCCATCACTTCTCTACCCCGGGAGGGGGACTCAGGACGGCTTATATAGGCAACACTTCGATGCCATTACAAGAACAATTAAAACAATAACCATTAAGCCTGACCATTAACCATTAAAATGCATAAAATACATAAAATGCATAAACCGTTAATTAAACAATATAAAACATTAATTACTAAAACACCTTATTCTCATATAAATCAACTTTCCAGACCATTTCAACCGAAGTACTGCTTTATGTCTCCTGACCGAAGGCTTGGACCCACAACTACAATTTTACTTTCTTCCTGAAAGCCAGGAGGGATGGGGTCGATTGTATCTCATTTGGAAGCGAGTTCCACAGGCGGGGGCCACCGCCAAGAAGGCCCTGTCCCTTGTTCCCACCAGCCGAGTTTGTGATGCTGACGGGAGCAGTGGTCTTTAGGCCATAAAAGACCACTGCAACAATGAACTGGCAAGTCAATTTTGTAGTTTTGTTTGCAAAACGGACATAGTGCATTTTCTTTAGTTTGGGGGGGAAATGATAGGATAATAGATAAATGATGCTGTCTCTCTTTGATCCAACCAGAAAGACAATGCAGTAGATAAAAGTTGGGCAATTAAAACAGAGGCACAGTGAAATCTCTTGGCTTAGAGGCACCGTACAGCAAAGATCTTTGCAGCCAGATGGATGCTAAATCAATCAAACTTTGAGCAGCGGATATATTTACATACCCGTGACAAAACCCAACAACACTCCTCAATCTGCCAGGCTATTATCTTCTTTCTAGTTCATTACAAATTGCATTTCAGATGTAACCAGAATCTCACTATCCAGACTACTGGGAGTTCCTAGATCCATTTGAGACTCCCAACAGCTCAAGAGAGAAAATGCATCTGTAACTGATGCTTAGTTGCTCAAAACTAAAAACCTCAGCACTTTAGACAAAAAAGAGGGGGGGGGGAGGAAGAATATCCTCTATTATTGTTAGATAAGATGTAAGTCAAAACCCAAGGCATACTGGGCAAAACATTCTGCCTGATTGCCTGAAATTTCATCTTCAGGGAGCAGGTGGCGGAATATTAGCTAGACAAGGTCATTTGTCTTGGGAGCTCTTGGCCTGCCTGGTGCCACCAGACTACAGTCCACTTATTTCACCTCATCCTTATTTATATACTTAGAATAAAAGGGTTGGGGGGGGGGTTTATACTTCCCCACCTCAGATTTAGAGGTACTGTAATGTCTGGTGATTTCCTTTCAGAGACTGCAATATCCACAATTTGTTCTTTACACTAACTAAACTGCCTACATTCAAAAGGAAAATCAAAGCAGGGCGGTGAAGCACACTGTTAGTATTTTCCTCTTCTTAAATTCCTAATGCTTTCTGAATTGGGCGTGGATTCAGGATTCAAGAGCAAATCTGATCCTGAGTAAGTGCAAGAGGGCATAGCTGGGCATCACTGTTCTCAGAATCCATCGGCCAGTGGTCACTCTGGACAGGGAATTCTTAAGACTGCTATTGTAGAAGAAATTGAAGTTATCCAAGCATGAGTATTAACAACACAAGAAGACCTCTGCTTAACTACACTGAAGGCCCAACTAGCCTAGGAGTTTATTTATTTATTATTTACGACATTTATATGCCACCCTTCTCACCTTGAAGGGGACTCAGTGCGGCTTACAAGTAAAATATAAATACAATGTATTATATTATTGCCATAGCACAATATTAATATTATATATTACATTATACTGTAATATTATTAGTAATATTACATGTAATATAAATATATAATTATAATATCATATTATTAGTAGTATTATATTATATTACATTATAGTATTATCAATTTTTGTAATAAAAAAAAAAGATGCTCCTCACAATGTTCAGCTAGATGCTTAGGAGAAGCCTGCAAAACTCCAATCACTCAACAACACCTTCCCACCTACTACTGTTTCTAAGTGTACTATCATTGCCTTCCTCTGTGGCTAGGAGATTGTCCTAGTCCAAATCCAGCACCACACCAGGCTGGTTTTTACTAACAAATCCACTGAACATATTATGGAAAAAGACGTGCATTATCAAGACAGAAAAACAAATCCAGCCCAGAACTGGCTGGAAGATGAGTACGAACATCAGGTGCTGATGACACAGTTGGGTGTCGAATTCACTCTGACTTTCAGTCTGAACTTTAACGGATCTGACTATGGTACTGATGTAATTATGAAGTCTGATTCAGCACTTTTTAAAAACTAAAACCTGAAACAGATTCACCACATCACTGACATGGGGTGTATCCACACTGCAAAGTTATAGCCATTTAATACTAGAGTAACTGCAACGCAACTCTGCAATTCCTTAATACTCTAGTTCAGTGAATTCACTACAGAATATTACGTATTTCACCCAAAGTACAAATACTACCGTGTTTCCCCGAAAGTAAGACAGCGTCTTACTTTCTTTTCCCCCCGAAAAGTCCGTGGGCGTGGCGACGAGGTACGGCTTACATTCGGGGTACGGCTTACATTGACCGACCCCCCTGACACCCCCGATACGTCTTACAATCGGGGGTGTCATACTTTCAGGGAAACACGGTAGAATTCCAAGGGATGGGACCTCAGCAGTTAAAGTGGAATCAAACTGCTATAACTGTGCAGTGTGGATATGCTTGTGGATGCCAACAGGCACTATTAAACATGACTTTTCAATCTTTCAATCTTTCATCTCTTGCCATTGTGTAGCATCCATGTACTACAAATTTTCCCTTGGTGCTCATCTTCATTTCTAAGCCAAAGAGATGGTGTTGTCTGTAGACGTAGGGAGACGCCTTCTGGGTCATGTGGCTAGCATGGCTGCAGAGCGCCATTAGCTCACCCACAGAAACGGTACCTATTGATCTACTCACATTTGCATGTTTTCAAACTGCTGGGTTAGCAGAAGCTGGGGCTAACAATGGGAGCTCATCCTGCTCCCCAGATTCAAACCACCAACCATTGGTCAGCACTAGTTCAGCAGCTCAGCGGTCTAAACCACTGTGCCACCGGGGGTAAAACTATGTAAAAATAACTCCTGAGTTCAAGGATCTCACTACCATGATCATGGTCTTCATTTATGTATGTCTGCTTTGTTATGTCTCTCAATGGTATTTCTATGTTATTACTGAACACCAGATTACAAGGGTCATTTGGCCAATGGTGCCCCAGTGAGAACCATTGAATGCCGGATTACCTTCAAAGTGTTAGTCCTGACTTTTAAGGCCTTACATGGTCTGGGGCCAGTGTACCTGCGGGACCGCCTTGTCCCATATCATCCCACCAGATCACTGCGCTCCGAAGAGCTAAATCTCCTGGTCATCCCAAATGTGAAGACCTACCATCTGTCCGCAACACGCCGCTGGGCTTTCTCTGTTGCAGCCCCAACCCTGTGGAACGCACTGCCCGCCGGCATCTGTGCCACCCAGAGCCTCCTCCCGTTCAGGAGAGCAGTTAAGACATTGCTGTTCCAGCAAGCCTTCGGGGTTAGCTAGACTGTAGCTCGCGCTGCCTAGCTGACACCCCACTGCGACTCCATCTGCTGTTTCAACTGTTTAATTGTAATTTTATTCTAATGGTGTTACTGTGGTTTATGAGATATCTGTCAATTGTATTTTACGAACTGTTGTGAGTCGCCCCGAGCCGTTGGGGGGGGTGGCAGACAAATGCGAAATAATAAATAAATAACTGCTGCATTTCATCCCATGTTCCTCTTTGTCTCTCCCCTTTTTTCAAAAAAGAGCAACAAACCTACGTTAGAGACTTTCCTGAAACCACTTCCCTGAAACCGTGTGATGCCTCATTGACTGCTACTTCCTTATGGTCTTCATTAGTGTAACAAAAAGATTTTGTTCGCAATGGTGCTCCAAGTATGTCATTGGCAAGCCTTTGTGAGAAAGAGGAAGGGTGGGGGCAGAATGATGGAGGGCGTGGTACCCAAGGTAGACCACAGAAAAAGAATTTGTTTTCTGTGTGTGCTTTAAAAACAAACACAAGGCATTGTTTATAACTGGCAGGGGGTGGTGCTCCTTGGAAGGGATCAAAGGCCGCCCGGGTGACATCATGAACCATGGCTCAAGGGGGAGGTATTTGGCTCTTAGGAGCCACCAGACTCATTACTGGGAGGGGGAAAAAGACTTCAAAAGAGGATTGTGAGATCCCCTTGTCTTTAACTCAACACCACACACCCGGATTTAACCCCTTCCCTCGACTGCTCTCTTTGCACACAGTGCTGAGCGACAGACAAAATGATGGGAAGCATTTTGGTTTGAAACTGGAGGAGGGGAAAAAAAGCACACTCATCGCTCCACTAATCTAAAACACATTTCCAGGAAAAAGCTGCCCCACGACTGCATCATCGTGTCAAGGATTTCTCCTCTTCCTGTTTCATTACAATTTGAAGCACACTTCCTAGGGAAGCAAATAAAGGACAGCGCTGTAAATCACCTTCTTCGTTCTCTTTGTTATCACAATTGAGTTTGGGAAAGGTAATTTTTGGGTTGCAGTTCCCGCAGTCCATTTGTCTGGCTAGGGATTTGGGAAATAACAACAACAACAAAGATTGTCGATGTTGCAATACCAGGTGACAGCAGGATTGAAGAGAAACAACTGGAAAAGCTGACACAATACAAGGATTTAAAGATCGAAATGCAAAGACTCTGGCACAAGCCGGTCAAGGTGGTCTCAGTGGTGATCAGCACCCTGGGAGCAGTGCCTAAAGACCTTGGCCTGCACTTAAACACAATTGTTGCTGCCAAAATTACCATCTGCCAGCTTACTTGGATCTGCACGCATTATTCGCTGATACATCACACAGTCCTAGACACTTGGGAAGTGTCCGACGTGTGATCCAATACAACAGCCAGCAGAGTGTCCGCTGTGGACTCAACTTCAAATAATAATAAAGATTATTTCAAATTTTTGGTTGGTTGTTGTGGGATTAACTGACTGTTTTCCTCTCCCCAACCAATACTACCAGTGATATTGGTTTTCCAAAAGATGTATTTATTTATTTATTTATTTATTCAGTTTTGTATGCTGTCTTTCCCCGAGGGCTCAGGATGGCTTACAGAGAGTATAAAACACACACTTTAAAACAACCGAAAAAATTAAACTCTTAGCTAAAAACGATAAAACTATTTACAGTGTTTCTCAACCTGGGATCCCCAGATGTTTTTGGCCTACAACTCCCAGAAATCCCAGCCAGTTAAGATATCTGGGAGTTGGAAGGCCAAAAACATCTGGGGACCCCAGGTTGAGAACCACTGATATAAGGTGATGGGACCAAGAACATCAAAGATAATGTTGCTATGTATCTATGAGAAATTATTTGCCAGTGTCCTCTCCTGAGGCTGAGAGAGGACGACCTCCCTAAGATCTGCCACTGGGTTTCACTGCTGAGCTGGGATTTGTACCCTGGTCCCCATAGAGAAGAGCGGGGTAGAAATGTTGGAAATAAATAAATAGTTCTGTGCCTCGGAGTCATTTTTGATCTATGGTGACCCTATTATAGGATTTTCTTGGCAAGATTTGTTCAGAAATGGTTTGCCATTGCCCACCCCTGAGGCTGAGAGAGTGTGACTTGCCCAAGATCTGGGCAAATGCTGAGATTTAAACCCTGGTCTCCAGAATCAGGGTCCAATGTTCAAACCACGATGACTTGGTGCAGGTTACAATTCACAACCAAGGAGGAATGCCACACATGTCTGTAAATCTGGAGATGGAGCAGAAGGAGAGGAGGATGAAACAAACCAGACAGCATGGCAAATGCCCAACATTTCTGACAGGGGAAGAGGATCCCCTGAAGCCTTGCAAGGAGTCCGCCGCCTACGTGCCAAGATAAGGGTCTTCTTGCCTTTCGGCTGTTAGGGAATCACCTCCCCACCCACCCCTTTCCCCCCAGCATCACAAAAGCAGGAGCCAAGATAGGGAAATCTAATCGCCTGATCTTCCAGCGGTTGGGTGACCTGGGACTTCCCCCAAGCAGTTTGAAGTCCTCCTGAATCCACAACAATCTCCCAAAGGCGCTGCAAAGTCACCCCCTCCTGATAAAAACACAAAGGAAAGCCTCCATCTTTTCTGCTATCACTCCATGCCAAAAGATCTGGTCTCTACCACTGAATCTCCATTGTAGAATGAATGCCGCTTTTAGCTTGCCATGGCTCAATGCTGTGGAATCCCGGGAGTTGTAGTTTGTTGAGGTACCAGCACTCATAAACCCCTTCCATACAGCCGAATAAAACCCCACATTATCTGCTTTCAACAACTCTTTATTGATTAGTCAATTTTGACCATATCAAAACATACAAAACATACACACTTACCCATACATACAATAAATGCATACATGAAGACAAAGCATACCTGAACTGCTTTGAACTGAAATATATGGCAGTGTGGACTCAAATTATTTATTTATTTATTTATGACATTTATATGCCGCCCTTCTCACCTTGAAGGGGACTCAGAGCGGCTTACTATATATATATATATATATATACACACACACACAAAATATGATATTATTAGCATAGCGCAATATCAGCGTTATATACGACTATATTGTACTATACCATTATATTGTAATATTATTAGTGTAATTTAAAGCATATAATTAGAATATCATATTATTATTAGTATTATATTGTATTACATTATAATATTATAAATATTATATGTATATATTATATTTTTAGCATATTGTGGGATTTTTGGCCTTGATATTCTTGATATGGATAAAGTTGATTAAACAGCAAAAACTTTGTTTTTTGCAGGACACCCCGCAGCACATTTTGCTATAGCTTTTCAATGAATATCTCATGGAGTCTCAACCAATTCAACCTAGTTTGTGGCAGCCACAAAAACAAAGTTTCTGGAGTATAACAACTACTTTCAAAGTAACAATTAAACAGGAAATGACCCTTGCAAGCCCAGAACAGATTGGGTTGCTGTGAGTTTTCCGGGCTGTATGGCCAATGCTCCAGAAGCATTCTCTCCTGACGTTTCACCCACATCTATGGTAGGCATCCTCAGAGGTTGAGGAACAGATTTTCAAACACAGGAACAGATTGTTGTTGTTGTTTTAAAAAAATGTTGCATAGTGGGATATAAATGCCTCCTCTGGGCATGTGCAGAATGTCACTGCCTCTCCACCCCAAACTTAAGGGAGCTTGGGAACACCTCTTCTTAATGGTTTAGAGAAAGAGGGCCCTTCCACACAGCCATATAACCCAAAATAACAAGCTAGATAACCCACAGTATCTGCTTTGAATTGGATTATCTTGAGTCCATACCGCCACATAATCCACTTCAATGTGGATTTTATACAGTTGGGGCCATAGTGGTATCAAACTGCATGACAAGTGTAGAGATACACCTTTCAGAGAAGCATTGGTGGAAAAGAGCAAATGTATTCTGCCCTAAAGACCTGGAATGCATGGATTCCTGCCTGACATCACCAACCCATTCAAAACTCTTATTTCAGAGGAAGGAACAGACCAAGGGCCCTTCCAGACAGGCCCTATGTCCCAGGATCCGATCCCAGGTTTTCTGCTTTAAACCTGATTCTATGAGTCTCCACTGCCAGATAATCTGGGATAAGCAGACAACCTGCTTATCCATGAGGTCCCAGTTCTGAGGCCCTATCTACACTGCCAAATAAAATCCAGATTATCTGCTTTGAACTGGATTATATGGCAGTGTAAACTCATATAATCCAGTTCAACCTGGGATCTGATCCTGGGCATAGGGCCCAGTTTGGAGGCCCTACCTCCATTGCGAAAGAAAATCCGGATTATCTGCTTTGAACTGGATTATATGGCAGTGTGGACTCATATAATCCAGTTCAACCTGGGCTCTGATCTTGAGGCATAGGTCCCAGTTCTGAGGCCCTACCTCCACTGCCAAATAAAATCCGGATTATCTGCTTTGAACCGGATTATATGGCAGTGTTGACTCATCTAATCCAGTCCAACCTGGGCTTTGACCTTGAGGCATAGGTCCAAGTTCTGAGGCCCTACTTACACGGCCAAATAAAATCCGGATTATCTGATTTGAACTGCATTATATGGCAGTCTGGACTCATCTAATCCAGTTCAAAGCAGATAAACTAGCCTATTTCCTTCGATCATCTGGGACCCTTCCACACAGTCCTATATATATATGTGTGGACTCGGATAACCCAGTTCAAAGCAGATAATGTGGGATTTTCTGCCTTGATATTCTGATTGAGGTGTTTATATATCAGAATATCAAGGCAGAAAATCCCACATTATCTGCTTTGAACTGGGTTATCCGAGTCCACACTCAGATAATGTGGGATTGAAAGACACAGACACACATAGTCAATGCATTCTTTAGTAGCCCAACCAGAGGATGGCCTCAAAGGGACTCACGGGTGAGAATCATGACCTCCTGCTTCTCCTTGCACATCAGAGGGGGACAGGGCTCCAGGGTCGCGCCTCAACTCATGGTCCCTTCTTCTGCCTTCTCCCTTCGCTCCTCGGCGTCTCAGGAGGAGCAGGAGGAGGAGGAGGGAGGCCACTACTAACTCCGTCTCCTGCCCCCGCCTCTTTCCTTCCTTCTCACAAACCCACTCAGGATGGCAGACGCCGCTCAGAGAGAGAGAGAGGAGGCTCCTGCTTCCCCGCCGGGCGCGCGCCTGCTATAATAAACTTCAGCCGGACAAAGAGAAGCCACGCCCCTCGCTCATTCCCCCCCCCCTTTTTTTCCCTTCTTGGTTTTTCCTTCTACAGCAAGGATTGGGCAACGGAGCCAACCAAGTTTCAGAAAAGAGGGGAGGGGGCACACTCCTGGCTACCAAGAAGCTGCATCTCTGTAGGAGAAAGGGCAGCTTGTTGATGTTGGCACCACTGCTATATGGAATGCTGGGATTGGGAGTTTGGTGCAGCAGTAGAGAAGGCAGAAGGAGGCCCCTTCTACATACACAGCTGCATAAAATTCCACATTATCTGCTTTGAACTGAGTTATAGGGCAGTGTGGACTCAGATAACCCAGTTCAAACGGTTCTGGCTTGATGCTGGTCATTGACCGTAATAAATCTTCTTGTTCTGACCCAGACTACCTGTCCGAACCTGCCAAGAACCATCACGAAGTTTAAGATAGTCAGGACAGGCCCAGCTCTCGATCCCACCACTATGGTGGGGATGAGAGACAGGGCCTTCTCGGCAGTGCCCCCGCGCCTGTGGAACTCTCTCCCCAGGGACATCAGGTTGGCCACCTCCCTCCTGTCCTTTAGAAGACAAGTGAAGACTTGGCTCTGGGACCAGGCGTTGGATTAACGGATAGCGGCAATTGGAAAGAAGACATAGGATATTATTTACGACATTGAATCTGCCTAGACTTGGATTTAGTTTTACCGGCATGTACCATTTATTTATTTATTTATTTATTTACAGCATTCATATTCCGCCCTTCTCACCCTGCAGGGGACTCAGGGCGGATTACAATGTATACATATATGGCAAACATTCAATGCCATAGACACACAACACATATAGACAGACACTCAAAGGCTATTTAACACTCCAACTTCTGGCCACCAGGGGAGCTGTCGCTTCACAGTCCATCTGCAACACTGATGAAGTACTTTCCGCATTCCCACATGCTTTTTGTTGAAATTTTTAATAAAAATTCTGTTAAATTAATAATAATAATAAACTTTATTTATAAGTCGCTTCCCTCTCCCAAAGGGGACTCGGAGCAGCTTACATGGGGCCGTGCCCAAACCACAAATCACAAAATATCAGACATCAAGAAAAACAATAAACACAATAAAAACAGTAAACACAGTAACATGAATAAATTAGCCTCCCCACACATAGGTGGTACCTAAATCTCCTACTTGACAGAGGCAACTGTCTTTCGGGTTGCAAAGATCGACAACAAGCTACACAATTGGCCGGAAGCTCACTCCAACCCGGGCTGGCATCGAACTCATGACCTTTCGGTCAGTAGTGATCTGTAATCTCCTTTGAACTGGATTATCTGAGAGCCCTTCCAGGCAGGCCCTATATCCCAGGTTTTCTGCTTTAAACTGGATTACATGAGTCCGCACTGCCAGATAATCTGGGATCAGATCCTCGGATATAGGGCCTGAGTCCACACTGACATATAATCTAGTTTAGTGTGCAGTTTATACATCTGAGTGGAAAGGGCCTCCAATAGTTTAGAGTCTTTTCCCACAGCCATATAACCCAGAATATCAAGACGGACAATCCATATTATGTAATGTGAACTGGATTATCTGAGTCCACAGTGTCATATAATCAAGTTCAATGTGGGATTTTATACAGCTGTGCGGAAGGGGCCTCCGATAACCCAGTTCAGAGCAGATATTGTGGATTATCTGCCTTGATAATCTGGATTATATGGCTGTGCGGAAGAACCCTGGGATCAGATCCTGGAATATAGGGCAGTATCGATCCAGCCTCATATAATCCGGTTCAAAGCACATAATAGAGTCTCCACAAGACAGTGGGGAACACACACACACATTCCTAGAGAAAACATTGTAAGTCAAACCTGCAGATGCGGAGGGCCAACAGTATTTATTTTGACTTAAAGCAGAGGCTTATTATATTTGCTAATACTGTGTTAGAGAGCCAGCATGGTATAGTGGTTTAAGCATTGAACTACAATTCAGGAAACCAGATTCAATTCCCTGCTCAGCCATGGAAACTGGGAGTGCATCTACATTGAGAGTTAATGCAGTTTGAGACTGCTTTAACTACTATGGCTCAGTGCTACAGAATCCTGGGCCTTGTAGTTTGGTGAGGCACCAGCACTCTTGGACAGAGGAGGCGAAAGGCGTTGTGAAACTACACCATGCCATGAATTCATAGCAGTTTTAATTAATTGTGTCAGAAGCAACTTGAGAAACTGCAGGTTGCTTCTGGTGTGAGATAATCGACTATCTGCAAGGACGTTGCCCAGGGAGCGCCAAGATATGTTACCATTCTGTGGGAGGCTTCCCACTTGTCCCCACATGGGAAGCTGGAGCTGACAGATGGGAGCTCACCCCATCACACAACTTGAATCGTCCACTCCAGAAATACATCCGTCACATCCAGAAATACATCCAGACAGACCTGGAGCTGATGGGAGTTGAAGCCAGGCCAGATCTGGGGCTGTTGAGAATCGCTGCCTATCAGCTGTGCAATTTTATAAATGGTCGTATTATGCACGTATGTAATTTCTAATGGAACCATACATAAAATCAAAAAGCAAACGAGTGTTTTGAATCAATAACATGAGGTTTTTTCATTTTTATTTGGTGTGTTGGAAGAGTGGTAGTCTTCTACGGAGAGCATATCCCAAACTCTATATTTTAACCGGAAAAGTTGGGGGTTGTATTATATGCCCAGTCTTATATGCCGGAAAATATGGTATTTTATTTCCTTTCTGTTGTATGTTTTATTTATTATTTTTGTTTATTTGTATCCCATTTTTTTCTCTCGATACGGAGACTCAAAGTGTCTCACAACTAAAAGCATTTCAGTACAACTTCAGTATATACACGGCATTGCCTAGGTTAGGCATTTTGTAAGCTTTGACTTAATATGGTAAGTTTTCTATTACCGTACCTCCTTCTCTGCCTTTCAGATCTCACACATGTGCCGCTTCACTGCAGTCCTCAGAAGTGAGATCTGAAGGGCAGAGAAGAGGTACAGTAATAGGATACAAGGACGGGCCAGACAGGTGAAAGAGGCGTGGTTTTTCTGGGCACAGCACCACTCTATCTCTATTTTCCATACCCCAGGTGTCCCAGATGCCTTCAGCTTGCTCCACCCTTCACTTGCACCTTCCCGGTGAGTTGCCCCCTCACTTTGTCATTGGGACTGCATTAAGTCCCAATTATTTGAGATACTTATCTGTATATTGTTTTTATTTATATGTTTGTATTTTTATTATGTTGCTGCTGATGTTTTTGATTTTTATTTATTATACTAGCTTGGGGACCCGGCGGTGCCCGGGTTTTTAGAGGTAGGGGTATTTTTAGGGGTATTAGTTGGTGTGTAGTAGTTATTGATGTGGCTCACAGTGGTGTCAGGAAGTTAGTGAAGGTACTGCGAGTTCCATCGTCCATGGTCCAACATCCTCCAAACAGCACCAGGACATAGAGTGGGTCATGGAGGCTCTGTCTGGCAAGTATGGCCTTGATCCCTCATTATAGGGAGTTGCAGTGGTATCCTGAAATTACTGAAGGTACTGCAAGTCCCATCATCTGTGGTCAACCCACCTCCAAACTGCACCAGGACGTAGAGTAGGTCACGGAGGCTCTGTCTGCCAAGTTTGGTCTTGATCCATTATTATTGGGAGTTGTAGTGGTATCATGAAATTAATGAAGGTACTGCAAGTCCCATCATCCATGGTCTGCCCTCTTCCAAACTGCAGTAGGATGTAGAGTAGGTCACTGGGGTTCTGTGTGCCAAGTGTGGTTTTTATCAGTGTTTGTCGGGGGCCGCAGTGGTCTGTGGGAACAGAGGGTTGTGAAAGTACTACAAATCCCATCATCCATTGTCAGTCCTCCCCCAAACCTCACCAGGATGTGAAGGCAGTCATAGGGGTTATATGTGGCAAGTATGGTCTAGATCAGTAATCGGATGAGGGTCGCAGCGGACTTGGGAAGTGAGTAGAGGTACTTCAAGTCCAATAATCCGTGGTCTGCCCTCCTCCAAACTGCACCAGGATTTAGAGTGGGTAATGGGGGCTGTGTGTGCCAAGTGTGGTCTGTATTGGTCCTTTTAGGTGGCCACAGTGGTCTGTGGGAATCAAAGTGTTGGAAAGAACTACAAATCCCATAATCCGTGGTCTATCTCCCCCAAACCGCACCAGGATGTAAAGGGGGTCAGGGAGGTTATGTGTACCAAGTTTGGTGCAGGTCCATCACCCGTGCTGGTCGCTGTGGCCTGTGAAAGTGGCAGCCAATCTGAACGCTGCCACTTACATACATACAAACAAACATACATACAAACATTCCGCTTTATAATATATAGAGATAGAGATAGAGATTTGTTGTTTGGGCCTGGCCTCATGTGAGCTGCCCCGAGTCCCCATTGGAGAGATAGTGTCAGGGTATAAATAAAGATTATTATTATTATTATTAAGTCACTTCTTTCCACGAATCCTGGTGCGTGGATTTTCTTCCACCATACTTGTACAGTGCCGCCCTTGCTGCTCTCATACGATGCCGCATACAGCGGGGATGCGGCTGTGGCCATTTTTGAGCTCCTCCCACCATATGTGGCGACTGCAGATTTTCCAGTCTGGCTCGGAAGTTTCAACACTCACCCTGAAGTCGGAGGTATAAAACAACCCCCGACTTTTGAGAAGATTTGGGCTAAAAAGTTATCTTTTTACAGAAATTGTACAGAAATACAGTACATTCATAAGCCAGTTCAAGCTGGTGGCCCAGTGTCACCAGTAAGGCATCTCTATCCTGAAATACTGGTTCTATATCTTGACATCTGTAGGAACATAATCTCTCCCCCAAGGATGCTTTAGCATTAGAACTAGAGAAGCAATCCAATGCATGCCCACGATCTAATGCTTTTTGGTAGCCACTGGAAAGAATGCATACCTCAGTTGGCATCAAACATTGCCCAGGTTTGAGGAGCAGGATGATTTCAAAAATCCACACCTGAATATTTGGAGCATGTGTCATTTTATTTCGCAGTGACATGTTGTACCAACAGCCCCACCTGCTTTTCAGGTCAGTCGGAGCCAAGTATTCCTGAGCTACAGAAATTGAGTAAACATTGGTTCCTCACTATACATACATGCTTCTGAATCATAGTGGAACTTTTTCATTGAAGATCTGGGTAGTCTGGATGTGATTCACAAGGTCTATTCTTTCTTTTTTGGTTGCATACTTTTAGCATAACTCAGCTGTTACGGATTTGCCAGTAATAATCTGACAAGCAAGGAGCAAGAGACACCCCCCCCCCCTCCACTAGTATAAAGAAAACATTCATTCTGACACTATTAATCTACGCAGAAGGAGCGCAACCCCATGATTTCTTTAAACCCAGGGATTCTGTGTCAGCCTCACCAATGTTTGTGTAGTCCCCAAACTGCTGAACTTGCCATGTTAGTCATAGCTTTCCCTCAATCTGTTACTACTGGTGATGGGCTTAGTGTTTATGAACTTCCTTAGCAAGTGCTGACAAATAACCTGCTTTCTTTCCAAGGATTTGCTCCTAGTTTGTAAATGCTGGCATGTACTTTCTGATGCCGCCAGGACCACAGCAGTGTGTGCAGATGTCTTCTTCTTCTTCTTGGCTTTTCTTCGCGAACGAAGATTCTTAGGAAGGAGTCATCCCACGCTTTCTACAAGCGTGTTGATGACTAAAAAGGCCAATCCGAGATAGGCAAGTCCAGTTGCAGAAAGCACAGCAGAAAGTCTCCTTGGGTAATGTTGTTTCCAAGTTGCGGTTCTTTCTGCATTGTCGTTTCTCTTCGAGACCCGATTGGCATGTCTTCTCGAAAGAGGCTGCAGCATTGTGGATAGTGCATCTTCATGCATCCCAATGTGAGGTGGACCATTGTTGGTAATCAATCTGGCCGAGCCTGAGATGTTGTTTCAGGGAGTCCTTCTTTGGGGTGCCTCTCTTGCGCTGAATCGTGGCAAGTTCACCATAGAGTAGCATTTTTGGGAGGCGGTGGTCCTCCATCCTAGAGACGTGTTCTACCCAGCGCAGCTGTGTTTTCAATAGCATGGCCTCAATTCTGGTGATCCCTGCTTGCTCAAGGACAGCAACATTCGTCACAGTCAGTCCAGTATATATTTAGGATTGTGCGAAGACAGCGCTGATGAAAGTCATAGGTGTTGACGATAGATGACCCATGTTTCAAACCCATATAGGAGAATAGACATTACAATAGCTCTGTACACACGGATTTTTGTGCTTTGCCCCACGTGTTTGTTACTCCAGACTTTTTTGTGAAAGCACTATGTCTTTGCTATATATATATAGGCAAGGGAGATTATATATATATATATATATATATATATATATATATATATCCCTTGCCTAGTTTCCAACAGACCTCACAATCTCTGAGGATGCCTGTCATAGATGTGGGCGAAACTTCAAGAGAGAATGCTTCTGGAACATGGCTACACAGCCCGGAAAACTCACAGCTATCCAATGTATATGTTTACAAAAAACAGTTTCCTTGGAGACGAAACCTTTAGTTATATATACAGCTGTGAGGATGCAGTGCTGAGAAATCGTTTCCATCCATGTGTGGATTCTCGGTCGTTATGTTGGTAAGGAAGTTTGGGGAAATGGCATAATACAGCCAGCAAATTGATATATCATATAAGATAATTATGTAATCATTTACATGGACTTTCATGTCAAGTCAACTTCTTCTTCTAATGCCCCTTCTACACTGCCATATAAAATAATATCTGCTTTGAACTGGATTATATGGCAGTGTAGACTCATAATCCAATTCAAATGAGATAATGTGGATTATCTGCTTCGATCATTTGGATTATATTGCAGTGCAGAAGAGACCTCAGTTGTCTACTGCCTACTGAACCCCACTCTCTAAATATATAAAAATGCTCTGTTCGTTTTGAGTGACATTATAACTCAAAATCCGCTGGATGACTTGCTGACAAATTTGGCTACAAGAAACCTACTAACTCAAGGAGTGACCATCACTCAAAAATAGGTTTTGTAATTTGAGAGCTGTAGTTAACCTACAATCAAAGAGCATTCTGAATTCCACCAACGATGGAATTGAACCAAACTTGGCACACAGGACTGCCATGACCAAGGGAAAATACTGGATGGGTTTGGAGGGAATTGACCTTGAGTTCTGGAGCTGTAGGTCACCTACATCCAGAGAGCACGGTGGACTCAAACAATGAAGAATCTAGACCAAACTTGGCATGAATATGCCTAAATATGAACACAGATGGAGTTTGGGGGAAATAGACCTTGACATTTGGGAGTTGTAGTTACTGGGATTTATATTTCACCTACAATCAAAGGTTATTCTGAACCCCACCAACGATAGAATTGGGGCAAACTTCCCACACAGAACCCCCATGACCAACAGAAAATACAGTGTTTTTGGTGGTCTTTGCAAACCCTTCTGATACCCCCTCAAAACCCCCCTCCCCCGGGGTCCCGACCCCCTGTTTGAGAGATGCTGCCTTAAGGTCATCCAGTCGAACTCCCTTCACCAGAGCAAGGAAACATAATCAAAGCCCTCCTGACAAAGAGCCATCCAGGCATAGATATATATGTGATTCACAGATACACACATATATGTATATGACAGATATAGTATCACAGATTTGAAATGGACCTCTAAAGAAGAACAATTATATGTTGCATGTTCCACAGTAGGCAAAACAGACTATCTCTACATCAACACTGACAAAGATACAACAAGAAATACTGTTTACCCGCAAGCATAAAGAAATTACATATATTAGAAACCAACACTTTTCTCATTATTTTCCAGATCACCAGACTGGGCCACAGCAACGCCTGGCAGGGGATGGCTAGTCTAGTATATGAAAGGAGCCCAAACAGTGAAATTCTGTCTTCTAATCAAAACACTGTATTTGTCTCGCCTTTTCTTTCATCAGCATTGATGACGATGATGATGATATATTGGTATATACCTACACTCATGATCCTATGATAACACTATTTGGGTGAACTTCATTATGAAATTGCAACTGAGAGCGATCGTGAGAGATTTGTACAATTCATACCCACCAATCCTCTATAGTCACGACAACCTGTGTCTTTCATGGGATTTTTAAAAATAAAAATACTCTTGTGGTGATACTGCTTCTACATGCTAGCTTCAGTAATTAGGATAATTGGGCAGTCTAATTTGAGTTGCTATAGTAATGATATTACTTGCAATTAAATATTTCATGTGACAAATAATTATATGTTTCAGTGTCTATACTATGCCCTTTCTCTTATGTGTATTTTTTGCACATCAGATTGTAATCCAGTTTATATGTGCCGTATGCACATAGCACGTTAGAGCTATAAAACTTCATGCGTCTGGTAGGTAAATCTTTCTGAAATAAATACAAAGTTCATACAATGTCATAGTGGCCATATTCTGATACACAGAGCCCTTATTTAAGGTAAGCCTATAAGAACTTGGGGATGCTTCTTCCAGGTGCATTTTTCCTTTTTTGGACTACAAATTAGTGGCTTGTAGCATTTCTCTTTCCTGGTTTCAGCTGGGAAAGAAGAAAATAAAGAATTAAGGCAGTTGAGATCCTGCTAAGATAGGGGAATGTAAAACTCCTTTGCAATGGGACTTTCCTTGGTGACTTTTCAGTTGTTATTCTAGGATGTCCTGGGAACTATTTGGGTTGTGAAGTGACCAGATTGGTTGATGGCAGATCTTAATCTGTATGCTAGACTAGCCTTTGAGCAGGCATGCCATGCTGCATGCAAACAGAGAACTGTGCTGTCAAAGGCTTTCATGGCCAGAATCACTGGGTTGCTATGAGTTTTCTGGGCTGTATGGCCATGTTCCAGAAGCATCCTCTCCTGACATTCACCCACATCTATGGCAGGCATCCTCAGAGATTGTGAGGCCTGTTGGAAACTAGGCAAGTGAGGTTTATATATCTGTGGAATGTCCAGGGTGGGAGAAAAAACTCTTGCCTGCTTGAGACAAGTGTGAATGTTGCAATTGGCCACCTTAAATGCCCTTGCAGCTACAAAGCCTGGTTACTTCCTGTCTGGGAGAATTCTTTGTTGGGAAGTGTTAGCTGGCTCTGATTATTTCCAGTCTGGAATTCCCGTTTTGTGAGTGTTCCTCTTTATTTACTGTCCTAATTGAAGAGTTTTAAAAAATATTGGTAGCCAGATTTTGTTCATTTTCATTTTAAAAAATACAGAATTGCTTGCTTGTAATGGAACCACTCAATTCTTTACACAGCTACAGTTTACATTGATATTGTACAATTGTTCACAAAACTTTACATAACTATTTTAAAAGGTACACTATTCATGGAGGATACTTTTCCAGACCCTGCAAAACAGTGGATAACAGTGAACTCTATTGAAATGAAGGGCCTCTGGCCAAAGAGAACCATAGATTCATGGTGGAGGACCTAGAAAACGTTAGAGAGGGGATATTTTGTTGGGTATGGATAAATGAAACCATGGATAACAGTTCTGCAGATACAGAGGTCATACTGTAAAATAGCTTACATTGGTGCTGGTCATCAACCGTAATAAGTGAATATATAATAGCTTATATCAATATAATGCTGCAAGAGTATATACTGTATATGCTATACACAAAACGTATAACATTTCATGGACAAAGACCAGGACATGTATCAAACAATAGCAGAGTGTGGTAAGTATTAGGCCAGGTTAGGTTCGTCGGAATGCTCTTAAATTCGGAATGAATTTGGATTTAATTCACTTTTGAAGCGGATTTGAAGTATTGTAAGCAACCCGGAAGTGAATGTATCTTTTCTACATGGTTTGCTCTATTTGATATGGCTTTGCGGCTAATGCAATAAAATTTGATACATTTGCTGTGTGATATTGAAGCCATCGCGGCAATATTCGAAAAGGAATCAGTGGTTAAAAACACCCAGCTTGGATGTTGCTTTCTTTCCCCCTGCCAGGGGAAGGAAAGCCTCCTCCAAACCAAGTCAAACACCCAGTTTGGATGCTGCTTTCTTTCCACCCGCTGGGGGAAGGAAAGCCTCCTCCAAACCAGGCCAAACACCTGGTTTGGAAGCGGCTTTTTCCACCCACCGGGGGAAGAAAAGCCTCCTCCAAACCGTGTCAAACTCCCGGTTTGGATGTGGCTTTCTTTCCACCCGCGGTGGGAAGGAAAGCCACATCCAAATGAAACAGGAATTAACACTTTGAAACCATTTCCGGAATTTCAGGAATTTCGAAACATTTTTCTGTAAAATTTTGGAAATCATTTAAGTTTTCCGTAAAATTTTGGAAATCATTTAAGCCCCCTACATCCGAAACGAGTTATGAACCCTTTTTTAATCAACCAGGCCTAGTACGCATGATAGATGTTATTATTGTCAATGATGAACAAATAAGCTAGGATTGGCTGCAGCAGTTTGCTTCTGATCGAATCTACTAGAATGGGTAAGATCTGTCCCAATCTTCTCCCACTACTCAGTTAACTGAGTACTTCTGCACTTTGAATTCAATTTACAGTAATTCAAATAAGATGAATAAAAGGGAGAAAATGGGAGAAAGAAAAAGAAACAGCTCAAAGAATGGTTTGACAAAGGAATAATCAGGGCTCTTATTACCAAATTGGACAATTGGAGAACATACAATAGTGATTTGTTCTGGGGTGGGGATTGAGACTGTAAAAGAAAGACATTACTTAAAAAAACCTTTCCAATCTCTGCATCTATGCATGTGTGAACATGCCTCTTGTGATCCTGTTATCACCTGCTCTTTCACGATTAAGCAATCATGAAAGAGCTGTCTTCCTTATCTATCTCTTTTTCTTCTCATTTTTGCCTCTTCTTTGGTACTTTTTTTTTTTTGCTCTGGAGGTTCTTCTGTAACAAGCTCAAGGCTGAATAAGATGGTGTAAAAACAAGCATATGACAGATTCATTTCTTGATCGGCCTTGGAGGAAAATCCCGTGACACGCCTGAACCTGTCAGCCACTTTCACTCAAAGAAATGATTTACACAACTGCTAATTTAGGGGCTTATTTCAAATCCCTGACAACAGGTGGGACAGTGCTATGGGGTGGTGTGGGTGTTGATGGCTCAGCCCTAAGCTCAGCATCCAATGTATTACAACCCTGAAAAAGTCCTTCCATAGCTTGTGACAGAATCGAGCAGGCTCCAAGACATTAGAATTTACTTGTTTAAAAAATAATAATCCAAAATAATCTAGTTCAGTGGTTCTCAACCTTCCTAATGCCATGACCCCTTAATATAGTTCCTCATGTTGTGGTGACCTCCAACCATAACATTATTTTCATTGCTACTTCATAACTGTAATGTTGCTACTGTTAAAGCCTCAACATCACCCAGCTCCTCCTCCAAAGCAAGGCAAGCCGATCAGCAGTGACTCTCCTTCTGCCTGCTACGAATCCAAAGACTTACCCCCTGCTGAGCACTTGAAGGGTAGGCTGGCAGAGGAGACCAGTTTGCCCCTTGTTGACCACCCCCAGGACGTCTTGATGGGTAGGCAGGCAGAGGTGACTAATTTGCCCTTTGCTAACTGCCCCCGGGACGACCAGCCTACTGATCCCCCAGGGTGGTCTGTCTATTACAACCGCCCCCCCTAGGACCTGAACTGCTGCCACTCCCAACCCACTGAGCAGACCACCCCCAGGACCTGGAGTCTGATGGGGCCCAAAATGCATCTAACCCCTCTCCACCAGAGGGGATTGAAGGCAGTGGAGGGAGATCCATTCCAGCCTATCCCAACCAGAACTCACTAGGACTAAGGCCGATGTCTGATTCTCTCGCGCTGGACCACTCAGTCCCTGAGAGAATCTCTGATGGTGGCTTGGCAGCCCCACCATCAACCAACAACGATAAGCCTAAGGAGGGCCTAAGACTTACCACAACGGATGCTAAACCGTTAAGAAAGAGCCAGCAAGGTCCTCACAGACAGAAACAGGGCTATAAGTCCAGGACCTTTTGGGGCGGCCTTTTGGCCAGAGGAAATGTGAAAGCTGCAAATCAACCACGTGCGCCATGTGCGCCAAGCTCTAGTGGTTTATCGGCCCCCCTGATCTCCCTTTTCGGGGTGTGCCGCAAATTAAGCCCATAAGACCTTCTACTGACACAGTAGAAGCCCCCATTGCAGTGATCTCTGGGATGGGGAAATACAGCATTAGGCGCAGGCCAAGCGTGCGGTACGCTGAGTTGGTGTGAGACTCAGCG
The DNA here is from genome assembly GCA_030556195.1 of Anolis apletophallus. Taxonomy (NCBI): domain Eukaryota; kingdom Metazoa; phylum Chordata; class Lepidosauria; order Squamata; family Anolidae; genus Anolis; species Anolis apletophallus. The sequence goes on from JARBWK010000012.1 coordinate 25,113,842, forward strand.
TACCTCTGACCTGCGTCCTATCCCGAAGTACGCTGGTGACAGGCTTCCAATTTCCTCCCCTTCCTCTCTGGTGTTAGTTAACGCGCGCTCTGTTAGGAACAAAACTGCTACTCTCAAGGATTTCTTTTTAGAGCAGCGAGTGGATCTCTGCTGCATAACCGAAACCTGGATCAACGATGGCGATGAAACCTGCCTGCACGAGCTAGCATACCCTGATTATGTTGTTACTCACCAGAATAGGAATTGGAGGCAGGGGGGAGTGGCTATCCTCTCCCGTGACCTGTTACATCTTAGAGCGGTCCCTGCACTGGAAACAGACGGGATTGAAAGTGTCGGCCTGATGTGGGGAGCCCCGGAGAGTGTAGCCTTCTTGCTGGTGTACCGAGCACCTAGCGCACCAACGAGGAGTCTCTCCCTGCTGCTGGAGACTGTGGCTGAGTGGGCATTGAGGTTCCCCAGACTTATAGTTCTGGGGGACTTCAATGTCCACGCCGACACAGCCTCCCTTCCATCTGCAGCGGGGGACCTTGTGTCGACCATGGCGGCACTGGGCCTCTCCCTCTTAAACTCGGGCCCCACACATCGGGCTGGACACACTCTCGATCTGATCTTCTCTGCAGGTGTCCAAGTGTCCGTCACCTCTGTAACCGAGGTGCCATGGTCGGATCACTGTGCTCTAAGAGTCCAGGTTGAGACGCCACCACCCCCCCGGCAAGGGTGCCGAACCAATTTGGGTTCGCCCGAAGGGACTTATGGAACCAACCAGGTTCCTGAATGCCCTGAGGGATTTGGAGCCTGTCAGCATCTCGCTCGAGGAGCTAGTCACCACCTGGAACTGTAAGTTATCCACGGCTCTCGACGAGATTGCCCCTAAGCGCCCTCTCAAACCCCGCAAGCGTTGCTCTCCATGGTTCACCAAAGATCTTAGAACCATGAAGCGGGAGAAGAGACGGCTGGAGCGCATGTGGAGGAAGCTCCGTGACGGGCCTTCGCAATCAGCTTATAAGCTCTTTAGTGAGGCTTATGAGCATGCGGTCAAGGAGGCGAAAAATTCTCATTATGCCTCCTTGATAGCGTCTGCAGATTCACGCCCGGCCCAATTGTTCAGGATAATTCGGCAGTTGACGATGGTCCCTACCATCCCAAAAATGATGATCGGGCCCTTTCCGCCGAGGCTTTCCAGAATCATTTCGCAGACAAGATTGCGACGCTCCGCCGGGACCTCCCTGCCACGGTTGATACAGTACAGGAGCTTGAGACTCCGTGGCCCTCCGCCGGGTCCACCTTCGACCGGTTTCGGCCACTGGACGCAGAGGATGTTGACAAGATTGTCGCAGCTCTTCGACCAACCACCTGCTCCCTTGACCCGTGCCCCTCCACGCTGATTCGAGCTTGCGTGGAGGGGTTACGAGGCCCTCTGTTGAATATAGTCAACTGCTCCCTTGAGCAAGGAGCTTTTCCAGAGGAGTTAAAAGAGGCGGTGGTTAGTCCATTGCTGAAAAAGCCTGGGTTAGATCCCATGGCTCCCTCCAATTACCGCCCAGTGTCCAGTTTACCGTACCTGGGCAAGGTAATTGAGAGGGCAGCAATGGACCAGCTGCAGACATTCCTGGATGATGCAACCTGGCTTGACCCCTTCCAGTCCGGCTTCCGTTCAGGCCATGGGACAGAGACCGTCCTGGTCTCCATCACAGACCTACTCCGTTGCCACTTGGATCGAGGCAGATCGGCGCTGCTCGTGTTATTGGACCTCACGGCAGCGTTTGATACTGTCGATTACCAACTTTTGACACACCGCCAGGCAGTGGCGGGGTGAGGGGACAGCCCTCAACTGGCTGTCCTCCTTCCTCCAAAACCGCCTGCAGCGAGTGAAGTGGGGAGGGTGGCCTCCGAGGGCTCCCCCTTACATTGTGGGGTCCCTCAGGGGCCATTCTCTCCCCGCTGTTATTTAACATCTACATGCGACCACTCGCCCAATTGGTACGGAGTTTTGGGCTGGAATGTCACCAGTACGCTGATGACACCCAGCTCATTCTGAGGATGGAGGGTGGAATCTGTACCCGATAATTTCCATCTCTGCCTAGAAGCCGTAACTGGATGGCTGCGAGCCAGTAAGTTGAAGGTGAACCCGACGAAGACGGAGATCTTGTGGCTGGGCCGCCCGGAGGGGTAGAGACCCAGTTGCCGGCGTTTGATGGTGTGGCACTTCGCCCACAGCCCCTAGTTAAGAGCCTTGGGGTCCAGCTAGACACCCAACTGTCGATGGAAGCGCAGATTGCCTGCGCTTGCAAGACAGCGTTCTACCATCTGCGGCAGGCGAAACGTCTGGCTCCTTACCTCTCCCGCTGCGACCTGGCCACGGTGATCCAAGCCACGGTCATCTCGAGGCTTGATTACTGTAATGCGCTGTACATTGGCCTACCCTTGTCGGCGATCCGAAACTTAAGCTGGTGCAGAACGCAGCAGCGCCTGCTGTCGGGAGCCCCAAGATCTGCGCATGTGACCCCACTCCTGCGTGCACTGCACTGGCTTCCCATCGAATTCGGGTCTCCTTCAAGGTGTTAGTTCTAACTTTCAAGGCCTTATATGGTTTGGGGCCAGTGTACTTGAGGGAGCGTCTTACCCCATACAAACCCAGAAGATCACTGCACTCAGAGGGGCTTAATCTACTAGAGGTCCCTAGTATTAAGATCTGTAGGCTGTCGAGCACCCGGCAGAGAGCATTTACAGTGGCCACTCCGACCCTCTGGAATTCACTGCCGGAGGAGATACGAGCACTACGGGGCTTGTTGGCCTTCCGCAAGTCTGTGAAGACTTGGCTATATAGGCAGGCATTTGGTCCCAACTGATGCCTCCTTAGTTGCCAGCTGCCAACATACCGTCCTGCCATGTATTGCCTCTGCGTATTATTGCTTGCCGGGATCATTTGTGGGGAGGGGGGCTTTTGGGTATACGTCTTTTATCTGTTTATTGATGTTTTATTGATTTTATGCTGTAAACCGCTCTGGGCTCCAGAGAGAGCGGTCTACCACATCGAATTTATAAATAAATAAATAAATAAATGTAAATATGTAGGATGTATTTTCATTCGCTGTACCAAATTTGGCACAAATACCGGATACATCCAAATTTGAATAATGGTGGGACTGGGTGGGATTGATTTTGTCATTTGGGAGTTGTAGTTGCTGGGATTTATAGTTAACTTAGAGTCAAAGAGCATTCTAGACTCCACCAATGATGGAATTGAACCAAACTTGGCACACAGAACTCCCATGACCAACAGAAATACTGGAAGGGTTTGGTGAGCACTGACCTAGAGTTTTGGAGTTATAATTCACCAGAGAGCACTGTGGACTCAAACAATGATGGATCTGGACCAAACTTGGCACAAATACTCTATATGCCCAAATGTGTACCCTGGTGGAGTTAGGGGGGAAATAGACCTTGACATTTGGGAGTTGTAGTGTTGGGATTTATAGTTCACCTACAATAAAAGAGCATGCTGACCTCACAACGATAGAATTGGGGCAAGCTTCCCACACAGAACCCCCATGACCAACAGAAAATACTGTGTTTTCTGATGGTCTTTGGCAACTCCTCTGACCCCCAGGTTGAGAAACGCTGATGTAGTTGAAGCCATGTGCAAAAGGCCTATACTTGTAGAATTAAACAATCTAGAGTGCAGGGAATTTATTTTTAGTATCACAGCTGAAATAAGAAGATAGTCCTTCCATTTAAACTCCCTTGCAAAAAAAGCCCCTGATTAGACCTAGGGTCCTTTCACACTACGCCTATATCCAGGGATCCGATCCCAGATTATCTTATTATCTCATATTATCTGGCAGTGGAGACTCATATAATCCAGTTTAACGCAGAAAATCTGGGATCAGATCCTGGGATACAGGGCAGTGTAGTAGGGGCCCTAATCGTCAACAGTATATTGTGAGATAGGAGAAGGATTATAGTTATTCTTTGGGGGCTTTATTTTGGTTTTTTTTACAGTTCTTGAAAAGTGAGTTTAGGATCTTGACAATGTACTCAATCTTTCAATTGTTTTTCTAGTGGATCTCTGTCTACATTCTGACAAATCCTGGTTTACAATAGCTCACCCAGATAGACAGTCTCATCCCTCCTAACAAGAAACAAAAATTGTAAATAGGCTAATAAGGCTCATACATCAGCTAAAAGCTATAAATGTGGTATAGGCCAAAAGCCAAAAGAAAAAGAAAAAGAAAATGTTGTTGTTTCTGCTTTGTTAAGCTCCTGGGAGTTTTTAGGAACAGATTAATCAATCACATTAATAAAAGAGTCCACAGATTTTATTCTACTGATGATGCAACTTTAAAGTTTTTCAATGAATATCTGCCTAAGATCATTCTGAAATGTTCATGTTTTGGGTGGACAGTTGTTTCTATAAATAGATAGTGGAGTTATGGTTGAAACAGACACCCCATTGTGTTCACGGGTGAGATTTTCTCACTAACTTTTAGCCTGGGATGGCTGGGGGGCGGGGGGAGATGGGACCCAGTAGAACATTATATTAGGAAAGGAATCAAGTGGAGAATTGTTTTGGTTGGTGTGTGTATGTATGAAAAATCCTCTCCTTTCTATCTTTTGAAGTATTATTTTGTTTTGTCAAGACTGGGGAGCCCACTATATGTGGTCCTGAAGACACAGGAAGAACTTAGGGAATATAACCTAAATTGGTTTCAATACCACCAATTAGCCAAAAGATACAATGTAGACAAAAAGACAGGTTGGGAAGAGACTCAAACCCCAGCAGGGAGAATCTTACTACAAACTCAAAGGAAAAAAGTGAGTAAGCTATATAAATTGATACTTACGAATAGATATGAGAAACAACCAATAAAAGAATTTATGGAAAAATGGAAGGATAACATAGGCCATAGGATATCCCAGGATGCCTGGGAAAGGCTATGGAGATATACTTGGAAACAGAACTACGCATACTCACTAAAAGAAAACCAGATGAAACTGTTATACAGATGGTACATTACACCAATACAATTAGCCAGGATATACAAAAATGGAGAAGATAAATGCTGGAAGTGTCAGAAGGATAGGGGAACATTCTTCCACCAATGGTGGTCCTGTGATGTAATGACCAAATTCTGGAAAAAGATGCAAGCCATGATTTTTGAGATAATGCAGTTTAAAGTTGATTTAAAACCGGAAATATTTCTTTTGAATATTACAGAAGCAAAACAAATGAGAAAGGAGTCAGAGAAACTTCTGTGGTATATAAACACGGCGGCCAGAATAGTTGTAGCCAGGTACTGGAAGAGGAGAGAAGTACCGGAAGAAAGAGAGATATTGTATAAGATATTAGAAATTGCAGAAATGGATCGTTTGACACAATTATTGAGAGGAACCCCAACTGAACAATTCTCTAAAGTGTGGAAACCCTTTGTAGATGATATTAACAAGAAAGAAAATATAAACTTAAAGGGTTTTTGGATATAATGATTATAAAGCAGTGCAACAAGACCCCTAAACTTATACGTTGTTATACCGATGGGTGAAGTGAACCAATATGTTTGTTTTAAATGTTTATGTATAACCTAACGTGATTACCCACCCAACCCCTTACCCACCCCCTTCCCTCCCCCATACCCTACATCTCCTACTGTTATTCATGTCTATGTATTGTCAACTCAACGATGTAATGTTTTGTTTTTTAAACCAATAAAATTCTTTATATTAAAAAAAAAATGTGGTTAAACTAGAATCCTTATAATCCGCAATGGCTCCGCGATGGCGCAATTGATTAAACCCTTGTGCTTCTGAACTGTTGACCTCAAGGTTGGCAGTTTGAATCCGTGGATGGGGTGAGCTCCCGCTGTTAGCCCTAGCTCCTGCCAACCCAGCAGTTCGAAACATGCAAAAGTGAGTAGGTACTGTTTTGGCAGGAAGGCCAAAAGACACTCCATGCAGTCATGCCGGCCACATGACTAGGAGGTGTCTCGACTTGGAAATTGAGATGGACACCTTCCGCAGAGCTGGAGATGAGCACCACCTCCAGAGCTGGAAATGAAAAGGAGAAGCCTTTGTATTGGTGTTTCATTGTATTTTCATTTTAACAAAACATTGAATGTTTGCCTGTGTGTGTTTATATGCTGTAATCTGCTCTGAGTCCTCTCGGGAAGAAGGGCGGAATATAAATAAAGTAGTGTTGTTGTTGTTGTTGTTATTATTATTATATATTATTATTATTATTACCCCAAAGCTTTAACAAACCAAATTTAGGTTGCTGGAAGCTGGAGCCAGTGACATTGTCAAGGTGACACATTTTCTATGATTCCCATTATTGTTCTGTGCCGTCAAATCATGTATGATTCACTAAGTTTTCTGAGGCTAAAGGTTTTTATGGCAGAGTGGGAAATCGAAGTCTGTTCAAAGTCATAGTTCTGTACACAAATTACTACCCCAACTGACTCAAATAGGTAGTGTTTATTTGTGTTGGTGTTGTTTAAAAGGCTGGAAATGAAAGTGGAGCTGGATATATTTTCCAGCAGTGCTTTGAAATGAAAAAGAAAGAAAAAAAGAAAGAAAGAAAGAAAGAAGATTGGGTAGCTTTCCTAAAGCACAAGAAGTTGTTTATAAACAAATTACTCAAAAGCACTGTAAAGAAAAAGTGGGAAAATTGACTTGTTGACTTGACTTGTTCTGTGACAGCCATTCCTATTTTTAAGGGACACTCGAGGAACAGTTGGATATTTACTTAATGTTTATGTTCTATGGCTTGTTTGAATTGGTGTACATAACTACATTATGGTGTCTGAAATAAGCTATCACTTTGGAAAGTGAAAAGAGGGACCTACTGCTGGCTTGCCTTCTAACACTGTAAGGTTGAGGATGGTCTTGTTTCTGGAAGCCCCTACGTAGCTCCAGATCATTAATTTTCTTTAACTGCTAAGGAGAGAGTAGAACTGTGGTGTAGCTAACTAAAACTGGGCTTTACTTGGATTAGTGGTGCTCTCAATTACCTTCTATATCATTCCAGTTTTACTAGCTTAGTTATATCCACCTGCCCTTTAAAGAGCCCTTTTAGCACACATAAGGGTTACAGGTTGCCTGGTTCCCTTGAGGTATGAATTCCATGGCATAACTTTTTCCACAGTCTTAGTACTTAATGGGATATACTATGTTAACTGCTTAAATATGCCCCCTCTTTTTTCAGTATACATGCAGCAGAGAGTTGTCGTAACTGGTTTCATTATATTTCACTTGAGAATTTCATACAGAACAAGAATGGCATATTACCTGCAGCAAATTGTGTATGCTATGTTGATTTCATCATAAGGTGCCACTGTTTGAGAGTTCATGGCCCCATCTGCATTGCCATATAAAATCCAGATTATCTGCTTTGAAATGGATTATATGGCAGTGTGGACTCATATAATCAGATACTGTGGATTATCTGATTTGATAATCTGGATTATATGGCAGTGTAGAAAGGGCCATTGTTGTTACTTCGGACAACAGAAATGAATTCTCCCGTTAGAAAATGCATAAGAATGTGGTTTAACTACAATTCTCAAAAACGTAGGTCAAACCTCCCGAAACTCAGTCAGTGTTTACAGTTGGCTATGTTGGGTCTGTGTGCCAGGTTTGTTCCAGATCTAACGTTGGATGGGTTCGGTGCTCTCTGGATAAAGCGAGCCTTCTCTGTTGCGGCTCCTGTGCTCTGGAATTCGCTCCCCGATCACACTCGGGCGATTTCTGAGCTTGCCCCCTTTCGAAGAGTGTGTAAGACTGCCCTCTTCAGGTTGGCGTTTAGCTAAGTCTGAGTGTAAAGGGCATGCCTACATCGAATTCAACAACGTAATCTTCGTTATTCACTACTGTACTGTACTGAATGTTATGGATGTTTTAGTGTATGTTTTATTGTATGTTTTTACTGTATGCTGTAATCCGCCCCGAGCCTGCAGGGAGGAGCGGAATATAAAATTGAATAATAAATAAATAAACTACAATTCCCAGATCCAAGGTCAATCACCCCCAAACCAGGACTGTATGCACAGTTGGCCATGTTGGGTGTGTGTGCCAAATTTGGTCCCGGTCCGTCATTCGTGGGGGTCGCAGTGGTATCTGGAAGTGAGTGAATGTACTGCAAATCCCATCATACGTAGTTCATCCTCCCTCTAATTGCACCAGGTTGTAAAGTGGGTCATGGAGGTCTGTGCGCCAGGTGCATCCTTCGTGGGGGTTGCAGTGCTACCTGGAAGTGAGTGAAGGTACTGCAAATCCTATAACCCATGGTCCATTCTCCCTAACCTCATCAGGACATACATCGGTTCATGGGGGAGGGGGTCTGTGCACCAAGTGTGGTCCAGGTCTGTCATTTGTGGGGGTCACAGTGATCTTTGGGAGCTGAATCGGTTAAGGTACTGCAAATCCCATAGTCCATGGTCCATCCTCCCCCAAACTGCACCAGGATATATAACATTTCCAAGCTTTGGGACTGGAGAAAATTACCCCCTTTGTAATGGATTGTTTAACCCCCATCAAAAGTCTCATTTCCAAGAATGTTAACAAATCTTTTATTTCTCCTCACTGTCAATGTGTGGAGGAAATGCAGACTGTCTGATGCACATTTGAGCATTGGCATTGCGCTGGTGAATATATTTCACTTTAGAACAAGAATTTTGTTAAATAAGGACAAGCCCATGAAGGAAACCTAAACATTATATGCTGATTGGTAGGCTGTGCCTATTCACAGAGCAACAGCAAGCTTGTGTCATTTCATGGGGGTCAAAGAATCCAAGATAGATGGTAAACTATCTGTGAAAATTTGCCCTGTAGGCATCGTTTAAGTGGCCTATTCATGTAATTTTAATATATTTCACAGAATAGGGGCCTGATAATAAGAACCTCATTGTCCTCCCTTCTTCTTTTAAGGTCCAACACCAGTTGTACTCCTTTTTTCGCTGCATCTTTTAAACAGCATGATACAGAGGGACATCGGTTTGGAAAAGGTCATCTGATGCACGGACACAAACCCAGGCTTGTAAGGCTATTTCAAAGATGGTCTAAATATTGCCTCAAAGAACAACATGATAGATGACTGAAATCCCTCCTGTGCATGATACCCACACCACCCCTCCGGCAATCATTCTGTTTTCAATTTGGTATATGATGTGATTTATGACCTCATTGGTTATTAATAAATTTCAACTGATAATAAGAGCATAAACCTTTATGATAAACAGAGGTACCTTTCCTATGCTGCACAATTTACGGCAAATCATTTATTTCATATAGTGGAGATAGGGTTTTCGGTTTCCTTAGGAAGCCCACCTTGCTTCAAAAATATGTGTATTTTCAAGGCTTTCGGTATATTTTGGAGGAACCAAATGTGTGCGAAACCCTGTGTCCATTAAATAAGATACATTGAAAATGTACAAAATACACTGTATACAAAATACCAAAAAAAAGATGCAGAAATGAGTATGGAAAAATAAACAGAAATGTGACGACAGTTCCATGGCCTATCACGTCATTTCTGACTTATGATAACCCTAAAGTGAACACCTCAGCAAGCGAGAGTCCAAAGGTGGCAGGCTAAAACCCGGAACCTCAACCCATGGCTGATACAAATGAGAGACTCCCTCCTGGGCACACAGAAGACTGGGTGACTTGGAAGGAGCTAAACAGACTGTGCTCTGACACCCCAAGAAACAACCTTAAGGAATGGGGCCACAAAGTGGAGTCTACAACATGCAAGTGTGGAGAACAGCAAACCACAGACCCACCTACTACAGTGCACCCTGAGCCCGGCCACATGCACATGGAGGACCTTCTTGTAACAATACCAGAGGCACTCCAACTGGACAGCTATTGGTCATAGGACATTTAGTGATGTAGTGGCAATTTGGAGTCCCAAAACTCCTTAGGCAGTACCTTTTACCTCAGGCGGCGTCTCTGCGCGAGCACAAGGACGGATGAACAACGCGACAATTCTTACTACAGTTCAATGAAGCCAAACTTTATTTGCAAGACATCAGCTGACGGAATCAGCCCGGCAGAACAAGCTGCTAAAGGGCAAGAGCCCCGAACAATCTCTACACTCAGATTTTATACAAGCAATGGCGACAAACCCCGTTGTCCCGCCCTTCTTCATGCCTTGTTACTGGCTGGCACTCATGAACTCATTTTATTATCCAATTAAACAAAGCATTCTCTAGCATCTCACTCCTATTTGTTAAAAGGCATGGCGTAGGTATTAATTCTGATTCCCAGGCTATGTTATCTGCTCTGATGCAGCGTGTTCCCAAATTGTTACAAGTCTATGCCACTTCTCCCCAGCATTCACACGGAGAGAAGCCTTCATTTGCCATGCGCGCTATCTACCCATTCAGGAACATTGTAAACAAACGCACGTTGGCTAGTATTAGGCCAATCAGGGCCACTGCTATCTAAGAGGCACATGATGTTCTCTGGCGAGTCACTGCTTGTGCCTTTGTACCAATCAGAGTAGCTTATTCTCGTCATTGTTACTTGGCAAGCTACCCTGCTATTCTAAAGCCTATACTGAGCAGCACTTTCTTCTGACATCGTTTCTGCTAAAAGCATCAATTTCTCCTTTAGTATAATGCCAAGTTTTTTTAACTTTGTGTTTTTCAAATAATCATCACCATCATCACCACCACCACCATCATCATCTTTATTCATACCCCACCACCATCTCTCCAATGAGGACTTGGAGTGGCTAAGATGAGGCCAAGCCCTTCTAAAATACAGTACAACACAGTAAAATACAAAATACGAAACAAAATGTATCAGAAATATTTTTTTAAAAAATACATTACTACTGTACCCTCGGTTCACTTCGGATACGATATGATAAAACACGTATCGATAAGTTTTTAAAATGCCTTTGTTCCCATAATTGTGTCCACTCCATATCACTTATTTTGATCCCTAAGTCTTCCTCCCATATTTCCTTAAGGATATTATTCTTCATTTTTTCTTATTTTATTTCGACTATTATCTTAGACATTTTACTTTCAATTTTTATGTTCTTCCATATTTCATCCATTTTGTACTATTTGTTCAAATTGGGTAAGTTTACGTCCATTTTATTATTTTTTACCCAATTCCTGAACCATTGTTTTAGTTGTATATAGTGGATCCCTGATCATTTTATTTCTCTAAATTCCTCCATCATCATTTCCTTCTTCATAACAACCTTTATCCAACCACCTATTTTATCTAGATTTTTCCCTTATTTTTTTTAATTTATTCAATTTTTTTATTTTTATTTTTGGCAATTTCCTTTCAGTTATATTCGAGGTTATTATTGAGCCTTGTATTTTGTATTTGCCAGATAAAGGATGCTCTGGCGTTTTTCTATGAGCAAGGATTTACAAGCAGCATGTTTGTATGCATTGAGCACTATGGCCAGGGACTACTTTTTGTCCTTTGGTGATGCACAATGGCTGGCGGAAGGATCCGGCCCATTCAAGTAAGTGAGGCTGTCCCATTGGTTCCGAACTGTTTTTCCCCCACTCCCTCTATTGCCAGAGCTTTGGGCAGGACAAGAGAGAGGTATTGGGGAACAGGTAGGTGAAGGAACATTACATATATCCCACCCCCAAAAGTGGAGAGATGACAATTGGGCAATCTGATGAAACCACAGTAAATCCTAGCTCAGGTTTTTCAAAGCAAACCAAGGACCGTTGATGAAACCTTCAATGAGTCCCATTGTTAGACTTGTGGGTTTAATTTGATATATGTGTGTCTAAACATTTTGGGTTGGGGGTGTGTGTGGTCTATCAATATATTTGTACTTATTATTGTATAGGAATTGAATGTTTGCCTTTTGTTGCTGGAATCTGCCCTGAGTCCCGTTGGGGAGATAAGGCGGAAAATAAATAATGTTATTTATTCTTTTATTTAGAGAACAGATAGTTAAATGTGAGAAGGAGATACTGTTATTTCAAACTAGAAATACACTGATGAAAAGTAGGAGATATGTAAGCTGCCCCGAGTCCCTTCCTGGAGATGGTGGCGGGATACAAAAATAAAGTAGTTATTATTATTCAAATTAAGTTTTATTGGAAAAAAGTTATAAGAAAATAGTTCTTTTTACATCAAAAGTGGGAGAACATTTCCATTTATAGAAAGTAGGAAAGAGGTGGAAGAAAATTAAAGAAGAAAAAATGAAGTGTTTGTTAGGCTAAAATAAAATAAGTTTATTGACATCCTTCTAGCCTTTACTTGTTTCTTTACTTGTTTTGTCACTGTGATCACATATGGTAGCGTTACTTCCCTTCTATCTTCTCCTTCCTTATGATTAACTCTTTTTAACAAATAAGATATATTTTCCGTTGTTTGAAGTAAGCTTTTACTACATCCCAGTTGGTTTGTTTCTTTGGTAGGCCTTGATTCGGTGATAGTAAGTTAGTTTGTCCACGTTCATTATCTCCAGAACCTTGTTTTGCCAATCTTCTCTATTTGGTGTCTCTTTTAATCTCCAATTCTTCACGTATACTATTCTGGCTACAGTTGCCAAATAGTTAAACAGTATCTCTTTATTTTTGTCTTCGTCTATGTCTAACATTCCTAATAAAAATATTCTGTCTCCTTTTGGATTTTTATATTTAAAATCTTTTGTATATTTTCATTTATGTCATTTCAAAAAAAATGGTTTTCCGCATGTCCACCAGGCATGGAAAAGGGTTCCAATTTCTTGTTCGCATTTCCAACATTTCTTGGATGCATTCTTATAACATTTTGACATTTTCTGTGGTGCGATGTACCATCTGTGTACCATTTTAAGCCAGTTTTCTTCCAGATCATAGGAGTAGGTATATTGAATTCTTTGATTCCATTTTTCCCCATTGCTTTAATTCTATTTGGTGACCAATATTTTCTGCCCATTTCACCATGAATTCCTTTATCTGTTCTTTTTCCGTTGTCCATTCTAGTATTTTTTTGAATATACAGTATATTAGTAATTGTTTTGTTTTCAGTCTTCATAATGTTATCCCAAAAGCAGTCTCTATCTGAAAAACCCATCTCTTTATCTTTCTTTTAAAAGTCTATCATTTGCCTGTATTTAAACCATGTGAACTTTCTTTTTTCTTTCTTTTTTCTCTCTTAATTCAAGTCTTCCTTGTTACTAGTTTAGTAAATCTTCGTATGTGGGCCAGATTTGCCAGCCTAACTCTCTTCTTTGAAAGGCTTCTAATGGCGATAGCCAGAGAGGTGTATTTCTATAAAGTCTCATTTTATATCTTTATTTATATTATTATTGACCCTAATGACACAGATAAAGATGGTCAGAAGGATGGTCTCATGCTATTTATCCAGTGATGAAAAGATTTTTTTAAATCCAAGGGTGTTTCCTTTAATATTGCCTATATATTAGGACACTTTATTCGCCGGTGATAGACCACCGGTGATCTTGCTAGTGCCGCCTAGTCTTCCTCCCTTTGATTGCTAGACGGGGCCCTTATTCCTATATTGTCTGTATTGTCTGTCACTGTTTGTCGTTGTTGTATTGTTTATGTATAGATTGTTTTATGTCAAGCTTGTGAACCGCTCTGAGCCCTCGGGGAATGGCGGTGATAGAAGTTTGAATTTAATAATAATAATTAATAATAATATTATAATGCACACATATAGGTACACAGCAGAAGAGTTCTTCGTGTGGATTTTTCTGTGAAATTGTGAAGCTCTTCTGGATCTACTTTCCTTTGGCCATCTTCAGCTAAGCCACATAAGTAATATAAGTACATTTAATTCCTCTTGCTCTACATAAAATGTATTCTTCGATTTATTTCTATGGGGTTCCTTTGCTCGAATAACCTAATATTTACCCTCAGTCTCAGAAGTCATGTAAGTACATTTAATTCCTCTTGGTCTACATGGAAATGTATTCTTCTATTTATTTCTATGGGATTCCTTTGCTCGAATAACCTGATATTCATCCTCAGCCACAGAAGTCATGTAAGTACATTTACTTCCACTTGCATTACATGGAAATGTATTCTTCTATTTATTTCTATGGGAATCCTTTGCTCCAATAACCTGATATTCGTCCCCAGCTACAGAAGTCATGTAAGTACGTTTAATTCCTCTTGCTCTACATACAAATGTATTCTTCAATTCATTTCTATGGGGTTCCTTTGCTTTAATAACCTGATATTCATCCCCAGCTACAGAAATCATGTAAGTACATTTAATTCCTCTTGGTCTATATACAAATGTATTCTTCAATTTATTTCTATGGGGTTCCTTTGCTTTAATAACCTGATATTTCCCCTCAGCCACAGAAGTCATGTAAGGTTTTCTTTTCCTGAAAGAACACACTTGTGTTCTCTCAGGTTTTGCTTTTCCCCTTGTCGCATTGCCAGAAAAAAGCAAAAGACGCTGGTGGTTGGCACTCCTGGCTTCCAGGATGGGGTTCAAGTCCCTGTGGCGTCCTCGCTGATTTCCCAATGTGACTGGGACTCCTTTTCCCAGGGGATCCAATATCAAGCTGGTGGTGAACCCGCCCCAGCATTTAGTGTGAACTTGGAAGCAGTTTTTCTAGGTGTTGGACTTGTTTTAGAATAGGCTTCAGCACCTAGAATCTCACAGGTTATTTCAAGTACGACTAGAGTGGTTTATTTCCATCCTCATACTGATATTACTGGGTTTTTTTCTCCTTTTAATTGTTTTTGTTTGTTTGTTTGTTTTGTAGAAACAGAAATATTCTATCCAGAGGGAATCAATGAACAAAGTGCTACGTTCAAAAGCAAGAAGACTGAATCTGTTGTCCAAAATCTTGGGGTTCAGCCCGGCATGCCAAGCTCCGATCGACCCAATCGAGACATGCAGAGTTTGAGGGAAGACTCAGAGATCACTTTATTGCTTTGCTTGGCCAAAGAAGGGTGTCAGGGGACATCTCCCAGATTGGACATGCTTTACGTTCATAGAACTGGTCATTTTATAGATATTTGAAAAAACAACAGATATTGCTTTGATTGGTGCAAATTACATTGGTTCAAAGTATATTCATCGTTTTCATGTTTATGTTTGTGATTGGTGGGAAATTCAATAAAGATCTTTCTACTGAAGGAATCCTGGGGTCCGTTTTCTGTATCCGTGCCTGTGGAATCTCATTAGCAGAGGAAGTGATTACTTCAGGGGAAACTATGTTTGCTGGGATGAATTCATTGTATCTACATGGGATCAGAAGATAACTGAGTTCGAATCTCTGTCCTATCCCAAGGCTTGGCTAAAGCTCCATTTTGTGCTGGGGAGAAGAAAATGGGAAATTGTCAGTGTTACTCAGCTAGGGATTAATTTCTGAAGTTGGGCAGGATAACTATGGCCATTCCTAAACCTCAACCTTTGGGGGGGAGCTTCAGACAACAAATCTTTTAAATTTTGATGAGATTTTTGTAAAAAAAATGATAAAACATTAGGGGTTTCTGTAGTTCTCTTCACTCAGAGAAGGGGATGGTTTTCTCACAAAGGTGAGGGATTTATTGTATAAAGCAGTGTTTCTCAACCTTTTTTGAGCCGAGGCACACTTTTCACATTTACAAAATCCTGGGGCACACCACCAACCAAAATGACACAAAATGACACTCTAACACAGTATTTATACACTCAGTGTGAAACCTGGGCCTGTTTCGATGAACACAACATGGATATCTTGGCAGGAATGGTAGAAAGACACACACGGAGGTCTTGCTCAACAGCTGTCAGACTTACTCTGTGTTTAGTTTTTATTGCAGTCACCCTTTCCTCATGGAAAACGTACCTGGTCCTCAGGGAAGCCAGCTGGAAAAAGAGCAGCCAGACGGAAACACATTCTGCGGCAGAGAGTTCCACTGCTGAACAACATGACTCAAAAACCGCTGGACAAATTGCTGCCAAATCTGGCCACAAAACATACTAATACTAACCCAAGGAGGGACCATCAGTCAAAAAATTGATTTTGTCATTTGGGAGTTGTAGTTCACTCGCAAAGAGCATTCTGTCCTCCACCAATGATGGAACTAAACCAAACATGGCACACAGGACTTCCATGACCAACAAAAAACGCTAGAAGGGTTTGGTGGGCATTGACTTTCAGTTTGGGATTTGTAGTTCACCTATATCCAGAGAGCACTGTGGACTCAAACAATAATGGATTTGGACCAAACTTGGCATGAATATTCCATATGCCCAAATATGAACACAGATGGAGTTTGGGGAAAATAGACCTTGACTTTTGGGAGTTGCAGTTTCTGGGATTTCTGGTTCACCTACAATCAAAGAGCATTCGAATCCCACCAATGATGGAATTGGAGCATTGCATGTTCCAGCAAACCAGACAATCTCCACAAGTACACTTGCAAGGAAACAACAAGAAATACTATTTATCCACAAGCATAAAGAAATTACATATTTCTTTACCAGGAAGGTTCACAACAAACAACAGAGGACAATAAGAAAGGTTGAAAGGATAATGCAATAACACTATACCAAGTGTCAGGAACCTTTTTGACTCAGAGAGTCATAAAAGCAAAATATTTGGAAATTTATATCAGTGAGCCATATAATATATTTTAAGACTGAATTCAACTAAATGTGAGTATAATAAGCCTCTGACTTTATTCTTTTAAATAATGTTGTAATAATACTCACAATAATAATAATAATAATATCAACAACTTTATTTTTATACCTCGCAACCATCTCCCCATTAGGACTTGGGGTGGCTTACAAGGGACAAGCCCAAAGACAATTAAAACAAAAGAAAACGCTTACAATTAAAATATCAGCTAAAAACAATGCAACTTTACTTTTTGAAAAATAATAATTATATGTCATGTGGTGGGGGTGGGGGTCAGGATTTTGGAGATGCTTAGGTGTGGCGTTGCCAAAAAAAGGTTGGGAACCACTGCTCTAGAGGGGGAAATTTTAAAGCGGAAAACGTGGGATTTTGAAGTGGATTATCTGGCAGTGTGGATTGAGATAATCCAGTTCAAAGCAGATGTGGATGACCTGCCTTGATATTCTGGGTTATATGGCTGTGTGGAAGGGCCCTGTGTCCACACAGCTGCATAAAATCCACATTGAAGTGGATTATCTGGCAGTGTGGATTCATATAATCCAGTTCAAAGCAGAATTGGGAATTGTAGTTCACCTACATCCAGACAGCACTGTGGATTCTAACAATGATGGATCTGGATCAAAGTTGGCATGAATACTCAGTATGCCCAAATGTGAACACAGATGGAGTGTGGGGAAAATAGACCTTGACGTTTGGGAGTTGTAGTTGCTGGGATTTATAGTTCACCTACAATCAAAGAGCATTCTGAATCCCACCAACAACAGAATTGGGGCAAACTTACCACACAGAAACCCCACAAGCAACAGCAAATAAAAAACCAGCAATGATGAAGAGGGAGGGAAGGAGGGAAGCCAGCCCTGCTCCGTTCGTGTGCTGCTGCCAGAAAGGAAAGTAAGGAGGAGACGAAGAAGGGAGGGAGGGATGGAAGGAAGGAAGGAAGGAAAGAGGGAGGGGGAAAAGGAAGAAGGGGGAGGGAGGGGAAGAAAGGAAGGAAGGAAGGAAGGAAAGGGGAGGGTGGGAGGGGGGAAGGAAGGCAAGGCAAGGCAGGCAGGCAGGAAGGAGGGGAGAAAGGAGATTAGGAAGCAAGGGAGGGAGGAAGGAGAGAGGAAGGAAGAAGAGAAGGAGGGGAGGGGGAGGGAAGAGAGATGGGAAGTAGGGAAGGAAGGGAAGAGGGAAGGAAGAAAAGGGATGAAGCAAAGAGAGAGGGGGGGGATGGATAGGGAGGGAGAAAAGCGTGTCCATGCTGGTACAGCAGCCGCAGTTGGAGCTGCCTCTGGCCACGCCCCTCCCCCACTCCCTTCTCCTTGCTGCGGCCCTGCTCCTTGCTTCTCTTGCTCTCGCCAGCTGGAGAAGCGGCAAGGAAGCTCGGGGGAGACTTTTCGCGCCTCCAGGCCTGGCGCAAGGAGGGGGGGACACGCACATGCCGCTGCCTTCCTCCTCCAATCACGAGCGCTCCTGATTGGAGGAGGAAGGGAGCTACGCGCGTGCTTGCTGCCGGAGGGGGAGGCACCCTCCCTGGCCTCCTCCTCTTCTCCTCCCTCCCTTCTCCTCGGTTGGCCGCTGGGCATGATCCTGGCGGCCGCGGCATATGTGCCCTTGGCCTCGTGGCACCCTGAGGAGGAGGGGGGAAGAGAGGAGGGGGGAAGAGGCTTTCCAACGGCACACCTGATGATCCCCCACGGCACACTGGTGTGCCGAGTCACACCGGTTGACAATGACTGGTGTAAAGATACAATATGGGATGCCAGAATGGCTCATGCCATTGTGCTTCCAATGTCTGGGTGGTCATGAATGTTGGACAGGGGAAAACGTTGCTATGAAGAAAATCCACTTATTTGACATTATAGTACCTAGAACTGGAAGGGGGCACGTGGACAATAAAATCCAACAACTTGTTCAATGTAGGATCTCCAGCTAAAGCAGGGCTCGCAGAGGCAAAAGACCTGGCAGCGGAGCTGCATCGACACCGGGCTCCATGCTGCCCATCTCAAAGGGTGTTGGCACGGAGAGCAGCGGCATCGCCAGAGTTGCTTGCTCTCCCTGTGCTGGCATGCCCGCCGGCATCAAAGTCACTGGCGCATGCGCTAATTGCGCAGTCGCAGCCTCAGTCATATCCACGACCTGCATCTCAGTGGTTGGTAGGGAGAGCTCAACCTAACCCTGCTGAATGGCTGTAGGAGGCAGGGAGGGAACCTTTCCCGCCAAGTCCAGGAGGCTCTCCTGCTTCCGAAAAGGCTGGGCGCCATCTTGGCGGCCATTAGCCTTAGATTTTTTGGCCTTCTTCTTCAGCGGGCCTGAAGCCTTGGCAGTTGCCTCCTAAAACTGCTGGGGAGGAGCGGAAAGCAAGAGGGCTTGTTCGTAGAGAGCCGCTTTGAGTCGGAGCTCGCAGTTTTTTCTAGTTTGCGGGGTGAAGGTCCTGCAAATTCCGCATGACTTATTATATGGCTCTCACTGAAATAAATTACTAAATATTTTGCTTTCATGACTCTGAGTCTAAAAGGTTCCCGACCCCTGAGCTAAAGTATCCCCTTTTCATGGAATCATAGAATCATATAGTTGGAAAAGACCTCATGATTGACAAAATTGGGCTCAATATTGTTGCAAAACTACAGTCTTAAACCCATTTCCCTGGGAGAAGGGCCTCCGAAATCAATAGGGATTCCTTGCATATAGGAAAATTGGTCTCCTTGCTAACATCACAGAATTAAGCTGCTGCTTTTGAAGCAGGAGCCAAGGCTGGGGGAAAACACTAGATTCCAAGTCAATTGCCACAAAATCACAGCCTCTGACTCTCTTAAGTTGTTTGAAGGGAAGAGCGCTCTGCACATGTCCAAATAAACTTTTTGTTGACACAGGTTTGAGTCATATCCAGGGTGGGAGGAGCAGAGCCCAGACCTAGTCTAGTCCCCTACCCTTCCTGGATTATTCTGGAAAACCACAACTCTTCAGTAATGGGAGAAACAAGACACCCAGCCTGAGATATGTGATGTTGGGGGAGAGTCCTTAAATGAAAAAGGGAGGGATTTAATTACAAATCTAATTTGAATTCTCCCAGAAGACAAAATGACTCAACTGAGACTTTGGACATATCATGAGAAGATAAGAGACATTAGAAACGACAGTGATGCTTGGTGAGGTGCAGGGCAGCAGGAAAAAGGGAGAGCGTATTACAAGTCAATTGATTTCATCTCAGAATAAGTCTGCAAGACCTGAGCAGAGCAATTGGGGACAGGGGGACTTGGAGGTCTCTCATTTCCAAAATAGACATACTTTTAGGTCAACTCAATGCTTCTCAACAACAACCAAATCTTTGTTCTTGTTGTTGTATGCCTTCAAGTCATTTCTGACCTATGATAACAATAGGGTGAACCTATCCCAGGGTTTTCTGGGGTTGAGAGGGTGTGACTGGCCCAAGATCACCCAGTGAGTTTCAATGCCCAAACGGAGAATCAAACTCTAGTCTCCATAATCATAGTCTACTGCTTAAACCACTGCATGGATAGAGATCAATGACTGAAGGCAGAATTTACCAAACGGTGTTCTGTAGAACCCTAGCGTTCTGAAAATACTAATGCACTGAAGACAGTCAAGTCTCTGTTTGGCCTTAGCCATTTTCTTTTTTCATGATGGATGATCCAATACTTTGTAGTCAAATGAGTTATTCATTCATTAAGTTTATTTCCTCTGCAGGATATAGGCATAAGCATCACTTGGCTTAATGGGCTTATTACAGAAACGGTTGCTGTTCATTTGCTGCCTGGGGGAAAGTGAAAGACAGAGGAAATCATTTTAAACCAATAACTCAATAAAGTAGAATCAATATGGCAAGGGAAGCATATGGCTATTTTCATCAAAGCCTTAATCAAAGGAGAATGCTGTTGCTATTTTTCAGCCCTTTTTTAAGGCAGAAAAAGCTCCCCTCGACTTATATGCAAGTCAAGGTTATTTATTATTTTATTCTGTTGTTATCACCATCATCATCATTTCATTTATTATTTTACTCTTATTATTATTACTATTATTATTACATTTATTATTTAGGTAAAGATAAAGGTTTCCCCCAGACATTAAGTCCAGTAGTGTCCGACTCTGGGGTATGGTGCTTATCTCAATTTCTAAGCCGGCATTAGAATTCAATTCAAGGCAGGATTAGACAGATTCATGGATACCAAGGGAATCAGTAGCTACTGAAATGGACATCCAAGTGCCACCTCTGTGTTGATGGAGGCAGGCAGGATTTCCCCGGGTACTGGTTGTGGGGGGTCGGGAGCAGGTGAGGGTTTTGCCCTCCTTTCTGCTAGAGATCCCTGTGTACAACTAGTGGGCCACTGTGTGACACAGAATGCTGGACTAGATGGGCTGAGGGCCGATTCAGCATGGCTCTTCTTATGTTCTTATTATCCATAGACATCTCCAAGGTCATGTGGCCAGCATGACTGCATTGAGCGCCATTACCTTCCCACCGGTGAGGTACCTATTGATCTACTCATATTTGCATGTTTTCGAACTGCTAGTTTGGAAGAAGCTTGGGCTGACAGCGGAAGCTCACGCCGCTCCCCAGATTCAAACATGTCACCTTTCGGTCAACAAGTTCAGCAGCTCAGTGGTTTAACCCACTGCACCACTTTATTATTACATTTATTACTTTACTCTATTTACTATTGTTATTATTCCATTTATTGTTTTACTCTATTATTACTGTTATTATTATATTTCCATTATTTTACTCTATTATTATTACACTTATTTTACTCTGTTTATTATTATTAGAAGGATAAGTAAGCACGTTTACATTGAAGAAGGTTAGAATAATGGTTTAGAACTCTGGTTGGACAATTTTATCTTAAATTACAATTTTTTGTTAACATTTAAAAGCCATCTGTCTGGGGTGCTTTGAATGTAATTTTCCTGCTTCTTGGCAGGGGGTTGGACTGGATGTCCCATGAGGTCTCTTCCAACTCTATGATTCTATGAAAAACATTTAACCTACCCAATTAATGTAATTTTATTGGTATCTATTTTTATTTTGAAATTCACCAGTAGCTGCTGCATTTCCCATCCTTAACTTATACTCGAGTCAATACATTTTTCCAGTTTTTTGAATGTAAACATTCTATACTGACAGAAAATGTTTACAAATGTATTTTTAAAGGAAATTGAGAAATATGGTTTTATATGTAAATTTGAAGACAGAACAGACTTGTAGGCAAAATGGACCAGAATTTGTCTTATTTGTCCATGCTTTCTCCTAAACAGAGCTTGAAAATGTTACATTTTGGGAATAGGTGGGTTCTGGGAGTTGTGTTTCAGAATTTTACTTTTCCCAAGCAAGGCTCATGAGTCGTTTTGTCCTCCATTTTGCCAGCTTCCGTGCCAGTATTTCTTCCTGGAAAAATGTCAACGTGTGCGAGGATGTATTCATACAATGGTCAGTATGTTCCAGCCAAGTGATTTATTTGAGAAGTGGGTCATCAATCTGTACACAGTTTAGTCTGCTGCTTGAGTCTGGTTTAGTCTGGGATAACCTATCCAATTTTTCTGGAACTTGGAACAGGTGATGAAGTCCATTACTGCTGAAACTTTGCTTGTAAACTCTGATATACCTGGAAGATTGAAATAACTAGTTACAGTTATCACTCCAAGGGCCTTCCAAAATAGATATTCTTATAATGCTGAGAGATTTACAATGTCACTGTATCAAACCAAATCTCTCTCTTTGAAATGAGGGATTACCCCTGCATCATACCTAGAAAGAAAGAAATTTATATTTTCTTTCAAAAAAAAAACCCCACAGGGAGTAAGAAAATAAACATATTGTTTTTGCAGAGAGATCTTTTTTTGTGTTCTCTCCTAAGGGTCTATTAAAACTTTTCAAAAGATGTACAGCACTGACCGAGATTTGTTTTCCAGGCAGGATGTGTAAACAATGACTTGAAAGATGTGTGTGTAGACTCCTTCCAACTGATTTACTAGTAGCTCTTTAGAATCCATCATGCATGCCATATTGACCTCAAAAACTTAATTACCTTAAGTAGTAAGAGAAGGAACATATGCCTCTCAACCCACCAATGTGCAAATCAAAGGCCAGGCTATGTTTGCAGAAAGAGTCATGTATCAACTTGAAGGGAGGCTTGCAGAGGGGGCTACGCACTGATGGGGTAACATAGATCTTAAATACTGTACATTGAAAGTATCATCAGAAAACCTAGTGTGGAGTCTGGATTATTCCCCCTTTTCCACCTTTTACTGGGGAGATCAGAGTACCAAAACATATACTTTGCATATGTAGGATTACATATGTCAGACTTGGCTGACAGTTCTCAGGCTGCAGGGCCCCACGACTGATCATCCCTCCAGCTTAATAATAATAATAATAATAATAATTTTATTTCTTGTGAGTCGCCCTCCACCGATGGTGCTCCGGGCGACTTACATCATTTAAAAAATACATCTAATTAAAAACACGGGTTCAAAGAATCACAAAGGGCCCAATCCCCAAGATTAGTCAATCCCCAAACGCCTGGCGGAAGAGCCAAGCTTTCAGCTCGGACAGGAATCTGGCTGGGGCCGATATGGCCCTAAGAGCAGGCGGAAGTGTATTCCAGATTACAGGAGCCACCACAGAGAAAGCTCTCCGTCGGGTCTTTGTCAGCCGGGCCTCTCTCACCCCTGGGATAACTATACAGTCACCATTTATTTCACGCGATGGTCTTTCACTGTGTTGGTCTATTAACCGGTCGCCCAGATAGGCTGGTCCGGTTCTTTGTCGTGCTTTGAAAGTTATCGCCATGAGTTTATAGACCACTCTGAACTCTGTAGGGAGCCAGTGAAGAGCTTTTAGGATTGGCGAGATATGGTTCCTAGCCGAAGCCCCGGAGATGAGTCTGGCCGCTGCATTCTGGACAAGTCTCAGCCTCCGAGTCGTGGACAGCGGTAGACCCGCATACAGGGCATTGCAGTAGTCAAGACGGGAGACTACGGTGGCATGTATCACGGTCTTCAGCGCCTCTGATGGTAGGTAGGGGGCCAACCGTCGGGCCCTGCGGAGATGAAAAAAGGCGCCCTTGGCTGCAGCCTGGATCTGGACTTCCATCGTCAGCCTCTCGTCCAGGATCACTCCCAGGCTCTTCACCGCCGGAGCCGGGGACAGGGGCTCGCCTTCAAAGAGTGGTAATGGTGAGTGAGGGTCGGGTCGACCGGGCCAGAGGATCTCCGTTTTGCCGGATTGATTTTTAGTCTGTGTGCTCTAAGCCAGTTTGTCACCGCCCTTAGTCCCTGACTGAAGCTTTCAGGCACCGACGACATCCCTGGATCGAGCTTCAACAACAGCTGTGTGTCATCGGCGTATTGGTAGCAGCTGAAACCATGACTCCTAGCAATACTGGCCAGGGGCTGGACATAGATGTTAAAGAGGGTGGGGACAAGATAGCACCCTGAGGGACCCCGCACTCCAACCCGCATTTCCTGGAGACTTGGCCCTGTCACTCGACCCGCTGCGAGCGGTCCCGCAGGAACGATCCTAGCCAGGTCAGAGCCTTATCTTGGATCCCAGAAGCAGCCAGGCGGCGGAGTAGCAGATCATGGTCGACGGTGTCGAAAGCCGCGGTTAGATCTAAAAGGACCAGGACTGCCGAGCCCCTCCGTCCAGCTGGCGGCGGATGTCATCCGTAATCGCTACCAGGACGGATTCCACTCCGTGGCCCGCGGAATCCCGACTGGGACGGGTCCAGGCCCCGGATTGGTTTAAAAAGTCACGCAGCTGGCTTTCCACCGCTCGCTCTAGTAGCTTACCCAGGAAGGGCAGATTGGCAACGGGGCGGTAGCTCGCCGGTTCGTCGGGGGTCGAGGTTCGCCTTTTTCAGGAGAGGGCGAACTCTGGCCTCCTTCAGGGACTCTGGGAAAGTGCCTGTATCCAGGGTCCCTCAGAGCGTCCGATATGGTGTCAATGCAGGACTTGATTAAGTGCGATGGGCAGGGGTCCAGGGGCAGGTCGTCGCTCTTGCCACGGACACCAGCTTTTTCACCTCTTCCGGCATTAGTGGCCTGAATTCGGTGAGGCAATGCCCACTGGTCTGAGAATGACCCCGGTTTTTCACTCTCATCCTCTGGAACGGGGCGGCAGGTCACGCCGAAGTGCCGTGATCTTCCTATGAAATACTCTTGGAGATCTTCTGCTGTTACCCTAGAGTTTTTGGGGTCACTCTGTGGAGATGCTAGAAGGCTCCGGACTACTTTAAAGATCTGTGCTGTAATCAGGCCAATGTGAGTGACTTATTCAGATTTATTATTAATGATGTATTAGTATTATGCTAATAATATAGTATGTTATAATATAATATATTGTATATACATATAATATTGATAATATTATAATGTAATACAATATCCTACTACTAATAATATGGTATTATAATTATATATTTTATATTATATGTAATATTACTAATAATATTACAGTATAATGTTATAGTACAATGTAATGTATAATATTAACATTGTGCTATGGCAATAATGTAATATATTCTATTTACAGTTTTCTTGTAAGCCACTCTGAGTCCCCTTCTGGGTGAGAAGAGCAGCATATAAATATCGTAAATAAATAAATAACAACAACAGGAGGAGGAGGAATGTTCTTATTAAAATATATTCTCAAACACTATATTGGTTTATTGTCGAAGGCTTTCATAGCCGGAATCACTGATTTGTTATAGGTCTTTAATTGAAACCAATCTGTGGCAAGCATCCTAAGTGTTAGCTCCGGTAGGACCCCAAACAAGCCACGCTCACTCCAAAGCTCGTTGAAGGAAAAGTAGTTTATTTGATCCTTAATCCAGGGCGGTCAAAGACCGAACTGGCCTTTTCCCGCCGGTCTACACCTTCAAACCCTTCAGGCCCAACCCCCCGCTGGCCCACTCGATCTTCCGGCGCCCAGCATATCAAAGGCGGGAACAGGGCGCTCAGCATTTCAAAGGCCAGGGACAGTTCAAAGGATGACCAGATGTGGCTGTTATCAGATGGCGGGTGAGGCCTGGCCGTTAGGTGAACAAACGGGCTGGTATCAGATGGCGGGCGAGGCCTGGGCCGTTAGGTAAACAAACGGGTCACGCGACGCTGGGCGCCGTGGGCAGGCGGTGGAGGGGAATAAAGTGGGCTTGCTTCGAGAACAGGTCCACTACCGTCCAAATGGTGGTGTAGCCATTACTGTTTGGGAGGTCTACTACGAAGTCCATGGCCACTTCACTCCACGGCTCGGTGGGGTCGGCGACGCTTTGCAGGAGCCCTGTTGGCCAGCCTACCTTTGGTGATGTAGTCGCTGGCATCTTTGCGCATCGCCGGCCACCAGAACTGCCGCGCTAGCAGTTTCAGGGTCTTCGGGAGGCCAAAGTGTCTGGCCAGTGTGGAGTCATGAGCCTGGGTGAGGATCTGACCCCTCATAGTCTTTGGGACGTACAGCTATCCGCCATAATGCCAGTTCCCGTCAGCGAGCTGCAAGTCGTCTGGGTGTCCCTTGAGCCACTCGTCGTCGAGGGAAGCTGCCTTGAGCTCGGCCAGGAGGTCGGGGGTGAGTCTCAAGGGGTGGCACCGCCTTCGCGGCCGCTGTGGTACGGGCTACCAGGCCCAGCTGGCGGGGGGAGAACACGGTTCCTACCTCCCCCGTGGCGGAGTAGTCGGCATCAGGCATCTGGGAGAGGGTGTCCGCTAGCAGGTTCTTGGCCCCAGGGAGGTACTTCAGGGTGAAGTTGAAGCGGCTGAAGAATTGAGCCCATCTCAGCTGTTTAGCGTTGAGGTGCTGCGGAGTTTGCAGCGCCTGCAGGTTTTTGTGGTCTGTCCACACCTCGAACGGCAGGGCAGTGCCTTCCAGGAAGTGCCTCCAGTGCCCGAGCGTGGCTCTTATGGCGAATGACTCCTTCTCCCACACGTGCCACCGTTTTTCGGTCCCCAAGAACTTTTTGGAGAGGTAGGCGCATGGTCGGAGCTGGCCTTCGTCGTCTTGTTGAAGCAGCACCGCTCCGTAGGCCCCTTCCGATGTGTTGCATTGCACGGTGAAGGCCTTGTCAGGCAAGGGGTGGACCAGCAGGGGCTGGCTGGTGAAGCGCTTTTTGAGGGTCTCAAAGACGTCTTGCCACTGGGGCGTCCATCGCAACTGTGCACTGGGCGATTTGGCTTTCCTCGACTCCCCCAGTCCCTTTGTTTTTAATAGTTCAGTGAGGGGGAGCGCTATCTCAGCGAACCCTTTAATGAACTGCCTGTAAAAGTTGGCGAAGCCCAGGAACCCTTGGAGCTGCCGGCGAGTGCGCGGGGGGTCCCACGCCAACACATCCCGTATCTTGTCAGGGTCCATTGCCAGTCCCTTAGTAGAGATGCAGTATCCCAAGTAGTCCAATTCTGTCCTATGGAACTCGCACTTAGTGGGTTTGATGAACAACTGGTTCTCCCTCAGTCGTCGGAGCACTTCCCTTGTGAGCTTAATGTGTTCGGCCTCTGATTCCGTGTAAATCAGGACGTCGTCTAAATAGACTAGCACCCCTTTGTACAGTAAGTCTCTAAAGATCTCGTTGATGAATTGCTGGAAAATTTTCGGAGCTCCTTTAAGTCCGAAAGGCGTGACTCGAAATTGGTACTGCCCCAAATGGCAGTTGAAGGCGGTCTTCCAGCAATCTTCAGCCCGCACACGTATCCTGTAAAACGCTTCCCGAATGTTCAGTTTGGTGAAGAGGCGGGCTTTTCCCAGCTGTGCAAGGATTTCAGACATCAACGGCAGCGGGTAGGGGTTCGCTGTGCTTATGGCGTTCAGGCCCCTATAGTCCACACACAAGCGTAGCGTCCTGTCTGCTTTGGGGCGGAACAGGACCGGCGCCGCCAGTGGGCTGGTTGAAGGCTCGATGAACCCCCTTGCCATGTTCTTGTCAATGAACTCCCTGAGGGTTTTCCTTTCTGGTTCTGACATGGCATATAACTTCGGGCTGGGTAGTTTGGCACCCGGCTCTATCTCTATTGCACAGTCTGACTCCCGGTGGGGAGGAAGTTGGTCGCTTTCCTTCTCGCTGAACACCTCCTCCAGGTCTTGGGGGACGCTAGGGAGGGGGACCTCGGCCGTGGCTACTCCCTCTCCCTCTGTGACTGGGCCTTCGCTATCTTCGGGCTCATCTATCTCCGCCTGGGCCTCTCCATCCCGGAACTTCACCGCCCCAGTTTCCCAATTGATCTGGGGGTTTTGCTTCCGGAGCCAGGGGCTTCCCAGGATGACGGGCTGATGGGAGAGATGACAAATCGGAGGCTCTCCTTGTGGGTCCCTATCTGGATCCCCAAATTTCTTCCCATTGGCCGGGGACCCGTCTAACTGGGAGAAGAGGATTTGGGTGGCCAGGGCCTGGGCTTGCACTCCCAGTTGCCGGGCCAGTTGGGGGGACATCAGGTACCGGGTGCACCTGCTATCTAGCATAGCCTCAATCTCTATTTCTTGGGCTCCCTCGGGGTTCTGGAGCTTTATTTTGAATTTAAGGGTGTCGCAGCTTAAGGGTTCAGACTCACCGCCCGGGAAGGTTTGGATCTGCCACCGGGCGTCTACAGCAGATTGTTGTCGTTTCCCGACGCCCACTCCGGGTCGCTTTCCTCCGCCTCTGTCCCGGGTTCCTCAGCTTCTCGCAGATGGCGCGGCGCGTGTGCCGTTTCCGCCGCCACCACCGCTTTGCCCCTGGAGGTTTTGGGTGTGTCGGCCGGCTTGGGCTCCGGCGTCTTCTCGGATCTGGGTGGGGCCCCCTTCCGGCGGCATTCGGCTGTGCGGTGCCCTTCGCACCCGCAGGAGTAGCACGCCCCTCTTTTCCCCTTGGGGGGGTTCTCTGCTGCCTGACCGGGGTCTTGGTGAAGGGCGTCTGGGTTGGTCCAGCCGCCCGGCGGGGCCTGGTCCTCTGCTCCTCCCCCCATCATGGTACCTCCGGGGCACTTGCTCCTTGTCACATTCCACCTGGCCGGCCATGACTATCCAGTCTTCCAGAGTCTCAGGGTTTCCCCGATGCATAGCCCACTCCAGGATGTCGGACCTCAGGCTTGCTTTGAAGCATTCTAGCGTGGTCACTTCTGACCAATCCCGGACCCTTCCGGCGATCGTTTTGAAAGTCAGGGCATACTCTGACACCATCTTCTGGCCCTGGTAGATCCGCTTGAGCTGGGCTTTGGCCTTCTCCCCGGCTAGCGGGTCTCAGAACCGCTGCTGCAGCGCGTTCAGGAATGCTTCCAGGTGTCGCAGTTCAGGGGCGTCTGTCTCAAACATCTGCACCAGCCAATCGGCTGCCGCCTCTTTCAAGTTGGCTCCTATGGCCTGTACCTTGGCCCCTTCGGATGGGAAGGTGTCTCCGTAGTCCTGCATAAAGTTCTGGACATTGGTGAGGAAGTAGGAGAGCTGCCTTGGGTCACCATCGAACTTAACCTTTAGGTCTCTCCGGCCCGGGCCCCCGTCCTGGCTCCTTTCGCTTGCTCCAAGGTTAAAGGTGGATGCCCCTCTTCCCGGGTGGAAGTCGTCCTCGCTGCTGGCAAAGGTCACCCGTCCGGACGGCCTTCCCCCATCCTCTCCGAGGCGCGGGTCTGGGCTCTCTCCTTCACCTGCGTCTCTTCTTGTAACCCCCAGGCCGGGCCTTCTGCCTTGCGCTGCATCACTCCCACTTGGAATTGGAGGTTTTGCACCGCTTGGGTTAGGGCTCTCACTTGTTTTTCCAGCGCTCGAGAGTGGCTCGGGGTGCTGGTCTCCGGGGCCCCTCTTTCTCTGGTCGCCCCCGTCTTCTTCCGCACCGTCACATCCTTCAGCAGGGGTATCTGAAAGTCCTGCTCCCGGTCATCCATTCCAGGGATGGCTGGGTGTCCGTCAGGGCCTCGGCCGTCTCCGCTTCCAGCTGGCCGGCATCAAGTCCTTCTTCCTCTTCGGCCGTCTCTTCCGAGGTGATTTCAATCGGGAGTTCTCTCTCCTGTTCGGACATCGTGATCGTAGAGGTTGCGGTTGGATCGGTTCACAGCCGCAGAAGATTTGGGAGTTCGGTCTTTATGTCAGCTCCGGTAGGACCCCAAACAAGCCATGCTCACTCCAAAGCTCGTTGAAGGAAAAGTAGTTTATTTGATTCTTAATCCAGGGCGGTCAAAGACCGAACTGGCCTTTTCCTGTCGGTTTACACCTTCAAACCCTTCAGGCCCAACCCCCCGCTGGCCCACTCCACCCCCTTTGTCCGATCTTCCGGCGCCCAGCATATCAAAGGCAGGAATAGGGCGCTCAGCATTTCAAAGGCCAGGGACAGTTCAAAGGATGACCAGATGTGGCTGTTATCAGATGGCAGACGAGGCCTGGCCGTTAGGTAAACAAACGGGCTGGTATTAGATGGCGGGCGAGGCCTGGGCCATTAGGTAAACAAATGGGTCAGGCGACGCTGACACTAAGAGGTTGTGAGAACCTCACAACCTCTGAGGATGCTTGCCACAGATGCAGGCGAAACGTCAGGAGAGAATGCTTCTATACAGCCCGAAAAACCTACAACAACCCACTATATTGGTTTCAATTAAAGACTAATAATGACAAGTGTAAATGGTTTGAGCTACAGAATGGCAATTATGCTATTAAAATATCTCAGGGATCATCATATCTGTAGTTTGGATTTGTGTACATTTGTATAAAATATCTCTGGAGGACTCTTCAAATACATTGTGCCTGCAATCTTCTTTGTTGCATACTCAAAGGTTTCATTGGGACTAAGAATTGCATTTCTTCCAATATATTTTTCCCTGGGGAAGGAAAGCCAATGTCTTATCCCCAGGCCAGTCATTGTTGCTGCTTCGTGTCTGCTCAATAATACCAGGAATCGAAGTACATATCTTGAGAACAGTAAGGCTTTTCATAATGGCCTTTATCCTTGCACGACAAGTCACTGTGTCAGCTCAGAAAATGAATTTCTAACAACCCCTGGGCACTGAATCATTTATTTGTTTCAAAGGAGGCCTTCACAGTGCCCTGTTTATTTGGTCTGCATGGCAGTGAAACAGGCTTTACCTATTTGTATGTCTCTGAGGTTATCCTCAGTCAACCTTAAAGTGGAATGCTCACTTTGAATCTAATAGATCCTCAAGGGACTGCCAAATACTTTCATTTCCCTACACTAAATGAAGATCCTACATAATCTTATCACTGGTATCTACTGTCTGTTTGCAAAGTGAAAACTTATCCAGGTTTTAAGACAAGGCTGAACACTCCAATGGCCAAACTGGAACCTGCCCAAGACGTTTTGATGCCTAAAGCATCAGTTCCACACGCAGAATCTGAATGTACACATATCCTGTTTCAAAACTAGTGACAGGATATTATCTGGATATCTAGCGAATGTGCATGTGAGACTCACTGTGGCACTTACAGCTCATGGCACTCACGACCGTCTTTTACTACTACTACTCACTGGCCTTGAGCAACAGTAGGATAAGTCAACGGCTTCACTTTATGTAAGTCAAGGCCAAGAACTGTGTTATAGACTAGGAAAAATATGCAAGGTCTAAGTCTGTGCAATCAACAGTATAGGCATATCATTTTCATAAACCTTTATGATGAAATTATCTATCACGGTTGCCTCCACTGTGAAGCTAGTGGAGTTAGTTCTTGAAAAAAACTTAATAAGAGTTTTAGAACTTCTAAGAATTAAACAAAAATAGGTTTGTAGGGAAGAGCAATGAATTTGGCATTATTCTTATTTGCTTTGAGTGAGAGGGTGTTTTTTGATTTTGCAATTCTTTGACCTTTTCTGTTATCACATGTTGGATTTGTCTACACTGGGATAAAACCAGGACTAAGCGTGAATGGAACACTAGCTGTGTTCCTATCTTTATGATGTACATTGAGTATCCCCCCGCTTTGGTTATAACACTATGTAACAAAATTTGAATGTTCTGTTCCTGGCTTGAAAGTGTTATTCCTGTTTAATTGCGAAGTACTTACTCCAGAAACTTCATTTTTGTGGCTGCCACAAACTATGTTGAATTGGTTGAAAGATATTCACTGAAAAACTATAGGAAAATGGGCTGCAGGATGTCCCACAAAAACAAAGTTTTTACAGTTTAATAAACTTTCCCTATGTTATAATGTAGAAGTAATTAGGAAATGACATTTATAACCCAGGAACAAAAATCGTGTTACAGTAGAGTCTCGCTTATCCGACATAAACGGGCTGATAGAACGTCGGATAAATGAAATTGTTGGATAATACGGAGACTTTTGGGAGTTTAAGTCCATATCTCTATCCTGGCAGAGATTAGTGGTGAGTGAGTTCTCCTTCTGTTTGTATTTCCAGATACAAGGAAAGAACTGACTCACCACTGATGGAAAAAAGAACAACAAACAAGGAATTGTAATGAAAAGGTAGATAGTACACTTACACAAATCCTCAGGACAACTGCCTACCTTCAATCTTTTCTCTTCCCATATTTCCTACAAACTTGGACTGAACCATTGCTGTGTGCGAGGGGTGAGGGGACAGGGAACTGGGGGAGGAAAGGCAGAACCATTATGCCCTGGCTCCTCCTTCAGAGTCCGCACAGATGCAGCCCTCCAGGGTCATTTACTCAAACAGCCAAAATGGGGAAGAAATAAATAAACTAAAAACATGGCCTCTAAAGGGAAAATGCTGGAGGAAAAGGGGTTGAGGGGTGTTGGATAAGAGCGTCGGATAAAATGGAAGGTCGGATAAGTAAAAGTTGAATAAGCGAGACTCCACCGTACATAGTGTAATTCAACTTTGAACAGGAGATGCTCCAGAGCTTGCCGGAAACTTTGGAGTATTCTAGGCTCCAGGGCAGTCTAGGCAGCTGGAATTAATCCAGTTTGGCCTGATCTGCTGTCCAGATGGACATCACTGTCTTCATCTGTTTCTTAACATGGGAAAATCATGCCTTAATTCTACTCCTGGCACCCCATTCTGACATCAACAGAGATGCATTTCTGATTTTTTACTGGTCATGGATTAACAGACCATGTAGATGAGACCTTAGAGATGATGCAATTTTTCTCCAAACACCTCCTAGGAGCTCTGTGGATAATTTGCTATATTTGGGACCCTAATTTCATGCCCCCTAAAGATATTTTTCTCAACAGGAAGTGGTTCAGAAATTATATTTGACGGGATGTCAGCACAGTCCTCTCTCTGAAAGGTCATCCTCTCCACATCTTGTTCAACAGTAGAGAGCTACAAGAACGAAAAGCACGAAACCTTCTTCAATAAACAGCAGGCCAAACAGTTTCAGACCTCACAACCTCTGAGGATGTTTGCCACAGATGCAGGTGAAACGTCAGGAGAGAATGCTTCTATCTAGAACATTGTCATATAGACCAAAAAACCCAGTTTCACACCTGTTACCTGGAACCCATTCACACTGAGCAGTCTTCCGCAGTTCAGTGATACATATGTTGTTTTATTCAAATTGTCATTATTTTATACAAATTGCATCCATATGTATAAACTAGCTGTACCCGGCATGCGTTGCTGTGCCCTATTTAGGAGATGCTAGAAAGTCTGAGTATGTAAGGGTTGGAATTGATGTTAGTTATGGTCTTGGTGGGGTCATGGCTGTGTCGTTGTGGGTTGTTCTGGTGGGTGGGATGTTGAAGTGCTGTGGAGTTGTCGGTGTGTGGTGTTGCTGGCGTTCTGCATAGCTTGTGGATATACAATGTTTTTTGTCTTTCCGTCTGCTGTGTTGATGTAGAGGTTGATGCTTGTGTGGGTGGGGTACTTTGGAAGTGAGTGGAGGTACTTGAAATCCCATCATCCATGGTGTGCCCTCCTCTAAACTGCAGTTGGATAGAGTGGGGGCACTGTGTGCCAAGTTTGGTCTTTATCGGTCTTGGTTCTGGGCCACAGTGGTCTGTGGGGAATGAAAGGTTTGAAAGTACTACAAATCCCATAATCCATGGAGGTACATCAAATCCCATCATCCATGGTCCACCCTCCTCCAAACTGCAGTAGAATGTAGCGTGGGTTATAGGGGCTCTGTGTGCCAAGGTAGGTCACTGTAAATTCAGGCCATATACAATGTCCCATGAGCTGAGGGCTAGTCAGGAAAATCAAGTTAATGAATCCTTACTGTCAATTCAGGCCATACACAATGTCCCATGAGCTGAGGCCTAGTTGGGAAAATCAAGTTAATGAAGCCTTACTGTCAATTCACAGCTTAAACAGCATCCCATTAAGTGAGGCCTAGTCAGGGAAATCAAGTTAATGAAGCCTTACTGTCAATTTTGGGTGTGGTTTGTGATTTGTAGAGGTTTAAATTTTCTGTGGGAAGTGAATTGGGTGTTTGTGTTGGCGACTGCCTCAGGCCTTTGCCTTATCCTCCTCTGACAGTTTATTATGGGTCGGAATGTTCATGTTGGCTGGCCAATAGAGGTGTTATGCAAATACTCCCTCACTGGCAACCAATCATGTTGTCAGAATGTAGAGGCCGGGAGATTCGTTGGCAGCCGCGGAGGATGCTGGGAAATGTAGGTTTTTTTGTATTGTTGTTTTGGGGGCCTTCTAGGTTTTGGAGGGGAAAGTTTCTTTGCTAAAAACCTACCTTGCCTGAGGCCTATTTATGTTGCCAAGTTTGGTGTCTCTGCCTTGTAAGGTTTCTCTGCCTAGGACGGTCGTTCCATGACGGGACCTCCTTTATATAATAGATGACTACATGCAAATCTGGCCAAGCATTCTTCCACCCCTCTCACAAACAAATTCTAAGCTATATCATGCTGGCTTTCAAAATTAATATATTCAATAGATCAAAGTTTATGTGGGTTTGATAGAGACACATGTCTGATAGGGACATTGAATTCTTTTGAGGTCAGTGGGTCTTGCTTCCTAGTCACATTTTAAAGAGCACGGTGCTGGCTGTTTCTTCCTGTTTTCCCAAGTGATATGTTCTAAAGAAACCAATTAATTAGATGTTCCCAGCCAGGATTGCTAAAAGTAGACCCAAAGTCCAATAATGCTTCTTTTTTGGGTAAAAGGTGAGTCAATTTTCTGACCACTGGAAAAAATGTATCTATAAAGACACAGCCTTTCCTGGAATCTGTCCTGTTAATTGTACCCATAGGGTTAGCGGGGAAAATTCAGCAGGTTATTTATAAAATTAAGCTTTTACCCCACAAGAAGAATATGATGTTATTTCTATTGTTCCTGTTATGAAACTACAGCTGACATGTTCCACAAATTGAGCATTATGCTGCTTTCAATAGATGTACTGTCAAGACGCACCAGCCAATTGAGAAAAGGGGTGGAATGGAACAAAGGGACCTCAAAGGAAAAGACAAGACACTGTGTCTTTTGTCTTTTGTTCTTACATGGACATCAAGTGTCTCCAGCTCTGATATGTGTCTTCTTTGATCTCCCCCTCACCGCCAATAATTAGGAATAGACACATTTATGTAATGTTTTCAATTCAGACTTTCTTGTCACTTGTGAGCATCCAGACAAATAAAATAGATTGTCATTATTATGTCATAAATAGTCTTAAGTACTTTTGTTTCACTGATAGTAAAGTAAACACAAAAGCCACAGTCAGGAAAACATCAGCTCTCACTCATATATTTGGAGATGGAAAGATGCAATCTAGATGCATAATCAAACTTAATGGATTATGCACTATGTGGGTATTTTGCACTTGGCAACATGCAATATGAAAGGCACGGGTTCTCTTGTAAACAGCTGATGGTGGAACTGAGTAGTATATTTGTAATTTTTGTTTACTTATAAGCTAAGCTTAGGATGCAAGCCAACAACCCCAAAACACAGCATTGGCCTTTGAAGTGTTCTAACTTCTCACTTTCCACGAATAACAACATATCCACTGACTCTTTCTTAGCGCCAGCAAAAAATCCTCTAAGATTTATTTCTCTTTCTATGGCCACACATTTTGCAAACCATTTCTTTAAATAATCTCCAGAATCTAGTACTATTAAGCTTCATATAATTATTAAAAGATCCTGGAAACACAAGTCTGCTGGAAATACAAGTCAACACAACAGATGTCTCTCTAGGACAGTGGTACGGGATTCCTGAAGAAATAGTTCACAAATCTTACAAGCCCAATCCAAAACTTGTAATATTGTAGGAGTTGTAGGAGTTATTGTCTAAAGTAGTTGGCAGATCCTTGCATTATAAGGTGAAGCAGTCTACCTAGATAACTCTTATTCCATTAATTTTACCTCATTTGCCTCATAAGAAGGTTAGCAGTCTCTGTTAAACATCAGCAATTCAGACAATTTCCCCTCCTTCCCAGATGTCTTCTGATACAGGACTCTCTAGAACAGTGGTTCTAGAGCAGTGTTTCCCAACCTTTTTTGAACACTTTTAACATTAAAAAAATCCGGGGGCACACCACCAACCAAAATGACACAAAATGACACTCTAACACAGTAAAGAACTGCTGGAGGTTGGTGGCCTGCTGGGAGCAGCTGCTGGGAGTGCCAAAGCCGGGGGAGGGGCGGAGTCAGGCCCTGCCCCTACCCCCCGGCTTCAGCTCTCCCACAGCTGAAGCTGAAGCCGCGCGGAGGAGAAGCATGAGCGGTGGACAGGCTTCAGTGGGCGGGGCTCCTCCTCCGTGCGGCTTCAGCGAGCGAGGGGCGAGAGTCATGGCGGGAGTCATGGGCCGGAATTCCGGTCACTGATCACCTGGGGGGCCAAGCCCCTGGCTCCGCCCCCTCCCCACCCCTCCCCTGGCTCCACCCCCTCCCTGGCCCCACCCCCATGTCCCAGAAGCATTCTCTCCTGACGTTTCACCCATATTTCACCCTAGAAACACCAGGAGAGAATAATGCTTCTGGGACATGGCCAGGCAGCCCAGGAAACTCACAGCCACCCATTATTATTGTTGTTATTATTATTATTAAACTCACATAATGGGTGGCTGTGAGTTTCCTGGGCTGCCTGGCCATGTCCCAGAAGCATTATTCTCTCCTGGTGTTTCTAGGGTGAAACGTGGGTGAAATGTCAGGAGAGAATGCTTCTGGGACATGGCCAGGCAGCCCAGGAAACTCACAGCCACCCATTATTGTTATTATTATTCTTAAACTCACATAATAAGATATAATAATTATAATATCTTATTATGTGAGTTTAATAATAATAATAATGGGTGTCACTTCCAATTCTATTTTCCCCAAACTCCACCAGTGTTCACATTTGGGTATATTGAGGATTCGTGTCAAGTGTGGTCCAGATCCATCCTTGTTGAGTCTATAGTGCTCTCTGGATGTAGGTGAACTACAACTCCCAAACTCAAGGTCAATGCTCACCAAACCCTTCCAGTATTTGCTGTTGGATATGGGAATTTTGAGTGCCAAGTTTGTTTCAATTCCAGTGTTGGCGAGTTCAGAAGGCTCTTTGATTGTAGGTGAACTATAAATCCCAGCAACTACAACTCCCAAATGACAGAATCAACCCCCCCACACACACACACATAAATGTAGTTATGAAGTAGCAATGAAAATAATGAAGCTACAACTCCCCTTGAGCTGGGTTGTTGTAGGTTTTCCGGGCACAACGCACATGTTCTTGAAGCATTCTCTCCTGACGTTTCGCCTGCACCTATGGCAGGCATCCTCAGGGGTTGTGAGGTCGCACCCAGCCCAGTCACAGGAGTTGGGAGTCTTCTTACTTACAAGCTCAGACTCTTCTGCGCGAGAGTGCTGTCGCGGCGCCTGGGCAGACTACAACTCCCAGCATTCTCAGAACTCCCAGCATCCAAGCAAGCAGAAAATGAAGGCAGGCTAAGTCTAGAGCCGCTAAGCCTTCCTCCCTCGATCCCCCCTCCCTCCCGTCTCTCTCTCTCTCTCTCTCGCTTCAGCAGAGGCGCGGGGCAAACACTCGTGGCTTCCTGGTCCCTTTCAAGCCCCGCTTGCTTGGCCTGCCGAAAAGTGAATGGACTAACTGGGTGAAAAACATCTAATATTAATTATTTCTAAAAGTATTTCTCAGAATCCAAGTCACAATTATGAAACAACAGACCTTATTCAATACAAATATATTTAGTTCATCCAAAATAACGAGTAACTAACAGTTAATGTGTCCATTCAAAGCTTGTATACAGGCGTCTGCACACACAAGCTTTGAATGGGCACATTAACTGGGAGGGAGGGGGGATCGAGGGAGGAAGGCAGGCAAGAGGAACGTGACGCAGAGAAGAGGGGAGGAGATGGAGGCAGGAAAGAAGAGCGCGCCGTCGCCGGGACCTAGGAAGAGGGGAAGAGGGCCAACGCCGCAGCGGGGAAGAGGCGACGTCACGACGCAATGGAGTGACGTCAGAAGAAGCTAAAGCCTGGCAGGGCGGAAGGGAAACAGAAACAGAGCGAGGAGCGGGCACAGAGAAAAGAAGATCACAACCACAGAAGAGACTGAGAGACGGAGGGGGCGAGACAGGGAGGAAAGGAGCCGGCTCCCTCCCTCCGCCCTGCCCCGCCTCCTCCTTCCCTCCCTCCCCCCCCCCCGAGGAATTTTTTTTTCAAAAAAAATATTTTTTTTCAAAAAAGGTGATTTTTTGCAGGAGGGTAGGGGGCCATGTCCAAGAGGCTGGCGGGCCGCCTGTTGGACAACCCTGAGGCCACAGCAGCTCTATTTCTGAAACAGAACATGGGCCATCCAGTAGTCGCCATCTGCTCATCCACAGAAAAACATATTTAATAAACCTTGGCACTATAAGAGGGTTTTGTGAGACCAGTTGCTTTTGTTGCAACGTTGTAGTAACCATGATGCCACGGATGACATTTTAGTTCTTGTGGACCACTGTTGGGAGCCACTGCTCTAGAACCCCTCATCTTGTAGACCTGGCCTTTACTTTGCACAATGTAATTTGGTATACGTTTGTAAGGCATTGAATTTTGCCACTAATTCTGTGTAAACCACTTTGAGTCCCCCCAGGGGCAAGAAAATTGTATATACAGTAAATACTGTAAGTAAGTAAGTAAACAAATAAATAATTGTAAACAAAAAGTCCTGGATTCAGCTGGACAGAGGGCACAAAATCCTTATTTTGTAAGAATCCATCAGTTCTCATTTCTCCCTTCTGCTATATTAATCGAGTGCAAACTTCTTTTTTTTGCATTTTGAGCTTAGTTTGCCACAAGTGAATCAAGCTGACTACAAAGGGTTGCCGGGGGGGGGGGGGGAGACAAAGGAAAGAAAAGAATTGGGCCATTTTAAAAGCAGCTGTAAAAGCAGGATGTCATAAGATGTACTGATACTGTTCATATCAAAGCAGGACACTTGGAGGCTTTGCAATCTGCTCCTGAGAGGACAGAGGAGGTGTAGTGACTGGCTGGAGACAGGCCCGGATCAACACTTTTTGGCGCCCTAAACCACAGTCTGGAATTACGCCCCCCCCTGCCTCGCGCTGCCGCATTAGGACCCTCCAAAGACCCCT
Organism: Anolis apletophallus; assembly: GCA_030556195.1. Taxonomy (NCBI): domain Eukaryota; kingdom Metazoa; phylum Chordata; class Lepidosauria; order Squamata; family Anolidae; genus Anolis; species Anolis apletophallus. The sequence goes on from JARBWK010000012.1 coordinate 25,152,831, forward strand.
CGGGAGGCAGGCAGCCCAACCACACACACACTTTCCCGGGCATTTCAGGGACTCCAGTGGGGGGGGGGGTCACCCCACTCCGGAGAAGAGGGAGAAGAAAGAGAAGAGGAGGCGGGAGGTCCTGGGTGGTGGTGCCATCGTCAGGGCTTTGGTTTCGGTTTGGGAGGCTGGCTGTGTGGGTGTCCGGGCAGCCCTGCTTTTATGGCTGCGGCGGCGGAGGAGGAGGAGGGTGGCGGCAGAGGAGGAGGAGGGAGAGGGCTATGGGGAGAGATAGCTTCCCACGGAGGAGCTGCCGCAGGAGGGAGGCGCAGAAGCGAAGACCTAAAGGGCGCCTGCTGCTGTTGCTGCTGTGGGAAGACGGCGTAGGGGGCGTTGCCTGAAAGCGATGGGGCGGGGGTCTCCTCTGCCTCCAAGTGGAGCTCTTCCTCGGCGCCATTCGGGATGGCGCTCTCGGACCCCGGCGCTCTTGGACCCAACAGCGAGCGCAGCACCGACTCCCCGCTCCCTGATGACAACGACGGCTCGGCCCGCGCCCACGCCACCAGCCCCGAGTGGGGCGAGGAGCGATTCCGAGTGGACAGGAAGAAGCTGGAGGCTATGCTGCAAGCTGAGGCCCCGCAGAGGGGGAGAGAGAGAGGGGGGGGGGAAGGGGGCAGGAACGATTAAAAAAATTATTTTATAACATTTTTTATTTTTTATTTTTATTTTGGGCCGTGATCTGGCGTCCCCCTTGACTCGCGCCCCTCGTTGTCCCTATGGGTAATCTGGGCCTGGCTGGAGGACTGCCTGAGAAGAATGCAAATAATCATGGATATTTGAATGGACTATAACATAATGTAGATCAGGGGTCCTCAAACTTTTTAAGCTGCGGGCTGGTTTGCAGTCCTTCAAACTGTTGGTGGGCTGGAGTATAGTTTGAAGAAAACATGAACAAATTCCTATGTGCACTGCTGTGACCAGCAGTGCTGCAGAATTCGAAGTGGCACAAATGAAGGGTGAAAGGTGCCAAAAGGAAGACATGTCAAGCCAACCCTGACCGGGACTGCCTTCCATCTGGAAACTGATGTCCTCACTGTGGGAGAACATATGGATCAAGAATAGGGCTCCACAGCCACCTACGGACTTACTGCCAAGACACCACATCTGTAAGACAATCATTCTCGAGCTATGAGGGATTGCCTAACTAAGTAAGCACTGCACATATCTTATTTATCATGCAAAACAAACCATAGTACAATATTTAAAATGAAGAATAATTTTAACCAACATAAATTTGCCCATATTTCAATGGGAAATGTGGGCCTCCTTTTGGCTGATGTGATAGTCAAGTTGATCAAGACTACTGTTGTTGTGTGACTTCAAGTTGTTTCAGACTTAGAGCAACCCTAAATCTAATGTTTCGGGAGGGGGCTGAGTAAATGACGCTGGAGGGCTGCATCTGGCCCATGGGCTTTAGTTTTGGGACCTTCTGATATAGATGTATAACTGTGTCAAATTAATCTTAAATACACAGTAATTTTATAAGGTCAGCTTCCTTATAATTTTAAATGAGGATGTGGTTTGTATGGCAATAAGCTGGGGTTAATAATGAATTAGATAGAGACAAAACCTATTAGTTGCCAGTTCTTGTCTGGGAGAAAAGAAAAGGATAAACACACTCATCCATTAAAACTGTGGTTTTACAAACTAACAAGTTTAGTTTGGCACGTCCATATTCAAGTGATGGCTCACCTTCAAAAGACTGGATTAAAATCAGTCTACCTCGGTCAGTAACTCGCAAGCTCCAGATTGTACAGAATGCTGCCGCCAGGCTCCTCACGAAAACACCTATGAGGTGTCACATAACGCCATCCTTACAGCATTTACACTGGCTGCCGGTCGAGTACAGAGTCCTTTATAAGGCCCTGATCCTGACACTTAAGGCCTTGCGGGGCCAGGGTCCTACATACCTAAAAGACCGTCTGATACCATCTATCCATCCGAGAGCACCACGGCCAGCCTACGAGAACCTTCTCTGTGTCCCGGGTCTCAGAGAGGCTCATTTGGAGTCCACGAGACAGAGATCCTTTTCCGTTGTGGCCCCTGTCCTGTGGAACTCTCTGCCGCCAGACCAAAGAGCCATCTTCGACCTGCCTTCATTTCTGGCGGCACTTAAGACATGGCTATTTAGAAGAGCATATGCATAAGTGACAGGGCCGTAGCCAGGATTTTTGTTTCGGAGGGGGCTGAGTTTGTTTCGGGGCTGAGACTGGGTGGAAGAGGGTCTACCCTAGCGAATCTTTTGTATTGTTATCCCAATAATCCCATTAATGTGGGATATAATGAGCATGGTGATCAGATCATGATATGAATAAACATAACAGTTTAAATAATGTACCAGTAAGGCCTTTTCGCGGACCACCCTGAGAATTTCGGGGGCTGAAGCCCCTTAGCCCCCGGCTACATGCCTGATAAGTGACAATCAGTGACCTGGAACCTGTCTATTCCCATATTTTAACATTTTAATATTTTAAAATTTTAATATTTTAGTATTGTAGATGCCTATCTGTGTAAGTCGCCCAGAGCACATTTGTGGAGGGCGACTCATAAATAATAAAATTAGTTAGTTAGTTAGTATTCTAATATTTATTTGAAGCTTGCTCTCTCTTCCCTGGTGCAGGATCAGTGGGATAGCCTAACAAAGTGAAGGCTCCTCATGTGATTTCCTGAAGCTTCTAGTTCTGAAATACCATTAACCATGCTCCTTGTAAATAGAATTGTATTATTTTTCCTATTGGCTTGACACCAGGAAGTGAGCAGCAAATGGACATTAAAGAAAAACATATCCAAGTGAGATGAACTTTTTTCAACCCTAAATTGAAAGATTTGGTTGGTTCATTCTGAGTTCAGTTCAGTTTCCTCCCAGAGAGAGTTTAGTGAACTGTGAAATAGTCTTGCAAGGCAAAGGAGAAGAAGTCCTGTGGATTTCTCTGTAGTATAATGGAAGAAGTCATGATGGAAGACTTATTGGCTCCAGGGTTTGTCCAGTTTTAATGAGGGATTGAATGATTGATTTTCTCAAGCTTGGGTCTGGGGGAAGGAAGAGGAGGCCTAACTGAGGGACACCACTAAAAACTGAGTGTACAGTACGACCCCTTTATCCATGGGTTCACTTCTCCACAGTTCCTCCTTAGAAGTCTTTGTAGACCTCGCTAGGTCTTCAGTTTGATTCTATGGTATGCTTCTGGCCAAATATTGTCAAAGTATAGGTTCACTATTACCCATGATTTTAGGAATTCGTGGAGGTGTTGCTGGTGGTTGCTTGGAATTTGTCTCCTGTGGATATGGGGGTTATACACATTACTATGGCCCAGTCTGTGTATATGTGTTTTGTGTGTGTGTGTATGCATATATGTATGTGCTTCTTGTTACTTCTTGTCCACGTGTTTCCAACTGACGTGCTCATAATTCCAGGCTGAGATTTTCAACTTATTTCATCCAATGTAAACAATGAAGGTGAGCCAGCAAAGTTCATGGAGGTGTGATAATATGAATCCATAGTCTTAAATTTGACACAATCTACTTAACCACACTGGTTTTCATTTAATTGAAAACATGATTAAGAGGGTTTTCACAAAAAGATATACATCACTAAAATTATGTCTGTTGAAAAACCATCATGATCCTGTTTGGGTTTGGCGCTTTTCTTAAAATGAAAGCACAAAGTCATTTCAATATGTGATGAGCTATGGATGAGATACAAATCTTAATTAGTGGTGAGATAGCTTTTTTGTGGTGAGTAGAATATTGGTTTCTTGGAAGTAGCATTTTTACATTATTGTAAAATGTTTCTTGGAAGTTACAAATCGAGTGCTCTGCATAAATGTGATTGTCATCAGTTTAAAAGAATCACATCCAGTCCTTGCCAACATGGAATGATATCATTTGCAGATTTCATATTTCAGATATTTTAATAATTAGCAGACTTGAAAGATCTGTGTGACATCATCGCCCTTCTAGATGAATCCATAATCAGGCAAAAACAATTGATTTAAGAGGACGGAAGATTTCTGATACAATTCTAGTTGTTAGAAATCTTAAGTAACCTTAATTTTCTTTGTGCAAATGTGTTTATTTTGCTTAAATTACCCGGGATTGAAGACCAGAGACCTCAGTACACTCCTTCTATACCTGGGATATTGTCCTTTTCCACTGAGTGCACAGCTTCAGGAGGGATGCACATGGAGTGGTGAGGGAGGGAGGGGACACCCGCTTAACCAACCAGATCAGATGAATCAACCATTGCGATCAATGGGGTGACAGATGTCGCATCCAGATCACCCTCACATCCACTATGTGAGAAGCAATAAACTTCTTTATTACTTCTCACATAGATCTCTAAAACTTCAGGAGTGTGAAATAATGAAATCCTAAAGTGTTAGAAGCCAATGCCCACGGCCTTGGTCATTTATTTATTTATTTATTTATTTATTTATTTATTATGCACTTTTATACTCCGCTCCTCCCAGCAGGCTCGGGGCGGATCACAGCAAAGATACATGGGCGGCATGTTGTGACATCAACATGTGGCCCTACAACTGATAAAAACATAAAAACATAAAACCACATTTAAAACAGGTTACATCGTCAAGACACAGGTTAGGAGGACATATGTCAGAGTTCTTAGTCCAGTCTGCCTAATTAAAGGCCAGCCCGAAGAGGGCCATCTTGCACGCCCTCCAAAACGGGCCCAGTTCCAAGATGGCTCGGGTGCTGTCCGGGAGGGCGTTCCAGAGCACTGGTGCCGCCACAGAAAAAGACCTTTGTCTGGTCGTCAACAGGTGGCAGGAGCGGACTGATGGAATTAACAACAGATTTTGCTCATCTGAGCGCAGTGATCTCGGGGGCAAGTATGGGGTAAGGCGGTCCTTCAGGTACGCAGGCCCTAGGCCGTGTAAGGCCTTAAAGGTCAAAACCAACACCTTGAAGGCGATCCGGTACTCAATAGGAAGCCAGTGCAGTTGCCGGAGAGTAGGTGTAATATGCTCTCTCGCCGTCACTCCTGCCAGCAAGCGTTCTGCACTAGCTTGAGTTTCCGGATCGTCGACAAGGGAAGGCCAACGTAGAGGCCATTACAGTAGTCTAATCTCGAGATGACCGTCGCTTGGATTACCGTGGCCAGGCCATCCCTGGACAGGTAGGGTGCCAGTCGCCTAGCCTGTCGGAGGTGATAAAATGCCATCCTGCTGACCACAGAGACCTGGGCCTCCATAGTCAGCGAGGAGTCCAACACGACCCCCAAGCTCTTAACTGACGGCGATGGGTTAAGCCGCTCGCCGTCCAGGGTAGGCAACCGGCACCCACCCAGCCCAGGCCGACCAGGCCACAGGATCTCCGTCTTCGATGGATTCACCTTCAGCCGGCTGGCACGCAGCCAACCAGTCACGGCTTCGAGGCATAGATGGAAACAATCGGGTACGGAGTCCGACCTGCTGTCCATTCTCAGCAGAAGCTGGGTGTCATCAGCGTACTGATGACACTCCAGACCAAAGTCACGGGCCAGCTGGGCCAGGGGGCGCATGTAAACATTGAATAATAAGGGGGAGAGGATGGCCCCCTGGGGGACCCCACAATCAAGTGGGAGTCTCCTGGAGACTTCCCCGCCCCCCTCCACACGTTGTCCCCGGTCCCGGAGGAAGGAGGCCACCCATTTAAGGGCAGTCCCCCCAACCCCGGAAGCGGCTAAACGGTGGGTCAATAATGCATGATCTACAGTATCAAACGCTGCTGTCAGATCTAACAGGACAAGCAGTGCTGATCCGTCCTGGTCCAGCTGGCGGCGAAGTTGGTCTGTAATGGCGACAAGCACGGTCTCCGTCCCATGCCCAATACGGAAGCCGGACTGGAAGGGATCAAGTCCAGCTGTGTCATCTAGGAACCGCTGCAGCTGATCCGCTGCTGCCCTCTCAATTACTTTGCCTAAGAAAGGCAAGTTGGAAACAGGCCTGTAATTGGAGGGAGCCGAGGGGTCTAAGTTCGGCTTTTTCAGCAGCGGTTTCACCATAGCCTCTTTTAATCCCCCTGGGAAGACTCCTTGCTCAAGGGAGCTATTTAAGATCGTGCCCAGGGGGCCACGTAGTCCCTCCTGGCAAGATCTAACCAGCCTCTTGGGCACGGGTCGAGGGAGCAAGTGGTTGGTCTAGCTGCAGCCAGTAACCTATCGACAGCTGCTGCGTCCAGCGGTTGGAAACGGGTGGAGGTCGGCCCACCGAGTGGCGGCGGAGTCTCGAGTTCGCTAACTGTATCAAGAGTGGCAGGAATGTCCCGGCGGAGGGTCGAAATCTTGTCAGCAAAAAAGTTCTGGAAAACCTCAGCCGTTGGAGCCAAACCCCTATCTTTTGGGACAGTTGGGATTGTTGTCAAAGACTGAATTACCTTAAATAATTGGGCTGGGCGTGAACTAGCTGACTCTATCAAGGAAGAATAGTGGGCCTTTTTTGCTTCCTTGATAGCTTGCTCATAAACCTCCTTGAATTGTTTATAAGCTGATTTCGACGCTTCGTCACGGAGACTCCGCCACATGTCCTCTAGTTGTCTCTTTCTCCGTTTCATCGCCTGCAACTCCTCTGTATACCATGGCGAGCGGTTTCTACGGGGAAGGAGAGAACGCCTGGGGGCGATCTCGTCTAGGGCTGTGGAGAGACTGATGTTCCAGTACTCCACTAGTCCGTCGACCGAGTCGCTGGGGGGTTCCCAATCCCTTAGAGCATCCAGGAACCTGGTGGGTTCCATAAGTCTCCTTGGGCAAACCAAAATAGGTTCTGCACCCTTACCGGGAGGAGGAGCCAGTCCCAACCGGACTTCCAGAACACTGTGATCTGACCATGGAACCTCCGTAGTGGAGGTTAGGATCACCTGAATTCCGGCAGCGAAGATCAGATCTAGTGTGTGTCCTGCATGGTGGGTGGGGCCGGTCTTACAGAGTGAGAGTCCTAGCGCCTCCATGGTAGACACTAGGTCCATGGCTGCAGTCGACGGGGAGGTGGTGTCGGCGTGGACATTGAAATCATGGCCGATGGGCTCCGGATTCCGACCTGCACCCTAGCCATAACAAACCCCAGCTGGCTGCCTGGGACCAGAGAGATAGGGTGGTTCCCAAGGGAGCAGCACAGTCCTGTGAGACCGGGGAGATGGGGTGGTTCTCAGGGTAGGGGTATAAAAGGGTTGGGGGGAGGTTGGAACGTACTTTTTGGCTTCAACTGTTTTGTACCTCAATAAAGAATTTGGATTGACCGGATGGACTCTGCGTGATTCATCTTCTGCATTTGAGTGGCCTGACAGAAGCCAAAAAGTCGCCGAGCTGTCCCGGGCAACCGGAGAGGCTCAGGATGCAGGGGGAAGCGGCAGGCAAAGCACTCACCGGTGCAGAAGCTCCATCGCCATTATGGAACCTTACGCCGGATGAAACCAAGATAACGGAGGTTTGGAATAAGCGCGAGAGTGCGTTTCGGGCGGGAGAGGCTGCTGCCGCCTCCCTGGGAGAGGGGAGCCCGAGGGCGGTCTCCCCGACGCAGGTGGCCGTGCTGGAGGGCAGGTTAGAAACTCTGGAGACCACACTGCATACCATGTCCCAGGCGTGGGATAGAAGGGATCAAGCGTTGCTAAGAGGGCAACGAACCCGGTCGGCATGGAGTGCACCGGGCACAGGGGACTTCACCTACTACAGTTGGATGGAGGATGGGAAGCAGACCTCGACCACACAGGCCGCAGGGCACCCCAGCCTATCCACTATAGCGGAGGACGAGGCAGACCTGGATACCCGGGTGACCAGACCCAAGAGGGCCTTCGGCATGGGCTTCGGGATGGAGACCCTGCGTGAGGAAGGGAGTTCCGGCAGTGGAAGAGTCCGGGACCCAGGGCGTTCCCCTACCCCAGTTCCCACGGCGATGGCAACAGGCTCCGGACGGGGTATCGGCCATGCAGACTGGGAAGCCCCAGGAGGCCTGGGTGAGGGAGGCCTGGGTGAGACGTGGCAGCCACCCCAAAGACGGGAAGAGTTCCGGGCGGAGTTTGGGGGCGAGGCCAACAGAGTGGCGTTTTTCACCACCATTGCCCGTAATCATATGGAGGAATACGGGCACACCTACTTGAGTGAGATGGGCCGTGTTCGAGCCATCGGAGCCACTTTTAGAGGCCGAGCGGCGGACTGGTTTGTGCAGTGCCACGACCGATGCGATCCTTGCCTGCAGAACGTAGCAGCGTTCTTAAGAGCAGTGGAAAATCGGTTCCGTGACCCACTGGCACGAGTCAAGGCCAAGGAAGCGCTCCGTTCGCTCCGCCAAGGATCCCGCTCGGTGACCGAGTACACCGAGGAGTTTATGGCGTTATCTGGCAGAGTGGTGGAATGGTCGCAGGCCACTTTGCTAGAGTTATATAAGGATGGGCTGCGCCGCGACATCCTGGAGTGGAGCCTTCATCGTGATGACCCGGGTACGCTGGACGTGGAACCAGTTGGCCGGAAGAGTGGAGGCGACCATCGCCCAAGTGCAACGGAGGAAGGTATCGTTCGCGGCCCCTGCTAAGGCGCGACCAGAGCCCAGGCGGGGATCGGGGCCTCCAGAAGAAAAGCCGATACCAGCCAAGATGGCCCCTAAGGATAAGGCAGGGTCCTGTTTCGTTTGTGGGAAAGCAGGACATCGGGCGGCCGCTTGCTGGCAGCGTAAAGGCACGAAGGGACGACGGCCTGTCGTGGCGGCGGGACGAAAGGCGGAGAGCTTAGAGTTGGTCCCTGAGGGGGTGAGTCCTGTCCCCCGCAAGAACATTTACTGCCCGATTGAACTCTGGAGGAAGGGGGGCTATGCCCAATATCGGGCGTTTGTGGACAGTGGGTGCTCTGAGAACATTGTTTCGCCCAAGTGGGCAAGACATTTGGGATGTAAGGTGCAAACCTTGCCGGCACCAATAGAGTTCGCCCAACTGGATGGGTCCTACGCGGGGGGAGGGCCGTTCCCTTTGGGTACCGAGGGGCTACGGGCCTGGGTTAAGCCTTGGCAAGGGGTGGTAGACTTTGTCATTGCACCTACAGACCAGGAAGTAGTATTGGGGATGCCCTGGTAAGCGGAAGCCAACCCACAAATAGACTGGTGCAAGGGGACGGTCACCTGTAAAGCTACCACGCAGGGGGGGGGGGGATCCAAGGGCAAGCCTCGATAGGACAGGGGTTCCTGCATACATCCCCAGGATTCCGGAAGAATACCAGGATTATTCTGATGTTTTTAGTCCCGAGGGGGCGGGTCACATGCCGCCCCAGAGAAACGTGGAGTGCCGGGTGGAAATTCGGGAGGGGGAGGCTCTGCCCAAGCCAAAGATATACCCCCTGTCCTAAACGGAGAAGGAAAAGTACTTTACCAAACTGGATTTGATAGACGCCTTCCATATGGTTTGGGTCAAGCCCAGTGACCGTTGGAAGACAGCGTTCGCATGTCCCCTGGGGCTCTATCAATGGACCGTCATGCCTTTCGGCCTGTCAGGAGCTCCAGGGATTTTCATGCAGCTCATCCTCTACAAAGGGATCTATGTTTACCTTGATGACATCGTCATAGTTTCCCGGTCCAAGGACCTGCATGTGAAGTTAGTAAGGGAGGTTCTGGAACGGTTGCGGCAGGCGAAGCTCTACGCTAAACTCGCCAAGTGCGAATTTAACAAGGAGCGGATTGATTTATTGGGTTACAGGATCTCCCAGGAGGGGATAGCCATGGATCCTAGTAAGGTGGCGGACGTCCAGGGGTGGGAGGCACCGCAGCTCCAGTTGTTTTTGGGGTTCGCAAACTTCTACAGATCCTTCATAGAGGGGTTTGCCGCCCTTACATTCCCCCTTACGGAACTCTTAAAAACTAAGGGGAGAGGGGAATCAAAAAAGATCAAAGCACCAGGCGCCAGGCTGGGGTGGACCGAAGATTGCCAAAGGGCATTTGAGGAGTTGAAGAAAGCGTTCACCCAGGTGCCACTTCTAATTCACCCCGACCCAGAAAAGCCATTCGTAGTGCAATGCGATGCGTCGGATTGGGCGTATGGAGGAGCCCTCTTACAAGAGGACACGCAAGGGAAACTTAGGCCCTGTGCGTACTTCTCCCGCAAATTTGGGGGAACAGAGAGGAAATGGCCGATGTGGGAGAAGGAGGCATTTGCAGTCAAGTTTGCGTTGCAAATGTGGAGACACTTCCTGGAGGGGGCAAAGCACCCCTTCGTGGTGTTAAGTGACCACCAAAACTTGATGTACCTCAGGACCCCCCAGAAACTCTCTCCCAAACTAGTCTGGTGGGCCCAGTACTTCTCCCGGTTTAACTTCACTATACGCCACGTGAAGGGAAAAGATAACATAATAGCGGATGTTTTGTCACGGTATCCCTCCCCGGGCCCCGCACCCATGCAAGGGCAGGAGAGCGTCTTCTCCAAGGAGCAATGGGGGTTAGCGGTCCAGACTTGCTCTCAGGTGCTCAAGGAGGCGGAGAATAGGAAGGTTCCAGGGAAAAGGCCCATGGGGGAATGGGAGGCTGCACTGCGAGGGGGATATGAGGGGGATGAGTGGCTAGAGAATAACAGAAAGGACTGTCAACTACAGAACGGGTTCTGGTTTGCCCGGACCAAATTGTACGTCCCACTAGTGCTCCGGGTAAGGGTCCTAGAGAGGTGTCATGATCATAAAAGTGCGGGACATTGGGGCCCGACCAAAACCATCCTTTCCCTCAGACAGAAGTATTGGTGGCCAGGGATGCGAGGGGATGTCTTCAAATACATCCAAGGTTGTGAGGCATGCGCCAGGAACAAGGTCCCCACAGGAAAGCCCAGGGGGTTGTTACAAACGGTAGCGTCCCCCACCCGGCCGTGGACGCACGTTAGCACGGACTTTGTGGGAGAACTTCCCCCTAGTCGGGGGTTTAGATACATATGGACCGTTCTTGACCTATTTTCTAAGCAGCCACACTTCATTCCCCTGGCCAAGTTGCCTTCCGCGGAGAAATTGGCCAAACTATACATACAACATGTGTACAGGCTACATGGGTGCCCAGAACAGGTCATTAGTGACCGAGGAGTTTAGTTTACTGCTCAATTCTGGAGTCAGTTCCTCCAAAGTCTGGGGGCTGAGTGCAGTCTCACATCGGCTTATCATCCGATGAGCAATGGCGGCGTGGAGAGAGCGCAACAGACATTAAGCCATTACCTCTGCATCTATACTAACCAGGAACAGACCGATTGGGCAGATTTACTCCCGTATGTAGAAATGGCGTATAATGGGTCGGTACACTCTTCCACAGGCAGGACCCCTTTCTCAATCATATACGGACAAGAAGTGGCCCCATTGCCCAATCTCCCAAAATGGGAGGAGGGGGAGAAGGGTGGAGATCCAGGGCTAGAGAGGATTGGGAAAAGGTCACGAAAGCATTAGGCGCTGTGCAGCGTTCCCACAAACGGTTTGCTGACCGGAAGCGGCGGGAGGAGGAGACCTACTGCGAGGGGGACTTGGTGTGGTTGTCTGCCCAGAACATAAAACTAGGCCTACCATCTCGCAAGCTGGGGCCAAAATATTTGGGTCCTTTCAGGATTGCCAGGGCAATTAATCAGGTCACCTATGAATTGGCCCGGCCTAAGGAAATGGGTAAAATCCACCCTTCCTTCCATTGTAGTTTGCTGAAACGGTATTACGATCCCGTGGGTCCAGGAGACTAATGGTACCCCATTATTTTCGCAGGAGGAGGAGGAAGAGGTGGCCATCCTGTCAGAAGCCGATGCCCACGGCCTTGGTCATGGCCGATGGGATCCGGATTCCGACCTGCACCCTAGCCATAACAAACCCCAGCTGGCTGCCTGGGACCAGAGAGATAGGGCGGTTCCCAAGGCAGCGGCACAGTCCTGTGAGATCAGGGAGATGGGGTGGTTCTCAGGGTAGGAGTATAAAAGGGTTGGGGGGAGGTTGGAATGTACTTTCTGGCTTCAACTATTTTGTACCTCAATAAAGAATTTGGATTGACCGGATTGACTCTGCGTGATTCATCTTCTGCATTTGAGCGGCCTGACACTAAGGTATATATTGCTGGGAAAAGGCCTATATCTTAATTCATTAAAAAATCTAATTTGTAAAGAGATTAGACTTTGGTTGATGATTGTATTCATTCATATAAAGGTAAAGGAATCCCCAAAACATAATTGTAAGTGTTTTCCTCCCTTATTCTTGTCATTTTATAACCAAGAAATATATAAAAGCTGATAAGAGGATTTGGATTCAGAATCATAGAATCATAGAGTTGGAAGAGACCTCATGGGCCATCCCTGCCAAGAAGCAGGAAAATTGCATTTAAAGCACCCCTGACAGATGGCCATCCAGCCTCTGTTTAAAAGCCTCCAAAGAAGAAGCCTCCACCACACTTGAGGGCAGAGAGTTCCACTGCTGTACAGCTCTCATAGTCAGGAAGTTCTTCCTAATGTTTATTTATTTATTTATTTACTGTATTTGTATACCGCCTTTCTCAGCCTTTTGGCGACTCAAGACGGTTTACATGCAGCAAGTAATGCACATAAAAACATTAAATACAATATAAAATCACAACAGAAACAATAAGTAACAACCAGGAGACAGGTGTTTTTAAAGTCTTTTCCTCACTCTCCCTTTCTCCTCTCAGCTGGCTTGGGGACAGGGGAGGGGGAGAAGCAATCTCAAAAAAAGAAGAGGGACAGAAGCAATCGATGACCTCCATGTACACTCATTTCAGGTTTTCATCTCTATCAATCGCCTTTATTTCAGTTAACAAACCTTAGGCAAATACAGAAAAATATAATACACATATAAAAGTCACATATAAAACACAATACAGGTTATCAAATGTATGAAGATTGCTGGCCTTAAAATTTATATCTCTTAGAAGCTAATAATACGTATCTAGGGCTGTGTAGTTTTCTACTATTTAGTGTACTACAGTTATAATCGCATAAAGACTGTAGTTAATTTTGCATATCTATGTCAATTATTTGTTGTTTCAGAATTTGTATTGCCCTACTTGAGTCTAGGGAGAGTAATAGATCTTGTGAGAGGCCCAGTGTGAGTGTTTTATGCCTTTTATGCATGACTTTCAGTGCTCCGGTGCCCATGGCCAGTGGGGAGAGCAGAGGCTGGCCTTTTGCTTTCTCCTCCTGTCTTCGCTCGCCCCATTGTTGCACCTTAGACCTGAAGGATCCCTCAGTAAACCACTTGAGACCAGCCGTGATCAAATGCTTTATTTAGAATAAATGAAAAGAAGTAAAGAGATAAAAATATAGTCCTTTGATGCTCTCAGCATCTAGTATTGCAATGCAATAGTCCAAAGAGTAAAAGGTTCAATGAATTAAGAAATAGTCCTGATGCCCCAATGGGCTAAATCCTGGATAAGTCTCTGGCAACAAAGGCTTGGCAAATACTTGAGTACGAGGACTTGAAGGCCCACCGGCCCAGGCTGGAGCTTAGAGTACGTGGAACTTGATGAGGCAAAAACTGAAAGTTGGCACGAGATGCCGCACATCTCTGGGTCTTAACTTAAATAGGCCCCACAAGGCTTTGATCCTTATGACGCAAGCTGCGTCGTAACTGGGTCTCATGGACAGATCCTCGGCTGGGCTTTCTCATGCCTCCCGCATCAGGATGGTATTTATTTATTTATTATTTATTTATTTCTTCGGTTTTATATTCCGCTCCTCCCTGCAGGCTCGGGGCGGATCACAATTGCAAGCATATAATAAAACATACAATAAAAACACATAGTAAAAACACGGTACATAACCAAGGTGGAACGGGTCTACAATTCTTTAACTGAGGCAGGGCGAGCCAATCACATTTGGGTTTAGCCAAACGCTAGCCTGGAAAAAGCCGTCTTACATTCCCTTCGGAAGGGAAGGAGTTCAGGGATCGCTCGAATGTGCTCAGGGAGCGAATTCCAGAGTACTGGAGCCGCAGCAGAGAAAGCTCTCTGTCTAGTGCTGGACAGATGGCAGGAGCGGGACGATGGAACAATCAACAAATTTTGCTCTTCCGAGCGCAGTGATCTCGGGGGAACATACGGGGTAAGGCGGTCCCTCAGGTACACAGGCCCCAAACCGTACAATGTCAACTCATTAGTGCTTGCACCTGGAAGGAAGTGAGGCAATCCAACTCCACTTTTCCCTCGCTTCTTATCGGCCCGGAATGGAGCTATGCTGTGCCTGTCCTTGAACGTTGGTTGAACTAGAGGCCTCTGCAGAGGCTTGCTTTCTGGCCTAGCTAAAGTCTTGGGTTTAACATGGCTGTGGACTTGCTTGGAGTCAGGCTGGGGCATGACACCCATGCACGTTGCGGGAGGAGAGAGGGTAAGCAGCAAAGAGACCTTTGCTCACCCCATGTGCATTGCTATTCGTGCCACTTTAGGAGATCTACCCCCACGCATTGCTTTTTACACCGCTCTTGGCACTTCGCTGGCCTTGCAGCCTGTGGGGAAGGCAGGGGAAGTGACAGGCCCTTCGTTCCCTCTCCCCGCTGCCTTTTTAATGCGAGTTTTGGCACTACACCGGCCCCATAGCCAGTGGGGAAGACGGGGAGAAAGCAAAGGGCCAGCCTCTGTTCCCTGCCCTCCCCACTGGCCATGGGGCACCGGAGCACTGAAAGTCGTGCAAAAAAAAGGCAGCGGGGAGGGAACGAAGGGCCTGCTGCCTCCCCCACCTTCCCCACAGGCTGCAGAGCTAAAAGTGGTATAAAAAGCAACACATGGGGGTGGCTCTCCCAAAGTGGCATGAATAGCAACGCGCATGGGACGAGCGAAGGTCCCTTTGCCACTTCTCCTCTCTCCACCCGCACTGCCTTTTTGCGCCCCTGCCTCTTTCGGGAGCAAGGTGGCCTGAAAACCACTGCTGTGGAAGCAGGCCCAGGCCTTCGTGACATGGTCATCCCCCAGGAGGGTGATAGAATGCCCTCCCAAACCTGCTTGCACAGTGGCGGCTTGCACCGTGGCCTTGCTCCCACAGGAGTTGGAGGTAGGGCTCTATCAGGCTCCGCAAAACCTGCGCCTCCAGGCAAGTGCACAGGGGAAGAGGGCTGCTGCCTCAGCACTTGAGCGTGCATGCCCAGGGGCCAGAGCTGGCACTGAGGTGCTCTCTCAAGGGACAGCCTGGGGCACCAATCCCACCTTCTTCATAGGCCTAGGCCTCTCAGGGCCTTTTCGGCACCCTGCGGGTGGCACATGGGAACTGGCAGCCCTAAGGAGGCACTGCCACAACCCCACTAAAATTGGTAATTTCCACCAAATGGCAAACTCCTCTCTTCGATCCCAGAAAACTTACAGCAATTCAGTGATTTCATCACCACCCCCTGGATTGTTCCAGCTCCCACCAGGGGGTGGTAGCACCCACTTTGGGAATGACTGATTTAGAGTGTTACTATAGAGGAGAAAAGTGGAGTCAGTCCAGCATCCCAGATCAGGTTTGGAGGGATGGAGTAAGCTTCCTACTAAGAACAATGGCATCTTCAGTGTTAAAGGAAAACATCCATGAAAACTATACCAAAGCTCCAGCCTCTGGGTTTAGGTGTAGAATGCCCCCAGAGACACAGTCTCCACAATCACCACTGCTGTAAGAAGGGCTGCCATTCCCTTTCCCAATGTGAAACAGTCTGGAAGTGTATTCCTCCAACAATATGAGGTAGTTTCTAATTCATGTGAGTTTGTGCTGTCGATATGTTTTGCCTCAGGCCTGGAGACAACAGAGAATACTCTTCTGATAATGAAAACTGCACCTGGTTATCTCAGTGCTCATTTACACACATTGAGATTCCCTCTTGGAAGATTTTGTGTTGTTAGCACAGAGGATGACAGTAATCTGAACAGTCTTTTATGGATTGTGCTCATTTTCCCAGTTGTACTTGGCACAGACCAGGCCATGATATTCATGTCATACACATATCCAAACTGTGTTAGAGGTGTGAAATCTTAAATAGTGTATTAACAGGGGAAAAAGTACTAACCATATTATGTAAATTCTGTTGGCAAACAGCCAGCTGTTAGGGGGAAAGAGTCAAAAGCAGACCTTCTTTTCAGTTTGTTAGGAGATTACTTAAGCCTAAAAGATACAGATTTTGCTTGTAAAAATGCACTGAATACACTTGCATTGTGGTGGACATATTCCAGTTAGTATCTTTTAGGATATGTGATTTTATACAGTCATTAAAATTGTGTTATTGTATTTTAATTTTTTTGCTTCAGTGCTTTTGCAAATAACCCTTTCAATCTTTACTTTCTTATATCTCAAGGCAGTTCTAGCATTGTTTGGTCAGTTTGGGATAACTTCAAATCCTCCACTTTCTGATCATACCTAACATGAAACCAAAATGGTCTTTAAATTAGTTGTGCATACATAAGCATGCTGAAGAAGAGTAGGATTAGTAATTACTAGGTTTGTTTGATCCCAAAAAAGGGTCCAAAACTCGTTTCGGATGTAGGGGGTTCAAATCTAAAGTCAATTCCGATTTTCACAGAAAAAAAGTTCGACATTTTTCAAAACTTCTGAGACTTCCGAATCTTTCGTTAATGGTTTCAAAGTGTTATTTCCTGTTTCATTGGGTGGTCTTTACTTTGAAAGTAGTTGTTTTATTCCAGAAAAAAGGAGGGGGAGCAAAGGGAAGAAATCCATCCACACTGAGTTAAACTTCTTCTCTCGCCCAGGACTGATGTGGGAGGGAAAGGAAACCAAAGAAAAGCCATCCAAACTGGGTTAAACAGCAGCTCTTGCCTGGGACTGATGTAGGAGAGGAAGGAAACTGAAGGAAAGCCATCCAAACTGGGTTAAACAGGGCTCTCGCCTGGGACTGACGTGGAAGACAAAGGAAATGAAGGGAACCCATCCACACTGGTTTGAAAAGCTGAATAATTTCCGACTCACTTATTGATTCGTAAGAGAAATGGCGGGAAAAGCTTCAAAGTGGCAAGGATACTTCCAGGTTCCCAAATCGCTTCCAAATTGCTTCAAAAAGGAATTTGATCCCAATATGAAGATTCTGACTGAACCTAACCATGCCTAGTAATTACCAATAATCCAACTCATTTCTCTTCAGAAAACGTATAAGGCCTCGTCTACACTACCATAAAATCCAGATTATCAAAATTGATAATCCATATTATCTTGCTTTGAACTGGATTATATGAGTCTACACTGCCATATAATCCAGCTCAAAGAAAATAATCTGGATGTTATATGGCAGTGTAGAAGGGGCCTAAGAGGAACAAGATATAATTACTGCAGATAGATTTTCTTTTGACTGCTAGTTCTAGAGTTTCTGAGGTTAGCTTCTCCCCACTCCCTTATTTAAGGCTTCCTTCCCATTTCATAATTTAAACAAGAAACTGCCTATGGCTTTAAATTCATACAAAAGCACTTAGTCAGTTGCTCATAAATGTGTCATGAAATGATAATGGAAAGAGACCACCTTAGCTAGGTCACATAGTAGAGGGACAAGTGGGATGATTATCAATTAAATAAATATCACCCCCTTCCCAAATCAAATACAACTTTTGAAAATTTCCACTAAGTAGAGTTTTGGCTTTTCAGATCCACATTTTCTACTCATGATTTACATAATGGAAGGAATCTCATCTTGCAGTGGTGGATTGGAGCTTCCCTCCTGTTCAGTCCAGAGACCTCCAAGGCTACTGTTCTGACCATACTATACTATGAGCCAGGTTGACTAGTGCTGATCAACACCTGGAGAGCCACAAATTCCCTCCTTCAGAGTAAAGGCAAATTCCATATTATTATGATAGTTTTACTTATCAACTCATATTATTCACTAGGCAGAGAGAGCAGATTTCTGTTGTGTAGGGTTGCTTTGATTTTCAGTTTTCTTGAGACATTGAGGCTGGAGATAAAAGGGCAAATTATCCAATTTTGGTGGGCTCAGCTGTAGAACACAGGGAAGGACTATATGCAAATCCCCAGCTCTGCTAGTAGAGCATCCCTTTCCAACAATATTCACAAATGAATTGATTCATTGCTGCAATAGGCTCACCAGGGATTTGTGTATTTACAGGGTGACTGCTGTATCCAAGGAGATGCATTCCAAGTTCTCTAAAATAACATATAATAGTAATCCCTGTATTTTGACCATACATGGGTTGGAAGCATACTGTTGAATCACACTGGAAGACCTAGAGCGGTCCTCTAACACAGTGTTTCCCAACCTTTTTCGAGCCGCGGCACACTTTTTACATTTGCAAAATCCTGGGGCACACCACCAACCAAAATGACACTCTAACACAGTAATACATATAGTTAATATGTTTTTAAATATATTTATACACTCAGTGTGAAATCTGGACCTGTTTTGATGAACACAACATAGATATCCTGGCAGGAATGGCAGAAAGACACAAACTTCCCACACAGAACACCCATAACCAAGAGAAAATGCTATAAGAGTTTGGTGGGCATTGACCTTGAGTTTTGGAGTTGTAGTTCACCTATATCCAGAGAGCACTGTGGACTGAAACAATGTTGGATCAGGACCAAACTTGGCATGAATACTCAATATGCCCAAATGTGAACACAGATGGAGTTTGGGGAAAATAGACCTTGACATTTGGGAGTTACAGTTTCTGGAGGGGGCTCGAAAGACCAGCAGTCTCCCTTTCACTTAGGTTGCCCCCTCCCTCCCTGCCAGGCTTGAATTGGGGTCGTGGGGAGCAGGAGCCTAACTCACCACCTGCGCAGCTCCTCGGGGGTCAGTGGGGCAGCTCTTGGTGCTGGTGAAGCAGGCAGGAAGGAAGGCGGCGGTGGCAGCGGGCAGAGAGCCGGAGGGAGGCCGAGGGGGAGGAGGGAGGGCCGGGGCCAGTGCTGGACTGAACCATCCGGCATTAGGCCCGGAGGGGGGGAGGCAAGAGGAGGGCTTTCCCAATGCATGGAGAGGGAGAGACCAAGTAGACAACGGGTGGGGAGGGGGGCGTTTTTAATTTTGTGCCTTTATCGAGGTAGGTTTCTTAGAGTTTTTATACTTCAATACACTAGACTCTCCCCCCTCCCCTCCTGTAGGTTCCAATTTCCCAAGGCACACCTGATGATCGCTCACAGCACACTAGTGTGCCCCGGCACACTGGTTGGGAAACACTGCTCTAACACATTGGAAGTGGGCGGATTTTTTTTGAAGTGCAGGTAAGTGAAAATGTGGATATTGAATCCATGGATACGGGATACAATATTTATTTATTTATTTATTCAGCTTAGTATACCGCTCTCTCCGAAGCTTAATTAGCTTCCATTTTTCTCCAATAGATTGTGGTGTCAGGGTTCAACCTCTGCTCTATTCCTCATCAACTTTCAGGCTATAACCCAGTAGGCTAGATTAAATGTTCATTTTCCTACACCTCTAAATAGACGAGAAAGACTAACCCTTTTGTTTTATCTCAACATTACTTAACTTTCAAACAGGATCGTGCATTTTTCTCTCTTGTTTAGAATAATAAGATATGAGCAACTGTATCAGGTCCTTGATACACAATGCTTAATGATACCATCAGGAACTGTCTGCAGGTCTTATGGCTTGGACTGGAAAGCTCAGATCTTGGGTTGATCATGAGCCGATTCCTCTATTGCTGTGTAATGTATCAATTTAACTTCATGGGTCTACATGCATACATCGTAACTGTTTGTATGTATATGTTTTTAATACCTGGCAAATGTTTTCAGGCATTGTCTTTGAGTGGGAAGGCACGAGAGCCAATACCTCCCACATGATCATGCTCTTTATCTAATTAACATGGCATGTTTTCACAAGAGATATGAAGAATTATTTCAGTCTTTTTTTTTAAAAAAGAAAGGCACATCTTCCTTTTTTTTAAAAAAAAGAATGTTTTTAATGAGAAATGAAAAGTGAAAAGTGTTTAAAATCACTAGACATATGTTTTAATCCATATGGCACTCCAATATGATTTATCAATGCTTTCTTAATCCCGTTCTTCAAACCCAGACCTTCTTGAAAGGATGATAGGAAAGGGTCTCAGGAAGGATGCTTCCTTAACCCCATTTTTCAAACCAAGACCCCTTTGTAAGGAAGATAGGAAAGGGACCCAGGAAGGATGCTTCCTTAACACCATTCTTCAAACCCAGACCCCCTTGAAAGGAAGATAGGAAAGTGTCCCAGGAAGGATGCTTTCTTAACCCCAGGCATGTGTGTGTGTGTGTGTGGGGGGCTTAAGGGGCTTCCCCCAATTCTCAGTGTGGTCCGCAAGAAGGTCTTACTGGTACATTATTTAAACTGTTATGTTTATGTTATTCATATCATGATCTGATCACCATGCTCAATATATCCCATATGCATGAGGGTATTGGGATTATGATACAAAAGGTTTGCTAGGGTAGACCCTCTGTCACTCAGACTCAGCGCCCCGAATCAAAGTCAACTCCCCCCCAAATCAAAATCCTGGCTATGGGCCTGCTTAACCCCATTCTCCAAACTCAGATTTCCTTGAAAGGAAGATAGGAAAGGGTCCCAGGAAGGATGCTCCCTTAACCCCATTCTTCAAACCCAAACCCCTTGAAAACAAGATGGGTAAGGGTCACAGGAAGGATGCTTCCTTAACCCCGTTCTTCAAACCCAGACCCCTTGAAAGCAAGATAGGAAAGGGTCCCAATTCTCTATGGCAGCATCTTATGAAATCCTAGGATTGGTAGTTTAATGAGTTCCAAAAGTTTGGGGTTTTTTTTTTGCTGAGAATTTTAATGCCCCTCCCTACACTGCAAAATAATGTATATGATGGAATCACAGCAGTGAAAGTATAGTATAACATGACACTACAGTTGAAAAGACTAAGAAAAGTCTTTTATGCCCTACTTTTAAAAATTCCATCTAGTTGATATTAGACATATTAAACATCTGCAAGGCTGACACTGGTTGCTAAAGCAAATAGATGCTTTTTTTCAATCTTCTGGCTATTGCTAAAATTATGACATTGTCCAAAGCCTTTTGGAAAAGGCATCCCTATTCCAAATGAATCAGACCATCTCCAGCCAGCTTCCAGCTACATTCACAGGGGTGTGGGTGGGGATTCTCTTGCTAAGAGGACCAGTGTTTCAGTCATCAGATAAGCTTTCCAATCCACAAACATCATTAGTTGTGGAAGGATAAAAGATCAGCTTTAGAAATTTCCTTGGGAGCTCAATGTGTGACCATAATTCATCCCTTCACTTTTGAGCATGATGTTACAAATCTCCTCGGAATAAAATATTACAGCAGCGTTCTGCATTTCAATAAAGAATGTTCTGTTAGATTGCAGTGGATACTCCCAGAGCAGCAATAGAACAGCCATGTACTAGCAGGCTGGAATGACTCCAGTATTTCAACAAATGCTGCTCAGAATATGAGTCAACATACCTGATTTTGAAATTCTGGATGGGTCCAGAGGACAAAGATGTCATTCTTGGCAAAAGGGTTGGGTGTAAATCTGAATTATATTTTAAATGAATCTTTTAACATGTTAGGAGAGTCTCCATTAAGCAATGAGGAGCCAGTCTAGGGTGATAGAATGTTAGGTGTGGCAAACTACTTATTCATTTATTCATTATTCAAATTTATTTGCCGCCACTCCCCAAAGGCTCGGTGATTCCAATAGAGAAAGATCTTGTACCGACTCTAGAGAGCCACACTGGTTAATTTTTCAGTCAACCTGGCTCTCCAGAATGGGTTGTTAGTTTGGGCTTGTCCATACTGGCTCCACACCCCATACTCACCAAGAATGGGATGCTGGCAGTCTTCACAATCACAGTGGCTTCCAGTAAATATCATGGGTTATTTCACTTTAAATACAGTAGACTTTGCCCACTTTCAGCAAAGTTGAGAGACTCAATGTTTATTGGAAACTCTGGAGTATTTGTTATGGTTGTTGGTTTTGATGCCTGTTTTATACATTGTTATAATGTTTTATTATAACAATATATATGTTTTATTTTGTTTTATGCTGTTGTTATGCATTTTAAAGTGTTACATTTTTAACTGTGTTGATCAGGCTTGGTCCCATGTAAGCTGCCCTGAGTCCCTTCAGGGAGATGGAGGTGGGGTGCAAAAAAAAGTTATTATTATTATTGTTATTATTATTATTTTACTGACACAAAAACACAGTATGATATAGCAAATGAGATATATATGCTGAATTTCGTATCACAAAATCACACGTCGAATACTTCCCAAGCGTCTAGGACTGTGTGATGTATTTTCGAATGATGCACACAGATCCAAGCAAGGTGGCTTTTTGCAATTGACAGATCGTGATTGTGTCAATGTTTATGGTTTTCAAATACTAGGTGAGATCTTTTGACATGGCACCCAATGTGCCAATTACCACTGGGACAGCCTGTACTGGTTTAGGGCAGAGCCTTTGCAGTTTGATTTTGAGATTCTGATAATGGCTGAGTTTTTCCTGTTGTTTTTCATCAATTCGACTGCCACCTCATATGGTGACATCAATAATCCAAACTTTTATCCTTTCCACAATTGTGATGTCTGGTGTATTGTGTTCCAAATTTTTTTCAGTCTGGATATTTTTGCATGTTTGTTTTCCACTATCTTTGCAGGTGTTGTCATCCTCGTCGTCATCACCATCATCATGGCCTGGCTTTGGGGCAGTCTGGATGTTGGAATCGGGTCGAGTTTGACCCAATCTGCTATCCATATGGATACTGCCACCATTAGCCTTTCCCTGCACTTAACAGCAGTGGTTACATAGACATGATCTATTCCCTTTCACTGTGCTGATATGCACTGGAAAAGAGTGATGGTGGAAGTGTCAATCTGAACAACAGATTAGGCTTAATCAGACACTGTTCAGATTGTGCTTTAGCTCCAGAATAATCCAAAATTTCCAGCAAACTCTAGGGTTGGTCTAAGACAGATTTATACCAGGCAAAACTGCCCAGTTTAAATGAACCCACCTGAAGAACCATTCTAGATGCTTTCCTGATGCAGCAGAAAAATGGCCTGGCTTCCCCCTTCCAGAATCAATAAGGCTTGAAATACCTTGGTGTTAGTTATCCTTAGAGTTTTGCACTGTAGGCAGAGTACCCAGAATACTGCTGGAGCAGTAAAAACAATCTCTGAAAATACTCTACCTGCAATGCCAAGATTGCTGGAAGGACTCCTGTGAACATCGATACCAAAGAGGAAAGGATGTTAAACTCCTCCAAGAAATAATTGTTTTAATGAAGAATGTCTAATTTCAAAATGTGAACTGGAAGGTGCTTTCAAAAGACTTGGTAGAAATAAACCACCAGGAACAAATAGCCTATCAATAGAGCAGCTTCAAATCTTTGGCGTAGAATCCATTCAAATTCTAATAAAAATCTGCCAATGTACATGGCAAATAAAATAATAGACTACAGAACAGGAAACATTCACATTCCAATCCTCAAGAAAGGGGACATTATGGACTGTAATAACCATTGAACCAGTGCACGCAAAAAAAAGTGATTCTCAAGATTTTACAACAAGCTTTCAACATATATAGAGTAAAAAATGCCAGAAGTTCAAGGCAGGCTCAGAAAAGAGGAAGAAATGCTTTAGATACATTCAAATCCATGTTGGAAAATTGGGGCACACCAAAGTACTTCAAAGAAAGCAATTATGCAAATCTTTTGACTGTGTATCATGAGAAATTGGATTACCCTATTTTCCGGTGTATAAGACGGCTGGGCGTATAAGACGACCCCCAACTTTTCCAGTTAAAATATAGTGTTTGGGATATACTCGCCATATGAGACTACCCCTCTTCCAATGCACACCAAATAACAATTTTTAAAGCATCAGGTTTGATTTCAATATGGTAATTTTCCTATTACTGTGCCTCTTTCTCTGTCTCTCAGATTTCGCACCTGCACTACCCGCACTGCTTCACTGCAGTCTTCAGGAGCGAGATCTGAGAGGCAGAGGAGGAGTTAGGGTAATAGGATACAAGGGCGGGCCAGACAGGTAAAAGAGGTGTGTTTTTCTGGGCCCAGAGCCACTCTATCTCTTTTTTCCATACCCCAGGTGCCCCAAACGCCTGCAGCTTGCTCCACCTTTCACTTACACCTTCCTGGTGAGGCGCCCCTTCACCTCACCATCAGGACCACATTAAGTCCATGAATACTGATGAATGGATTTTTTTCTACCGTACTTGTACAGCGTCTCACTTAATGCTTTCATAGAGTCGCTGCATATAGCAGGGACTCGGCCACTGCCATTTTCAAGGTCCTCCCACCATATGCGGCAACCACAGTTATAGCATCTGCTCTATAAGACAACTCCCGGCATATAAGACAACTCCTGGTGTATAAGTCGACTCCTGAGTTTTGAGAAGATTTTCTTGGGTTAAAAGTAGTCTTATATGCTAGAAAATACGGTATTCAATTTTTTTTTTGTAATCCACATTTTTTTTGGGAATGCCACTATTGTGGCATTTGTTCAGGTAAAGAGGCCATTGTCAGGATACTATATATATAACAAAATTTGCAAAGGCAATCTGGGGAGCAGGGTGAGCTCTTGCTATTAGGCCCAGCTTCTGCCAATCTAGCAGTTCAAAAACATGCAAATGTGAGTACAACAATAGGTGCCACCATGGCAGGAAGATAATGGCGCTCCATGAAGTCATGCTGGCCACATGACTTTGGAGGTGTCTACGGACAATGCTAGCTCTTGGGCTTAGAAATGGAAATGAGCAGAGTCAAACACGACTAGACTTAATGTCAGGAGAAACCTTTACCTTTTATCAGGCAAGGGTGCATGCTATCACCTGAATTCTCACCAGAAGCCACAGTAACTAAACAGGCACTATCATACTTGGGCATGCAATCAGATTATGTGATTGAAGCCAATGGAAAAAGAAGAAGACCATACTGCAAGTGGATTGATTCAATCAAGGAAGTCACAGACCAAAGTTTGCAAAATGTGATAACAGGATTTCTTCGAGTTGATATTTTCACCCACTAACAGTAACACTTGTGGAATCCACACAGAATTCCCTAGGAAACTGAGACTAGGGCAGAGTTGCTTCTAGGCAGTAGTAATGGTCAATAAGATCTTCAGTACTGTTCTCAGATTTGAAATTTTGAGTAACAGTAGCATATGATTGGTTATTTATTTGTTCTCTATCCTGTTGTTCCAAGTCATGCTACCCAAAGCTAATAATTTCATTCTCTGCTGAATTAGGTCAGGGTGGAGAATTGTGTTTTAGCATTTTTTACATACAGAACAAAAAAACACAGCTACCTTGCAAATTCTATTTGGACTGACAATGGATTCCTTTCATTCCTTCTCCTCCTCTCCTCATCCTCCTCCCTATCATGAACCACAAGCTCCTACTCTGCTGTCATTGTCCCATTGAGGCAATGATATGCAAGTTCCAACATTTTCTATCAAACTGCTAAGGCTTTGTGTTGGTCTGTACTCCTATTGTTTGGAAATGAGCCTAGATATTTATTGAGCTACCAGGTGAAGACCACTGTTGTATTCACAACTATGGTGAAGACAAGTACTGTATAGTATAGTCACAATCAGCAGAGGAATCATCTGCTCCAATGAAATAATGACCTTAAGGTATTTGAGGAATATGACGACATAGTTTTCTTTATTTTAAAAAAAACATTAAATTTTTATTGTCATTGTTTTTGATGTTTTGATGTTTTTAGATGTTGCAATGATATATATTTTTTTCTATTGATTTATGTTTTAAATGGGATCAAATTATGCCGATTGTTCACCGCCCTTGTTCACCGCCCTTTGGGCTGATATGGGTGGGGTATAAATGATGTAAATAAAAATAAATACATGTGGATGAGTTTCTAATCCAATATTAACCAATATATAGAAAAAGGGGAGAGGGCAGAGATAGAATGGTAGAGTACTGGAGATCAACAGAGGTTGAGTTCATGAAAAAGCTAGTGTCGCAAGCAAGCAATGCAGCTCATTCATATGTCACAGTGTGAAATACATCCTTGGAAGAGAAGACATTTCCATAGATCCATTACATTCACTATGTGAGACTGGACCTGCCATTCTCCCAACTTAACTGATCCCACAGGAGCTGGGCATGTTTAACCTGCAGAAATGCTTTATACATGATAGCCATGTATATTTATTTATTTAATTTATTTACAGTGTTTATATTCCACCCTTCTCACCCTGCAGGGGACTCAGGGCAGATTACAATTTACACATACATGGCAAACATTAAATGCCATAGACACACAACACATATAGACAGACAGTCAGAGGCTATTTAACTTTTTTCTGGCCACCAGGGGAGCTGTCGCTTCACCGTCCAGCTGCGACACTGATGAAGTACTTTCCACACTCCCTGCATGCTTTTTGCTGGAGATTTTTTTATGGTCTCGTAAATTGGTTAAGTTAGCCTCCCCACACATAGGTGGTACCTAAATTACCTACTTGACAGATGCAACTGTCTTTCGGGTAGCAAGGTCAACAACAAGCTACACAAAATTGGCCGAAAGCTCACTCCGACCTGGGCTTGCTTCAAACTCATGACCTTTTGGTCAGTAGTGATCTTAATGCAGCTGACACCCAGCCAGCTGCGCCACAGTCCCAGTGTATAAATATGTGAGGGGAAGTCATAGGGAGGAGGCAGCAGGCTTATTTTCTGCTGCCCTGGAGACTAGGACATGGAACAATGGCTTCAAACCACAGGAAAGTAGAACACGAAGAAGAACTTCATAACTGTGAGATCTGTTCAGCAGTGGAACTCTCTGCCCTAGTCTGCGGTGGATGCTCCTTCTTTGGAGGCTTTTAAACAGAAGCTGGATGGCCATCTGTTGGGGGTGTTCTGAATGCAATTTCCTGCTTCGTGGCAGGGGGTTAGACTGGATGGACCATGAGGTCAACTCTGTGATTCTATGATCTATACCCACTCAAATTCAATAAAGAAAAGGGGAGTTTAATAATGTTACTAATTAATCTATCCCCATCAAGACAGGAGATGCTTACTTCCCACTTTGAAATCTCAAAGAATAGCTTGAATGACAGGAATCTTTTGAGCAGAGTACATACTAGGACTGGGCAATCATGGTTCTAAATGGTTCTAAAGTAGTTACAAAACTAAAGTTCTGGTGGTGAAAACTAGGTGGCACTGGTGCTTTGCTTTTAAAGTGTTGCTAAAGTTCTGGTGGTGAACATTTCAGAACTCTAACAAAACTTTCAAAACTTCATTATTATTTCATCATTTGTGATTTTTAAGACAGAAACTATTAGGAACTGCCATTTAAAATGACATTTTGAAAGTTTGGTAAGAGTTCTGAAATGTTCACCACTAGAACTTTAGCAACACTGTAGAAGCAAAGCACCAGCACCATCTAGTTTTCACCACCCAAACTTTATTTTTGTAACTACTTTAGAACCATTTAGAACAGGGGTGGGCAATTATTTTTCCCAAGGGGCCACATGAGAGCCAAAAAATATTATGGAGGGTCGCACCTAAAGGCGGAACTACATACTAATCTACATTATTTATTTATTTATTCACTTACTATATTTACTATATATTACACATCATTAATATTAACATATTAATATATCAAGAAATATTCATATATTATTAGTATTAATATCATCATCATTATATTATAGTATATATAGAGACATTATAATATATTGAAATTATAATATAATATAACATTATATTATATTATTTATTATATTGTTATATTATTATTATAAAATTATTATACAATAATTGACAACAAGAATAATAAAACCACTAAAATAAAATAATGCTTCCTTGTAGTCCCCTTCTCTGGAGAGTTTTATGCAGAGGCTTGATGGCCATCAGTTGGGAGTGCTTTGGGAGTGCTTTGATTGTGTATCCCTGGGGGTTGGGCTGGTTTTTAGAAAGGTGGGAACAGGAAGTCATCGAGAGGAAGGGACCCCCTTCCCTCTCGATGACTTCCTGTTCCCACCTTTCTAAAAACCTCCTGACCGCGAGCCTTTTATTTTATTTATTATTTATTAAATTCGATTTGCTATACCGCTCTCTCTGGCGCCCAGAGCGGTTTTCTGAAGGAAAGCAGCACATAAAATACAGTAAAAATACAATTAAAATACATTAAAACACCTTTGAGATTCAGGATGGAAAAGGAAGAGATCAAACCCCATTGAAAGGATGGGAAACTCAGGACCAAACTTAGCACGAATCCTCAATATGCCCAAATGTGAACACTGGGGAAATTTGGGGAAAATAGACATTTGGGAGTTGGAGTTGCTGGAATGTATAATTCACTTATTAAGGATGCTTGGTGGCGGCAGTGGCGCTTGCTCCCTCCCCCTCCCTCCCTGGCCTCCTCCTCCTCTTCTCCCCCCTCCCTCCCTCTCCATCGGTCGCTCTGCTTGCCTGCCTGCCTGCCTCGCCTGCTCACCGCGGCCGCCCTCTCGCCCGCTCTGGCTCTCCCAGCGCCGGCAACAGCAAGGCCAGGCAGAGGAGGCAAGCTCCCCTACTTGGCCTTGCTTTTGGTGGTGCTGGGAGACCCGGAGTGGGTGAGAGGGCGAGGCGAGCGGGCGGGGCAAGCGGCATGCGGGGTGAGCCAAGCGGCAAGCAAGCCTGCCTGCCTGCCTGCCTGCCGGGGCCCTTAGAAAGGCCAAATAGAATCGGCCAAAGGACCGCATCCGGCCCCCAGGCCGTAGTTTGCCCACCCCTGATTTAGAACCATGATTGCCCCAGGCCTAGTACATACACATCATGTTTCAATAGTTTTCATAAGAAATATAACCCACAAGGGAAGCTGGAATCACTAGGTTGTTGTAGGTTTTTTCGGGCTAAATGGCCATGTTCTAGAAGCATTCTTTCCTGACATTTCTAGCAGGCATCCTCAGAGGTTGTGAGATTGTGAGGATCCTCAGAGGTGATCTCACAACCTCCGAGGATGCCTGCCATTAGAGTTGCCACTTTTTGATATAAGAAATAAGGGGCATTTATGGGGGTTTTCACAAAAATAAGGGACACTTCATAAAAACTAGAAACTCAAACATTAGGTATAAATAGTTTTATTAACAGAATAAAATAATGATTGAACTTCACAAAAGAAACTGACTTACACCCTCTTAACAGTACATGGTATGTTTCTGCATGTTTTGTCATGCAGAAAAAACATTATTACAACTACCTTATTTTCTCCATCTGTATTTAGTACTTGACTTTGCTGACTTTAAAATAAAATAAAATAAATTTTATAAGACAATACATCTTCATGATTATTATGTCAATAGTTAATGGTATAGTATAGCATGGGATACACAGCATTGTATAGTATTGGGATACACAACTAGGCCTATTTTAAGAGTAACTCTCAAGCAACCAGAAACTATCTTTATCCAACATGATCTAACATTCTCCTTGGCTAATGTTTAATTGAGTCTACTGTACTTTGAAAAAGTCCTGTATTGCCTCTTCCTTCCAACGGGGACGCAGGCAGGCACGCACTCGCAAGTGCGCGACTGTCAGCCTGCGAGTTGGAATCCCCGGGCAGGCATTGCCATGGAAACTGCAGCGCGCGCCTTCCTATGTGGAACCCCGTCCAGTCCTGTCCTGTTAGTCAATAATAAGGGACAGGGTCTGAAAAAACAGGACACAAATTTTAGGGCCAAAATAAGAGATGTCCCTTAGAATAAGGGACATATGGCAACCCTACCTGCCATAGATGTAGGCAAAACGTCAGGAGAGAATGCTTCTAGAACATGGCCATATCGTCCGAAAAACTTACAGCGACCCAAGGTTAAGGTGGTTGCATCAAATGTTTGTGTGTGGGAAGAAACTGGGAGTCTTGCTGACATTGGAAAATGTTAGGACATAAAAACGTTTCATGATGCAGTCTTAAACATTTTTGCTGCTCTGCAAAGGAAGACTTACTTCACATCAAACATGCATTAAAAATTTCAGAGTTGCCAAGGACTAACATATCAGACTGTCCACACAGAAAAAAATTGAAAACAAGTTAAATCAAAGTGAAATCCCTACAGAAGCTTGATGTGCCTATATTTACCTATTTGTTTGCATACTTTCTGTCACTTCATCCTTTTGTTCCCTCTTGGTTAAAGACAGTTACATCCATAGATTTTATTAGGATTAGGCACATTAAAATCTCCATTATATTATAACCTTTGAGTTCAACTGTCTTGTAGAAGAGAAATAAGGTTTTTCTTTAGCTGTTGGCATTAAAAATGAAGTTTTTTTTAAAAAAAGAAGTGATATGATTTTATAGAGAGGGCCCAGTGGCACAGCTGGTTAAACCACAAAACTGCTAAACTTGCTGACTGGAAGGTCGGCGGTTCGAATTCACAGGACAGAGTGAGCTCCTGTTGTTAGCACCAGCTTCTGCCAACCTAGCAGTTTGAAAACATGAAAATGTGTGTGGATCAATAGGTACTGCTCCTGCAGGAAGGTAACGGTACTCCATGCAGTCATGCTGGTCACATGATCTAGGAGGCGTCTATGGACAATGCCGGCTCTTCGACTTAGAAATGGAGATGATCATCACGCCCCAGAGTTGGACACAACTAGACTTAATATCAAGGAGAAATCTTTACCTTTTTATTCTAAAACTTTTTATACCATCCAGATTTTATGGAAAACAGGGAAATAAGGTATTTCATATTATGTTATTGTTTCACTTCTTACGGCTGCCAATAGACCGATTTTATTTATCATTCCCTTGTGTAAAGATGAATCTCACATGTTCAGCTTCTCCACAATAGGGAAGAGATAACAGTTTGCATGAGTATCTCTTTCCATATATTATGTTTATGTGAGTGTGTGAGAAAGAGATGTATGAAGGGCACACACTTATTTTAACTTAGGTATATGCAAAGAGAAGCCTTAAGTCTGTTTTTGAACCTTCTATGCCCCCTTCTTCATTCTCTCTGCTTTTTTGCCACAAATTGCTGAATTGTGCTCCAGAAACCTATATGAAGTACTATCTCTTGCTCTAGCGACTTCTTTTCAAAACTGATGTAACCATGTAGTACAGCCTGAGTAGTTTGATCCCAGTTTATCTGCCAAGTCTCTGTAATGCTGAGGTTTGTAGTGTGGTACTAGGACACCTATTCCTCATCAATGATCTGTGAAAGTTTATTATTGAACCTGCATGTAGCAATAACAGCTACAGGAATTGCCCATTGCTCTCACCAACCCGACCTCTCAATTGGCTAGCAAATAACTGTGTTGGCATGGGGAGCTACAGCAGCTAAAAGATGGGCCTGGATTAGGGAGGAGACGTGCCATAGTTCTGGTTACAGTACCTCTTCCTAATCAAGGCTGTTAATGATTAAAGCCACATCCCACAATCATCCTGGCAACCTGATGAGATAGTTGGAATTCTCCAGCACATTCCCCTGAACTACAGTAGGGCAGATCTCTTGTAGTCAGTTCTATCTATGTATCTATCTATGTACAACATTTCTGTATCATGTTGCAACCCACCACCCCCTCTAAGAGCATGTACGATGGATAAAAAACATATAGAACTTTAATTATATAAATAAAAACATTTTAAAACATATTAATATGCTCATTAATGTTAGAAATTCAATTATTCCATAAAATGGATCCACGACAGTTAAAGAGAAATAATAATAATAATAATAATAAACTTTGTTTATACCCTGCCCCCATCTCCCCAATGGGGACTCGGGGTGGCTCACATGAGGCCAAGCCCAAACAACAAATTACAATAAAATAAAATCAATACATCAGCAATAAACACAATAAAAATACATACATATAAATAAAAAACAATATACAACTAGATATCTAAAATCACAAAGACAGGGCAGGCCGCAGGCATACATATAAAGTGTTAAAAACTCAGGGTGAGATAAGCGGCATAGAATCCTTTAGGGGAAAAATATCCTTTATGGGGGAGGGGGGATGGACTCCAAGAACTGGGGTATTGAGGAGAGCAATGGTAGACATTAAATAACTATTCTCCGAAGACATAGCGGAAAAGCCAGGTTTTCAGATTTTTTTTAAGGTCTCCAGATTGTGTAGTATACATTCCAGTTTTCACTTTTAGTTTGGGTCTCCCAAACACAGAGGTGGAGTGAGGTTTCGGCTAGTGGAAGCAACTAATCTTAAACCCCATTTACACTGCTATATAAAATCCAGATGATCTGCTTTGAATTGGATTATATGCTTTATAATCCGGTTCAACGCAGATAATCTGGATTTTATTTGACAGTGTATATGGGGCCTTAGCCAATTGGAAATGTATGCGTTTCTTAATACCTCGTGATGTGATTTGTATGGTTTTAATGTTTTAATGTTTTATTGTTTTACTGTTCGGCAACATGACCATTCCATGTCGCCGGTTTATATGTTGTGACCCGCCCCGAGCCTGCAGGGAGGAGCGGAATACAAAACCAAATAATAAATAAATAAATAAATAAATAAATAGGAAGAGATTATCTTAGATGAGAGACTTTGGGGGAAGGTGGGGTGAGGAGAAACTGCATGGGATTAAAGGAAATATGAGTGGCCATGCCCTAGGGTAGCCTGCAATGGAAGAGGCTGGCCACTATCACTAGTGACACAACAAGATCTCGGGTGCTAAGTTTGGTCAGCTTCTGTACATAAAATACAAAAACATGCCCTCCTTTGGCTCAGGCAAAATATATTGGATCAGCCCTATAGCTTTTCCTATGGAAAAAACAATCTAGCACTGACTGTAAGTGAAGTCTCTTTTGTATTTCACAATCATAGCACTTTGATACTACTTTGAACCTCATCACATTAAGACCAGGATTTGCCACACATCACAGTGAGTCTGTCAGGGCCTGGCGGGGGGCTTGGGGAACCCATCACCCCACGCCCCACTTTGCCTGGCTTTCCCCTCACCCTATCCCACAGGGTGAAGTGTCCACTATGTTTCCTTCCACTTCTGGAAGTACGTAGATCTATGTCAAGGGATGGGAGCTGGTGAGCTCCATGCCACAAGTGAAGAGGGAGATACAAGGGGCAATTTTGCCCATCTGATGAGGTAGTTTGACTGCCATGGTTCCATCTAAGAGACTCCTTGATTTCCCAGTATTGTGGAATACTTCATTTTATCTATTAGATAGCTTGATGAATGCAAGGCTGGGGTTAAAATTGCTGGTAGAAACATTAACAACCTTAGATATGCAGATGATACCACTCTGATGGCCAAAAGCGAGGAGGAGCTGAGGAGCCTTCTAATCAAGGTGAAAGTAGAAAGTGCAAAATCTGGGTTGCAGCTAAACATAAAAAACCAAGATTATGGCAACAAGAATGATCGATAACTGGCAAATAGAGGGGGGAAATGTGGAGGCCGTGGCAGACTTTGTATTTTTAGGTGCAAAGATTACGGCAGACGCAGACTGCAGCCAGGAAATCAGAAGATGCTTACTTCTTGGGAGGAGAGCAATGACCAATCTTGATAAAATAGTGAAGAGTAGAGACATCACAGTGGCAACGAAGATCCGCATAGCCAAAGCAATGGTATTTCCCGTAGTCACCTATGGATGTGAGAGCTGGACCACAAGGAAGGCTGAGCGAAGGAAGATGGATGCTTTTGAATTGTGGTGTTGGAGGAAAATTCTGAGAGTGCCTTGGACCACGAGAAGATCCAACCAGTTCATACTTCAGGAAATAAAGCCCGTCTGCTCATTGGAAGGAAGGATATTAGAGGCAAAGATGAAGTATTTTGGCCACATAATGAGAAGACAGGAAAGCTTAGAGAAGACAACGATGCTGGGGAAAATGGAAGGAAAAAGGAAGAGGGGCCGACCAAGAGCAAGATGGATGGATGGCATCCTTGAAGTGACTATCTTGACTCTGAAGGAGCTGGGGGGGGGGGGGTGATGGCTGACAGGGAGCTCTGGCGTGGGCTGGTCCATGAGGTCACAAAGAGTTGGAGGCGACTGAACGAATGAACAACAAAAGTTTTTCATCAAAATTACGAATCTTGTCAATCTGAAAAAGTCTGGGGGAATCAGAAAAATGGCAGAATTGCTCCCTAATCTTCTGCATGTGTGGTGTGCATTTCTAACAAAAGGAATTGGGGTTTGCAGGAGACCTCAAAAATGGCCTGAGTAGATATGATCCATAGGGCATCTACATTATATGCGAGCATGGAAGGAGCCTATCACTCACAAGTACAAGGCATTGTACAGATCCTGTACTTTTGTTCCTGAACTGATTTGCTCCAGAAAGAAAAATAAGATGTAAGATATCATGAGAAGACACAGCAAGGTTGCAAATCACACATCTCATCCTTTAGAAGTTCTGAAAATGTGGCACTCCATGAATGCAGCAAACCAAATGGACAGTACTATGCTCCATAAGGAGCCATGCAGCGAGGAAAAGGGAAATCCTGAGAAAACTCTTCCTTGGATGTCAATCAAAACCTTAGGGCAGGAGTAAGAAGAGCATTCACTTTTGTACTCTCTTCAGCAGAGAAACAGGAAGAGCACAATTTCTTTTATATCCCCATATCTAGGGACTGACAATTCATTTAGCACACTAAGGATAAGAACTCCATCCTGACTGATACTGTGTTTCAACTTCAAGATTTCAAGGATTTCAAAACAAAGCTTCTTTGAAATGGCAACCTTTGATGATGATCGTGGGCATGCAGGTGCTTATCACACTAGTCTGCTGTTTTGGGTCATTCCACTTGAAAACCACTTCTCCCATACACAGTGATGCCATTTATACCACTCTATTCACTCAACCTCCTGTTATATAATCGGTGGTTATTAAAAATAACAGAATTAGGTAAGGACATTATTATGAGAAAAAAATCCTTGCTAAATCAGGAAGATGAAGTCATACCATGCAGTTCAACCATTTTCTGTTTTTGAGCATTAATACATTGGAATGATACTATCGTATTATTTCCCCTTATTTTAAAAAAATACGATTTTCAGAAAAGACATGTTGGACAACAGGAAATGAAAATACAGTGATTGTCTTTGGAAACTCTTGGGAATTCCAACATTCTCCCAGCTCAATCACTGGATGTAATTTGGGTGTTTTCTGCTGGAAATCCACTGGGATTTCCAAGGGAGGAACAATGGAACCACATCCATACTGTGCCCATTATGTTTCCTACATATCAACAATATATAACAAGAGCTTTGCACCCAGAGTAGTTATTGGCCCATGAGGTTTAGGAAGTCTTTACCATATTATTTCCAGTGGCAAATAATATACTTCCAAATGACCCAACAGCAGTACAGCATGGTGATAATAATAATAATAATAGAGTCTTGCTTATCCAACATGAATGGGCTGGCAGAATGTTGGATAAGCAAAAATGCTGGATAATAAGGAGGGATTAAAGAAAAGCCTGTTAAATGTCAAATTACGTTATTAAATTGTTTTACAACAAATCGACAGGAAAAGCAGTTCAATACACAATAACATTATGTAATAATTACTGTATTTATGAGTTTAGCACCAAAACATTGCAATGTAAAATCCAGCTAGTGCAGAATGCAGCCGCCAGACTCCTCACCGGGACACCACTGAGATGCCATATCGCGCCATCTCTACAGCGCCTGCACTGGCTGCCAGTCGAGCTCAGAGCCATCCACAAGATCTTGTCGCTTACCTTTAAGGCCCTCCATGGCGCCGGCCCAGCTTATTTAAAAGACCGCTTGTCTGAACCAGCTCATTTAAGGTCGCCGCGTTCAGGAAACAGGGACCTTCTCCGCATCCCAGGTGTGAGGCCCGCCTCGACACCACGAGACGGAGAGCCTTTTCCATCGCGGCCCCTGTTCTTTGGAACTTGATGCCGGCGGATCAGAGAGCCATCCGGGACATGCCCCAGTTCCTGACCGCACTGAAGACCTGGCTCTTCCGAAAGGCTTACGGCTAAGGACACCCTCCAGACTTGGCCTGAGTTACTGGAACTATTTTAATTAATCTTCCTATTCTTTTAGCTTTTAACTATTGAACTCTTTTATGTGTTTTATGTGTAAGTCGCCCGGAGCACTGACGTGGAGGGCGACTCATAAATAATAAAATCAATCAATCAATCAATCAATGTATTGAAACAGTTGTGTATCCAGGTGGGAGGTAGACTGAGTTGGATAATACAGAACATTGGATGAGCAAAGGTTGGATAAGTGAGACTCTACCGTAATGCACTTTATTTATTGTGTTGTTTAAGGTTTTTTGGTCTATATGGCCATGTTCTAGAAGCATTATCTCTTGATGTTTTCACCTGCATCTATGGCAGCCATTCTCAGAGGTTGTGAGACCTCATAACCTCTGAGGATGCCTGCCATAGATGCAGGCGAAAACGTCAAGAGGGAGTGCTTCTAGAACAGTGCTGTCCAACTTCTTCCGGCCCAAGGAAGGCTGCCGGGGGAAGCGAGAAGCGGCGCTCGCTTCCCCCGTGAGCCTTCCCCCGTGAGCCTTCCAGGCTTCGGGGAGGGGTTTCGCCCGGCTCCTGTGTCCCTCTGAGCAGAGGGACACAGGAGCTGGGAAAACTCCTCGCCAGCCTGGATGGCTGGTGGGAGAAGCGAGAAGCGCCACTCGCTTTCCCCGCCAGCCTTCCAGGTTTGGGGAAGGGTTTTCGCCCGGCACTCGCATCTCGAGCTTGGAAGGGAGGGAGGCGCCGCGGGGGACCCCCCTCCCCTCCAAGGCATCGGCTCCGGAGAGAGAGGGAAGAAGGGCGGTGCAGGGAGGAGGAGCTAGCTCTCTTCCTCCTCCCTGCACCGCCCCTTGTCCCCTCTCGCCGGCGCCGTTGCAAACCGGTTTGCATCGGCGCCGGTGAGAGAGGGAAAAAGAGGGCGGTGCAGGGAGGAGGAGCTGGCTCACTTCCTCCTCCCTGCCCTGCCTCCCCTCCCCGGCCGCCATTTAAATTTTTTTTAAAAAAATTAAAAATGGCGGCCGGGGGCATAGCTGGGGCCGGAGCCAACAGGCTGGGGGGCCGTGTACGGCCCCAGGGCCGCCAGTTGGACAGCCCTGTTCTAGAACATGGCCATATAGCCCGAAAAAACCTACAACAACCCAGTGATTCCAACCATGAAGCCTTCGACAATACACTTTATTTATATTCCATTTTATCTCCCCGGAGGGACTCAGTAGATTACAGTACACATATAAGGCAAATATGTAATGCCATTTTACACATGTAACAACATACAATACATAGATAAGGTAAAGGCCTTCCCCTTTTTCAATCTCCAGCTTTTGAACTGCTAGGTGAGCAGAAGCTAGGACTGACAGTCAGGAGCTCACTCTGACTCATGACTTCAAACTGTTGACCCTCTGGTCAGCAGCCTTTCCTGCAGCGAATGGCCTTAACTACTGTGCTACCATGTGGTACACACTAGCCATGATGCTATGCAATAAACTCTGGGCAAAGGTGTCTTAACATGGGTGCAAGTGTGGTATAACAGCGTGATGTGATGAGAGCTATAACACAGCCCAACAAAAAAAAATTTGTGTCTTGGTTGTTACACCTGTTCCTGGGATTATTTGGAGACCAATTGAGAAAATTGCATTGGATAGACAGCATCAGCTCTAGTTTCTTAGATAGGGTTATTAGGCCTGGGCAATCATGGTCCTAAATGATTCTAAATGTCACGCCACAAGCCCCACAAGCCCTTGCTTCCCATGAACAATACTGCAGCCATGAAGGATCCCTTCCAGGCCAGCCTGTCTCCCCCATGAAGATCTGCCTGCTTGCTTTTCTCGTGAGAGCCTGGCACCAAGAATGCGGGATGAACTGGTCAAGGTTAGCAAAGCAGGCCTGGAAGATAAGCGGGGAGGCCCAGGCCGGAGACAGGCTTGACTCCTCTTTACATCTGGAGATGCTAACGAGGTTTACATTCTCGAAAGGCTGAGGTAGCTTAAACAACAGCTGCCATCCATCATGCCCACTTTGACGTCCGGCACAGACCTACGTCGCTTAGATCAAAGGGTTGAGACAGTATAACCGTGTAGAGTTGGCCCGGAGCGGTATCTCGTGCCAACACCGCATTCAGGATGATGCTCCTGTGAGGGAGGCCACTGGGCCTTCCAGGAAGACTTTGCCAGTCAGCTTTGGCTGCCTTGATTTCTGCCCATTTGGGTGAAGTATACTTTCCTTGCTAAGTTCCTGTTTGTTCCTGAAAGGTTTTTCATTGCTTTTACACCGGCTGCTTCCTAAAGAAACTTCCCTGTATTTCAATCCAGCTTTGTTCCTGATTGCATATAGCTTGATTCCTGGTTTACCACGGGACTATTTACTCAATGCATTGTTCCTGAGATTTGCTGCTATTGGAAGCACTGTAGTATTGCTTCCAACCTCTTTCCTATAAACTATATTGTCAATAAACCTGTTGTACCTTAGCTGGTCTCTGTGGTTTATCAAGGGAGGTCTTGCCCAAGGGCCTAGAGGGCGATACTAAAGTACTTACAAAACTAAAGTTCTGGTGGTGAAAACTAGGTGGCGCCGGTGCTTTGCTTCTACAGTGTTGCTAAAGTTCTGGTGGTTAACATTTCAGAACTCTAACAAAACTTTCAAAATTTTGTTATAAATGGCAGCTCCTAATTGGTTCTGTCTTAAAAATCGCCAATAATGAAATAATAATAATAAAGTTTTGAAAGTTTTATTAGAGTTCTGAAATGTTCACCACCAGAACTTTAGCAACACTGTAGAAGCAAAACACCAGCGCCACCTAGTTTTCACCACCAGAACTTTAGTTTTGTAAGTACTTTAGAACCATTTAGAACCATGATTGCCCCAGGCCTAATGGTTTTCCTGTTTTCTGTGGGTAAGCAGGTGGCAACTGATATATGGCATATGTTCTGTCTCTCAAAAACTAGAGCTGATAGGAACAGGGCTAACATTTGAGGCACCAAAATGTGTGGTGCCCAATGTAATCTGTGATGTCGGCGTCCACTGGCCATAGCTGTGGCGGCAATACTCCTTTCCTATGCTCAGGGAGTGGTGAGTCTAGGCAGAACTAGAGAAGCCGTGGAATTCTGTAAATACCCATAGATGGCCACCCATGAACACTTTGCTGTTGGTGTGTTAAAGTACCTGTTCCATCTCATATGTTTTAAGAAAAGCAATTCTGCACTCAGTTGATTAAGAAAGGAGGAACAAGTAGAGCAAAGCCCTTGAAATATTTGAAGCCTGTTCTGGTATTATCAGATGAATTCAACAGAACACGCCGACCTGCTGCACTTCATGACTAAATTGTTTGCAAGGTTAAAAAGAAAGGGAAAGGGGAATCCATGTTAATCTTCTCCAGCCCTAATTTTAATAAAAAGGGAATACTTCTCAAAAGCCATTTCAAAAGCTTCCACTTTCAACTATGTGGCAGGTCGAGATTAGCAAAAAAATTCCCAAACGTCTCTTAAGGTTAAGCATGCCATTTGTTTCTGTCTTTCAAACTCTACCACAGTGTGTTTAGCTGATAAGTTTAGGTAGGGCAAAGCTCAAAATTCTCCTCTTTGACATTTTACCTAGAAATAAAAAAGCTGAGGGTGCAGAACCTTTAGAGCCCGCTCCTATCCCTGATAATTAACCCCCATCTTCTCCAATTTCCAGAACCAATGAAATGCTTTAATTTACTAAGGATCCAGATTTTGGAAAGTTTTATTCCACTGTTGCCAAGACTGCTTGAAAAGAAGGCAAATAGTTGCCCATTGATACCAGATAATTCTAACCTGATTACATAGGACTCACCCCATTTTCATTCAGGTGCTTAAAGATTTCTATTTGTTTTATACCACACACAAGGAAGAAATTACATCTTCAGACAATAAGCCATCAAACACTATCAAACAAAGATTTAGCCATATTTTTGTATGTGTCAGGATCGACTTGAGAAACTGCAAGTTGCTTCTAGTGTGAGAAAATTGGCCATCTGCAAGGACATTACCGAGGGGACGCCATGATGTTTTACCATCCTGTGGGAGGCTTCTCTTATGTCCCTGCATGGGAAGCTGGAGCTCACAGACGGGAACTCACCCCACCCCCTGGATTTGAACCACCGACCTTTTGGTCAGCAGTCCTGCCAGCACAAGGACACTCTAGCCATATTTAAAACCAGGGATTAATGTTGGGCAAATGGAATGCCCTGAATGGCTTGCAAATCAGGAGTCTACCTCAGAAACATGCCTCCCTTTTGCCTCTTCCACTCTCCCATTTCCTTTCTTTTTGGAAATGAACCAAGGTAATAACTATGCAATTGTAGACATGCTTAACAGGAACTAGGTTTACCTTGTAAAGCATAACTCAATACCATGGCTTGAACAGAGTTTTGAAAAGTTAATGGTGTTTTTGGACTATATCTGTCAGAATCTACTAGCCAGTAGGAATTCTGTGAGTTACAGTTGATCAAATTTGTTAATTAATATCTAAGTCTCAATTATTGTCAGGTGACTTGGTTAGCATTAATCAGGCATGTGGGAAATCATCCTTAATGCCGAGAATGAAGTGATTTGGGGTGTGTGTGTGTGTTACATTACACAGATATAGTACTATCATTCTGGTTTCATGCTATGGTTCCATCCCTTGGCATGCTGGGATTTGTAGCTTTGTTGTATTTAGACTATTCAACCAGAGAGCCAGAGTATCTGACCAAACCACAGGATTTCATAGCCATAGCAGTTAAAGCAGAATTATAGCACTATAATTGTGATGCGAAAAGGCCCAGGAAAGAAGATGGTTTTCCAAGCTGGCTCCTGGTTATGGAAGTATAGTGCACAAAGCAGGTGTTGATTTATGGTCACTTCATTGGCTACAAATCAATGTAGGTTGGGGGAGAATTGAGACCTAAAACATTATAATCCGCTTGCATATTTGCTTACTTATTAACATTTACAATCACAGAAGTGTCTTGGACTGGATAAGCTGATGACTACTTGTGCAGTTCATGAACACTTTAAAACTACAGTTCATGAACACTTAAAAAAAAGAAATGTGTATTATATTTTAATATTCTACTACTTTTTATTAATTATTATTATTTATTTCGATTTGATAAACTGCCCTTCCCAAGGCTAATTGATCTATTTAAGAGCAGAGACCTACATATGTTCTGTTTGGAGGGAAGGACCTATAATTTTGGATTGAAGGGCTTTACTCTTTGAATTTTAAGTTGGCCAGAATTGTTCTGAAGTTTTTTTTTCATGTCAGTCAGAAGCGACTTGGGAAATTGCAAGTTGCTTCTAGTGTGAGAGAACCAGCTGTCTGCAAGGATGTTGCCTAGGGGATGTCTGGATGTTTTTACCATCCTGTGGGAGACTTCTCTCATGGCCCCATATGAGAAGCTGAAGCTGAAGCTGATAAAAGGAGCTCACCTGATCTCACAGATTTGAACCACCGAATTTTAGGTCAACAGTTCAGCTGGCACAAGGGTTTAATCCATTGAAGTGATAAGAATTTTATAAAGCAGCACAAACCTGAATGCATCATCAGTGCTATCATCGTACCACTGACTTGTGGCGCTTCCAGACTTAATTTAAACCCACACCAAAGAGGGTTTTAAAAACCCACTTCGGCATGGAGGAGGAAAATTGTTCCTCCATCTTCTACATGCCAGGAGGACTGAAGGAGGGCTGAAGAACCCAAAAAACCAAACTAGGATGGCTGTGTGGATTGGGCCTGGGGATCGTGTGATGCAGTCCCTGGACCCAATCCACACAGGGCCCACATCTGGTAAGGCCCGCATCTTACCTAAGATCTGGGTCTTACCAGGTGTCCAATTAATTTGGAATTAATTGTTCCAAATTAATTCGCTTTTACCTGAGGCGCTGTTTGGATGCCTCAGGTAAAAGTGCACCAGGTCCCGCATTTTTGGACCTGTCTGGGAGGGCCCTTGGTCTACACTGCCATGTAATGCAGCTTGGAACTGCATTGCATGGCCAGTGTAGACCCATATGATGTAGTTCAATGCAGTATAGATCCAGCCATTATCATAGTTTCTCTTTCTTCCACACTCTCTATATGTGCATGATGTGCCCAAAATGGGATTCTAAAAGCAGTAGCACAATAAAAAGTTAACTACTAGATGTAATTTACCAAATATTATGTTTGAGGAGAATTCATTTTAATGTAGTACAAGAGGGAAATAATACTTCCCATTATTTTTTAACTGATTGAAAATGTGTTTCCTGACACGGATGGAACCCAGCTGGAAAGAATAACACAGCAGTGAGAATTTTGTGCAGCTTTCACCTGGTATTTCCACATCTCCAAGTTTTTTGACAAATTATTCAGTACTGAAATTCCCATGAGTTCTTTGCATGACAGTTCCGCCCCCCACAAAAAACCCCATTCACTGTTTCCAGATCCCCATGTGAAGGTTTATGTGCGCTTTAGCAATATTATGGCCATGTGTACACGACTACGCGTGTGCATGTGAGCAAGATAGCTGGGGGGTTTTTTTGCAGCAATCTTGCTACAAAAATCTTGCCAAACATTTCATGCAGTAATTTTTATGTGTTTACAAGACGATTGTTTTTAGCATGGACACACATACTTAAAGCAATCTTGCCGAAAATACACACATGACCAGTTGGAAATGGATTTTTAAAGAAATGACACCCTCCCCAATCTCAGGCAAGAAACCTATATGTATTTCTGCAATGAATAATTTTTCAAAACTCCTTGGCATGAACTGTGAAGAAACATTTATCCTCTATACAGCAGCAGAAAACTGGAAAAGATTCATCCTCACTTGTGAGGATAAAGCAGTCAAATATTTACATCCTTAGCTCAACTTTGGCTACTGACGCCTTCTTCTGATGCTGGAAATGGAGATTGGGAATTGATTTACAATCTGCATGAGCCAAACAGGAATTTATAATGTAGCCAATGTAAGAATGTTGTGTATACACAGTGATACCTTGATGGAAAAGTTTAATTTGTTCCATGCCTGAGTTCTTAACTCGAAATGCTCTTATCTCAAAACAAATATTCCAATTGAAATGCCATTAATTCTGTTTCCCTAAACCCCCTTTTGTTACATGTTTTAAAATAAAATATAGTGTATAAAT
Source organism: Anolis apletophallus (assembly GCA_030556195.1). NCBI lineage: Eukaryota > Metazoa > Chordata > Lepidosauria > Squamata > Anolidae > Anolis > Anolis apletophallus. Next base: position 25,195,838 of record JARBWK010000012.1, read on the forward strand.
AACAAATAATGTATAAATGCACATTCACATGGAACAATAACAAAGAAAGAACAACTTTATAATGGTAGAAGCACAAAGTTGTGGCAAGAAAGCACAAAGCACAAAGTGATACTGTACTGTACCCATCCCAGCCACCCTTCCTCTCTTGCTCTCTCTTCCTCTCTTTCTTCATGAAGCCAAACATATCAGGAATAAAAACACACAAAATAAACTAACCCAAAGTTCCTCAAAGCAGGTAAGAGCAAAGCAGACAACAATCTCCCAAGTCGACAAGAGCATGAGGCACGGAGGTTGTTCCTTTGAACCCGCAAAGCCAGGTACTCTTGTGCTAGCTCTTAAGTCAAAAATCTGCTCTTATGTCAAAGCAAAATCAAGCAAGCAACAGCTCTTAACTCAAATGCCCTTCAGTTGAGATGATCTTAAGTAGAGATTCCAGTGTATTTGATCTTAGATGTTCAGCAAGATGATGTTATCTGGCTCCATTCAGCCACTTCTCCCTGTGTTCCTACTTTCTCTGTGTATCCAAGTGAGTATGTGAAATCTGCTATTATCTATTTTCCCTAATTGCATATTTTCCCAACTGAGAAGGTACGTGGGACAATGAAGAAAACCTGTAATGTGCTCATCTATCATTGGCAGTTACCTCTGACAAAAGAGACCATTCAAAAATCATGCATTTTCTCTATACTTTAGCATTAAATGCTGCCTATCATCAATGTGACAGCTGTGTTGCCTTCCCCATATAAAAGTCAAGCCTGCACATTAACCTCACCCTCCCCACACAATTCCATATAAATCTGTATGAGCTTCTGGCAGGAAAAATAATTATGTGTATATGTCAGCATTCCATAGTGAATCTTTAATTAGCATCTTATGTTAAATATTGGCAAGCCACAGTAATTAAAAAAAACCTATATTGTGCCATATACTGTATGCATGGATTCCCACCATAAAATCAATTCATATGAACAGCTGTGCTGCTCATGAGAAACTACAAGGGGTTCCTCTGCCACTTCTTGTTACCCAAATCAGATATGTAAACACACCATAAAACTCCTTTTGACTTCAACCCATAGCTAAATAATACAAATTGCATTTGTAAGGCAAGTGTTATGGTCATGGATGGAGACAACCATAGATAAATCTGAGAACTTGAAAGTTTTAGAACAAATTTAAAGGCATCCACTGAAAATATATCTTGTGTTGTGCATTTTGGGGTCTTGTCCTTTATGCAATAACAATAATAATAATAAATCTTTAAAAAATCAACATATTTGGGTATTTTACTTAGGTGAATATATATATATATATTCTTTCTTCTTTTTTACTGAGATGAGTATGTAATTTGGAGATAATGTAGTTGTATTGTGCTGAGAGTAAATAGAGTTTGGGATTTTTTTTTACTGTAGCTAGCAGAGTCCCCAGTTAGCATGGCCACTGGGATACAATAGATTCAAACTACAGAAAAAGAGATTCCATCTAAACATTGGGGAAAGCTGCCTGATGGTGTTTTGACAGTTGAATATGCTGACTCAGAAGATGTTTACTCCTTGGGAGGAGAGCAATGACCAATCTCAATAAAATAGTGAAGAGTAGCGACATCACACTGGCAACAAAGATCTGCATAGTTAAAGCAATGATATTCCCTGCAGTAACCTACGGGGAAGGAAGGCTGACCAAAGGAAGATAGATGCTTTTGAACGGTGGTGTTGGAGGAAAATTCTGAGAGTGCCTTGGACCACGAGAAGATCCAACCAGTCCATACTTCAGGAAATAAAACCCGATTTCTCATTGGAGTAAAGGATATTAGAGGCAAAGATGAAGTACTTTGGACACATAATGAGAAGACAGGAAAGCTTTTAGAAGATAATGAAGCTGGGGAAAATAGAAGGAAAAAGAGGGGCTGACAGAGGACAAGATCAGGCCCGGATTAGTGTCTTTGGCCGCCTTAGGCCAAGACGCCCCGCGCCGCCCCCCAGGGCGTGGAAAGCCCCGCCCCCAGGGCGCTTCTGCGCATGTGCGGCAGCAGCCCCAGCTCTGCGGCTTCCGTCGCCTCCTTCTCGCACCCTCTTTCAGTTCACGGGAGGAGGAGGCCGGTGCCGTGCGGCTTCTGTCGCCTCCTCCTCCACCCGTGACCAAAAGGAGGGCGTGAGGAGGTGGCGACGGAAGCCACACAGCACCGGCCCCGCGGCTTCCGTCCACCTCCTCGCGCCTTCCTTTCGGTCGCGGGAGGAGGTGGCGGAGTCGGACGGAAGCGCACGGCACTGGTCGTGGCGCTTCCGTCCGCCTCCTCCTCCGGTGGGGCCGGTGCCGTGCGGCTTCCATCGCCTCCTTCTCGGGCCCTCCTTCCGGTCGCGGGAGGAGCGGAGGAGGAGGCGGCGGACGGAAGCCCCACGACCAGTGCCGTGCGGCTTGGTCTGCCTCCTCCTCCTCCTGCGACCGAAAGGAAGGCGCGAGGAGGAAGGGAAGTCCCGCCCTCCTCCTGGCCGCCTGGGCCGCCCCCTTGCAAAGGAAGGAGGCGGCCAGGAGGAGGAGGAGGAAGGAAAGCCCGCTGGCGGGCATGCGTGCGCATCCATGCATGCCCGCCAGTGGGGTGGGGCTTCCCTTCCTCCTCCTCACCGCCTCCTTCCTTTACAAGGGGGTGGCCCAGGCGGGTGATGGCGAGGGGAGGGCGCCATTCCCTCCTCCCCGCCCCCTTGCAGCGCTTTCCCCCCGCCCTCTCCCAAGGTATGATGACTCTCTCAAGAGAGGGCAGGGGGAAAGCGCTGCGAGGGGATCGGTTTTTTAAAAAAAAAATTTTTCGTTTTCGGGGGGCTGAATTTGCTGCCCTGCAAAAGCTGCCGCCCGAGGCCGTGGCCTAGGGTGGCCCTATGGGTAATCCGGGCCTGGACAAGATGGATGGATGGTAGCCTTGAAGTGACTGGCTTGACTCTGAAGGAGCTGGGGGAGGTGACGGCCGACAGGGAGCTCTGGCATCTACTGGTCCATGAGGTCATGAAGAGTCGGAAGCAACTGAATGAATAAGCAACAAATAGTGGTGGAGTCTTCTTCTCTGAATGTTTTCAAACAGAGGCTGAATGGCTATGTGTTGGGAGTGCTTTTATTGTGCATTCCTGCATGGCAGAAATGGGGTTAGACTGGAATGCCCTGGTGGTGTTTTCCAACTCTATGATTCTAATTCTAGGACTTGTAAACCTAAAAGTAACTTTCTGTGCAGAAAATGTGCATGAGTGTGAAGTTTGGACAAAAGAACCCCAACTATAGCATTTCTTGCAAAGGAAATAGCCTTTCCTGTGGAAAATGTGCTGTTTCCTGAGTAGACAGTTGTTTTCATTGCAAACAGTGAGCAAACTGTACACAGATTAAGTCCCAAACAGCAATGGTTCTCATTACTCCAGTGTCCTCATAAAGGTTTCTGCACAATTGAGGGATGTGCTTCCAACCACTTTTTGTGGGGATAAAATATTTGAATATTCTTCCCAAAACTACATCAGAGGAGGAAATCTGGTTTGTCAATGATATCTTCTAGAACTGAGAATGCTTTCCAAAGAGCTTGGATGTTGAGAAAGTTGTACTGCACATGTGAGATTCACAGATACCCTAGAATCCTTTTTTGAATCATAGGGGAAAGCATGCTCATGTTTGGGAAGTCAATCATAAAGAGATAATAGTTGTTAGTAGTTATTTCCCAATTCTTGAGTTGTTGTTGTTGTTGTTGTTATGTGCCTTCAAGTCTTTTTGACCTTAGTTGACCCAAAGATGATCCTACCACAGGTTCTTCTTGGCAAGATTTGTTCAGAAGAGATTTATTGGTTGCTTACCTGTAACCGTAGTTCCCTGAGTGGTCACCTGTGAATTCGTACATGTGGTAATTCCGGCACTAGGGCGCTCTTTTTTAGACAGGGGAGGCAGGCCCCGGCATCGGGAAGGGCCTGATGGTGGTGGCGGGCTCTGCAGCGGCGCCTCCACAGTAAGATCTCCACTGCCCATCTTGGGAGGGCCGGGGTGGAAACCGCCAACCTCAATGGGGTCAATTGTTGCTCCTTTGTCGGTGCATAGAACCCCTGCGCATGCACCGTTAGTGCTGCATAGATTGCACTGTTGACATACATTAGGAAAAAAGGGAGAGGTCTGCTCTCCCCAAGTAGCGCTGGAGAGGTTTGTGTGGCGCCAATTATGCCCGGTTTCGACGGAAAGGCAGCCTGAGTAGCAGAAGCTAGCAGGCTTTGGTGTCGAGATGGAGGCCTTGCTCCATTTGCATGGAAAGCATTGCGGAAGGTCCTATAATAGCACGGCAGGTAGGAGGGGTGAGTCCAAAAGAGGGCCTCTGGTACGGAGGGCCCCTGATGGATACCTTAGAGTATTGGTACGCAAAAACCAAGTGAAAACTCCCTGTCCCTGAAGGAGCCAGCAGAGGCGCCCCTCTTCTCCTGTTTGCTCAGAAGGCTCCTGGTCGGCGCTTGAAAGACCGCCTTTGGAACGGTTCGCGCCATTTTCAAGTGGCTCCAGACTGGACAACCTCCTGAGCGCCATTCTTGAGGGGGTGAAGGCCCAAAAAATGGCCTGAGCACCATCTTGGCAACTTATTGGCCTTGGCCTTTTGGCGTCCGTGCGGTTTGCGCCATTTTTGAGGGGCTGAAAGCCCAAACAACGGACTAAGCGCCATCCTGGCGACTTATCAGCCTTGGCCTTTTTGGCGTCTGAGCGGATTGCACCATTTTTGAGGGGCTGAAAACCCAAATAACGGCCTGAGCGCCATCCTGGCGACTTATCAGCCTTGGCCTTTTTGGCGTCCGAGCGGATTGCGCCGTTCTTGAGGGGCTGAAAGCCCAAACAATGGCCTGTGTGCCATCCTGTCTGCTACTATGGCAGCGGATGAAAGGATCTGAGGTGGCAGCCCCTCCCACTGGCTATATATGTACTCAAGGGGAGTGGGCGGGGCTTCCAGTTAAAGTGATAATAACTTTCTAAAAGATTTCGAACTGTCTGCGCAGGCGCAGGAATTACCACATGTACGTATTCACAGGGACCACGACCGGGAATTGTCATTGTTTTCCTCTGATATTGCCTGAAATTACTCATAGCCAAGTGGGAACTTGAACCCTGGTCTCCAGAATCACAGTCCAACTTTGTAACCCTCATACCACACTGGCTCATACCACACTGGCTCATGTATGTAGGTAGGTAGGTAGGTATGCAGTGATGTATGTTTGCGGTAGCTTTCCTGGGTGGTGGGTGGAGGAGATGACCCACCTAGGTGGGAGTTGTAATTCACCCTGCATCCAGAGAGGACTCTGAACCTCACCGATGATGGATCTGGACCAAACTTGGCACACAGACCCAACATAATCAACACCAATGGCAGATCTGAACCAAACTTGGCACACAGAACCCTGGTGACCAACAGAAAATACTGGAGGGGTTTGGGAGGAGTGACCCACCCTGGTGGGAGTTGTAGTTCACCCTGCATCTCGAGAGGACTCTGAACCTCACTGATGATGGATCTGGACCAAACTTGACACACAGACCCAACATAATCAACTTTGAATACAGGTGGGGTTTGGGAGTGATTGCCCTTGGAATTTGGGAGTTGTAGTTTACTTGCATCCAGATAGCACTGAACCTAGCCAATGACAGATCTGGACCAAACTTGGCACACAAACCCAACATGGCCAACTTTGAATACTGGTGAAGTTTGGGGGTGATTGACCTTGCATTCTATGAGTTGTAGATCACCCATATCCAGAGAGCACTGAACCCAGCCGATGACGGATCTGGACCAAACAAAAAGAAAGGCCGGCTTTCCCCTCTAATAAATAGCATTAAAAATAACCAAACAGATATTACGTAACATCCAAAAACAAACATGGACAGCCTTTTTCAAATAACCCAGGCATTGCCAGATACCCAAGTTAATAAAACATAAATTTCCCTAATCCTTTCAATTCAGGAATTGTTTCAATTACAGCTCCTCCTTCTAGGCAGTAAAAATGCAGTATTAACAAAGTAAAAAATAGCATTTTGTTGACTTTTCAAAACACCCTAAAATTTACTGCCAGAATTACTGACTAGCAGGAGTCACGAATGATGGCATCTGTCATCAATATTGTAGAGTAAAGCCTGTGGACATACACATACACATCCGTGCATTTTAATGACAGATTTGCTCCATAAAGCAAAGTGACATCACTGCATTAAAAATTCATATTGCCCATATAATTGCCCATGAAATGAATACTTTAATTTAAATTGATCTGAATCCCAACTGACTTTTTAAAAGGATACCACCAGGTCATGGTTTCTATGCTTTCTGAGAACTGGAGATAACAATGTCAGCCTGTAAACCCTTCCTACACTAATAAAATGTGTGAAGTAGAGCAGTCGCTGAGAGAAATGCTGTGGACTGTACCTAAGGTGTGCTTGATACTGTCAACAAAACTAAGGGGAAGGAGTGATGAAATGGAAAATGGCATCTAGAAGTGTTAGTTGATCCCTGCTTAAATCAAACAGAAAAGCATTCACCCAGACAAGTGGGTTCAAGGGGCATTCCCTCTTATTTTGCTTAATAAGCACAAATTAGCAATACTGGAAGATGTTTGGGCATCTTTGCATTTGCGTTTCCAAAAATATGATCTAGCATTTTTGATAGACTAAACTGCTATTTACCACACTGGCTGACTGTAAAAGTTTCCCGGTGTAGAACAAACACAGCTTTTTTGGAAGAGAGGTTTCCACTGGGAAAAGGAGAAAGAAGATAGGGCTAATTGGTGCCTTGTCTTGCAGAAGGCGGACACCTTTGGTGAGTATGCCACATCTCTTGGCTTTGATGCCCCCCCCCCCACAATTTCCATAGCAGTGAAGCATAGTATGACCCAGTGATCATGGTACCCTGTGCTAGGAAATCCATCAATACTACTCCGTGCAGGTCTCAAAATACTGTGAGCATGTCCTTGCCTGCTGAGGGTTGGGTACATGCCTTCTTAGGAGTCAGCAAGTCATGATGCTTCCATTGCATCGACCAGACTTTAGTCTCAGGATCATAATAATGTACCCAATGTTCATCCTGTGTGTTCAATCTGTTGAAAAAGTCCTTCTGATTTCCATGGCACATCATCAATAAAGCCTGAGAGCATTCAACTTCTTCCTGCTTCTGGAAAGGTGTGAGTAGCTGGGGGACCCAGCGAGTAGATATCTTATGCATGTGAAGATGGTATTGGATAATTTTTTCCCCATGGACCCCACACTAATTTTGACATTTTGGGCTAGGTGGTGAATGGTTACATGGTGATTTTCCAAAATGGCGACCTCTACTTGCTGGATGATGTGTTCATCAATAGCAGAGTGGGGTTGCTCTGGAATTGGAGCTGTTTCCACTGAAGTCCAACCACATTTAAACTGACGGTTCCAGTTCTTGACTACATCATATGATGGGGGAAACATCACCAGAAACCTCTTTCATCTCACTGAATGTCTACTTTGGTGTACGGCCTTTCAAGTAAAGGAACTTGATGACTGCTCTGTATTCCACTGGGTCCATTATCAAACCTCACATCACTTCAGCACCTATAAAATCAAGACTGCTATCAGTTCTGAGTTGTAAATTGGCACATAACCTATAGAGACTTATATCATTACACTTGTATAGTTTCAGTATCCTGTGATAAATAAAGGTGGGTCATGGAAAATATTTAATGAATACTTCTAATAGAGCTACTAGGATGAATATGTTTATCGAGATGCTTAAGATCATCCGGAGAAGCCCTGCTTTCGGTCCTGTCTGCTTTGCAGGCGGGACTGGAGGGGATGAGAGACAGGGCCTTTTCAGTGGTGGCTCCTCAGCTTTGGAACACCCTTCCTAGAGACATCAGATCAGCCCCCTCCCTCCTGACATTTCATAAGAAAGTCAAGACTTGGCTGTTCGAGCAGGCATTCACAGATGAACTTTAATTAATCGAGACCAACGAATTATTATGGTGATGCAACGGAAACCGATTTTAAGAATTAGATGCTGAGATTTGTATTTTATAGTTTTAACTGTTAAATTGTATAGTTTTGATATGGCTGTTTTTAGCATATTTATGATGTATTTTGTCTGTGGGCACTTGCTGCTATTTGTTCACCGCCTCGAGTCGCCTTCGGGCTGAGAGGGGCGGTATAGAAGCATAGTAAATAAATAATTAAATAAATACGGGGGAGGTTTCCTATTACTTCAGTGTTAACAGACCCTGAGGAGGAAGATGTACAATTTTAGTGGAGGTTAGGGGCATGGGATTGCTGAAAACATGAATTTTTTAAAAACCACTTTTTTTCTTTAACATGAGAGAATACCTCTAGAAATGTCTACATTTGCATTCTGACAACATGTGATTGTTGCATTATGAAAGCACTGATATTTTTATCCCATGTCTTGAAGTTGACTGCAGCTTTTGGTGACTCAATTATATGATTTTCTAGGCAAGATTTAATTCCTGAGCTGTCCTTTCTAAGACGCATCCAGAAAAACATTGCATTCTCTTCATATGCCATACAGTTTTGTGTATAATTAGCCACTAAGTTGCCTTATTTGGTCACACAGGGAAAAATGTACAAGTCTGACAGTGGATTTAGATTTCCTGCCGGACAAATACCATGTAAATACCAGTGGGCTGTTGCATATTTTAGAAGAAGCCCCCGTAGTCAGCATGCACGTGTCCTGTAGCACAGAAGGTCTCCGGGGCAATTTAGACAAAACAAAGGACGCATTCTGCTCTCACTTTCACAGTCTAAACCAAGTGTAACCAACTCGACCAAAGGTCAGAGGGGAAATGTATAGAAGTTAGAATAGAATGTTGTCCAAGGAATCTGAGTAGATGAATTACTCATTTGTAAGGCACAGTAAAGATGGAGAGCAGTCTTTTTTTGTGAAAGATGAAATGCAAGACAGAGTTCCTAAAATAAGCTAATTATTCATCTTGGAGAGCGGCGGAATGTATGGACTGTTCTAAAACAAGCTCAGAACAGTCTTTGGCCAGGAAATTGGGTATATTTTCAAGATATTCTGCTGTTTGGTTATAAAGCTTGGATCAATCACTAATTGGTGTGTATGTAGGAGTGGACACAAAACTCATGCTCTCATGGAATCATAGAATAATTGAGTTGGAAGAGACCACATGGGCCATCTAGTCCACCCCCTGCCATGTAGGACAAGCACAATCAAAGTACCCCCAGCAAATGACCACCCAGCCTCTGTTTAAAAGCCCCCAAAGGAGGAGCTTCCACCACACTCAGAGAGTCAGAGAGTTCCACTGTTGAACAGCTCTTACAGTCAGGAAGTTCTTCCTAATGTTCAAGTGGAAAGTCCTTTCCTGTAATTTGAATCCATTGCTCCGAGTCCTAGTCTCCAGATAGTATTTGGAGCTATGGTGGCTCAATGGGTTAAACTCTTGTGCTGCTGAACTATGGACCTAAATGTTGGCAGTTGGATTCCGTGAGATGGGGTGAGCTCCCGTCTGTCAGCTACAGCTCCTGCCAACCTAGCAGTCTGAAAACATGCAAATGTTAATAGATAAATAGATACTGCTTTGGCAGGAAAAGGCAAAGAAATCTTGCTGGCCACCAGGCCCGGATTACCCATAAGGCCACCCGAGGCCATGGCCTCGGGCGGCACAAATGGGGGGGGCAGCAGATTAGGAGCCCCGAATTTTTTTTAATTTTAAAAAGGTCGATTTTTTTTGGCAAGCGAGGAGCTGGAGGCGGAGCGAGGGGGCGCCGCGTCATAGCCAAGCCTCTGACGCGCCACCCCTTCGTGCCACCTCTTGCTTCTTCTCGGTCCCCCCTCCTTCCTTCCTTCACTGAAGGAAGGAAGGCGGAGCCGCGGGCGGCGCGACGGGGCGGCGCGTCAGAGGCCTGGCTGTGACGCGGCACCCCTTCGCTCCGCCTCTTGGAAGGAGGGGGGGAGAAGGAGCAGAGGCGGCACGAAGGGGCGCTGTGTCACAGCCAGGCCTCTGACACGCCGCCCCTTCGCGCTGCCCGAGGGTCCTCCTTCCTTCCTCCAGTGAAGGAAGAAGGACCCTCAGGAGGTGCGAAGGGGCAGCGCGTCAGAGGCCTGGCTGTGACGTGGCGCCCCTTCGCGCTGCCTCTTGCTCCTTCTCGGTCCCCCCTTCTTCCTTCCTTCACTGAAGGAAGGAAGGAGGAGCCTCGGGCGGCGCGAAGGGGTGGTGCATCAGAGGCCCGGCTCTGACGTGGTGCCCCTTCGCTCTGCCTCTTGTTCCTTCTCCTTAGGAAGGAGGGGGGACCGAGAAGGAGCAAGAGGTGGCGCGGAGGGAAGGAAGGAACGACCTGAAGGAAGGAAGGAGGACCCTCGGGGCCACTGCCGTGCATGCGCAACATGCCCTGGGGAGTGGGGGCTTCCACTGACCTGGGGGCGGGGTGCCAAAAGGAGCTAATCCGGGCCTGCTGGCCACACAACCAGCAGGTGATAACACAGGCTTCTTGGCTTGAAAATGGAGGAAAGCACTGCCTCCAGAAGCCAGAAATGAAAGGAGAAGCCTATGCCTTTGTTTGTGTTTGTGTGTCTTTATTGTATATCACTGTAAAGGCATTGAATGTTTGCCTATGTATGTAAATGCTGTAATCCGCTTTGGGTTCCCTAGGGGAGAAGGGCGGAATATAAATAAAGTGTATTATTGTTATTGTTATTATTATTATTATTATTTTACTGACACAAAAGTACAGTATGACACAGTAAACAAAATAAATATGGTGGATTTCGTATCACAAAATCACAAGTCAAACCCTTCCTAAGCGTTTAGGACTGTGTGATGTATTTTCGAGTGATGTGCACAGATCCAAGTAAGGCGGCCGTATTCCGTTGACAGATCGTGAGTTTGTCAATGTTTATTGTTTCCAAATGCCGGCTGAGATCTTTTGGCCCAACACCCAGTGTACCAATTACTACTGGGACCACCTGTACAGGTTTATGCCAGAGCCCTTGCAGTTCGATTTTGAGGTCTTGATAACTGCTGAGATTATTATTATTATTATTATTACCTTGTCATTCCACTTGCAGAAGCTGGCTGATAGTTAAGTGGAAAGTAGATTAGACACCACTGGCCACACTGTATAACATGCACAGTTCTGTCTTCCAATGAGTGGCAGAAGGTTCAGGAGAATACATGGGATGGCTGTTTGGCACCATTGCTCCATTGCCGTTGCCACGTGAGATTGCTGCCACGTTCCATTTTATCCTAAAGCCATCGTGTGATTTGCTCTGTTTGGGTGATATAATCCATTCTAAGATGTCATTTTTAACCAGTCTGCATCTTAAAGGAATTTCAAGAAGCTGGGTAGACTGATGACTTGAAACATGTTGAAGCATTCACAAGAATGCTTTCTCATATTAATGATCCCTAAAAACTCAACCGTGGCTAAGACATTGAGATTAATTGTAAGAATAAGTAGGGAATATTCTTTACCTCATATTAACTATTACAAACATTCATTTTAAAAACATTCATCACATTGTTTAACAAATATTATTTACCTCGTATTAACTATTACAAATTATAAACTGCTAATGATACAAAATTAATTTCAAAATGATTATGGTGCAACTACTACCAGCACTAGGTTTTTGGTATCATTTTCCTTGTCAGGCATTCATTTTTCCCCCTTTGAAAGTATTTAATTCATCTCAAGCCAATTCTCCCAGGGGCCGTCCAGACATTACCTTTATCGCAGGAGCTTCCACAGCAAGCAGGAGGGTGGCCAGATGCCATTCCCTGTAAATGGAGAAGCAATTGCTACAAAAGGTAGAAAGAAGAAAGAAGAAAAAGAAGCGAGATTTCTAGGTGTATGAATATCGCAATTTTGATCTGAATATGCAGATTTTCGCATGTCTGTATGTCCCTACAATAGGAAATCAGGAAAAAAAAATTAAATCTGGGTTTGTTCCTGGGTTTCAGATGTCTGTTTCTGATTGGTTGGTTGGAGAAGGCAAAAAGTTTTTTGGGGTGCCAGAAACTTTATGAAACATGTGGAGGGCACATTTCCTCTGGCCAGGACAAAGTTGTGGCCCCCTATTCAATGTTGTACATATTTTCACAAGAAGAGCAATCAGGAACAGCCATGTACAACCCAGGAACAGCACCCTGTTGTTTAATGCCACAAGGACGCAACCAAATACGTCTGGACAGATGACCAGGCAGCCAGGTTCTAAAAAGTGTCAATAATGACAGAGTTCTGTTCCTGGCTTGAAAGTGTGTGTTCCTGTTTGATTGCGCAGTGTTTGCTTGGGCAGAAGTGGTCTTACCCCGTAAACTTTGTGTGGGAGATACTTCATGAAATGTCTGGAGGGCACAGTTTCTCTGGCCAGGGCAAAGAATTGAAGTTTTGCAATGTTCGCTACAGTGATTCTCCGCATATCTGCATCTTGAGGATTTTTTTAAAAAAAACTGTTGAAGTTTCCAGCAGAAGTCCCATGACGGCCATTTTGGGAGCTTCTAAATCTCCCAACCGAGCATCAAGTCTGGACAATGGAGGCAGAAATCCCAGAACCAACAGGTCTGTATGTGGACCTCTTCTCAAGTCTCAGGATTTTTTTGCCCCTATTTAGTGCTGTCTGGAAGCGCCCCCAGAGTTACACATGGGAGTTTTATAGTAGAATTAAACTTAATAACATTGTTTCTTGCAAAATTTAGTAAGAATGATCGTCTTATAGAAGGCATACAGCTGTGCTTATGGAAGACCATTTGGAAACCAGCTGGTGACTGTTGATACTGATACCAGGTCAGAGAAAGTTTGGCTGGGTGATCACAGTACAAAGATTGCTGAATATGAAGTAGATATCCGAGAACTCGAGCACTTAACCTGGATGTTTTACATTTGCAAGCATTCGAATGCCTTTAATGTCAGTTTACTTCCATGTAGTTCATGAAGAAATTTTTGAATTTTGGAAGGTTTTTATTTAAAAGCATAAAGCCTACCAAAATTGTAGCCCAGCCATATGTTTTGTAGCTGGGGGCCAAAATAACTGAATTCTTCGACAGCAACCTATCTCTTATCTCATAACGCTGGGATATCAGTATGGAATGGTTTTTGTGTGATGGAGTGAAACAGGAACAAAGCCACAGGAGTGTAGAAGGGCGGACGGCTGGGAGGGAGGGAGAGATTTCCTCAGAAATGTTAAGAATGTCCAAAGAAATCAGCTCTAATAAGTAGCTTTGCTCAGAGAACAGTTGGGAGGTTATTTCTTTCTGTATCCAGTTTACCCCCAAATTCCCATGATCTTTATTATGTAATCTTTGGAACGGCTTCAGGCTCTGAGGAAATATAAAAATATTTCACACATGAAAACAACTTTGTGCTGGAAACATTAGCAAATACACAGGGAATGGAGAGGTCAGCCAATATGCAGAAGACAGAAGGAATGGAGATTTGTATCGGAGGCAGAGTGTATAAATCTGTTGCAAATAAATCCCTAATCCGTATTAGATCTTACCTATGCAAAACTGTTACAATTCATTAAGAAAGCGTGGGAAGGGAACAAGGAAGGAGAGACTACGCTGCTACAAAGAAGTTAGATAGCAAAGACTTGATGGGCCCTTCTTAATTGCAACAGCTCCTCAGGAGAATATGATATACCCTATTATTGTGTTGTCAAAAAGTTTCATGGCTGGAATCACTGGCTTGTTGTGAGTTTTTTGGGCTGTATGGCCATGTTCCAGTACCATTCTTTCCTGACAAGTATCATGTTAGTCTACACAGAGAAGCCATTGAAATCCACAGACAGACAGTTAACAGGAGCATATTACAGGGAGAAGTCTACCCTGCTGTTTAAGGAACTCCATTGGTTGTTGTTCATTTTCCAGTGCAGGTTATCACCTACAAAGCCCTGAACGGTTTGGGAACCACCTAACTTCTGTTGCTACTATGAGTTTATGTTATACTTTTTCCTAAGTTTTGTTAAGGATTAGGGCTGTTTCTACTGCAGCTGACTTCACTAATTAATGAGATAATTGAAAGTTTGTGTATAAAGTAAGTTGCTGTGTGCTTGATTTCTTGAGCGTGATGGAACGTTGAAGATTGTGTTCTGTGCTCCACGTGTGACTCGGTATGAGTTGAAGTTTGCTTTCAGTTTGTTGCCGGAGGAGAAGAGAAAGATTATGGAAGAAGAAACAAGGTCACTCTATGGACTGTGTAAGAGAGACTGAATTTTGTTTTTGCCTTCTTATCTCTGAATGAAGAAACTGTTTATGTTGCTGAGAAAGCCATTCATATGTTTTGTATTTTTCTTATGCTGTATGCTGTCAATACATTTTGGACGTTTGTACTTCTACTTAAAGCTATAGTCTCATGTGTTTTTCTTTATGAGCTATGCAATCACACTGGGAGTCATAGGGGCTAGAGTTTTTCTCTATAAGGCTACTCATGCTAAATCTGACAACTTCGTCACTGTATTTCCTTTTATAGTCCTGCTGTAGCAACCCAGTTCTCGTTCGTGCCTGGGGGGCTAGGAACGACACCGGGGGTCCCACTTGCATTAGAGCCAGCTGGAGCTGATGTGGATTCTGAGGAGGATTTGGAGGGGCTAGAAGAAGGGGAATTTGAGTTAGCTGGGCCTTCTTCGCCCACAGAGAGCCTAGCGTGGGATCCTGGCTGGCCTGACCCTTACGAGAATCAGGAAGACCAGATGGCCGATGTAAGCAGTGATAGTGAAGATTACGAACGGCCGGGGGGGCGAGGTTCGCAAGAAAGAATGTGGGAAACCACGGAGGAGGAGGCCCGGGAAGAAGATAGGGAGTTAGCTTCTCACGGAGATAGGGAAGCAGATGCTGGGAGGCAAGGCCGAACCTTTGATAGGAGACTAGCAGGAGGGGTTGGTTTCACAGCCTAGACCGGCCGCGGTCCCGCAGCACAGATTGGAGGAGGAGAAGCCTAGAGCGTCGGGGGCCTCACCAAGGGGATTAAGTATAGGATCCGTGAGAACGGATCCTCAGTACCTCGGCCACGTCTATCCTATGCAGACGTGTTAGCGAGGCAAGTCCACGGAGCTAAGTTTGGGCTAGTGGCCTGCCAAGGAGTGCCTTGGATCTTGTAACCTTGTTTTGTTCCCGTGATCCGCTTTTGCTGAGCGGAGCCTTGCCAAGTCTTTGGAAACCTTGCCAAGCTGATTTTGGACATTATATTCAACCTATACCTTTGGATTGCTTTTGCTATTTTTTATGGACAATACCTTTTCTACTGTTCTTATTCTTCAATAAAGTAGTTAGCTGAATACCGTCTCTCTGTGTGTGATTAAGGGGCCGGTCAAGTCCGTGCATTGTGACACCTGCACGATCTCTTTGATCCTCGGGGGAGATCCTCCTCTCGCTCCCACCCCCATCACAAATGCGACTTGTGGGGACAAGGGAGAGAGCCTTTTCCATGATGGCCTCTCGGCTTTGGAACTTGCTACCTAGTGAGAATAGGCACGCCCCCACCCTAGCAGCCTTTAAGAAAGACCTAAAAACCTGGCTCTTCCAGCGTGCCTTTGACAAGTGAACACATATCCAGATATTAGGCCTGGGCAAACATGGTTCTAAATCAGACCTGGGCAATTGCCGGCCCTCCAGGTGTTTTGGACTTCAAATGCCAGAAATCCTAGCCAGTTTACCAGCTGTTAGGATTTCTGGCATTTGAAGTCCAAAACACCTGGAGGGCCGGCAATTGCCCAGGTCTGTTCTAAATGGTTCTAAAGTACTTGCAAAACTAAAGTTCTGGTGGTGAAAACTAGGTGGCACTGTTGCTTTGCTTCTACAGTATTGCTCAAGTTCTGGTGGTGAACATTTCAGAACTCTTAACAAAACTTTCAAGACTTCATTATTATTTTTTTATTGGTGATTTTTAAGACAGAACCAATTAGGAACTGCTATTCATTGTCATACCCTAGCCTGCCCCTGGCCCTCAGCAAGACCACCGCCATGTTAGATCCCAAGTCACAGAATGGCCTGCACAGCCTAAAGACAAGATGCTTCGAGAGGCCCTAGTTCATCCAGCGTTCAAGAACAGAAACCAGTCAGTTTCAGCTCGGGCTGATAAGAACCGAGGGAATGGCGGAGCCGAGTTAACTCCCATTCATCCAGGTGCTACTGCTAATTGGGCTTGCATTTCAATTCAATGCGGAAGACTTGAGACGGCCCAGCTGGAAAACTGTTGTGAGAACTTGTTCCGATGCACTGGTACGTCGTAACGATCAAAGCCTTTGGGACCTATAAGAGTTGGGGTTGAGAGATGTCTAGTATCTCTCGTCAACGTTTGGATTCCTGCCTTCATGAACTTTGCCTGGGCTATTGAGCCTTCCAGCCATTGAACTCTATTTGCCAAGCCTAGTGCCAAGAACTTCTCTGTGGATTAGCCCATTGGGGCATCAAGCCTTTTCATCTTTTGTTCCTGTTTGCTTTGGACTATTGCTTTGCAATACTTGGTACTTGGAAGCACCGAAGGACTAGATCTCTACTTTCTTTACTCTATCCATTTATTCTAAATAAAGCATTTAACCGTGGCCGGTCTCAAGTGGTTTACTGAGGAGTCTTTCAGGTCTACGGTGCAACATTCATAACGAAATTTTGAAAGTTTTGTTAGAGTTCTGAAATGTTCACCACCAGAACTTGAGCAACACTGTAGAAGCAAAGCACCAGCACCACCTAGTGTTCACCACTAGAACTTTAGTTTTGTAAGTACTTTAGAACCATTTAGAACCATGATTGCTCAGGCCTACCAGATATCATAGAATCATAGAGTTGAAAGAGACCTCATGGGCCAGCCAGTTCAACCCCCTGCCAAGAGGCAGGAAAATTGCATTCAAAGCACCCCTGACAGATGGCCATCCAGCCTCTGTTTAAAAGCTTCCAAAGAAGGAGCCTCCACCACACTCTGGGGCAGAGAGTTCCACTGCTGAACGGCTCTCACAGTGAGGAAGTTCTTCCTAAAGTTCAGTCGGAATCTCCTTTCTTGTAATTTGAAGCCATTGTTCCATGTCCGTGTCCTAAAAGGGTATTTTCCCCTCAAAGGTCTCTACAATTTTCAGAGGTTGGGGGAAAATATCCTTTGATCTACCTCTTCCCAAATCCCCACAATTTGCAGAGAGGTAGCCATGGTAAGCTACGGTGGCAGAAACAACAGGATGTCTTGTGATATTGTCCATATCCGATGAAGTATATGCCAGAATGATAAAATTAGTTGTTATGTTGCTATAAGACTGGTTGTATAATTACGTATTACAAAGTTTTCCTGGATAAAGAATCTGCTCTTTCAAGTGATGCTCATTGGCTCCCATATATGTTGCTAAGGTAGTGTCTGAATACCATAAATGCTGATACTCTGAATTTCAGAAACTATTCATGGGCATGTAAATGGAAGACAAGCTGAGGCACACCTGACATGTTTTTCACAGCATAATTAATGGATGCCATGATTAGATAACGGAATGGCTCAAGGTTATTTGCTGCTATACTTAGAGAACTCTGATTGCTCCCCTTCCTTCCTTACTGAACAACTGCCTTCCAGGCTGGCTTTGCTTATAGACCGGTCCAATGGTGTAGAGACAGTCTGCCACAAGTAAATGAGTATCTCTAGATCTCCCATTCCATCATCCCTCAGACTTTTGGACTCTGCTGAGGCAAGAATTCAGATTTATAGTTGAAGGATGCTATTGCTTTCAAAACATGTTGTACAGTAGCAACAAACTTCCTCTGAAATTAGATTGCACAGGGTCCATCTTTTTGAAGGCATTCACATTATGATTGAAAATATCATTTAAAAGAAATAATGGGAAATGAGTTAACTTTGGTTCCAATTAACCATGAGAGAAGTAGATATGGTGTTATGGTTGGCATAATGGTGTAGTAAGTTTCTTGTAACCTAATTACACTATGTAACAAAATATGAAAACTTGATTTGAAAGTGTTATTTTATTGTTTAATTATGCAGTGCTTACTTTGAAAGTAGTTGTTATACTCCAGAAACTAATTTTTTGTGGTTGCCACAAACTATGTTGAATTGTTTGAGACTCTATCAGATATTCATTGAAAAACTATAGCAAAACAGTAGCCACTTTGAGCCCCCTTTGAGGGAGATAAAGCGAGATATAAATATAAAGATAATAATCACATAAAACTACTCTGGAACTTCCGAATTCAGGCTGACAGAGTTTTAGAGCGCAATACTTCTGACCTCACGATTGTGGAAAAGTATGGATTGTGGATGTTGCAATCCTAGGCGGCAGCAGAATTGATGAGAAACAACTGGAAAAACTTACATGATATGAGGATTTAAAGATCAAACTGCAAGGATTCTGGCACAAGCCAGTAAAGGTGGTCCCAGTGGCAGTACCGTAGTCAGGATTTTGTTTGGGGGGGGGTGAGTTTGATTTTGGGGGGTGGAGCTGAGTCTAAGTGAGAGAGCATCTATTTTTATGATAGAACCAATGAGAACATGGCACTTATAACAGAGGAACAAAAACCATGTTACATAGTGTTAGCGATTTTGATGTTAAGTAGTGCCCTGTAACCTACTTCTGGAGATATTTTTGGTGGAGAGGGATGGGTAGAAACATTTCCAATCTGGAAGCTGAGAGTCACAAAATAATCCTGAGGTTCTCTTGGGCTCTTCCACAACTAATGCATTTTACACTGCACAATTATATTATAATTCAACTTTAATAATCATGGTTGCATCCTATGGACTTCTGTGATTTGCAGTTCAGGGAGGGGTAGTATGAATTCCCAGCCCTAGCACTCTAGCCTTCATAAACTATACAATCCCATGGTTCTGTAGGGTGTTGCAATGGCAGTTAAAATAAAACCTAGCACTCTCATTGGTGATATTTTGTAATGTTATTGATTCTCCCTGCATCTTGCTATTAATCATTGGCTATGGAGAGTGAGAGGCAAAAATGCATATGAAGGTGAATCCGGCTAAGATGGAGATCCTGTGGCTGGGTCGTCCGAATACGGGAGGGATCCGGCTCCCAACCCTGGACGGGGCGACACTTCGCCCATCTCCATCTGTGAAAAGTTTGGGAGTCACTCTTTTTTAAAAATATATTTTTTTTTATTGAAGATATTTTTACACAATAAAATAAAGTTATGCACAGTTAGATATAGATATGGAAGTGAGGATAAAGCTTGGGGGTCGGGTATGGGAATCGTGTTGGGTTGGGGGGGGGGGTGTTAAAGAGTAGAAGAGAAAAGACATAGAGTGAGATGAAAACGTCTCCCAGTTCGGATATCTGGGTACTTCTCTTCCCTTGATCCTTCCATTTTCTTTGATCCTTTGCCGCCCTTCTGATTCCTGCCGGGTAGCCTTAACATGTTGTTTTTAATGAATTAAGATATTGTTTAACTGGTTGCCAATCCGTTCTAGTTTTTAGTTAACAACATCATATAATAATATAATAACATACATGTTAAGGGTGGAAAACCGCACAAACAATCCATGTATGTTATTATATTATTGTATGATGTTGTTACTTTTAGAAGTTGGTTTATGCCACACTAGGAAAAAACCCAGTTTGGGAGAAACGGACCAGTTATGGCCTTTGGATCATCAGCATTAGTGTACCATCGGCGTCCTAGACCTTGTCAGCATCTGCACTGAGGAAAAACATCCTTTTGTCCTCCTCAACCAACTCCTTTGGACACCTTTCCTCGGATTCCTTTACTTCTACCACGACCCTTTGATCTACTCCTTGATTTACCTTTGGATTACAAATATCCCAGCCCCCCTGGTGGATTTAGCTACGGATTTGTGCCAAGAGAAACTCTTACTATCTCGGATTATTATCGAACTTGCGGTAGGACTGGGAATGTGTGTCCCAAACACATTTGTGTATTTACGATTATTATTATTATGATTTGTACCCACTAAAAGATTTCTAATATGAATATGTGAATACCCCTACCTGTCCCATCATGACCTAGCCACAGTGGTCCAAGCCACGGTCATCTCAAGATTGGACTACTGTAATGCCCTCTACATCGGCCTTACCCTGTCGGTGATCCGGAAGGTTAAGCTGGTGCAGAACACTGCAGCCAGGCTGGTGGCAGGTCTTCCATCTCACTGCCACATCACGCCTGTTCTGCGCGGGCTGCACTGGCTTCCAATAGAGCACCGGATCACCTTCAAGGTGCTGGTCTTGACCTTCAAGGCCTTGAATGGTCTGGGGCCAGTGTACTTAAGGGACCGCCTCTCCCAATACAATCCCTCACGACCGCTGCGATCCGAGTTCCAGAACCTCTTGGTGGTACCTAGCTGCCAGTCTATCCACTTGTCTACAACATGAAGGAGGGCTTTCAGTGCCATTGCGCCGGTCTTGTGGAATGCTCTTCCATCCTCAATTCGGGCGCAGACTGACCTGCTGGCCTTCCGCAGGGCCTGTAAAAGCCTCCTGTTTGTCCAAGCCTTTGGCGCATAGACATATCTAGGCCATGGGCGAGAATGTTGGCTTAAGACTCTTTTAATGTATATTTGTGTGGTTAATTTTAATATGTGGATATTGGTCTGTTTTATTGTGTTTTTATGGTTTTATATGCGTGTAAGTCACCCCGAGCTTCTCGGAAGGGGCGACTAATAAATCCAAATAATAAATAAATAAATAAATAAATATGACGAAGCTAAGAAAAAAAACCTGGCTCTGGGATCAGGCCTTTGGAGAAGCAGTGCAATAATATAATATAATTGGCATATGGGCAATGACTATGGAATGGCCTCAGACTATGATTTTTGAATGGTGTGATTTTAATATTGAATGTAATGTTAATATTTTCAATATGTATTAATTTTAATTCAATTGATTTTAAGCTTGATGTTGTATGTGTTTAAGGCATTGAATAATTGCCATATGTAAGCTGCCTTGAGTCCCCCTTGGTGTAGAGAAAGGCAGGGTATAAATAGGGTAAATAAATAAATAAATAAAAATAAATAAATAAATAAATAAGAAGAGTGGGGAATAACATGATCCAGGACTGGGGTTTTCTGTGGGAGCTCTGTGTGGTGCATCATGCACAGTTTTGCCCCCACTACTTAAATTGCAATAGTCTTTTTCATTCAGGATCCTTTCGGATTGCACTTCCATGAAAATGGTACAATGCACATTTTGGTTTCAACTAAATCAGCAAGTCAGTTAAAGAGACAGTACCAAATAAAACTTTGCAGGATTTTCAAAACAGTAAAGCTGTTATGGAGAGGAAAACTGCAGTAAGGAATCTCTGAACAGATTAAAGACAGGAAAAACTCGATTAGTTTACATTCCTTCCTGTTTGTCTGTTTTGTTGGCCTTTGCCTAAACACCAAGTTCTTTGGATTCTTAGTTTTATTGCTACCTCTCAAATATTTTTGGAAATCCAAAGGGAAAAAGGCAGGGCGAGTAGGTCAACTGTTTGTTTTCTTTATTGTCTACTCACATGTCTGTGATTTCTGTAGGTTCTTATTTCCTACTTTGCCTTTAATTGTGTAAAGTATTTTGAGGAAAGTGCTCGTTTTAGCAAAGTGTCCATAGCTGCATTGTTATTTATGATCTTTTAAAAAATTATTTATTAATCAAAAGTTATATCCTTCCCCTTTTTGCCAATGAACTCAAGTTAGGGTACATGGCTTTCTCCTTCTCCATATTGCCCTCACAACAAGACTAGGAGGTAAAAGAAAGCGACAGGCTAAAGGCACACTATAAGTGTCAGAACTCGTTGGTCTATTGACTCATATAATCATAGTATTGGATGTCTTGGTCCAACCCCTTACCATGTAGGAATTTGTAATGAAAGCACCCCAAGGGTCTCATCATAAAGGCCAGACTAAGCATGCTGTTTCTCCAGGCATCTGTGAGAAAAGAGAGGGGCAGCAGGGAGAATCTATCACCCCATGCACAGCTCCCTCTTAGAGATGCTTTACTCATCACTTGGGAAAAAGCATCCCCCTCCCGGCGAGGTCTCGTGCTGGCTCCATTGGAACCAGCACAATACAGAAAGCTTCCCGTGTTGGGGGGAAAGCATCCAGTGACGCATTTACCCCAATTGGGGATGGGGCCTCTTTCGAAAGTCACACAACATTGTGTGATGTTTGGGATGGGGCTCCACCCATTAGACAGGGTGGAAGCATCCCAGGATGCTAAATTGACCCCATCTGATGAGATTGCAAGAGATGGTTATCTAACTTCTATTTAAAGAACCCTACAAAGAAACCAACCTGCACCTTCAAAGAATCAGTCTATCATCCTAATCACTACACCACATTAACATTATTTTATTGGGTGGTGGTGTATGTGTGTGTGACATAATACAGGGAAAACCAGCTGATTCCTAATCCATCTAAAACACAGACATGTGCTTTTCATCTTAAGAACAGACAAGCACCCCAAGCTCTGAGGATTCCCTGGGAAGGAATCCCACTGGAGAATTGCAGCGCACCCAAATACCTGGGAGTTACTCTGGACCGTGCTCTGACCTACAAGAAGCACTGCCTGAATATTAAGCAAAATTGGGTGCTAGAAACAATATCATACGAAAGCTGACTGGCATAACCTGGGGATCACAACTAGATACAGTGAAGACATCAGCCCTTGTGCTCTGCTGTATGAAAGCCCAGTGTGGAACACATCTCACCACACTAAAACAGTGGCTGTGGCTCTTAATGAGACATACCACATTATCACGGGGTGTCTGCGCCCTACACCACTGGAGAAATTACACTGTTTAGCCGGGAAGTAGCAACCAATAGTGAAAGGACCAAAGCAGTGATACCTCCGGCCCATCCCCTGTTTGGGTATCAGGCAGCACGCCAATGACTTAAATCAAGAAATAGTTTTCCAAGATCTTCAGAGACACTCAGCAAGTGAGAGTCCAAAAGTGGCAGACTAAAATCCAGCACCTCAATCAATGGCTGATACCAAATGAGAGACTCCCTCCTGGGCATACAGGAAACTGGGCGACTTGGAAGGTGCCAAACAGACTGCGCTCTGGCACCACGAGATGCAGAGCCAACCTTAAGAAATGGGACCACAAAGTGGAGTCCACAGCATGCGAGTGCAGAGAAGTGCAAACCACAGACCACCTTTTACAATACAGTTTGAGCCCTGCCACATGGACAATGGAGGACCTTCTTATAGCAACGCCAGAGGCACTCCAAGTGGCCAGCTACTGGTCAAAGGACATTTAATTGAATACCAAGTTTGCAAACCTTATGTGTTTTTTTAATGCAATACAACTTTTTGGTTTGCTCCTTACATGATAAACAAATGAATAAATAATACATATTCTCCCATCCATCAAAAGACACCTCTCTTCTTTGTTCACTTGAAACCTCTCTTCTCTGCTCACTTATAGTGGTTTGCTCAGTGCTTCTCCCACTCTCTAGAAATTGTCTCTGAGAACAGAGCAATTGTAGCTGTATTAAGATCATTATGAAGAAAGGTGACCCTGGATCCCAAAAGCAAACATGACCGTTTACTTCTCTCACCCACCAGAGCATTCCCCCCCAGAAAAGTCACAGTCCGGCTCAAATTGGGTCAGAAATATACGTAACAATGTCAGTTCTAGTCTAGCAAAACACAATGGGGTATACCATCAGGAGAATGGATAAACGCAACACCACAATATAATGAATTGCACAGATATGCGTTACCATTGATGTAATTATAATATTGCCACTGTTAGGGATCATTATGATCCATTCCTTGTGTTATAATTTAAGAGTTGCCTTCGGGACCTCTTAGAGGCCCACCCTATAGGGGTTTTCAAGCTAAAATTTTGACGTTATATTACGGAGTATTGATTGCCGTTTGGGTACGCTGCTGTGGGAACCAGATTTGGGACGACACCGAGCCTTGAAAAAGACCTATTTTGTGGGTCGAAACGAGAGATTGGAGTTCTCTGCTAATGTGCCTCGTCGGCTGTGTACACCCATCTGTGTATTTTCACCACCTCCGCCACCTGTTATAGCGAATGTCGCCGGAATTGGGATATTGACTGCCAGGGGTGGTACACCTTGTGTTTCCAGACACGGCTTATTGGAATTATGTATGGATTATGTTTTACCTGAATACCACGGAATTGCCAGCACCGTGAACATTTATATGGACTGTATGCTAATGGCACGTGGATCATAAAAGACATTTGGATTATGGACATTGAGATTGGACTCTTAATTCCGAGATACGGTAATCCCATTGGGGAAGTTATTATTCTTTTGATTGGATTTATCACGGAGACCTGTTGGTCCCTTGCTTTTGTTTGTAATACAGCCCCAATCTATTTGTATACCATCAGGAGGACATGGGGTGGGGTGAGAATATCAGCTGCTCATCTCTTGACCATGGATTAAGTATATCAACATTTTAAGTGCTTTTTATCACACACACACACACACACACACACATACACACACACTAGCTATCACCTGCCATGCATTGCTGTGGTCCAGTCTCTGTATATGTTTTGAGTGTGTTTGTGTATGTGTCTTTGCAGAGAGAAAGATATATATATATATATATATATATATATATATATATACATACACTGTATATATATAGTATTTGTTGGGGTTGTTTTGCTTTTAAAGTCTCTTCTGCTGTGTTTTTCAGTGCTTTTATGAGTGATAGTCACTCATTAGCCTGATAGGTGTCTTGTGTCCAAATTTGGTGTCAATTTGTACAGTAGTTTTTGAGTTATGCTAATTCCACAAACTACACACACATACACACACACTCTTTAGCTTTAGTTTGATTCTCTCAATAATTTTAAGAACAAGGTAATCTAGGATGTGAAGCAATGCACTGCCACCAAACTGTAATATCACCTTATTGTGTCCCAGTTCCCTCCAGTCCAAGACTTACCTTCTGCCGAGGTGCCACACTCTTTTAAGTATGGAAGGAATTTCCTTGACATGTGAAGTTGCGCATGAAACCTGGACGTAAAATGTGTGGCAATTATACTAGCTCAAGATACTATCAACAAGCTGAATAAGAGAGATCTGAAAATCGAAACTTGTAATGGGAACCTGTCAGTTATTTGCCCACAATAATTTTGCAAACCTAAAGTTGGGCTGTTGTCTAAAATTAAATCCCTGGTTTATTTGAATGATGTCTCCTTTCTGGGAAGCCTATTTAAAACCTCCTTCCTGCTTTTATAACTCTCCAGTTACTAATTCTAGACACTAATTAAGGCCTTACATGGTTTGGGGCCAGTGTACCTGAGGGAGCGTCTTACCCCATACAAACCCAGAAGATCACTGCGCTCAGAGGGGCTTAATCTACTAGAGGTCCCTAGTATTAAGATCTGTAGGCTGTCGAGGACCCGGCAGAGAGCATTTACAGTGGCCGCTACGACCCTCTGGAATTCTCTGCCGGAGGAGATACGAGCACTACGGGGCTTGTTGGCCTTCCGCAAGTCTGTGAAGACTTGGTTAAATAGGCAGGCATTTGGTCCTAACTGATGCTTCCTATAGTTTGCCAGCTGCCAACATACCGTCCTGCCATGTATTGCTTCTGCATATTGTTGCTTGCTGGGATCATCTGTTGGGGAGTGGGGCTTTTGGGTATACGTCTTTTATCTGTTTATTGATGTTTTTATTGATTTTATGTTGTAAACCGCTCTGGGCTCCAGAGAGAGCGGTCTACCAAATCGAATTTATAAATAAAATAAAAAATAAATAATTATCCTTTTTTTCCCATTGGGCACAATTCTGGCACTTCATTCATTTCCTAAAGTTCATTCTAATTAGGTTCTTTACTGGCTACTTAAAGTTATGTGGTGTTACCCACCCACTGAGAAATAGAGTTCTTCCAGAGCAAAACAAAAAAAATAAAAAAGGGACATGTTAATGCTAATTCTCTGCTAGTTTCCAATCCACACTTCTCAAAAAATGTATTGCCGTCTTCCAGTGGAGAATATTTCACGCATCAGCTCTTTCCTTGTAAGGATTAATACCTCCTGCTGTCACACAACTTCAGAGTTTGGAAAAGTTATATTTGGAGGCTACATCTCTTAGCATAATCAGTAGCCATGCTGGGCTGGGGGTTCGGGGAGTTCTTATCTAAACTACACCAGAAGTAGGCACTCCTGACAAGCCATTGTGCAAATCTAGGAGCTCTGTTTATGAGGTTTAGTAAGTGTGGTCCTTAGGGGCGTTTGGGGAGCTGGAATAATTGTCATGCAATGGGAGAGGGCATTGTTGGACAAACATACAATCCAGTATTGCATAATTTAATGTTACACAACCACTGCCGACATTCCTCAGAAAGCAAAAATGAAGTCAAAGTACTGTAATATGTTAGCTGTCAGTTCCAACTCATTCGTGCCTTGAAACCTGGATTCTTTACAACTTTGAGTTAAGGAAACAGTTTCATTCCCACCTGCTTCATAAAAACCCAATGTGTGTATACCAGAGCAGAGATTCAACTTGTCACACTGAATGCATTGCCTCTCTTCATCTTGACAGTCTTGATTCTTTTTCAAGGTGAAATGAGGCACACTCGACTACTATACTTTGTCAATTAATGTTATTTTTGCCTTGAAACTCTTGTGGGATTTACTCTAGTTTCAGCTTTGGGAACATTATAGCAGAGAGACAAATTTGTAGACTCTGCAGTGATGAGGAATGCTGTGCAAAGGGCAGAGGCAAGATTGGTCGTGTAGTCTATATATATATATATATTGAACGGTCGTGCAATGACGCTCATAGACAACGAAACTATACATCGCAGAAGCACGAAACTCGGCAACATAATCAACCATACCAAAAAACCCGGCCCTAGGTACCTCGCAACACCCCCAAACACAAACCCCCCAAAACGGCCAACGTACCTGGCATCCCTGCCTCTTCGTTGCCAGCGCGCATTTCGAACATTCGCGCATGGCAGCCAACACTCACCCTCGCCTCCGATCCGGAACGGTGGGGGGGGGGGTGCCGGGGAGGGAGGGAAGGGAGGGGCCCGGGCAGGGTGGAGGAGCCACCTCCCTTCCTCCTCCTCCACTTCCTCCTTCCGGTGCCCCGTCCCCGCTCCAATCCGGAACGGCAGGGGGACGCCGGGGAGGGAGGGGCCCGGGCCCGGAGGAGGAGCCACCTCCCTTCCTCCTCCTCCGCTTCCTCCTTCCGGCACCCCGTCCCCGCTCCGATCCGGAACGGCGGGGGCGCCGGGGAGGGAGGAAGAGAGAGAGAACGAAAGAGAGAGAAAGACAGAGAGACAGAGAGAAAGAAAGACACACAGAGAGAAATAGACAGAGAAAGACAGAGAGACAGAGTGAGAGAGAGAGATACAGAGAGAGAGACAGAGAGAGATAGAGATAGACAGAGAGAGAAAGGGGAGAGAGAGATAGACAGAGAGAGACACAGAGAGAGAGGAGAGAGAGAGAGAGACAGAGAGAGAGGGAGGGAGAGGGAGAGAGGGAGAGAGACATGGCACAGCAACGCTTGCACGGGTACAGCTAGTATAAGAATAAATTTCCATACAAATTTGGAAAAGTTGATTTTTGTGGTTTTGTTGTTGCTTTTTTAATGTAGGTTTTGGAACACCTGGTGGCACAGTGGGTTAAACTGCAAAGCTTAAAACTTCCAGACCGAAAGGTTGGCAGTTTGAATCCTGGGCACAGGGGTGAGCTCTTGCTGTTAGCCCCAGCTTCTGCCAACCTAGCAGTTCAAAGACATACAAATGTGAGTAGATCAATAGGTACCACTTCAGCAGGAAGGTAATGGCATTCCATGCAGTCATGCTGGCCACATGACCTAGGAGGCATCTATGGACAACACTGGTTGTGTGGCTTAGAAATTGAGATGAGCACCCCCCCCCCAGAGTCAGACACGATTAAACTTAATTTTCATTTATTTATTTATTTATTTATTTATTTATTTATTTATTTATTTATTTATTTATTTGGCTTCTATGCCGCCACTCCCGGGAGGCTCGGGGCGGCTCACATAAGCAGGCTACAGAACAACATATTAAAAACACGCCGAAGTACAACAACATAATCTAAAAACGACAGGATTAAAAGCCTGTTGTGTGGAGTACAAAGCACAACAAGTGTAAAATATTACAAGATCGGCAGGCTATGCCTAGGCGGAACCTATAGGCCAAAGGCCTGTTGGAATAAATAGGTCTTGCAAGCCTGCCTGAAAGGCAGTAGATCTTGAATGGCACGCGTTTCGACTGGGAGGGTGTTCCACAACGTGGGCGCAATCACGGAGAACGCCCTCTTACGGGTTGCCGTTAGTTTAGCTGACTTCGCAGATGGGATGTCTAACAGGTTGGTACCTTCCGACCGCAGTGATCTCGTAGGGCAATATGGGGAGAGACGGTCCGTCAGATACACTGGCCCCAGGCCGTGCAAGGCCTTAAAGGTGAGTACCAACACTTTGAAGGTGATCCGGTGCTCGATTGGGAGCCAGTGCAGATCCTGCAAGGTTATGTGACAGCCTGCTGGCGTACCAGACAGGAGTCGAGCGGCAGTGTTCTGCACCAGCTTGAGCTTCTGGGTCACCGACAGAGGAAGGCCAATGTAGAGTGAGTTACAGTAGTCCAGTCTCGAGATCACCGTGGCCAGGTCGTTCCGGGATAGATAGGGGGCCAGCCGCCTTGCCTGTCTGAGATGGAAAAAAGCAGATTTGCTGACCATTGCTTGGGAATCCAAGTGAACTCCCAAGCTCTTTACAGAAGGCGATGGGCATAACGCCACACCGTCCAGGGTTGGAAGCTGGACATCCCCATCACCCGGACGACCCAACCACAAGATCTCCATCTTCGCTGGATTCACCCTCAACCTACTGGCTCGCAGCCATCCAGTAACGGCTTCGAGGCAATGTTGGAAATTATCGGGGATGGATCCAGGCCTGCCCTCCATCCTCAGAATGAGCTGAGTGTCGTCAGCGTACTGATGGCACTCAAGCCCGATACTCCGCACCAGCTGTGCAAGTGGCTGCATGTAGATGTTAAATAACAGAGGGGAGAGAATGGCCCCCTGAGGGACTCCACAAACTAATGGGGAGCCCTCGGAGACCACCTCACCCCTCCTCACTCGCTCAGACCAATGGTGGAGGAAGGAGGTCAGCCATTTCAGGGCTGTCCCCCTCACTCCAGCCATGGCCAGGTGGTGGATCAAAAGATTGTGGTCGACCGTGTCAAATGCTGCCGTGAGGTCCAATAACACGAGCAGTGCAGACCCGCCTTGGTCGAGCTGGCAGCGCAGTTGGTCTGTGATGGAGACCAGGACCGTCTCCGTCCCGTGCCCCGAACGGAAGCTGGACTGGAAGGGGTCTAGCCATGTTGCATCATCAAAGAAGGACTGCAACTGCTCCATTGCTGCCCTCTCAACTACCTTCCTCAAGTACAAAAGATTCGACACTGGTCGGTAGTTGGAGGGAACCGCAGGGTCTAATGTCGGTTTTTTCAGCAATGGAGCTACCACCGCCTCTTTTAAGCTCTCTGGAAACACTCCTTGCTCAAGGGCGGTATTTACGATGTTCAACAGAGTCTCAAGCTCCCTTCTTGTATCAACCATGGCAGGGAGGTCTCGGCGGAGGCTCAGTATCTTGTCTGCGAAGAAACTCTGGAAAGCACCGGCAGTGAGGGCCTGATCGTCATTTTTTGGGATTGTAGGGACCGTCGTCAAGGACCGAATTACTTTAAACTTTAAACAATTGTGCCGGGCGTAAGTTGGCAGACGCTATCAAGGCGGCGTAGTGGGTGTTTTTTTTAATGTCAAGAGGAAACACTTAACTTTACCCTTCATGTAGGTTTTGTTTTAATCTGTCTTAATAAAAATGTAATTATTAAAACAGGATCACTGGACTCATTTAATATTTAATAAAATCAAATTATGATTTATATATTTCTGAATCCCATTCCATTCCACTTCCACAAAATACACCCAGTCTTCCACATTCGGTGGAGGAGCTTTGCAAAAGTTGAAAAAACGAAATTTTTAAAAATCCACATTTTTTAAAACATTGAGAGATCACCTTTCCAGGGTGTTCTAGGTCCTCAAGCGCAATTCTGTGGCCAACTGCTGCTGGAAGCAGAGATTTCATTGTTTTCAATGAACTTCTGCTGGAAGTTGGCCATAGAATCATACTGGAGAACTTCTGGTGAGCGTTTCCAGGGGAAGGCACGGCATGCCGAGTGCTCTCAAGCATGCCACCCGTTCTTCAAGGTTTGGGGGACCCAATGGTCCCCCCTCGGATCCCGGATTGATAGGAGATGATGCACGAAGCGGGCAGGGTCTCTTTTGTGCCCCCAAAGCCTCCATCCCCCAAGGATGGGGGCCAGGGGGGAGAAGGTGGCACCGTAGCATGCGGACCGAGAGACGGGAAGTGGGAGAAGTCCCACACTAACTACCCCACACTCATTTCCATTTAAAAGAAACTCTACAAGAAAGGAGTGCAAAGATATGTAAGTCTCTCCGTTTTTTTTATTATGAAGAAGTTCGAACTCCATACTAGAGAGGTGATCCCCAAAAGAAAGGGTTGGATGAAGAAAAGCTGAAACCCAATACTAAAAGAAAAGACAAAGTAATTTTGGACCTTTGCCATAATATTGCCACAATATTACAATATTTAAAGAATAAAGAAAGAACTTTAAAGGAATTAAGATACTATCGGAGGAGTTGGAGGGACGGGAGAGGAATGTCTATGGGCAAGTCCGAAGCCGAGGATGAGCCGAACTGAGCAATATTTCTTTTGAGATGCCCTTTGGGAACAAAAGGAGTATAAAGGCTAAAGGCTAAAGAACTGGAAAACAGTCTTCAATCAAAGAGAAATGGCAATAGAAAGTAAGAAAGATGGCGCTGACCTTGATGCTGTTGCTTTGTTATGGCTACTATCCTTCTTCATAAACATGATGAATTGACGGAACTCCTCCCTCCCTCTTGGTGAGTGAACACGAGAGCGGAAGAAAGAAGGAGAGATTAAAAAGAACACACACCATAGAGACGAGATGGGAGGACTAAATGGTTGGTCAGAAGAGGAAGGTGGAGGGAAGAAAACCACGGAGGGAACGGAAGCCGGAAGCCGGAACCCAGAAATGGGGATTTGAAATTAAGAGAACATTATAGAACAACAGCGGCAAGAAGCCCAGGAAGATAAAAACTAAACAAAGTGAGAGATATAGAAGCCTCTGGGGGAAGCAGACGGTGGCAGAGACGAGGCAGGAGCCGACAGGAGTGGGAGGCGAAGCAGAGCTGAGAAAGAAAATTTAAAGAAGTTCATAGGGTATTGGACTGGAGAACTGTGAAATCTGGTGCACTGGGACATAGGGGTAAAGAATGAAATAACAGCAAGAGGGGCTCTGGGGAGAGAGGGAAGATGTCTTTTTCTAGGGAAAGACCTAATGATGGGAATAAATTAGATAGGGATTCAGAACTCAACTGAGATGGGAGAATTATAAGGTAAAGAGTAGATTAAGATCAAGAAGAGTGATAATAACTGATTGTTGGTAGAGGGGGTCTTATATTGAGATTGACTGTATCCTAATTCACAATTGGATATTGACTGACTGACACTCTCTTGGAATAGATTCTCAAATTTAAAGTAATTGTAAAGAAGGTATTTAAGAAACAAACCCCAGTTGGAAGCCATATTAGAAGAAATGTAGGTCTCAGTTGAACTGAAAGATATAAAGAAGTTAAAAATAGATCTAAGCACAAATGAGAAAATGTAGAAAAGGGAAAGTTGGGGGGGGGAAGTAGAAACCATGGAAAAGGAGACTATAATTATGGAAAGAATATAGAAAGTCTTGAACTCAGTGAGATGGAATACAAGCATATATTATGAAAGGTTACGGGACAAGAAGGACAGATACTAGAGAAATGGTAAACTAATTAAACTTAAAAGCAATGGGAATGCTAGAGAGAGAAGTGCATAGGGAAGTGGATAAAAATGTCAGAATCCAGACTAACCACACAAAAAAGAATAAGGTCCTTCGGGACGTGATAATTAATTTTAAATGAAAAAGAATACGTGAGGTGGTCTGGAGGAAATCTAACACCTACCCTATAAATCTCAGAGATGCTAGAATAATGATCCTTCGAGAACTCCCTTCTTAAAGAGAAGAAGAAAGTATTTCCCTCTCACTAATGAACTCAAGCATCTGAATATTAGGTTCAGTTGGGAAAGAAATGAAGGAAACATGGTGATCTACAAAGATGAGGAAATCTGCTTTAGAGAAGGAATGAGATTTAGAGAAGGAAAGGAAGACATAAACTTAGCTCAGCGCACCTGAAAAAGAGGGGGAAAATAACACAATAATAATAATAAGTATGTAAAAAAAAGAATGAAAAGGAAACGTCTCAACTCCCCCCGATCCTGAAACTGCCTCAGAAACTGCCCCCGAGAATCCACCAGAAGAGGAAGAAAAAGAAGAAGAAGATGAGGATAATATTGCTGATTCTGAGATAGAAGACTAAATAAAGAGAGGTTTAATATTGTGATGAAGGGTAATGGAAACGCAGAGAAGGTTTTTGTGCTCCTTACAATAGCGGCTAGGATTGTATTTGTGAAGTTGTGGTAGTAGAACCTCCAACCCTTAAAAGAATATTGGATAGAGAAAATGAGATAAAAGAAATGTATGAATTAAAATATTGGTTATGGTAGAACAATGGCAAAGGTACTAAAGACAGATTGGACTTAAGTTTTTTTAAAAAATATTTTTTTATTAAAGGTTTCATATTTTCTACACAAAACAAGTGGATAAGGGGACATAAACATACATGGGGAATCAGGGAAAATACACATAAAAGGGGGGGGGGGGTAAAGACAAAGGTGACTTCCGCCTTCATTCCATACCATTAGCCATAATTATTTATAACAAATCCATTAATCAGGAGCATCCCAAATGCCCTTATTTGTAAATCGTGATAATCCCTTTTATCACCTTGTTTATCTTAGTCTCTAATTTACTCATTTATCTTAATGTACTCAGCAACTTGTAGCCAATCTGTTCTAATATTTCCTTTACCATTATTTTGTCTCAGCCAAAATGTAAGTTCATCCATGTCTTTAATCTCAAGTATCTTTTCTATCCATTGGTCCTTTGTTGGTAACAAATTTGTCTTCCAAGTTCTTGCAAATATTATCCGGGCCGCCGTTGATAGGAAGACAAAGAGTTTTTCTATGTTCTCGTTGGTGAATATTCCATTGTCCAATATACCTAACAGGTATAGCTCTGGTTTCATTTGGAACTCAATCTGTAGAATTTTCTTACAAAATTTTCTTGGATAAGTTTCTAATATTCATTAGTTTTGGGGCAGGTCCACCACATGTGAAAAAAGGTACCTTCTTGTTTATCACATTTCCAACACTTATTGTCTATATTTTTATACATTATATTTAATTTCTTGGGTGTAATGTACCATCTGTGTATCATTTTTAACCAATTTTCTTTTAGATCAGTTGCATATGTGATTTTAAGCTGTTTTGTCCACAACCTTTCCCACTCCCTTAATTGGATGGGTCTCCCAATATTTCGAGCCCATTTTACCATAGATTGTTTAATTACCTCCTCCTCTGTGGCCCAATCCAAAAGCATAGAGTATGTTTTAGATATACTTTTCTTTTCATTCTTAAGAATTTTATCCCATGGTCCTTCCAAAGCCCTAAATCCATTAACCTTATCTTTATTAAAACTTTCTCTCATTTGGAAGTAATGTAACCATAACACATTACGGTGTATCTTAACAATGTCTTCGTGTGTCTTCATCACTAATATTCCTCCTATTAACGTCAAGATGTCCTGATATTTTGGCCACTCTGTCCATCCAAGTAACCTTCTTTGATTAGCTTCTAGAGGTTGACAGCCATAGTGGCGTCTTAGTATACATGTGATCTTTATATTTTAACCAGATTTTCAGCAATGCAGATCTAATAAAGTGGTTCCCGAAGTTTTTTTCAATTTTGGCCCCTTCATACCACAGGTATGAGTGCCATCCTTTTCGCAAGTCAAAGCCTTCCAGAGTTAATGTTGAGCTTTTAGATAATAGCACCCAATCCTTCACCCATGTCAGAGCACATGCTTCATAATATAGTTTAAAATCAGGTAGGCCGAAGCCTCCTTTTTCTTTATGCATAGTCATTATATTGTACTTAATTCTTGGTTTCTTATTCTTCCATATGAAATTAGTCAGGTCCTTTCTCCAGTCATTAAAGATCTTCATATTTCTTATTATCGGCAAGTTCTGAAATAAATACAACATCTTTGGTAACAGATTCATCTTTACGGCAGAGATCCTTCCCAGAAGGGAAAGGTTAAGTCTTTTCCATTGTTCTATTTCTTCTTTCATTTTTTTCCATTGTTCCACATAGTTGTCTTTCAGTAAATGCAGATTCCTTGCAGTGATCCAGATTCCTAGATATTTAAACTTATTAACCACTTGGATACCCGTCAATTCTTGTAGTTGCATTTGATTAGATTTTGAGATATTTTTCGTTATAATCTTGGTCTTTTTCTTATTCAACCTGAACCCTGCCAGTTTTCCATATTCTTCAATATTCGACAGCCATTTGGATATATTGTCTCTTGGATTTTCCACAATACATATCACGTCGTCAGCAAATGCTCTTGTTTTAAACTCTTTCTTTTGTATATTTAATCCTTTTAATTCTTTATTCTGCCTTATCTTCATTAAAAGTGTCTCTAAGGCAAAAATGAAATATAAGCGGGGATAATGGGCATCCCTGCCTGGTTCCTTTTTCTATCGGGAATTCTTTAGTTGCGTTCCCGTTTAACCAGATCTTTGCCCTCTGACGTTGGTAAATTGCCGCGACTGCATTTTGAAATTGAAATCCAATATCAATTTCCTTCATAAGTAGTTCAAAATATTTCCAATTAAGGTTGTCGAACACTTTCTCAGCATCTATTGACAATAGTGCCAACTCTTTCTGATGGTTCGTCTCATAATATTCAATCACATTTAGAATTGTTCTTACATTATCTCTTATATATCGGTTGGGTAAAAATCCATTTTGATCTTCTTGAATCCAATCTGCTAGGAATTCTTTAAATCTGTTTGCCAATATTGTCGTATATATCTTATAGTCTGTATTTAGGAGTGAAATTGGACGATAATTATTGATATCCTCTGGGTCTGTCCCATCTTTGTGTATCATTGTTATATCCGCTGCTCTCTATGTGTCTGGAATTTCTTTTTCCATAAGTGCCTTATTCATTATCTCCTTTAGGACCATAACTATTTCTTCCTGCATAGTTTTATAGAAGCATGCTGTATAGCCATCCGGTCCTGGTGCTTTATCATTTTTCAAGCTCTTGATTGCTTTTTTAATTTCTTCAACTGTTATCTCCTGATTAAGTCTTTGACGTTGCTCCTCAGTGATTTTCTCCAGTTTTAATCCTCCCAGATATTCCATTACTTCTTCCTCCTTAACTTGCTCTTCTTTATACAAATGCTCATAGAAAAGTAGAAATTCCTGCTTTATTCTTTCATCTTCTATTATGAATTCTTCTCCCTTTTTTATTCTTGTGATTTGTTGGGATTGCTTTTTCTTCCTTAATCTCCATGCCAGCCATCTCCCTACTTTGTTAGCATTTTCAAAGGAGTTCTGCTTGATATATTTCATTTGCTTTGCCATTTGCTCAATTTCTAAATTATGTTTCTCTCCCCTTATTATTCCCAATTTTTTATTATTTTCTTATTTCCTGGGTTTTGTTTCAATCTGTTCTCTAATGCCATAAGTTCTTCCTCAATCTTTGCTAACTTTAATCACCTTTGCTTATTCCTTGCCGAATTATGTTGTATAAGATGACCTCTCATCACTGCTTTGTATGCATCCCAAACCGTCTGTATTCTTATTTCCTCCATGGTATTATGTTATTATGAGATTGGACTTAAGTTAATGAATATTTTAGTGGATATTGAATATGTAAAGTACTACTGTCAGACATAATATTAATATTAAAAAGGCTTCAGAGCAGCTTTTAAACTGATTCCTAGGGGAAAGTCGACAGGAGCTGGGCAGCTTCCGGTTCGAGAGGGTGAAACGCCAAGTATGGAGGATGAAATTTACACACAAATGGCTGAGTCAACAGAAAAGATAGAAAGTAGTCAAGAGGTAGGACATGGTAGGCCTTCTACAAATTCTCATAAACAGCCAAAGTTGAAAGGGCATCAGAGCAATAAATATAAATGTCTGTACGCAAACGCTAGAAGCCTTCGAACAAAAATAGGGGAGTTGGAATGTTTGGCAAAAGAAAAAAATATTGATATTATTGGCATAACAGAAACCTGGTGGACAGAGGAAAACAATTGGGACACAAAAATTCCAGGTTATAAACTGTACAGGAAAGACAGGAGAGGGAAAAACGGTGGCGGTGTGGCCTTGTACATAAATGAAGAGCTAGAATCTCATGAATTAGAATTTCAAGAAAATTCAAACTCACCTACAGAAACATTGTGGGTAAAAGTCCCAGGACAAAAAACTAATCTAGCATTAGGGATCTGCTATCGCCCTCCCAACCAAACTCCAGAGGCAGACTGCTATCTGGAAAATGAAATTAAACAGGCCTCAAAAAGCAATAAATTAGTCATAATGGGGGACTTCAACAATCCCCGAATAGATTGGCTAAATTCTTGTTCTACGCATGAAAGAGAGACAAGGTTCCTTGACATGCTAGCCGATTATTCCCTTGAGCAGATGGTCATGGAACCAACCAGGGGAAAGGGGATCCTGGACTTGGTGCTAACTAATGAACAAGACCTTGTTCAAGATGTCCTTGTAACTGAGCCCATAGGTACCAGTGACCACAACACAATAACCTTCAACTTAAGTTTGGATAGCAAACTGTCAGTGAAAACTAACAGAGAGACCTTAAATTTTCACAAAGGGAATTTCACCAAAATGAGAAAAATAGTAAAGAACAAACTAAAAGGAACAGTAAAAAAAATCAAATCCCTCCAAAATGCTTGGAAACTGTTTAAAAATACTTTAAAACAAGCCGAACTAAAATGCATTCCTAAAATAAGAAAGAGGCCGGGAAAGTCCAAGAGGACATCGGTATGGCTTACAAATGAAGTAAAAGATGTGATTGGAAAGAAGAAAAACTCATTTAAGAAATGGAAGGCTCTTCCTACTGAGGAGAACAGAAAGGAACACAAGCTCTGGCAAACTAAATGCAAAGCAACCGTCAGGAAAGCCAAGAGAGATTTTGAGGCACATATAGCTAAGAACATTAAAAAAATAGCAAAAACTTATTTAAGTACATCAGAAGCAGAAACCCAACTAGAAAAGCAGTTGGGCCACTTGTCGAAAAAGGTAAGAAAGGGACAATAAGTGAAGACAAGGAGATTGCTGAGCGGCTAAATGACTTCTTTGCCTCCGTTTTCACACAGGAGGACAGACAACATATGCCTGCAGCTGAGTCAGTTTTTTCAGGGAGGGAATTAAATGAATTAAACCAGATAGAGATAAACAAGGAAGATGTTCTCACATGCCTTACTAAATTAAATGTCAACAAATCACCAGGGCCAGATGGCATCCACCCCAGAGTTCTTAAGGAACTCAAGTGTGAAATTGCTGAAATTCTAGCCAAAATATATAACCTTTCTCTAAGATCAGGCACTGTACCCGAGGACTGGAGGGAGGCAAATGTAACTCCGATCTTCAAGAAAGGATCCAGGGGTGATCCAGGAAATTATAGGCCAGTTAGTCTAACCTCAGTTCCAGGCAAAGGGATGGAAACCATTATTAAAGAAAAAATTACTAAGCACATAGAAGAACAGGCATTGCTGAAGGAAAATCAACATGGTTTCTGCAAAGGCAAATCATGTCTTACTAACTTGATAGAATTCTTTGAGGGTGTAAATAAACACATAGATAAAGGGGACCCAGTCGATATTGTTTACCTTGACTTTCAAAAGGCTTTTGACAAAGTCCCTCACCAAAGGCTCCTAAATAAGCTCTTCAGCCATGGAATCAGGGGACAGGTCTTGTCCTGGATTGGAACCTGGCTAAACTGTAGGAAACAAAGGGTGGTAATAAATGGACACTTCTCTGGATGGAAAGAGGTGAGAAGTGGCGTACCCCACGGTTCAGTTTTAGGACCGTTACTTTTTAATTTATTCATAAATGATCTGGATGTAGAAGTAAATTGTGAGGTAGCAAAGTTTGCAGATGACACTAAACTGTTCAGGGTAGTTAACAATGAAACTGATTGTAAAGAGCTCCAGAAAGATCTCTCAAAATTGAGTGAATGGGCAACAAAGTGGCAAATGCATTTTAACCTAAACAAGTGTAAAGTCATGCACATCGGGGCAAAGAACCCCAAATACACTTATAAACTGATGGGATCAAAGCTTTCTGAGACAAACCAGGAAAGGGATCTTGGAGTTTTGGTGGACAGCTCAATGAAGATGTCAACCCAGTGCACTGCAGCAGTAAAAAAAGCAAATTCTATGCTTGGCATGATCAGGAAGGGAATCGAAAATAGGTCGGCAAATGTTGTATTGCCTCTCTACAAATCTATGGTGAGGCCACATCTGGAGTACTGTGTACAATTCTGGTCACCGCACCTCAAGAAGGATATAACGGAACTGGAAAAGGTACAAAGAAGGGCAACAAAAATGATCCAAGGGATGGAGCAGCTCCCTTATGAAATCAGGTTGCAACGCCTTGGTCTTTTCAGCCTTGAAAGACGGCGTTTAAGAGGTGACTTGATCGAAGTGTATAAAATCATGCATGGGATAGAAAAGGTGAATAAAGAAAAAATATTTTCTCTGTCACACAACACTAGGACTAGGGGGCACTCCCTAAAGCTCCAAGGTAGGAAAGTTAGGACTAATAAAGGGAAATATTTCTTCACCCAGAGGGTCATTGGGTTATGGAATTCACTTCCAGAGGAGGTTGTGACAGCTGTCAGCCTGGACAGCTTCAAGGCAGGATTAGACAGATTCATGGATACCAAGGGAATCAGTAGTTACTGAAATGGACATCCAAGTGCCACCTCTGTGTTGATGGAGGCAGGCAGGATTTTCCCCGGGTACTGGTTGTGGGGGGTCGGGAGCAGGTGAGGGTTTTGCCCTCCTTTCTGCTAGAGATCCCTGTGTACAACTAGTGGGCCACTGTGTGACACAGAATGCTGGACTAGATGGGCTGAGGCCCGATTCAGCATGGCTCTTCTTATGTTCTTATATATTCACTTTTAAGAATAAGAGCATTGGGGATGCCCTGTGTTTAAAATGAAATCAAAGAACACATGTAAATAGTGTGGAGCTAGAATGGAAGTCAACATATTCCCTTTTCCTCTTCCCCTTTCCTTTTTCCTACTGTGATCCTGTATGTTTGATAAAATGGAAACTTTCAATTAAAAGCTTTTTTTTAAAAAAAGAATCATACTGGAGAACCTACTAATGCCTTAGAGAAGTGTTCTCTATAGCAAGGGTTCTCAAACTTTTTCAGCCGTGGAGCCTTTTTTGAAGCAAAAGTTTATCATCAAGCCCAATAAATGTTTATATATAATATTATATATAATTTAAATATATCAGGCATTCACACAATTCACACAATGACAAAAAGGAAAGAAATAACAATACAATATTTAAAATGAACAATTTTAACTAACATAAACTTAATAATATTTTATTTATTTATTTATTTATTTATTTACAGTATTTTTATCCCGCCCTTCTCAACCCCCGATTGGGGACTCAGAGCGGCTAACAAAGGCAGCAATTCGATGCCACAATCAAATACAATATAAAACCGTAAATACAGAATTAAAAACAATAACTATTAAAATTAAAACAAATAATCAAGCAGTCAAATTAATTAAAACAATACTCCATCCCCAGCCCCAATTGATAAAAACAATGAAGCCATATCCACATATCTATAATCTAGCCCAGGGCTGTCCAACAGGTGGCCCGCGGGCCTTATACGGCCCCTCAGCCTATTGGACACAGCCCCCGCTACCCTCCTGAAATAATTTATTTAATATATATATATATATATATATATATTTTAAAAAAATTTAAAAAATGGCGGCCGGGGGGGAGGGGAGGAGGAAGCGGGGCAGGGAGGAGGAAGGGAGCCAGTTCCTCCTCCCTGCACCGCCCCCTCCGTCTCTGTCTCTGCGCCGCCACTGCGAGATCGCGGGGGGGGGGGAGGGGGAGGAGGAGGAGGCGGGGCAGGGAGAAGGAAGGGAGCCAGCTCCTCCTCCTTGCCTTTCCCCCTCTGTCCCTCTCTCCGCCCCGCCGCTGCGATCCAGTTCGCAGCGGCGGGGGGGGGGAGGGAGGGGAGGAGGAGGAATCCTCCCTTCCTCCTCCTCCTTCCCGGTGCCGCTGGTGTCCCGATTGCCGCGGCACCGGGGAAGGAGGAGGAGGAGGAATGCTCCCTCCCTCCCTCCTCCTCCTCCTTCCCCAACGCCGCGGCGATCGGGACACCGGCGGTGCAGGGAAGGGCAGGAGGGAGCGAGGGGGCAGGCCTTCGAGAGAAGCCTTCTGGATGGCTCGCGGGGGAAGCGAGCGCCCGGTTCTGACCAGAGGGACGCGAGAGCTGGGCAAAAACCCTCCCACAAGCCGTGCGTCTTGGTTGTGCCACTACCTCAACTGTGTTGTTGTTTTTACTGTGTTGCTTGTTTTTAATTGTTCTTAACCTTCTGTATTTTATTGTGCCTTCGGCTCTTGTAAGCCGCCGCGAGCCTTCGGGAGTCGGCGGCATAGAAACCAGAATAAATAAATAAAAAATGGATGGCTCGCAGGGGAAGCGAGCGCCCGATTCTCGCTTCCCTCGCGAGCCATCCAGGCCTGCGGGAGAGTTTTCGCCTGGATGACGTCAGGCTGGGTGAAAAGGTGCGGGCCGCGCAGGAGGCCGGCATGCGCGGCCCCGCCCCCCGCTCACTGATCACCTCCGGCCCCCCAGGTGATCAGTGACCAGAATTCCGGCCCTTGGGACCTAAGAAGTTGGACAGCCCTGGTCTAGCCAATCCATTCTAGTCCAAATGCTGCTTTATGTTATTGTGCAAATGCCTGGTCCCAAAACCAAGATTTAAAATTCTTCCTAAATGCCAGGAGGGATGTAGTCAATCGTATTTTGCTTGGCAGCATGTTTCACAAGTCGGGGGCTACCACCGAGAAGGCCCTATCCCTTATCCCCACCAGCCACATTTGAGATGTTGCTGGGAGCGAGAGCAGGGCCTCCTCGGATAATCTTATATTGCAAGGTTGGATGTAGGGGCAGATGCGTTCGGACAAGTAAGCTGGGCCAGACCCCAATGGAAGAGCCCTGGGGCCATCCAGTCCAACACCCTTATGCCATGCTGAAAAACACAATTAAAGCACTCCCAACAGACAGCATTTCAGCCTTTGTAATATTAGCAGAAACACCAGAGGCTGCTGCTGCTCTTATTTCCAGCATCTCAAAACTTTAATTTTTCTGCATTTCTCAGGAGGAGGAAAGAGGAGAAGGCGGAAAGCAGCATGCTGATATGGAACCTCTCACTATCACCCTCGGAGTCCCAAGGGCTTCATGGAGCAGAGTTTGTGAACCCCTGCTCTATAGGAATTCCTCAGTCCTTCAGCATAATTCTGCAGTTGACCATAGAGTCCTGCTTGAAGACCTAGAGACTCCGACAGAGAACATATTCATCAAATCTCTTAAGTTTATGGCTGGTGTTTCCAAAAGATCCCCTCTCTCTTGTGGGGTGTCTCAGGGTGCAATTCTCTCCCCCCTTCTTTTAAATCTTTATGTCAAGCCACTTGCCAGTCTAGTGCAGAGTTTCGGGCTGGAGTGTTACCAATATGCGGACGACACCCAACTCCTTTTACGCTTGGAACCTGGAGCAACCTCAGTACCGGACAGTTTCATCTTTTGTCTCGAAGCGTGCCAGAAGATTGAAGGTGAATCCAGCCAAGACCGAGATCTTGCGGCCTGGCTGCCAGGTAGGTCCGCTGCACCATCTGCCCACCTTTGATGGTGCTCCGCTATCTCCATCCGCTACTGTTAAGAGTTTGGGTGTAGAAACACAACTAACCATGGAGTCCCACATCGTGGCTGTTAGCAAGCAGGCCTTTTTCTACCTTTGCCAGGCAAGGCAGTTGGCTCCTTACCTCTCAAGTGAGGCCTTGGCAACCAGTCATCCATGCCACGGTTACATCTAGGTTGGACTATTGCAATGCCTTGTACGTTGGCCTCCCTTGGTCAACGACCCAGAAAATTCAGATCATCTAGAATGCAGCAGATAGACTACTTGCTAAATCACCTATGAAAGGCCATATAACTCCTACACTGCGACATCTCCATTGGCTCCCAACGGAATATCGGGCCCTGTACAAGATGCTGGTCCTGACTTTTAAAGCCTTCTATGGCCAGGGGCCAGCGTACCTCAGAGACTGCCTCTCTTCTCTCCACCATCAACGGTCGTCTCGCCCCACTCAACGAAATCTTTTGTATGTACCAGGTCCCAGAGAAGTACGTCTTGATAGTACGAGACACAGGGCCTTTCTTATTACTGCTCCTGTTTTATGGAACTCTCTGCCCCCTTATCTGAGAGCCATGCGCAATTTGCGATCCTTTGCGCAGTACTTAAGACCTGGCTTTTTAATAGAGCTTTTGTTTTATAATTCTGATTTTAATACTTGTCTGTTTTAATGCTGTATCTTTATGTAAATCACCCGGAGCATCTGGGATGGAGGGCGATTAACAAATATTAAATTGAATGAATGAATGATCAAACCCACAAAAATGAAAACTGCAAATGTGGTGGGTTCACTATATTTTGAAGTGTTGATATCATCCTGTACTATAGTTAAAGAAGTCAGTTTATATCCATAAAAGCTCATGCAAAAATAAAATCCAAGTAGTCCTACAGATGCTACTACATTTCTTTCATGCTTCCTTCTTTTTATTTGGGAAGAGTAACACTCCTTTGCTTTTCAATAGCTCTATCTTAAACACAAGCGCCAATCCTAAACTCTTTCCCAATAAAGAATTTGATCCAGCTGGTGGATATTGAAACCCCATGGCTGAGAAACTTCATTTCGCTGTGACAGCTCCATAAAAAAGAAATGCACACGTTCATCATCACCCACCAGGCCAGTGCTGCAAGCTCATTTAGTCAAACACTCCAAACATAACACAAAACTGTGACCTGTGTAATTCCTAAACATTTCAGAAAGCCTTATTAGAAAGGGATAGTGGATTCAAGGATCAAAAACTTCTGGTTTCAATTTTTCAAATGCCCCCTTTGAGGGATTTAAAAGTGATATTATAATAACAAGAGGGAAGGAGAAAGGATGCCCCCCAGATGTTGCTGGACTGGTATGCCTGTTTGCTTGATCCAAAATAGTTACACATTTACTACTTCAATCATATAAGTTGTCTTACGGACCAAATATTTTTTGAAACAGATGCTTGTATTAAACAGTCAATTAGTTAAGTTTATAACAAGCAATTCTTGGAGGGCGAGAAGAAGGAAAACATAACTTGTGTGGCGTGTTTTGTGCATTTTGGTTGGGTATCAGTCTTTTTGTGGATTTTTCTGTATGACCAACACAGCTATCCCTGAACATGATCTCAATGTGTTAGTATAGAAAATAGGTGGAGTGAGGTTTGTTCCACTCTTAAGGGTCAAATATTGGGCTTTGAAGTTCGTCCTTTAAGAAAACTCAATTTGAGTCTGGTTTTTGCTGTGGTTTCCAAAATATTCCTCTCCCTCCACACATTACTGAAAAAGGGATATAGAAGTAAGTAAGATAGCACAACCATAAACACAGGGCAGGCTTGTCATTTTTTTTTTCATGTCAGAAGAAACTGCAAGTCGCTTCTGGTGTGAGAGAATTGGCCGTCTGCAAGGACGTTGCCCAGGGGATGCTCGGATGTTTTGATGTTTTACCATCCTTGTGGGAGGCTTCTCTCAAGGGGAGCCGGAGCTGACAGAGGAAGCTCATCTGCACTCTCCCCGGATTCGAACCTGCGACCTGATGGTCTTCAGTCCTGCCGGTTCAGGGGCTTAACCCATTGCACCTCTGGGGTCTCCTGGCTTGTCAGATCTCAGTATATGGTTCCAAGTCTCAAGTTTTCATGAGTTATCTCCTGGGTGAATACAAATTTTCCACTTTTGGTGTGCTTAACTGAAGAGAATAGGAAAGAGATGTGTGCAAATCTTCAACTCAGATAGTAAAGCAGCAGCTTGCAACAATTTGACAGGTTTAATTGATTAATTGCTACAATAGACTCTAACCTAGAGGTTCTCAAACTTTTTCAGGCACTAAGCCCTTTTTGAAATAAAAGTTTATCTTGGGCCCCCAAGAAATGTTGATATAATATATTTCCAGCAGCTCAAAACTTTAATTGCCCTGCATTTTTCAGAAGGATGACACAAGAGGAGGCAGGAAGCAGCAAGGTGCCACAGATCCCCTGACTATCACCTGCAGAGTCCTAAGGGCTCAGTGGAGCACAGTTTGAGAACCCCTGCTCTAACCCTATGGGAAGGAAATAATTGGTGAAGGAGAAGGTATAGTTAACAGGAGGAATGTGCCAAAATATTGAAGAGTTATTATCCAAAGTACAGTCAGTCTTCTACATTTGTGGGTTTCACTTTTGCAAATTTGATGATTCATTATTATGTTCTCCAGGAATCTCTAGGTACTCCAGCATGGCTCTATGTTTAACTTCTGCCAGAGATTGACCATTGAGTTATATTGGATACCCAGGGCCCTTCCACATATCCATATAACCCAGAGTATCAAGGCAGATAATCCACGTTATCTTCTTTGAACTGGATTATCTGAGTCCACACTACCATATAATCCAGATTTTATGCAGCTGTGTGGAAGGCGCCCTAGAGAATCTTCAGACATTGTCTAGGGCCCCTTCCACACAGCTGAATAAAATCCCACATTATCTGCTTTGAACTGGTATATATGGCAGTATGGACTCAGATATTCCAATTCAAAGGAAATATTTTGGGTTATTCTGCCTTAATATTCTGTGATATATGGCTGTGTGGAAGGGCCCTAGGTCAGGACTGCATAACTCATG
Source organism: Anolis apletophallus (assembly GCA_030556195.1). NCBI lineage: Eukaryota > Metazoa > Chordata > Lepidosauria > Squamata > Anolidae > Anolis > Anolis apletophallus. The sequence continues at coordinate 25,240,820 of JARBWK010000012.1, forward strand.
GCCCTCCAGATGTTTTGGATTTCAGCACTCAGGATTCCTGGCAATTAGACAAACTCACTAGGGTTTCTGGGAGTTGGAAGCCCAAACATCTGGAGAGCCACAGATTGTGCAGGCCTGATCTAGGCATTTGTAGGTCCTCTATCAAAATACGTTCACCAACTTTCAGAAGTTGACCATAGAGTTGCATTGGGGGTTCTATAGATTCCTAGAGAGATACTCTCTCAGGTAAAAGTTAGTTTTTTATTTGCAGTTTTCCCACTTTCAACAGGGCCCTGCACCCCCTAACCCCAGTGAATGTGGCGAGCTCACTGTAACACATTTCTAATTCTTCCGAAAGACTATTCAAGGGAAGCCAATGTTCACATGATCTTCTGGTTTCTTTCTCCCCATTGCTTTCATGGCTTATGCCTTGTTTGTTCAGTTACAGCAAAATCTTAAACTAATTTTATACCATGCCCAGTATTTAAGCTGCGCTGTTCAAATTTTTCCCTGTACACAATTGAGATGATAAAATCCATATTTGTATAGCTGTTGCCAAAATCTAATTCTCCGACACAAACGGTACATGAAATGATGAGCAACTTGGGCTTCCCTTAGATGTATTGTTTGACCACTGGCCAAAAATAGCCAAACTCTAGGTCATCATTTTGGGTAAACAATTTTGATTCAAGTAGTCAAAGAAAAGCATTATCAATCCAAAGTAAAGACAAATGAGTAATTCTGCTTCTAATGACCTAGTGTTTTCCAGAACTGTATTATTTTGACTTTTTCTTAGAATTTAGGGTTAGGAAATTCTGGGAATTGCCTAAAAGTTATCTTTCTATGCTCTGTTTTTTTAATTTTTTTAAAAAAAACATGACAGAATTGCCTGGAGGGCCTAGCAAATTCCATTTCCTCCTAGGCTCAGGTAGGCGAAACCTTGGGTATGGGTTGCATAGTTATATGTGTCCTATTATACTTCCAAGCTCTGGATCGAACCCACCATAGCACTTTTAAAGGATTTAAGCCAGACTGCATGTTTTGCTTTTAACTGTATAAAGGTCTTGGATATCAATTTTTGTTTGTGAATTAAAACAGTTTGCTGGATTTTGGTGCGTGTATGGACATTGGGGGGGGGGGGGGGCACGGAAAGCAGTGTTGTCTCTCTTGCCTTGGGCTGTTGACGGAAGTGGGATAAACATGGTTTGCAAACTATAGACCTACTAAGAAAATCCAATACATGCTATTCTCATCAAAGGACAAGAGGGATCTTCTCACTTCTGCAGGACTCTACCATATACCATGCAGCTGTGGACAAGTCTACATAGGGACCACCAAACGCAGCAATGCCCAAACACGAATCAAGGAACATAAAAGACACTGCAGACTAACTCAACCAGAGAAGTCAGCCATAGCAGAGCACTTGATGAACCAATCTGGACACAGCATATTATTTGAGGACACGGAAATCCTGGACCACGCTAACAACTACCAGGCCAAGCTACACAGAGAAGCCAGTGAAATCCACAACAATATTAATACAACAATAACAATAACAACAACAATAATAATGATAACTTTATTTTTATACCCCGCCTCCATCTCCCCGAGGAGACTCGGGATGGCTTATAAAGGGACAAGCCCGAAAAAACCCCCACACAGATTAAAACAAAGTGCAATAAAGTAAAATCAAAAAACAAAATCAAAATATCTAAAATAAAATAAACACATCACAACACAACATCATAAAATCAATCTGTAAGGTGGACAGTAAAAATACTAATCTCTATACTAATGAGTTTGTGCAATAGTTTCTGGATAGGGCTAAGGGAAAGTGCAAAATCCAACAGAAGTTAGGGCTGGAAGGGTAATGTCATAAAAATGCCAGTGTTACAGAGCAAAGAGCAGTCCTAAAGTGCAGAATCTGTTGGAAAGTTACAGTTAGGGGCTAGTTATCTAGTGAACTGTTTAGTCATGTGCACAGTGGAGCATCCTGGTTTCTAGGTCCTTGCGAAAGATGGACAGGGTTGGTGGCAGTCTAATCTCCTTGGTGTCACAATGCAGGGTCTCGGCCCAGCCCCTTAATCACACACACAGAGACGATAATCAGCTAACTATTTATTGAATAATAGAAAACAGGTGAAAAGGTAAATCGTCCATAAGAGCATAAAATAGTTCAATAAGAATAGCAAAGAGTTCCGAAGCAAAACCAAAGGCAAAACACTTGGCAAAGGTTTCCGCAAAAGCAAAGCAGATCAAAACAAACTTGGTCCGTGGCAATTCGAACAAAGCAAAGTTCATGGAATCAAGGCCCAAGAAAGCTTCTTGGTCACACAAGCCCAGTCCTGGCTCCGTGGATCTTCACTCGCTTCACTCCCTTCAGATCAGAAATGGCCGAGCAACTGAGGATCCGTTCCCACGGATCCTATACTTAATTCCCTTGGTGAGACCTACGGCGCTCTAGGCTTCTGCGCCAATCTGTGCTACGGGACCCAACGCTCCTTCGGCGCTCTAGGCTTCAGTGCCATTCCCTTCTACTGGACTCAATGCTCCGTCTCCTATCAAAGCTCCGTCCTTGCCTCCCAGCACCTGGGTCGCTATCTTCGTGAGAGCCTGACTCCCTTTCAGCTTCCATGGGCTCATCCCCCGCTATCTCCCTGACCCTTTCTTGTGAACCGAAACCACCTGGTCTCTCATACTGATTATCTGAATCAGTACCATCAGTGTCAGCCTGACTTTCCCAACTTTCATACCCATCGGGCCAGCCATGATCCCATTCCAAACTCTCCGTGGGAGATGAAGGCCCAGCTGCCTCATCATCCCCTTCATCTGCATCTACATGAGCCTCAATTGACCCTAATGCAAGTGGGACCCCCGGGGCGCTCCCCTGCCCCCTGGCACGAATGAGAACTGGGTTGCTATACTTGGGGAGAGAGTTTCAGAGCCGGGGAGCCACCACCGAGAAGGCCCTTTCCCTCATTCCCTCCAACTGCGCTTGAGACAGAGGTGAAAGAGAGATAAGGACCTCCCCAGTTGCGATCCTGAAGGTTTAGAGCTTTGTAGGTGATAACCTGCACCTTGAATTGGGACTGGAAGCTTATCGGCAGCCATTGAAGCTGTTGCAACAGAGGGATTGATCGCTCCAGTTCACTCCAGATCACTCCAGTTAGTAATCTGGCCACCGACCTTTGCACCAACTGCCATTTCTGGGCCACCTTCAAAGGCAGTCCCATGTAGAGCATGTTACAGTAAACTAATCTGGAGGTAACTAAGGCATGAACCACCATGGCCAAGTCAGACTTCACGAGGTACAGGAGCAACTGGCACACGAGCTTTAATTGTGCAAAGGCTCTCCCAGCCACTGACAACACCTGCGCATCGAGTGTTAGTGCAGAAACCGGGAGGATCCCTAGATTGCGGGGTCCCAAGCATGTGGACAATTTCAACAGAAAGGAAGAAACAATGAAAATGAACAAAATCTGGCTACCAGTATTAAAACACTCTAAAATCATAACAGTAAATAAAGAACAACAGTTAGGAACAGGGGAATTCTAGACAAGAAACTATCAGGGTCAGCTAATCACCTCCCAACAAAGGATTCCCCCGGGCAGTAAGAAGCCAGACCTTGAAATTGCTAGGCCACTAAATGCTAATAATCAAGGTAACCAATTGAAACAGTCACATCTACGTCAAACAGACACAAGTTCTTTCTCCCACCCTGAACATTTCACAGATGTATAAACTCCATTTTCATAGTTTCCAACAGACCTCACAACCTTTGAGGATGTCTGCCATAGATGCAGGTAAAATGCCAGAAGAGAATGCTTTTGGAACATGGCCAAACAGCCCGGAAAACTCACAACAACCACATGGTTTACATTGTGTTACTACATTACACAATCTCTCTTTTGTGAACACACACTGCCTAACACATAGAGACATCTATTACTACGCTTTCCCTCCTTTTAAATTCTGCACTTAGCATTTCTCCAGGTATACTTTTATAAAGCAATCCTCCTGTTAGACCTTATGCAACTGTTCTCACATTTTTGTACTTTGAGAAAATTTACTTTCTTCCCAGACCTGGCAGACACCAACTGCAACAACAAATAACATTTTCCCCCTTTTGGCCAGGATTACTGCTTCAAGTCTGTTCATTTAACCATCTAATTCAATCTTTCCAAATTACTTTTCTCTTTCTGCCATAAAACATTGTGATGGGAGGGAGTACTTGTACATACAGTAGGTCAACCCAATTGACAAGAGGTAAAACAATTCGGTGTTTCCTGTTGTTCTGGTGTTACGATCTTGCCAACTACTTCAGTTTTGAGTACTGCCTGCCCTTTAGAAGTCAGATTGTGGCAAACGAAGAAGCATGAGAATTTGATCCAAGTCTTGTTGCAGGAAAAGGAAATCTTTGCATTGACTTTAGTGGGAGCTGGCTAGACACTAATCACATGCAATTTAACAAAAACCTCTTTCTTATGTAACAAAAAAGGGGCGTGTGTGAATCATAATATGTTTGATTCAATGTGTCCTGGCATATTTAGTCAACTGCTAAGTGGTTAGCAAGATCCTGACTGTTTATGGGGCTAAGAAGGTCTAAGCCTCGCCTTGCAAAGCCTTTTTGATGTAATAGGATTTAAAGATTCAGCACAAGAACAAGCTACGCATTGGGTGCAATAAGGCACTCAGGATGGCACCTCCTATTCCTTGAAATATCTGAAAGTGACAAAAGCCCTCCTTGTCTAAACCTACAACTACTTTTTAAATATGTTCACATTTCTTTTCCATGGAGAGTAAACTGGTTTACAGTTCTGATTTTCATTAGGAATGAACACCATTTAGATCAGTGTTTCTCAACCTGTGGGTGCCCAGGTGTTTTGGCCTACATCTCCCAGAAATCCCAGACAGTTTGCCAGCTGTTAGGATTTCTGGGAGTCGAAGGCCAAAACATCTGGGAACCTACAGGTTGAGAACCACTGATCTAGTGGTTCATCTCCCGCTATCTTTTTGAGCTGGGACTGACGATCTCATCACATTGAGAGGGGAAAGCATGGGTGACCGTCCCTTCCAGAGTAGATAATTGGCCTTCTTATATCGTCAGCAGTCCCGTTTCGTGTTTTGTCTCCCCATCACACTCACACATAGAAACTTGAGAGCTGGCAGTACATTCATCTTACCATTAATCACAAGGTCAGTGTTCCTTCTTTATTTTTTAATCAGGAGAAACAACAATATTCAAAAACCAAGAGATCCCTTCCCCTGCCCAAAGCCCCTTACATTAAAGGAGACTGATACCAGTTTAAAACATTTCTTTCACTGGGATCCTATGGTTCCGCATCAAAGGCCATAGGATAAAAGAGACAGCGATCCATCACTGAGCTGCAGTCCTTATTTAATACTTGTCATGGGGGAGAGGCTTGCGTACCCTAATGAAGTTGTGAGCTATGCTGGCAGTGACATAATAGCCACCGGTAGGACCTCCCATGCCAGACACGTCACAACCGAAGGGTCTGACAAAGAGCGTCAATGGGCAGGATGGGCTCTCTAGCCTTTTGGCAACCATCCTAGGAGAAGGAAAACTTTAATTTCAAACCCGGGCAGATGGTGCTCGTCTAACCCTGTAAGGTCAACCATCTAGAGAAGGAAACTCTAACTTAACCTACGACCTGAGGATCTTGCCGCCACCGTCCAAGCTTAGTAGGCCCCGGCAGACGAACCTTTGGTTTAAAAGGTGAGGCCAGTTCTGTGCATGCTGCGCTCCACCAGAAAGGTCCATTGCACAGACTCGAAGGACATATCCAACCTCTGAAAAAGTCATCAACACGCTTGTAGAAAGCGTGGGATGAGTCCTTCATGAATCTTCGTTTGCGAAGAAAAGCCAAGACAAAATGTTGGTGAAAGTTTGATTGATTTGGGTGCTTTTGGGAGAGTCACATGCTCTCAGTCCCAGAAATGTCCATTATAGTTTTGCCTTTGGGTCACAATTGACCTGCAGACACACAAAAACAACAACCACTATCACTAGTATATTCAGTAATGACAAGTTCTGGCTACATGTTAAGACCAGGAGTAGCAGAATGCTGTGGACCTAGAAAATACCTAGAAAGCATACATCTCATCATACTTGGGTATATGAAACCACAGGGACTGGTCCCTTAGATACATAAAATCCTAATATACTGGATTCCTACACACAACAAAGTATGAATAGTTGAAAACATGTGAACGTTTCAAATCTCTTTGTGGACATGGGAGAAAAAGAAGGGAAGCGCATGAACCCAATGACTCTTCGTTCCATTCTTCTGTCTTTCCAGGAATTAAGCATTTGGTATGTTTCTGTCATGCTTCACCTTCAAAATATGACAATGTGGTGAAAATGGATCACATTGTTAATACAAGCAGGCTGTTCCTAAGGCAGGAATGCTTGTTTGGTTATAATATAACCCCCTGGCCTTGGAGTCCTGACTGGCACCTCCTCTGTTTTCTTTTCAGCTCCAGGTCAAGACATGATTTTTTTTATTAAATCCTTTGTAACCTAATTTGCTTTTAAGCATGTATGTGGTTTTATTTTAAATTTACTAGGATTCTTAGAATAATAGAGTCAAAGAATTTTAGTCCTGGAAAAGGATGCAAGGACAGTTTAGTCCAACTTTAGGCAAGAATATACAAGTAATACACTCCGGAAAGATGTGCATCCAACATCTTCCAAAGGAGGATGGTCCCTCACCCTCCAAGGTAGTCAATTTTCCTGTAAGGCACCTCACACAGTCAATATCTGCTTCTCAATGTTGAGGAAGAATCTCTTTTCTCACAATTTGTTCTAGTCTCTGGAGCAACAAAAAACCAAACTCACTCTATATGACATCTATTCAGATGCTTAAAGAAGGCTTCAATGTTTAAAGAAGATATAGTGGTATAGTGGCTTGAGTGTTGGGATAACTGCTGTGGAGATCAGAGTCAATTCACCATTTAAACATGGAAACCTACTGGGTGACCTTTGGCAAGTCTCACACTAGGCCTGGTTAGGTTTGGAATGCTCCAAAAGTCATATTAAATTCAGATTTAATTCACTTTCGAAATGGTTTTGAAGCGCTTTAAGCAATCAGGAAGTAAATTTTGAAGCTCGAGCCCCCATTTTCGGAAAGTCCAAACCGCCTGGTTTAGACGAAGCTTCCTTTCCCCCAGCAGCGGTTTGGAAGCTTATGCCTTCCCTCTGCATCTGAACGGCCCCGTTCAGATGGGGAGGGAAGGCATGGGCTCTCAAATCGGGTTTGGTAAGAAATAAAATTTTATTATTATTATTATTATTATTATTAACAAAAAATTATTGGGCAAAATAAATCTTATCTGATTATGTACAACCACAAATCCTGCAACCTCCCCAATTTTTTCCCCCATCTCGAGGATCCCAACATTTCAATAGAGAGGGATGAACATCTGAAACAAGATCAGGGCAAGGGCAAAAAATGGATGAAGCTACCCAAACACGGTTACATTCCAAGAGAATGAATGTGAAAGAGTTAATTCAAAAACCTCATGGAAAAGAGAAATTTGAAGGAAAGGAGTATAGCTGTACCATGTACTCCGGGAGGAAATTCCAAGCACGAGGAACAGCAAGGGAGAGGAAGAGAGCCAACAGACTTAATGTGCAGCCTTGTTCATAAATTGTTCCTTCTCCAGAAGAATAAATCCTCTGGAAGGTAATCTATATATATAAAGGAACAGTCGTCATGTGAAGACTACCTGAAACAGAGAAACCTTACAACGCAGAAACACAAAACTTGCCAACAGAAATAGGCCTCAAGCAAGGTACGTTTGTAGCAAAGAAACCTCCCCCCCCAAAAACCTAAAAGGCCCCCAAAACAACGAGTAAAAATAAAACTACATTTCCCAGCATCCTCCGGGGCTGCCAGCCTCTACATTCTGACAACATGATTGGCTGCCAATAAGGGCGGATTTGCATAACTGCTGTACTGGCCAGCCAACATGAACAATTCCAACCCTTACATACTCAGACTTTCTCGCATCTCCTAAATAGGGCACAGCAACGCGTGCCGGGTACAGCTAGTAAATTCTAAAAGGACAAGTAGTGAAACTATTGTTTGAATACAACCTATTTCTGGTCTCATATTTCCGATGCTTCCTGTTGTCTGAATGAAGAATGAAGAATGTTCCATCTTGGACAGAATCAGCTAATTGGGCAATTCCTTTTAATTCAAAATAGCAATCCAGTAATCCAGTGATTTTTCCCTTATCATAGAATTGAGCTTTCCGTAGGCTGCATAGGCTGCATATTCTTTAGTACAACTGAAAATGCACATGATAACAGGAAAGTTCAGCTTACTCCTGGGCTGATGCCAAGCGCTAATTTCATTTCCCACTCCCTTCCAATAACACTCATGTGCAAAAGGAGTTGGACGCAGCAAACACAACAGAGAGATAGTGCTGCTTAGAAGTTAATCAAAACATCAATAAGTCATAACATCTGGAAGTCATCATTGAACCAGTGACGTCAGGAAACTGTCAGATGTTTGCCATTCAGAGGTGGTTGGAGTACTTGTGTTGAACAAGGCCTTTCAATAAGTTGGTGTGCATAGTATTTTAGCACTCTCTCTTTAAAAAAGAAAGATATAAGACATACTTAAAAGTTGTACCCTTCAGGGGAGCGGGAGAATACATTATATTGGTGAAGACATCCTTCCAAAAACTTATTTCCTAAGACCGTGATTTTCAACCTTTTTTGAGCCACGGCACATTTTTTTACATGTACAAAATCCTGGGGCACACCACCAACCAAAATGACACAAAATGACATTTTAACTGTCATTTTACTAACTGTCACCCTCCCCCCTCATGACGCCACTGCTTCTGCCAACCCCCCCTCCCGTCTTCCCCCCCGGGAGGCCCACACGTAGGAGACCCATCACCGTCCCGTGGGGGAGGGCTGTGCTGAGTAGCCGAAGCACACGCAGGGTTGGCTGAGCAGGATGAATAGGAATTGAGCGCACGGGGTGGCTCCGAGACTCAGAACAAAGTGTGGGGGAGGCTCGCAGCCATCACCACCCCCATCTCTCCTTCCCGAAGGGGTTCAGCGCCCCCCATGAGTGCTTCCCCCCCCCTCTACGTCCCTTCGGCTTCCCTGCTGTCACCTTGGGGCCAGATCGGGAAGGAACCAAGCTGGGCTGTGGAGCTGCCCATCCCGGCTGGAGCCCAGCCAGGAGATGAGAGGTTGCTCCCCTTCCCTGGCACGGAGGGGCTGGAGAGCAGAAAGCCTTGCCTTGAGCCTCCAGGAGCGGGGTCAGACGGGGGCAGCTCCTGCGGACTCCTCCTCCCCCTCCTCCCCCTTGCTGCCGGAGGGGAGGAGGGCAGAAGAGTGGCCAGGAGCCAGAAAGCAGGAGGAGCCACAGCCCGGCCAGGTAGCCCTTGGTGCGCAGAGGGAGGGAAGGAAGGAAGGGAAGGAGAGAGAGAAGAGGGAGGGAGGAAAGTTCTGGACACCGAGGGCTCTCCCTGAATGCAGCCAGGCTGGCTGGCATTGCTGCTTTGGCCAGTAAAGCTTCATTTCCGCTGCCTGAAGTTTTCTGCTAGGCTCTCCCTCTACACTGTAATTTCCCATGGCACACCTGATGATCTCTCATGGCACACTAGTGTTCTGCGGCACACTGGTTGAAAATCACTGTCCTAAGATAACCCAAATGCAATAGTGGAAGAGGGCACTTGTAAGAGGAAATCAGCAGGAGGAAAGAAGCAATTGCTTAGTTTTTCTTTCTGACCCTTCCACACTGATCACTTAAGATGGCTAGACTGTATGTTCTAATTTCAGAGAAATTTACAAGTTGCTTTCAAAATAACAGCCACATTCCTCTATAAGGAACTATTTCAAACATAACATTATGCCATAATTTAACGTATAGCATATCTGATATTATTGGGCTACTCAGCCCAGCCATTAGCGATGGATGCTGGTGGCTGGAATCTAACAAGACCTGGAGGGTTGCACGATTCCAGTTTAATGTTAAGAGAGTAAACCATTGTGAACTTCTGGCATATACACTTCCTCCTTCTGTGCAGCCCTATGGAGTTCAGCCATTGTTCCATTTTAGATAAATTGATGTTTGCCATGTCCTTTGAACTTGGATAAACTGTGGGTAATCCAAAAAGTGTTTAAAGGACAACTTTAAACCACAATCTATGAAACTGGCTTATGTCAAGTAAACAATTAAATTTATCTACTCATGTTTCGGATGGTCTGCTAAATTATCCTTAACCTATTATGGAAACAGAACATAGAATTGCCTTTTCAGTCTAGCTGTAAGAAAATTCAAATTAGATTTGCTATTTTGTTTTTCCTGTTTTATGACTGCTCTGCTGTATCTAATATCTGTATTTCATCATATAATAGTCGCCACTGCATAATAGTCACAACTCCATTTTTGGGGTGCCAAAATGGTATCTTTGTTTGCCTCCCATGATCGTTGCACCTCATTTGAGGTTGATTCTCCCTTCCTTCTTTCTCCGAAGGCCAGGAAGTTTCAAAACTACAAAATGGAGGTCTTTGAAGTTCCACTCTTCTCTCCTTTCTTCTTCCTCCTCCAAGGCAAGGTAGTTTAAAAAACCTGAAATAGAGGTCTCTGGAACTTGGCTCTTAGCTCTTTACTCCTTTCTCCAAATTATTCCATTCCAGTTTTTGTAAACTGCCTTGTCTTGGAAAAAGGAGGGAGAATGAAAGAGTGCAGCTCTAGAGACCACACTGTTTTATAGTTTTTATACTGCCTTGCCTTTGGAGAAAGAAAAAAGGGGAAATAATCCCCAAATGGCAATACAGGTTTTTTTTAAACAAACAGAAATGGATCATTCCTCCTTCTCCTCTTTTAAAGGCAGGGCATTTTATTTATGTATCAAACAACACATTTTTTTCCTCGCATAATAATCGCACCCTTTTTTATAAAAAGGAAAAAGTGCAACGATTATGCAATGAAATATGGTGTTTGACTTAAGATCTGATATTCATTGTAGTGAGATTTTTTTGCTTGCAAACAAGCTCAAATAATTTTGGAAGAACTGGAACACAAACATATTAAACTGATAAACACATTGCTTTTTTCTTACAGTGGAAGAATGGTGTCCTTATTTTTCAAGAAGTGGTTTATTTTACAGCTATTGGCAATAATGTTTGTTGAAACTGATAATGCAGCATCAATATTGGCAAGGTACCTTCGGGGAGTGGCGGTATATAAGTTTGAACAATAAATGAATTGTGTTCTGCCATTCAAAACAGTTTATACAGTTAGCTCAAGGAAGCTTTACATAAGTTGGTACTTAAGGCTAGGTTTATTCAACCATTTATGCCAAATTCTGAGTCCCAAAAGGAATGTGGCTAAGTCAAACTTATTTGGACCTGCTCTGGATTGAAACGGATTGCCCCAGTTCAATTCTTTAAGAGATGAGCACAGCCCAAAATAAATTAAACAAATCTTGATATTAGGACTTGAAAATAAATACACAAAAGCCACATAATAAGACAGGCAGAAGTGACTATGATGCAAACAAAGAGTAAGGAAGTTAGGCTTTGCTCATTAGCAGTTTTGTGACCTTGTCACATGGCCACCGGAGGTGCTCCACTTCGTCAAGGGGTGTGGGGGGGGGCATGGGTAACCTGGCACCCCATGCCCCGCATTGCCCGGCTCCAGCTGAGGGTGATTGGATGGGAGGAAGCGTGGAACATGCATGGTGCATGGCTTCCCCCCACGGATTCCAATGGCAACACAGGAGCCCACCTGTTTTGCCCTGGTGGCAGCATGTGCTGCTCCACTCTTCTTTTACCCACAGAGTCACGTTGGCATCATCTAATGGGAGACAGCGGGCTCTATCGGTGACTTGGGCTAAAGCGGTATATGCCACTTATTTTAGACTTGTGTGAAGAGGTTTCAAAGTTATAGTCTGAGATGCAAATAATAACAGCCCCCCCATCCACAATATTTATGGGAAGGCACTGGAATGTTATAGTGAGTTAATTGAGAGTCAAAAGACCTAAGGGTCACCTCTGGAATATAGATGGGAAATCAGATATAGACTGATATTTATAGTGTTGGATATCCCACCCCACCCCCCAGTGCCAGCCCCACTACTTCTTTTTCTACTGCCTTTGGATGAGCTTGTGGGTTGAGTTGGGTTTTAATAACTACTTGTATGTGGTTTTTAGCTTAGATTTAAAATTTGTTGAAGTTTGAAGCATATAACCCATTGGATTTGACATGGATGTGCGGGACTGGGTCCCCCTGTTATTATCTGGTCATCATATTTTTTTATATACAGTATATTCTTTCCTTTTTCCTTTTTCTCATACTTAAGAACATGCTTTTTTTTGTTTTGTTTTGCTTTCTTTTCTTTTTCTTTTTTCTTTTTCTATTTTCTTCTTTTTATTCATAATTTTTTAAAATAACAAATGTTTTTTGTAATGTCTAAAACATGTATCACTATATGCACAAAATCAATAAAAATATTTATTTAAAAAATCAACTGAAATAAAATTTACTTACTTACTATATAGTGAGCTATGTCCCATGTCTGATTTTTCGGAGTTTTTCTCTTTTAATTTCCCAGAACTTTTTTTTTCTTTTTGAGCAGCCTAGCTTAATTTGCTGTTTCCTTTTCTTGCAATTTAGTTAATTGGTAGATTAATTTGTTTATGAGTCTCTCTGTGTTTTAAATAGTGAAATGTATTCTTTTCTCAGCATGTCCCCCCACCCCTGTTGTTATTGGGATATGATAGAAATTCCTACATTGAAAGAAAGGTAGGCAGGTAGGTCACCATATGTACATTACTTAATAATATAATAATAATATTATTAATGAAAATGTTATTTATTTACAGTATATTTAGGTGCAGGGCAGTATTTTGCTTGGCATGTCCAAAGAGGAATGGGCCAGCTATCTAGTTCTAGAAAACAGGCAACTGTGTAGTGCTATGAGGTATACAGTCACAAAAATCTGATCTTATTCCCTCAGGTATTGCCAGAATAAATGTTTCAAATTGGAGTATGATGAATGTGCTATTTGTACATTAAATAGTTCTCTGAGTCAATTAGTAGAGTCAATTAAAGGCAGTATTGCACTCTGGTTCTTGTGGCTTCCCTGAAGTAATCATTTGGCAACAGACATACGACCTTATCACATTGTGAAATTTCCCAGTTGTGGGACACTTCAGCCTCTATTCAAACATAGAGAAGTCCAGAGATCATCACATGAGTTAAACTACTTCTGGCTGTCATGCATAGCCCTCTGTGGTTGAAAAGAGGCAGAAGTATCCTGAAAGGAGGGAATTCCGGCAATTGACCACATCACAATGAGAAATTTCCCCCTTGGAGGACACTTAAGTCTCTTTTCAAGCATAGAGAGGCACTGAGCTCATTACATGTTCCAGGATTGAAAGGAGGCTGAAATGTCCTGAAAGGAGGGAACTCTGAACAATCGTGTTCAGAGCACCTATCTCGTATCATACTTTACTCCTATGTTTCACATTTTTGTTCCCATGTTTACCACTGAATAACTGATGTGATGGGAACCATTGGTTTCCCATCCTATTTTGTTGCCCAACCGTCAGCAGTCTCTTATATTCTCTGGGGTTACAATCAGTGGGATCCCATGGAAAACAATGGTTTCTCTTTTTTCCTTTAAAAATGTTTTAATTATAAACAACTATACATAACCACAATTACCATGCCTTTTGTCCTTTTTCATCCCCTTCTCCCTCCCCCCTCCCACCCCTCCCTCTTCCCTGTTGACAATGAAGTCCTTTTTTCTCCGTTACATGAGCCTTCTTTCTTTCTTTTATTTCAATTTTTTTCTTCCAGCTTTCATCATCTGGTTTAACGACCTGTAACCATCTTTTAAATGGAGTCCAAATTTCTTTAATTTTCTTCTGTTTGTCTGACCATGTCTTTTTGCTTCTTATGATGTCCATAATATCTAGTTGTATTTGGTCCCATACATATTCATACCATTTTTCAAGTGTCCATTTCTTTTTTTCTTTCCATCCCCAAGCTATTACTGCATGTGCTGCTCTAAACATCATCATCATTAATTCCTGGTCTTGGTCCTTAACTCTTCTATCACCATATATTCCTATTAACAAAATTTGCATATTTATATCAAATTTTATTTTAGTATGTAATTCTACCTGGTCTAGAATTTGACTCCAGAATTTTTGTATCTCTTCACATTCCCACCATAGATGTGAATACCATGCTTCCCGGCTTCCACATTGCCAGCATTTGGGATTTAATCCCTGAATCATGTGTGCCAGTTGAATTGGTGTTCTATACCATTTCGTTATTATTTTCAGTTCTAATTCCTTGTATTTTTCTATTTTGATTTTATTTAAACCATTGATTATCTTTTCTGTTTTTTCTCTTCCTAGGCCCCCTTCCTTTTCCCACTTGTTTTCCATTATTCTATATATAGATTCCTTATCTTCTATCATTCTTCCATATATTTTGTTAAGACCTTTTTTGCCTTCGAATCTCTCTTCTAATATCTTGTCTATTATATTTTCTCCATTACTACTTACTATCTTTTTAATTTGTTCCCAAATTCCTCTTAGTGTTAACCAATTTATCCCGCCCCCTAATGTTTCCAATTGTTTCCATTCCATTAATTCCTTTTTTTCATTATATAAATCTTTGATTTTACTATATCCCATCTGTTTCAATTTTTTAATGATACTTTCGTCTTCCTCATTTCTTAAACTACCTATCAGGGCTTCCTTTGATAAATATGGCATCCATTTCTCTTTCCAATTTCCCCATATTTTTAATGCTATTTTCCTTGGACCTATTGTTCTTTTTATTTCCTCTTTTAAATTATTTGTAAAGATTCCATAGACTCCTTGACCATTATTTGCTTCGTTCTCTATCCTTATCTTATCCTTCCAATTCTTATCCTTCCAATTATTCATTTGTTCCTTTTTCCAAGATAACATGGAAAGCAATGTTTTTAACCTGGATCACTGTCTCTTGTATTCTCTGGAGTTTTATGCAGATCAATAGCTTCCCATGCAAAGCAATGGTTTTAATCTGGATAACTGCCCCTTGTATCTTCTGAGGATTGAGGCAGATCATTTTTTCTCATGCAAATATGAGGTTTTAAACTGGTGTCAGTCTCCTTTAATGTAAGGGGCTTTTCGCAGGCCAAGGGATCTCTTGGTTTTTTTTGGATATTGTTGTTTCTCCCAATTAAAAACAAAAAGTAATACTGACCTTGTGATGAATGTAAGATGCCAGCTCTCAAGTTTCTATGTGTGAGTTTGTGTGATGGGGAGGCAAATGGGACTGCTGACAATATAAGAGGGCAATCCTCTACCTTAAAGAGTCGGTTACCCATGCTTTACCATCCCAATGTGTTGAGGTTGACAGTTTATAATATTCTGACTACCACAATGTTTTATTTTTTATTTCCAAAGATAATTTTGAACATAACATTCTTAATTTACTTCTTCCATCTGGAAACATCCAAGGATCGCAATGACAAAGGGCAGTAAACAACAGGCAATTTAATTCTATTTGTAACAGACTAGTAACTTCCTTTGAGATCCAAACTGTTCATGTCTTGTGCAAAGCTAACTACCTCTTTTTAGGACTGCATCACAGCAGCATATTGTCTCACCAAAATCACATTGTTTAAGCAAATGTAAACATACTGTTATTCGAATGATCTCTTTCACATTTCTATTTTTTTTGGCAACAAATATTGCTTTCTCGTGTCCAAGTGTCCTGATTTGCCCTTCAAAAACAGCCTTAATACAATGTTGAAAGTAAAATAAAAACACAAAGAATAAGCAAATGCAGTTGAAAAATACAACAAGAAGAAGCAAGGAAGTCTTAATGCAGACACAAATTAAATATGTCCTCTCTTCCCGTATATGACGATATAGATTGTTTTAATGTGGTTCTATGTTTTTATGTGTATTAATTGTAGGGTCACATGTCGACTTGTTAGTGACATGCCACCCGTATATTTTTTATTGTTATCCGCCCTGAGCCTGCTGGGAGGAGCGGAATACAAGAGTGAACAATAAATAAATAAATAAATAAATAAATAAAGTATCTTACAAAGTCCCAAAAGAAACGGCAGTTTCAGACAACGGGCAATGATCACTAAGTCCTTAGCAGCAGACACAAAGCAGGCTCAATTGGAACAAAAACATCAGCATCAAGTTGTTGTTACCAGCAAAAGCTCCTGCTTCTGATTTATAGCCCTGAATTCCCCACGAAGGAGGTGCTAGGGCGTCTCCCAATTAGCTCCGCGTTTTTAGCAGCTATTCTAGCTGAACACCGTCTGCGCTCTGTCTCCTTTCGTCTCTCTAGAAATGTGGGTACTTGCAAAGCCTCATTGTCTGATTCTCCTTCTCCCTCCAATTCCTGAGCACTTCCCTGCTCCCCTTTCTCTTCCGAAGATGAGGAATCCCTAACACCAAAACAGGAACAGATTTAAGGGGCTTCAGTTATAGAAGGCTTTGAGTCAAACTTCAGGATAACTTTTGTTGGTAGCACCTAAATAAAGGAACAAAGTAGCAACAGATGTCTTCATCAGAGGCTTGGCAACAGCCATCTACTAAGAGTGCTCTATGCTTTTCCTATGCTGAGCCAGAAGAGATGGCCATGAAGAGCCAACTAATTCTGTCTTTCTAATCATTGTGAAATTGCAAGAACTTATTCTAGTCATTCTGCATGTTTATTATTATTTTGGCACAATGTAAGGGTTACCTTTTGTACTCTAGTAATACAAAACCATGTTTCTGGCCAACTCTGATCTAGTGTGTTGTGCTACTTATGTGTAAGATGTGTTTTTGGTTAAAGACAAAACAGGAAATATTTCTTTAATTTTATTCACGCTAATACATTCAGCATGAATATTCACTAACAACTTCTACCCCGAAAGCAAATACTCTGCCAGTTGCACTCTGGCTGGTGTGGCTGCTAGAAACTTCTCTTATCAGTCTTTATATAAGAAAGGGCAAGGGTGTTGAAAGAAAACATTCCAAGAGCTGAAGATAAACAGCACGAGACTCACACCGCAACCTCTCCAGAGAAAATATGTGAAGGGAGTACTGGAAAGCTCTAAAGAGTGACAACTTCAAGAGAACTGACGAAAGCAAGAAAACTGAGATGGCCTTCTTTCAAGTTGGCTTGGAGAATTTCTGTGAACACTTCTGGTCTGCAATCAGTTTTCTCACACCCTTAGCTTTGTGATGAAGAAGCTCGACACCCCACCCCACCTGCTCTCAAACAGCAAGTAACTTCTCATTTTCTTCTGCCCTGTAGAATATTACCCCTCATCTTTTTGCTGACCCCACCTAAGTACCACCCCAAAATGTATGACCCTTCTTCTTTTCCCTATGACAGTTTTGGCTGCTGTTTTGTGCAAAAAATCTGTACTAATGTGCCAAAATTCCACAACTAACTAATAATCTTCCATATACAGTGGTGATTCGTGGCTCTCATAATAGCATGCAGTAAATCTGCTCTGAATTTCAGCCTGAATTTTAAAGGAGGTATCCATGATGCTAAATCTATTCCAGTGATGGGGTTCAGCACTGCAGACAGCTCTTTTATTTTTCACAATAAAATCCAGAGCCAGATCATTGTTCCAGTGGCATTGTTCCAGTGGCATCCCAGATTATCTGCTTCGAACTGGATTATATGAGTCTACAAACTCACGCCCAGCTAAATTGTTTAAAATAATTCGTTCCGTGACGACGGTCCCTACCGTCCCAAACAGTGATGAGGCTTTTCAGAGTTACTTCACAGACAAGATCTCGGCGCTCTGCCGGGAACTCCCCGCCACAATTGATACAGTTAGCGAACTTGAGACTCCGTGGCCCACCCTCGACTGATTCGTCCTACTGGACGCAGGGGCTGTCAATGAACTGCTGGCAGCTGCTAGACCGACCACCTGCTCCCTCGATCCGTGCCCCTCCTGGCTTGCCTGGAGGGTCTATGTGACCCTCTGTTGAAGATAATAAATGGCTCCCTTGAGCAAGAAGTCTTTCCAGAGGGTTTGAAAGAGGCAATGGTCTCCCCGCTACTGAAGATTGATTGGTTCCCTCCAGTTACTGCCCGGTTTCGAATCTTTCGTTCCTGGGCAAGGTTATTGAGAGGGCAGTAGTGGGGCAGCTACAGCAGTTCTTAGACAACAAAGCCGGATTAGATCCCTTCCAGTCCGGCTTCCGTTCGGGGCACAGGACGGAGACCATGCTGGTCGCCATCTCAGACCAGCTTTGTTGCCAGCTAGTCAAGGATGGATCAGCGCTGCTTGTGTTATTGGACCTCACAGCAGCATTTGATACGGTCGATTACAATATTTTGGCCCACCGCCTTGCCGCTGTTGGAGTTAGGGGAACAGCCTTGAAATGGCTGTTGTCCTTTCAACACAGTCGGGGACAGCGAATGGAAAGAGGAAGTCTGGTCTCCAAGAGGGCTCTTCTATCTTGTGGGGTCCCTCAAGGGGCCATACTTTCCCCTCTGTTATTTAACATCTACATGCGACCACTTGCTGGGCTGGTTCAAAGTTTCGGGCTGGAATGTTATCAGTACGCTGATGACACCCAGCTTATTCTGAAGATGGAAGGCCAGCTGGACTCCGTACCCTCTTGTTTCCATCAGTGCCTTGAGGCCGTCACTGGATGGCTGCGTGCCAGCAGATTGAGGGTGAATCCAGCGAAGACGGAGATACTGTGGCTGGGTCGACCAGATTGTGGGGTGGTCCAGCTTCCCACCCTGGATGGCGAGGCACTTTGCCCGTCATCATCAGTAAAAAAGCCTGGGGGTTGTTTTTGACCCTTTGCTGTCTATGGAGGCCCAGGTCTCCACTGCCAGCAAAACCGCCTTTTTCCACCTGCGACAGGCTAGGCAGCTGGCCCCCTACTTATCTAGAGACGACCTAGCCACAGTTATCCAAGCCACGGTCATCTCAAGGATAGACTACTGTAATGCCCTTTATATTGGCCTGCCCTTGTCAGTGATCCGGAAGCTTAAGCTTGTCCAGAACGTCGCTGCTCGACTCCTTGCTGGAGTGCCAGCGAGGAGCCACATAACTCCCATCTTACAGCAGCTTCATTGGCTCCCAGTCGAGCACCGGATCACTTTCAAGGTGATGGTGTTAACCTTCAAGGCCTTATATGGTCTGGGGCCGATGTATCTGAGGGACCGTCTCACCCCCTATCAACCTCAGAGATCACTCCGCTCTGAAGATCTGAATCTCCTTGAAGTGCCTGGTGTCAAGACCATCCATCTGGCCTTGACCTGACGTAGGGCCTTCTCTGTGGTGGCTCCAACTATCTGGAATACTCTGCCAGCTGAGGTGCATGCCCTGCAAGACCTCCTTGCCTTTCGCAGGGCCTGTAAAACCTATATCTTCAAACTGGCATTTAGTTGCTGATTTTTGTAACCCTGCAGAGTTAGTTTTAGTTTAAATTTAGAATAGTTTATCTGATGTTTTTATCTGTCTTATGCTTGTGATTGTGAGCTGCTCCGAGCCCTCGGGGAGTGGCGGCATACAAGAATGATTAATAAATAAATAAATAAAATACACTCTCAGATATTCTGGGATAAGCATAAGCAGAAAATCTGGGAGCACATCCTGGGACATAAAGAAGTGTAGATAGTCAACAATCACCACTGAGGAGCATCTCTCTTCAAAAGACACCTCCAAGGTAACCCATAAAGATAGTTAATAACTCCCACAGTAGGTCAGGACCCATTTATACATGACATGGAAAATCTATGAACAGAGTACCAGTGTTTTAGAAGTTCAAAGTAGCTGAAAGGGATCAGGGAACTTGGATTGGCAGGAAGGTGCTTAACCTTTATCTTATCTAAATTGCCTTCCTGCTTAGTTGTCCTATGAAGGGTGACTCTATTGAGTCACCCTTCAATAACCGGCCCTTATTGATGGATTCAGTATGCCCAGTTTCACTAACCACCTCATCACAAACAGATAAATTGGCGGCATATGCTGATTTTAGCCTAGGTCATCCACTGAGCCAGCTGGCTCCCTTTACATGATGCCACACTGGCTTTGTGGGTGAAAGAGGGCAGAACTGGCACATGTCATTGGCAGAGCAACACGGGAAAGTTCCCGTATTGCAATAGAAAGTATGGGGAGAAGCTGCACACACCATGCACACTCACGCTCCCCCCCCCCCCCCAATTTGATAGCCCTGGGCTGGAGCCAGGTGATGCGAGGGGTGGGGCATTGGATTCCCTTTGCTTCTCTATGAACTGGAGTGATCTTGGTGGCTGTCTGATTTATTCATTTACTTTATTTATACCCCGGACCCATCTCCTCAAGGGGACTCGGGGCGGCTTACATGAGGCCAAGCCCAATAACACATAATAACAAAACAATAGCAATTATAAAAACAATACAATCAATAAAACTCAAACACAAGCAATAACAGATAATTTAAAACCATTTCGGGTGGGCCAAATGTGAATGTTAAAATTTTTAAATAAATAAACACTGGGTGCAGACAGAGGTAGTTTGCATATAGCAGGAAGGCTTCAAGGACAATACGGAGCAGACACACAACAGGTAGTTAAAGTGCTTCTGAGGACTTTTGCAGAGAATGAACATGGTAGGGCATCATTTACATCATTCAGGGAAGGCATATTGGAACAGCCACATCTTCAGGCTCCTCCTAAAGACTGCCAAGGTGGGGTCTTGTCTGATATCCTTGGGGAGCGCATTCCAGAGTCGATGCACTACTACAGAGAAGGCCTGTGGGAGCGAGAGTAAGGTCTCTCCAGGTGATCGGAGAGATCACCTGGGTTCGGATAGCCCCCAAATTCCCCTTCCGTCCTCGCAGATTCCACTCGCCATGGTTTACTGAAGAACTGCGGCTATCGAAGTGCAAACGAAAGCAGCTAGAAGGCGCCTGGCAGCGGAAACCTAGCCAGGCATCGAGATTAGCTTTCAAAAACATCCGTAGGATATACGAGTTAGCCACAAAAGAGGCCAACACCTCCCAAATAGCTGCTGCGAGATCGCGCCCAGCTCAGATCTTCAAGATAGTCCGAAGTCTGGTCAACGCAAACTCCCAATTGAGAACCCTGGACACTCCAGCCATCTCAGCGGAGAAATTTCAGCAATTCTTCACAGAGAAGATCACTGCTCTCCGGCAGGAGCTACCATCTATGTCTGAGGCCGTGAGTGAGAGAGAAGAAGTATATACTCCAACTAGCCAGAAATTCGACCGATTTAAAATGCTGGACTTGGAGGCAGTTAGTAAAATCCTCTCCACAGCACGACCAACTACCTGCTCCACGGACCCCTGTCCTTCCCGGCTGGTTAAGGACTGCTCAGAGGAGCTTCAGGTTCCTCTGATGCACATAATAAACAACTCCCTGGAGCAGGGAATCTTCCCGGACACTCTAAAAGAAGCCATGGTTCGCCCTCTTTTAAAGAAACCTAGCTTGGACCCTGCGACGCCAGCCAACTACTGCCCGGTCTCAAACCTCCCGTTCCTCAGCAAGCTGATTGAACGTGCGGCAGCGACTCAAATCCAAAAATATCTTGAGAAGTCGGATGGCCTGGACCCTTTTCAATCAGGTTTCCGTCCCGGACACGGGACCGAGACCGTTCTGGTGGCCATCTCGGATGACATCCGCCGTCAATTAGACAAGGGAGGTTCAGCAGTTCTTGTGCTGCTCGATCTCACCGCTGTCTTTGATACAGTGGACCACGATCTGCTGATTCAACAGCTAGCCGCCACGGGAATCCAAGGATCAGCCATAACTTGGTTCAACTTGTTCTCGCGAGGACACAGTCAACGTGTAGAATGGCTAGGCCAAACATCTGGAAAGTCCCTTCTTGAGTGTGGAGTACCCCAAGGCACCATATTATCACCTATGCTGTTCAAGATCTATGTCCGGCCTCTCGCCAGACTAGTCCGGAGCTTTGGGCTGGAATGCTACCAGTATGCCGATGACACTCAGCTCCTCCTAAAGCTGGAACCTGGAGCAACCTCGGTGCCTGACAACTTTACCCAGTGCCTAGGAGCAGTGACGAGTTGGCTACGGGCCCACAAACTGAAAGTAAATCCAGCAAAGACTGAAATTCTGTGGCCGGGTTGCCCATCAGAACTAGTCAACCCACTGCCACCCTTCGAAGGGGAACCGCTGACTCCATCCTCCACTGTGAATAGCCTTGGTGTCATCCTGGACTCTAAAATGACGATGGAGGCCCAGATTGCCTCCACGAGCAAAAGGACCTTCTACCTATCTACCAACGGAGGCGCAAGCTACGGTGATCCATGCCACAGTGACATCAAGGCTGGATTATTGCAACGCTTTATACGTGGGTCTACCTCGGTCAGTAACTCGCAAGATCCAGATTGTATAAAATGCTGCCGCCAGGCTCCTCACAAAAACACCAATGAGGTGTCTCATAACGCCATCTTTACAGCGTTTGCACTGGCTGCCGGTCGAGTACAGAATCCTTTATAAGACCCTGACCTTGACATTTAAGGCCTTGCGGGGCCAGGGTCCTACATACCTAAAAGACCATCTGATACCACCTATCCATCTGAGAGCACCACTGCCAGCCTACGAGAACCTTTTCTGTGTCCCAGGTCTGAGAGAAGCTCATCTGGAGCCCACGAGACAGAGATATTTCTCTATTGTGGCCCCTGTCCTGTGGAACTCTCTGCCACCAGACCAAAGAGCCATCCTCATTTCTGGCGGCACTTAAGACATGGCTATTTAGAAGAGCATATGCTTGAGTGACAATCAGTGACCTGGAATCTGTCTATTCCAGTATTTTAAAATTTTAATATTTATCAATCAATCAATCAAAACTTTATTACGGTCACAGACCAGCACAAAGCGGGCACAAGCGCCCTATGTATTTACAATATTTTAGTATTGTAAATGCCAAGCTGTGTAAGTCGCCCGGAGCACATCTGTGGAGGGCGACTCATAAATAATAAAATTAGTTAGTTAGTTAGTTAGTAGTTAGTTAGTGGGCAGGAATGGGTATGCCTGCATGGAAATCTACACCTTGACATTTATTTGGTTTTGATAAAGCTTCCCATGTTTCACAAGTATGTCACACCAAGTTCAAAAGCACAGATGGCATATCCTTTCATATCTCTGTGCAATACTGAGTGGAAAACAAGGAGTCATATTTGCTTGGAGAAATAGTAGATGGTGTTTTTGGAGGACAGGCAGACATTCCTGGAGGGTGTTGACATCAATGGCAAGTTAAACTGAGCTGTGAACAGAACAGCTTTACTCAAGCATATCATAAAGATCTCTAAGCAGACAGGGTAAAGGAGCACAGGTTAAAGGAACAAATAGCTAGCAGAAGTAGCTAGCCTTATATTAGAGATATCTATATCCTGTATGCCAGGGGTGCTCACACTTTTTCAGCATGCGAGCTACTCTTAAAGCAACCAAGTCCAAAAAATCTACCTGCCTCCGCCGCCGCGCGCTCCCGCCGTGCGCTCTTGCCACCGCATGTGCTCCTGCTGCTGTTTTCCGCCCGCGCAGCGCTTCTTCCGCCTGCGGGGCATTGCAGGAAGGAGAAAGCACAAGACGGGGCATCCAGAGGGAGTGCTCCGCCCTGCCTGTCTCGCCAGCAATGGAAGCTGAACCGCTGCTTCTGGATGAGAAAGAGGCAGGGCGCTCCCTCCAGAGGCCCCGCCTCGTGCTTCCTTCTTCCTGCAATGCCCCGCAGGTGAAAGAAGCACAGTGAGAACGGAAGCCAGCAGCAGGAGCGCGCGTGCACGCAGGGTGTGCGCACGCATGGCAGGAGCACCCATTCTGGCTGGTGAGGCCCGAAGATCACCTGGAAGAGGGCCGAAGATCTACTAGTAGCTCCCGAGCTACCTAATGAGCACCCCTGCTCTATGCCACTTTATATTATTTATTTTATTTATTTATTATTTGATTTTATATTCCGCTCCTCCCTGCAGGCTTGGGGCAGATCACAACAGCAATAAAAGATACAATAAAACATATAATAAAAACATACAATAAAATTCAGTAAGGACCCAATACACAGACAGAATGCCCGTAGCTTTTGGTTCCTAGCTCAGGTGATGACATGCCAACTACCTGCTCCCTCGACCCGTGCCCCTCCTGGCTTGTTAGATCTTGCCGGGAGGGGCTACGAGGCCCCCTGGGAAAGATCATAAATAGCTCCCTTGAGCAAGGAGTCTTCCCAGGGGGATTAAAAGAGGCTATGGTGAAACCGCTGCTGAAGAAGCCGAATTTAGATCCTTCGGCTCCCTCCAATTACAGGCCTGTTTCCAACTTGCCTTTCCTAGGCAAAGTAATTGAGAGGGCAGCAGCGGATCAGCTGCAGTGGTTCCTAGACGACACAGCTGGACTTGATCCCTTCCAGTCCGGCTTCCGTATTGGGCATGGGACGGAGACCGTGCTTGTCGCCATTACAGACCAACTTTGCCGCCAGCTGGACCAGGGTGGATCGGCCCTGCTTGTCTTGTTAGATCACGCACTGTTGACCCACCGTTTAGCCGGCTCTGGAGTCGAGGGGACTGCCCTTAAATGGGTGGCCTCCTTTCTCCAGGACCGGGGACAACGTGTGGAGGGGGGTGGGGAGGTCTCCGGGAGACTCCCACTTAACTGTGGGGTCCCCCAGGGGGCCATCCTCTCCCCCTTATTATTCAACGTTTACATGCGCCCCCTGGCCCAGCTGGCCCGCGACTTTGGTCTGGAGTGTTATCAGTACGCTGATGACACCCAGCTTCTGCTGAGAATGGACGGCAGGCCGGACTCCGTACCCGATTGTTTCCATCTATGCCTTGAAGCCGTGACTGGTTTGCTGCGTGCCAGCCGACTGAAGGTGAATCCGTCGAAGACGGAGATCCTATGGCCTGGTCGACCTGGGCTGGGTGGGTGCCGGTTGCCTACCCTGGATGGCGAGCGGCTTAACCCATCGCCATCGGTTAAGAGCTTGGGGGTTCTGTTGGACTCCTCGCTGACCATGGAGGCTCAGGTCTCCGTGGTCAGCAGGACGTCATTCTTTCACCTCCGACAGGCTAGGCAACTGGCACCCTACCTGTCCAGGGACGACCTGGCCACGGTAATCCAAGCGACGGTCATCTCGAGATTAGACTACTGTAATGGCCTCTACGTTGGCCTTCCCTTGTCGACAATCCGGAAACTCAAGCTAGTGCAGAATGCCGCTGCTCGCTTGCTGGCGGGATCGCCAGTGAGGGAGCACATTACACCTATCCTTCGGCAACTGCACTGGCTTCCTATTGAGTACCGAATTGCCTTCAAGGTGCTGGTTCTGACCTTTAAGGCCTTGCATGGCCTAGGGCCTGCGTACCTGAGGGACCGCCTTACCCCGTATTTTCCCCCGAGATCACTGCGCTCAGATGAACAGAATCTGTTGTCAGTGCCATCAATCCGCTCCTGCCATCTATCGACGATTAGACAGAGAGCTTTTTCCGTAGCGGCACCGGTGCTCTGGAACGCCCTCCCGGACAGTACCCGAGCCATCTCGGAACTGGCCCCCTTCCGGAGGGCGTGTAAGACGGCCCTTTTTGGCTTAGCCTTTAATTAGGCACACCGGACTAAGAACCATGTCGTATGTCCTCCCATACCCTGTGTGGCGATGTAATGTGTTTTAATGTGCTTTTATGTTTTTATGCTTTTACTGTAGGGCCACATGTCGACATGTTGTGACATGTTGCCCATTATATCTGTTGTTATCCGCCCCGAGCCTGCTGGGAGGAGCGGAATGCAAAAATGAACAATAAATAAATAAATAAATAAATAAACTACAATTCTGGCTGGCCAAATGCTAGCCTAAAGAGTGCAGTCTTACAGGCCCTTTGAAAAGGACTGAGTTCCCGAATCGCCCGGACGTGGCTGGGCAGTAGATTCCAGGTCGTAGGGGCCACAACTGAGAAGGCCCGCTGTCTTGTACTGGATAAATGGCAGGAGCGGGGTGATGGAACAACTAACAAATTCTGCTCCTCCGAGCGCAGTGATCTCGGGGGAATATACGGGGTAAGGCGGTCCCTTAGGTACGCAGGCCCTAGACCGTACAAGGCCTTAAAGGTTAAAACCAGCACCTTGAAAGCAATCCGGTACTCAATAGGAAGCCAGTGCAGTTGCCAAAGGATGGGAGTGATGTGCTCCCTTACTGGTGCTCCCACCAGCAAGCGAGCAGCGGCATTCTGCACCAGCTTGAGTTTCCGGATTGTTGACAAGGGAAGGCCAACGTAGAGGGCGTTACAGTAGTCCAGCCTCGAGATGACCGTCGCCTGGATCACCGTGGCCAGGTCGTCCCTGGCCACCTACGCCTAGACTGTCGTAGGTGGAAAAACGACGTCTTGCTAGCCATGGAGACCTGGGCCTCCATGGATAGCAAGGGGTCCAGTTTGACACCTAAGCTCTTAACAAGGGATGACGGGCTAAGTTGCTCGCCATCCAGGGTAGGCAACCGGCACTCATCCAGCCCAGGGCGACCGGGCCACAAGATCTCAGTTTTTGACGGATTCACCTTCAGCCGGCTAGCACGCAGACAACCAGTTACGGCTTCAAGGCATAGCTGGAAACAACCGGGTACGGTGTCCGGCCTGCCATCCATTCTCAGCAGAAGCTGAGAATTTAGTTAGTTAAGAAGACTAACCTGTCCACTAAATAATTTTTGCCATCTTGACCCACTTTTTATCAGTGAAACGTTGGAGGAAATGTTTCTGAGACTGCAGGAAAGACAATGTATCTCCCCTTTTCTTCTTTTAAGCATAATCTGGAGGGTCCAAAGGCTACAAAACCATCTGAGGGTGGTGATGGAGAATGCCTAGAGCCACATTTTGGCCACCTCTGAGGCCCTTTCCTACCTCACAACTAGCACTATGATTCTGATTCTACTTTAATGGGCATGGCAGCATCTTGTGAGATCCTGGGATTTGCAGTTTGATGAACTCTCAGATTTACGTTGTTGTTGTTGTTGTTGTTGTTGTTGTTGTGTGCCTTCGGGTAGTCTCTGACTTCTGAGGTGTTCTTGACAACTATGAGGTAACTTCCAACTATGACCAAAAAGGTAGGTTCAGAGGTACCCATTCCTAAGCTGGATTCCCTAGGATGTTACCATGGCAGTAAAAATGGAACCATTATGATATTTTGTATAGTGTGAAAGAGCCTAATATGTAGTAGTTTATTGGCATTGCTATATAATACTATATAATAATTGTTTATCAGGAGCTGCAGGTACACAGAAAAATATAACTTGAGCATGAATTAGAAAGGACAGTCTATCATAGGCCAAGACACGGGAGTGTAGTTGTGGGTATTGCATCTCACACCTTTGATACTAATGGGTGAAGTGACATTGTAACTTTGTACTTGACTCTAACATACTTTTTGATTTTCTTTCTATGGCTTTTGTCATTTTGCTAATGCACATTTTGCATTTTTATAGTTCTGGATTTTTAAAATAACATTTAGTGCAAGGTGACTTACAACTATGAGCAAGAAGGTAGGCTCTCACTCAAACAAATCAATGTATTATCTGCATGTAGTTTCAAAAGTAAACACAACCTTTGATACTGCTTGGCTCAGCTGATGGAGCAGCGTGTAATGGTCAGGACCTGGGTTCACCACATTAATCCATCACAATGGCAAACATTTTACTCATGATATTATAAAGAATGGGTTGGATCCATGCTAAGTTTAATCCATAATGTGGGGAACTAAATTACGTCATACCTAAAATCATAGTAATTTCAATAAGTCCGCCGTTTGAATTTTGAATTTGGCATGGTGAATTTTGATTTTGGCATGGCGAATTTGGCACCTTCCTTCCCATATAATCGAAGTTCAAACGCAAGCCAACAGCTCTTATCACCACACCCATTTTCTAAACATAACATTTCATTTAAGATAATAGTTTGTAGCATTACCTGTGTAATGGAGATCTATGGACACCCAAGGCTATCGGTGAGACTTATTTATTGTTCAATGAAAATAATACTTTCTAAAAAATCAAATAAACATTTGACAAGTGTGAAATATGACAGAAGGAGGATTAAAAACAATGTTGTGATGGATCACCTCCTTCAGGGTAGACAACAGGCTTGGTTTTAAATCTCATAAACCATAATAACAACTCAGTTTGCATTTCACATGCTTGGTGCTATCATAAACAACATGATCTCAGACCCCCTAAATTAGGGAAAGCCTTGCAAGGAAAGAAAATAAAATGCCCAACAATTCCTCAGTATACTGTCCAAAGACCTACATCCTACTTCTGGTGGGGATGTGGTCCATAAGGCAACATCAAAAACAAATTAGTTCCACCAGGTTCAAGAGATTGATTTCTTCAGAAGATGAAAATGCTATCGCTGACTTTGCCAAGACAAAATCAGAGCACGTATTCCTCAGTTATAATGTTTGTTTTCCAAGTCCAAATATAATTTCAAGCAGAACAGAGCTAACTGAACCTTATATAATGCAAACAACAACAAAACAACACCATACCTAAAGGAAATAGGGCATAAAGGGACGCAAGAAATACTGCAGGAGCGATGGATCAATAGTACTGCCTATGACTATTAGGGACACATTCCCCCAAGGAATTAAAAATAGTTTTCTATCTCTTCCTCCTCACCTGCCAGGCGCCGGTCTCTTGTAGTTTTCCAGAGGGCATCCAAAGCCTTGGTAGTGGAGCTTTTGATATGATCACTGAAGGATCTTCTTAGAGGGGCTCTCACTGGCTGGCAATCCATCATGCAGAGTCGAGAATGTCACAGCCACAGTATTAAAAGAATGAATGAATGAATGAATGAAAGAAATATATCACTCCAACTGGGCCTCAGGAGAAAGGGCCATTCTTTCTTGGATCTCTCTGTATTTCTCTCTCTGCAAGGTGGCTCATTCCTTGGGGGAAAAGGTCTGTTGTCAGCTCTGCCTATGAGTCGCTTCCCCTTTCAAGATTCAGGCATTGCAGTTCTTACTGCAGACACAGGAAAGCAGAGAGGCTGCAGGCAACCTATTGGCAGGCGGCCAGATTCTGGGCTGCTGCTGCCCGCCACATCTGGAAAGGTTTACCAATGAGCTAACGATGATACTCTCATTTAGATCTGGAGCTTTCGCAAGGTGTGGTGGGGGATTGCTCTCTGTTTCAAGCTTCCTGGTTCAATGAAATCATATGTCAACGATTCTCAGATGCCTTTGTTAAGGTGATCTGTCATTTTCAACACAGGGAAGGGGAGCACTCAAAGAGTGACAGGGAGTTGACTTTTCCTGATAGAGCATATTTGTTTTGTTTCCCAGAGTCTTGCCCCTCCCTCCTTGCCTTGCACATTCCCCCCTTAAACGTTTCATAGGCTAGAGGCCTGTTTTGTAAAAAAACAAAACCCCGTGGATGTATGGTGATTAATTCCGTATTTGTTTTTAATTTCTAAGATAAGAAAAAAAAGTAGGGCTTCTCCAGAGCTATGCATTCTGTGTCATCAACCTGGGGGCATTGCCAAAGGTCACACTGCTGATTTGCCAGGATATTTATGTTGTGTTCATCAAAACAGGTCCAGGTTTCACACTGAGTGTATAAATACATTTTAAAACATATCAATTATATGTATTACTGTGTTAGAGTGTCATTTTGTGTCATTTTGGTTGGTGGTGTGCCCCAGGATTTTGTAAATGTAAAAAATGTGAAAACACTGCATTAAAGTATGCCTTTCTTAGCCTTTGAAGCTCTCATGGTGTAGGTTGTGCTGTAAGTGAGCTAGAGACTCCACAGGTTGGGGAGAACTATGAGGGTAATCCAGAAAGTAAGGTTATTGCCTGCCAATTCCCCGAAATGAAGAGACCACACAACATTTTCTTGGGTTCAAATTGGGCAACTTTTATTTAAATGTTACCTATTTAACTTTCCTTAACTTAACTCAGGGGTGTGTCAGGAATATGGAGTATCCAATATAAGTAATTTACAGGCAAAACACCTGGATTATCTGATTATCCATCCAGGGCAACCTTTAAGGGAAATGAGTAAGAGGTCCATTCTCAAGATATTGAGATCAGCCTCGTCCCACTCCAGGGCCATTTAACTTTACCTCACCCAACAACTTGAACTTTAAGGTGGGTGTTTAACTTAATGGCCTTCTCCCCTGAAGGGGGTGCCTAAGTTGCACACCAACTACAGGATTTCCCTAGCTATTTTCTGCTAAGGCCTATTTATGGGCAATCCACCAACCCCATCTAGCCGCTAAACATCAAAGGGGTAGGCTAAACCCCCACCCCACCCCAAAACTTAGAGTGAAGGGGGGGGATTCCTACCCAGCTCCAACAGGCAACTCTGTTAATGGGCGGGAGTGGTGGGCCGACATTCAGGCTCCAACTGGCCTGTGAGGCTGGTCTTCTGGCATAAGGTCACGCCCCTGGGTGCTGGGAGATTCCACTGAACCTCCTTCTTCTAACGGGGGCAGGATGCAAATGCCTTTCCTCTCAGCTGCGCTAGGAGGAAAGGGTGTAAGGAACGTAGCTCTCATGGGGAATTTTCTTGGGGGAACTTAGCATCACTGCTGTGTAGTGGGAAGCCAGTGGAAGTGAACGAGCAGTACCAGTCACCAGTAGCTCATCGACTGGTGTTGTGGTGAAAGTTAGAGATTAGTGTCTTTATTCTGTTTCCCTCAAATGAGAAGTTTGTGCTGTAATACGCTATCTAAATGCTAAGGGCATGAACACTGCTGCTATTCATTGCAAAATAATTTCAGCTTAAGGAGAGAATGTAATGTCAAGAGAGCATGTTACAAAATAGGTATGGACTATATTGTGAGACCATGAAGAAATTTCACAGAACCATCCAAAACAAACATTGTGGGTTGTTGATGGCAGAAGTCTGTCTCCCACATGACACTGCATGTCCGCACAGTGCTCATGCAACACAAGAGTTGTTGACTTCATTTGGTTGGGATGTTTTAAGCCAACCCTCTCACGGCCCCAATTTTGCACCCAGTGACTATCATCAGTTCACTAAATTGAAGGAACACCTTGGTGGAAAACACTTTTCCAACTCCAATAAGGTGAAAATCAAAGTGATGAACTGGCTGAAAAAGATGTGAGAAGAAGTCATAGGGAGGAGGGAGCAAGCTTGTTTTCTGCTGCCTTGGAGACTAGGACGCAGAACAATGGCTTCAAACTACAAGAAAGAAGATTCCATCTGAACATTAGGAAGAACTTCCTGACTGTGAGAGCTGTTCAGCAGTGGAACCCTCTGCCCTGGAGTGTGGTGGAGACTCCTTCTTTGGAAGCTTTTAAACAGAGGCTGGATAGCCATCTGTTAGGTGTGCTTTGAATGCAATTTTCCTGCTTCTTGGCAGGGGGTTGGACTGGATGGCCCATGAGGTCTCTTCCAACTCTATGATTCTATGAAAGTGTTGGGGAAGATGATCTATACTCTATGAAGCAAATCTGACTTGCTATTTGGTTTAGTTTGTTTATGGCTTTGTTTGCATTGAGATAACACAACCCCTTGGTCAGTTCCATCTGTAACTTACATGAGCAGCAGATAAGGGATGGGGATTTTCTTTTATAGGAGGAGAAGGGGTCTTATGGTTTAGCATGAGGAAGTCCATCTTAACATTGCACAGAATATTCCTGCTTACCCTTCTGTCCTTCCGTCCAGCTTGGCACTTTTCTGTGGTTTATGTGTTCTCAGTCATTTGGGGGTGGGGGTGAGGGCGCTGATACACCTTTGCACCCTTCATTTCACTATCAGTGAGGAAAAAAGCACAAATGGACCAGACTTCACTTCTTGTGATCTATCACAGGAGGGAGGAACTAACAGAGAAAGATGAAAGAGGTGTGGTGGTGCAGAACATTCCTTGGTATGCATTGTTATCTTATATTTGTTGTTGTGTGTCTTCAAGTCACTTCCAGCTCAGGGCAAGCTTAAGGCAAACATATCATTGGGGGGTTTTCTGTTGCAAGATTTGCTCAGAAGAGGTTTGCAATTGCCTTCCTCTGAAGTTGCAAATCCAGTGACCATTGCTCCAAATTGTACTTCTTAAGACATTCTTGTCAGATCAAGTTCGAAAAAACAAAAAGTAGCCATGTTGGCTGCATCAATCTGGGAGTTGTAATTCTAACAAGTGATGTGGTCCCCAATTCTCTTGTGGGCAATAACATTGGTTATGAAATCCCCTTGCCTTGGCGACCCCGATGGCGCAATGGGGTAAACTCTTGTGTCAGCAGGACTGAAGACTGACAGGTCACAAGTTCAAATCCGGGGAGAGCATGAATGAGCTCCCTCTGTCAGCTCCGGCTTCCCATATGGGGACATAAGAGAACTGCAAACACACACTGGGGACTGCGGTTATACAAAGCACCAAAACACAATCAGGAACCCAGAAGTATATCAAAGTACAAAGTCTATTATCTCTATATATAATAAAGCGGAATGTTTGTATGTATGTTTGTATGTGGGTTTGTATGTTTGTATGTATGTGGCAGCGTTCTGATTGGCTGCCACTTTCACAGGCCACAGCGACCGGCGCGGGTGATGGACCTGCACCAAACTTGGTACACATAACCCCCCAGACCCCCTTTACGTCCTGGTCCGGTTTGGGGGAGATAGACCATGGATTATGGGATTTGTAGTACATTCCTACACTTTGGGATTTGTAGTACTTTCACACCCCTCTGCTACCACAGACCACTGCGGCCCCCAACAAACACCTATGGAAACCACACTTGGCACACAGAGCCCCAGTGACCCACTCTACATCCTACTGCAGTTTACAGTAGGGCAGACCATGGATGATGGGACTTGAAGTACCTTCCCTCACTTTCCAAGACTGCTGCAAACCTAATCCAATGACTGATCAACACCAAACCTGGCACACAGAGCCCTCATGACCCACTCTACACCCTGGTGCAGTTTTGTGTGAAATGTACCACAGATCATGGGACTTGAAGTACCTTCACTCACTTCCTACAAACAATACAACCCTCATCCATTCACCAATACAGACCAAACTTGGCACACAGAGCCCCCATATCCCAATCTACATCCTACTGCAATTTGGGTAAGGCAGGACCACAGATAATGGGACTTCCAGTACCTTCAGTACTTTCATGATACCACTGCAACTCCCAAGAATGATGGATCAAGACCAAACTTGCCACGCAGAGCCTCCATGACCCACTCTACATCCTGCTGCACTTTGGAGGAGGGTACACCATGGATAATGGGACTCACAGTACCTTCACTAATTTCCTGAAACCACTACGAGCCACGTACACTTATGATAAGGACCAACCTTGGCACACAACGCCTTTCTCAAATGACCCGGGCACCGCTGGGTCCCCAAGCTAGTAATAAATATAAAGTAGAACAGAATATAACATTCAAAACTTTTATCCTAACACTGAAGTAGTCATACGAATGCGAGTAAAGCTGTGGAGCTTATATATATTTAAAAATCTTAGCAATGCTAACACTTTATTTTTGCAACAATAGATGAAAATTCATAATCATACATATTAATTAATATGAGCCTTTATCTAGTGCACAAGCTCTTCATATATTTATTTATTTATTTATTTATTTATTTATTCAAATTTGTGAGTCGCCACTCCCGGATGGCTCGGGGCGACTTACAGCAAATTCAAGATTAAAACAGAATAAAACACCATTAAAAACAGCATAAAACAAACAACAGTAGGATACAATAAAAGTACATCAATGTGATATACAGGACACAGGAAGGCAAGAGCCTACCAATCTTATTGTTGGGACCCAAAGGCCTGCCGGAACAGGAGGGTTTTGCATGCCTTTCGGAATGTAACTAAGTCTGTAAGAACATGGACTCCGGAAGGCAGAGCATTCCACAGTATCAGAGTGATTATTGAAAAGGCCCTCCACCTTGTGGCTGTCAGGTGGTACATTTTGACGCCAGGCACCTCTAATAGTTGACCCACCTCAGAGCGTAGAGGCCTAGCAGGACAGTAAGGGATAAGGCAGTCCCTAAGGTACACTGGCCCCAGAGCATTTAAGGCCTTAATGGTCAGAACCAACACTTTGAAGGTGATCCGGTGTTCCGCTGGTAAACAGTGCAGCTCTTGCAGGACAGGTGTTATATGGGAGGACGTCGAAACGCCAGCCAGGAGTCTAGCCACCGCATTCTGGACCAGCTTCAATTTCCGGATCACCGACAGAGGAAGGCCAATGTAGAGAGCATTACAGTAGTCCAGCCTCAAGATGACCGTGGCTTGGACCACTGTGGCTAGGTCATGACGGGAGAGGTAGGGAGCCAGCTTCCTCGCCTGATGGAGGTGGAAAAAAGCAACTTGACTGATGGTGGAGATTTGCGTCTCCATCGTCAGTCAAGAGTCCAGAGTAACGCCAAGACTTTTTACTGTCGACGACGGACATAATGTCACGCCATCCAGGGGAGGAAGCTGGATCTCCACCCCACCTGGACGACCCAACCACAGGATCTCCGTCTTAGCTGGATTCACCTTCAACCTACTGGCTCGCAGCCATGCAGTAATTGCTTTGAGGCACAGATGGAAATTATTGGGTACGGTTCCGGGCCTGCCCTCCATCCCCAGAATGAGCTGGGTGTCATCAGCGTATTGGTGACATACCAGCCCAAAACTACGGACCAGCCGAGCAAGTGGTCGGACATAGATGTTAAATAATAGAGGGGACAACAAAGTGGGGAACCCCCGGAGACATCAGAGCACACAGGCTAAAGATCAACCCAGCGAAAACGGAGATCCTCTGGCCCGGCCGACCCGACCCCCACTCTCCACTACCACCCTTTGAGGGCGAGCCCTTGTCCGTAGCCCCGGCGGTAAAGAGCTTAGGAGTACTCTTGGACGAGAAACTGACGATGGAGGCTCAGATCCAGGCCGCTGCTAAGGGTGCCTTCTTCCACCTCCGTAGGGCCCGACGGTTGGCCCCCTATCTACCACCAGAGGCGCTGAGGACGGTGATTCACGCCACTGTGGTCTCCCGTCTTGACTACTGCAACGCCTTGTATGTGGGCCTACCGTTGGCCACGACTCGGAGGTTGAGACTCATCCAGAATGCAGCGGCCAGACTCATCTCCGGGGTATCGGCCAGGAGCCATATTTCACCAATTTTAAAAGATCTTCACTGGTTACCCATTGAGCTTAGAGCGATCTACAAACTCATGGTGATAACCTTCAAAGCTCGGCAAAAAATGGGACCAGCCTACCTGGGCGATCAGCTGACGGACCAACGCTGCGAAAGACCCGCACGCGTAATAAACGGCGTCCGGTTAGCTGTCCCTGGGGTGAGAGAGGCCCGGCTGACAGAGACCCGTAGAAGAGCCTTCTCGGTGGCGGCCCCTACGATCTGGAACTCGCTCCCGCCTGCGCTCAGGGCCACACTGGCCCCGGCCAGATTTCTGGCTGGCCTGAAAACCTGGCTCTTCCACCAGGCTTTCGGGGACTGAACTGGATGGATGGCAGAGCCTTTTACGGCTCATATCTGCTGTTTTAATTGATGTATCTGTGTTTTTAAAGGATGTAAGTCGCCCGGAGCACCATTGGTGGAGGGCGACTCACAAGTAATAAAGTATTATTATTATTATTATTATCCCTGCCCCTCCTCACTCACTGCGAGCGGTTATATAATAATCATAAACTTGTTCTTTGGGCGGATAACAAAGTGTAGCAAAAGAAGGCATGGTGATGGAGGCATAAGGAGATTTGGGGTAACCTTACCCCAAATGTCCTTACCCCAATTTTGGGGTAACCCCAAGTAAATGAAGAATCCTTAAGGGGAGGCACTGGCCCGAAACAGGTCTGAGCAACCTCACTATAGTTACTATGCATGGAATATTGGCTAATTATTGGACAGAAAAGAACTTTGAAGGGGCTGATGATGGAATGGAGCAGTTAGGCATCTAAACACCACCACCATCATCATAGCCACCACGATGTATTTATAACCTATTTTTCCGCTAGCTCACAAAACGTATTTACATAAAAATCAAACAGGTAAAAGTTAATGTTCACAGAATCAAAGCATAGAAAATCTAAAATATAATCAAACTATCAATTAATTTTAAATATTTTTGAAAGACTTTGGACAATATAGTACATTATTATTTTTAATTTTTTTTTAAAAAAAACCCCTTTCACCATAAATAGTCAATTCCCAAATCAATGTTAAAACCAAAGTGCTCTTCATATTACAATCAGAAGCACAGTACAGAGGGGGTCATATAGTCTCTATATGAAGCCTGAGAGAAGCAACTAAGAAAAAGCTTTCTCCTATGTTTCAGATGATTTGAGGGTGGTGAGAATAAGTTGTGCCTCTCGTATTGCATTGTGCTTAATTCATGAAAAACCTGTCAATGAATCCATTATCACCTTTTTCTGGTATTCTTTGCTGTCTAATAATTTCCTTTTGCTGCACTCCTGATATTGTGATGCAGAGAAAGGTCTCACAAGCATGCAAAAACTATGCAATTGTATAGTTGTGGCAAAGTAGGAAAATCCAATGCATAGGTACATGGTAGGGTGGATATGGATAGCAAACAAAGCTATGTGGAAAACCGATTGTGGGCATTAAAACCAACAGTGCCAGCAAAGCACAATTGTAGCAAAGTGTGAAAGTGATCATTCCAGTAATGTATGTTTTAATCTGCCTGAGCAGCACAATTGCTATGGCACAACTGTCTGGTATGATAAAGTCCTTTATTATAATAATATTGGTTGTAGACAGTTCACATTGTTGGATTTCAACACAAAAGTTTCAGGACAGAAATATGCTACTAGTATGTGTCAGGATCATGAAATCTGAGCTGGTGTTGCTCTGATTTCCTGACCTGCCTGCATTTGTTCTGGTCTCTTGACTCTGCTCACGAGATAAGATATCTCCAGGTGTTGGCCTTGGGAGATTTGGGCCACACCACACCAACATGAGAAGCACCGGCATGAAAATTGCTGACTCAGGAAGGATATGAGGAAATATCCACTGGACATTGGGAAACTGGGTCAAAGGGGATATGATGCAACCTCTGCTGGGCATTGCATGTCAGGGGGGTTGGGCCTTTGGGATGATGGACAGGTGATGGGGGTGTGTTTTGTATATAAGCTGTGTTTGTTCCTGTGATGCCAATTCTGGCATCAAAGGTGTTATACCTTCAATAAACTTCGTGAGATCGAGTTGCTGTCCATGCATGGTCTTTACAAGGATTGGAGCGTTATCATTACAGAATGCCAGAATTCCATTACTGCCTATCGTAGAAGGATCTACTGAGGGCTTGTGATGCCATCCGCAATGTCAAAACCCTTTACAGGAGTAGAATGGGTGAGTCCCGAGGAGTTCTGGAGGGATGCGGATGAAGACGGGGCCGTGGCGGGGGTGATATTCCCCGTTTGGGATTGGCAGACAGGAAGATGGAGCATCCCATCCCCATGGGGAGAGGTGATGGCTTCGGAGATGACTGCCTACAAGCCCTGCGGACCGTATGGGAAGGAGAGGACGAAAGTTGGCTTGTCCCAGCCTTCCTGGAAGGAGAGTGATGAGGGAAGAGCCCAGGAAGTGCCCAGAGAAGCGGTTGGAAGTGCCTCCGTTCAGGTGGGCTGTCGAGGGGCTAGAGTGGAACCCAGAGAAGCGGTTGGAGTTGCCTCCGTTCAGGTGGGATCCCGTGGGGCCCAGGAGGGGCCGCCCAGAGAAGCAGATTGCCAGGGGTCTGTTCAGGTGGGCTATGAAGCCGGAGGGACCAGAGAAGATCCCAGAAGAGTTGGGGCTCGAGTGGGGTCTCAGGTGGACCCGGTGCTGGCTCAAGGTGGACCGGGCTGCAGCAAGGAAGGTGCTGTGCAGTCCTCTGTTTGGAACAGAAGTGAGCTGGTCCAGGAGTTGCAACGATGCTATTGTATGCTGCAGGAGATAAAGAAAGCCTTTCATTGCGGGCGGCATGACGTGGGCCTACTCCTAAGACGAATGGAGGTTTTGGAGGAGAGAGTCCGGCAGTGTCAAGAAATGATGTCATGTCTCCCCGCCGAGGAAGAGGGGCGTTATGATGATGCTTTTGAGGAAGACAGCTTTGCCCTGGAGAGGGAGGCCCAGTCGGTTGTCTTGGAACCCGAGCTTCCTGGGAGAGAAGGGGCAGAGGAAAGCGAAAATGTTTTGGCTGCAGAAAAGAAGCTCTTTGGCCATGATTGTGTGCCTGGAAACTGTGTGGAGAAAGTTTTGCAGCTTCCAAGGAGTGAAGGAGGGCACCCAGGAGAGCAAGTAACCTTGGAAACCAGCAAAGATAAGCTGCGTATGGCGGTAGTTGAGGATATAAATCAGCAACTCCCTTCCAGCAGTGTGAGAGCTCTTCAGTCGGAAAGCGAAACTGGTTTAACTTCAAAGGCTGCCTTACCGGAGAGAAATGAAACCGAGTGGGTGGCTGAAGCCATTGAAGAGTGTCCTGCAGAAATGGAAGTGGAGGGGAAGAAAGAGGAAAAGGGGGAGCTACCAGATCCCTTTCTGCAAACCGTTGGTGTTTCTATGGCCTGGTCTGCTGCCTTGTTCTTCTTGTGTTTTGAGGATGGTCGGAGAGGTGTGCCTGCAGAGGAAAAGCCCTTGGGAAAAGAGCAAGAGAGTGCTGCGGCTTTACCGGTTGAAATGCCAATCGAGTGGGTTGCTGAAGCAGATGTTCCCCTCAAGGAGCTGTGTACCATTGGGAAGGAAGCTGCTGGGAGTCCCCAGTTGTTGGAGGCTTTTCTTGCGGAGATGGTGAGCGAGGAGAACCCGATGGGCTTCAGTCATAACGAGGTTCTATGTTCGAGAGATTTGCTGTTTGGGCCCTATCCAGCCAACGTGAAGGAGAAGTTGGGGCTTCTGCTGAGCTGTGAAGTGTTGGCGAGGTCCGTGATTGCAGTGCCGACCGGGGTGCTGAGTTCAAGATTGAATTTCTTGCCTATTGATCCACCCCTGCTATTGATCCTGGTGGAGGCGAGCTGTCATTCGGGGGGTGGGAATTTGTTTGGGGCTGATTCGGCGAAGGAGATGGCTGAACTGTGGGAGCAAACCCTTGCTGAGTTGAGGGGCAGATTTGGGAATATGCTGAACCTGAGCTCTCCGAAAGTTGAACTGTGTTCCAGCATTTTGAGTATGGCTGAGTTGACTTTGGGGGGGTGGCAGGGTGATTGAAATGTATATGCTCTGCCTGATTATGTTTTCGTGGGGAAAGAAAGTGCTCTGGGAGTCAGATGTGACTTGAAAGGAATCCCATGCTTAGTTAATGCAGGAATTAACAGTGCAGGACTGGGATTGTATGACGTTGGGATTTTGTATGTCCAAGACTATTTTGTTTATATAATATAGAGTAATGTGCCTAATGTATTTCTAAGTGTGCTTCTGATATTCCATGGATTGTGTAAATTGCAGAGTTAAATATGTAGCTGTTTAATCCATGTTTGTAGAATGTATTTACATGCTTAGGCAGTTTATCATTGGAGAAAGTGTAATGGGGGGTTTGTGAACTTCATATATTGCATTGTGTTACAACCCTGTCTTTAAATGTGTTAGTTGGAGATATATATTGTCTTATATAAAGTGCATTTATTGTTAGACATGTTAGAATTGCCTCTATGTAGTTAAGGATGATCGTTTTCATGTGCAGATGAGGTTAAGGGGAGATATGTGTCACATGGATTGATGACTTGTTGGATATGTGGGGAAGCTAGTATTTAGTAGTTTGTGGGAATGCTCTGGTTAGAAGATAGGCTACAGAGTCAGTTTAGAAATGATATTATCTCCTGTTGAATTTGCCAGGAGAAGAGGTGATTTGGGATATAGTATAAGTCAAGATGTGTACGTGTTGGTTATACGCAGATGGCTATGCCTGCGTTCCAGTGTGGGAGTGCTCCGTTGGGAGGATAGATTTTAGAGTCAGTTTAGAAGTTGTGGTGTTGTTAGTACCTTGTGGTTATAGTGGTGGAGTATGATAGATTATATAGCGGTTGATGGCTGTATGGAGAGTTGTAGTTTGATTAGTGCCTCCTGCCCTCGCAGTAGAGGGAGTTGTAGTTTTCCTAGGCGCTTTTCCCCAAGTGAGGGGGGTGTAGTGTTTGTTCAGAGGAATAGAGTACTAGGATGGCGTGTTGGAATTGAAATGGACGTGTGGATGTATGTGATGGCTAGGTAGCTTAGATAGCTGTGTTTTGTTGCAGGGGAGATTGGTATGTGC
Organism: Anolis apletophallus; assembly: GCA_030556195.1. Taxonomy (NCBI): domain Eukaryota; kingdom Metazoa; phylum Chordata; class Lepidosauria; order Squamata; family Anolidae; genus Anolis; species Anolis apletophallus. The sequence continues at coordinate 25,281,006 of JARBWK010000012.1, forward strand.
CTTTTGCCAAGGTGGCAAGGGTATTGGATTTCTTTGGTATGGTTAGCTTGACACAGTTAAGTTAGTCCTGTGCAGCTTGTGGATGAGGTCGGAGTTGTGTGGAGATTTAGATTGAGTTATGGGTTGAATAGGCACGGATGTGTTTTGGCTGTTTGGGGAATTGTAGTTTTGTACTTGGTACCTCCTGCTTTTGCAGTGGAAGGTTTTGGGAGTTATGAGGCTTGGAAACTTGAGTGTGTAATTTTGGGTTTTCCTGGAAAGAAGCGCAGTTGATTTAGTCCTGTGTGGTGAGTTGTCAGTTTGGTTAGCTAAGAGAGTTTGATAGGTTTTGTAGTGGTTGCTGGTTATATAGGGAAGCGTAGTTTTGTGGGTGTACCTCCTGCTATTGCAGTAGAGGGATGAGGTTGTTTAGAGGTTTTGATAGTGGCAAGAGAGAAGTGTAGAGGAAGGTTGGTTTAGGTATTGTTATTGGAGTTCCTTTGTGAGAGTTATGGAGTCTTGGGAATTAGATTGTGGTAGAAGGTAGTGAAATTCACTTTGGCTTGTGAGAAAGTGTTTGGTGGTCGGTAGTGGAAGACTACATGAGTGTGCATTGTGAGGTTAAGGTGCACAAGGCCCACATGTTTGGGAAGCTGAGTGTGGGAGCCGAGTGTGTCCTGGTTGATGGTGATTGCGGAATATATAGTTTAGCCCAAAGGGTGTTCAAATGGAGGTTTGGAGTTTTGGACCATGCAGTTGTAGAATGATGGGCATGGTAGTAGAAGGGTAGCATGTGAAGAGTACTGAGAGATGATTAAGGATAGAAATTGGCCTTGAACAAGCTAAGCGTTTGTGATAAGAGGAATGTCTGATGATCTGAGTGTGTAGGAGTTCAGAGTGGTGTGTGGAGAGTAGCTTTGTCCCAGTGTGTGTTCAACTGGAGTAAGGCTGAGGTGAGAGCTCCCTTCGCCTTGTGAGTTATAGAGCTGGTTGTGACTTTGGTGGGTGCTGGGATAGAATTTAGATGATAAGAGTAGAATAGCGTTTTGAGTCCTCTTTTCCCACAGGGGGGAGGGGGAGAAGCATTTTGTCAGGATCATGAAATCTGAGCTGGTGTTGCTCTGATTTCCTGACCTGCCTGCATTTGTTCTGGTCTCTTGACTCTGCTCACGAGATATCTCCAGGTGTTGGCCTTGGGAGGTTTGGGCCACACCACACCAACATGAGAAGCACCGGCATGAACATTGCTGACTCAGGAAGGATATGAGGAAATATCCACTGGACATTGGGAAACTGGGTCAAAGGGGATATGATGCAACCTCTGCTGGGCATTGCATGTCAGGGGGGTTGGGCCTTTGGGATGATGGACAGGTGATGGGGGTGTGTTTTGTATATAAGCTGTGTTTGTTCCTGTGATGCCAATTCTGGCATCAAAGGTGTTATACCTTCAATAAACTTCGTGAGATCGAGTTGCTGTCCATGCATGGTCTTTACAAGGATTGGAGCGTTATCATTACAAGTATGTATGTGCTGTCAAATTACTTGCCAACTTATGGTGGTTCCATATATTTCTATTACTAGTCATCAACTACCTAGCAATCAAGCTAGAATAATTTGCACAGAAGAGCAAGTCGCTCCAGAGAAGTTTACTGTAGTTTATTTAATGCAGAATAGGGATGGTTAATCTAACCCCTAAGGTTGCATGGTGCCCTAGATCTACTTTCTTGAAGGCCATGGCTCAATTACAAAAGCCTTCTGAATATAGAACTCTAGTAAGAAGAACCTGTCTTCTCATGTGGAGAAAAGCTATAAAGGGGGGAAAGGTCATAGCAGGAAGAAAGCAAAATAAAATAAAAGAAAGTTGCTCTCCACTTTTAGTCCAAGCTCTGTCTACCATGGCTTTCGCTCTTGCACTTAAAGCTGCCATGTCACCCCAAATGGTTAATTCTAAAGGAATCTGTCTCTTGACAGAAGATAGTCTGCCCACCTTGATGTAGATCTTGTAGGTGTGGGCTATACAGCTTGGGCATGATGGTACATAACCTCATCAGACATGGTACTTTTTGGAGGTAGATACTGATTCACCTTCCCTTTTGTGATGGAGCCCGCTGGCTCCCATCCCATGACATAGAGCTACTTCTGACAGGGCTCCATCACAAAAGGCAAGGTCAGCTAGTGTAAGCTGCCATGGCAGCAACACGGGAAGCTTCCTGTGTCACTTCCTGAGATCACTGAGGGAAGCCGGGTGGTGGACACTTCCCCCTGTAGGATGAGGTAGTGGGGAAGCTGGGCAATGCAGGACATGGGGTGACCGGTTCCCCTCACCGGGAACCTCTGGATTTGCCACAATACATGGCGATTCTGGCAGCCAGGATGATGAGGTCGTTTGTTATGAAATAATGGGGCATGGGCCGTTGAAAAGCCAGGGCTACTTTGTATTGCTGCAAAACCACAAGAGAGGCAGAGAAAAATATCTTTTCAACTGTCCGGTTTCTCTATTAATGCTGATCTGAAACCAAACAGAGACTACAAATTCCTGTGATTCTTTCAGCTCTCACTGAGAAGCCGAGTGAGAAGTACTTTCCTGCTAACAGATCACCACCCAATAAAAAAAAGTACAAGGGAGACTGTACAGTCTGTTTTCTGCCAGAGTAGACCCTTCCCTAAATGCCATAAGCTCTTGCAATAAAGAAAAGTATTTATGACACTCCGTTTTTCATGTTCCTGTTCCAGCAGACACCCCCTCACTGCTTGAGAATCCTTGAGCATCACACGATGAGCATGGAGGGCTTTAGTTCTCCTACCTATGCTTTCATAGGCAAACATCAGAGATTACCTGTCTCTTTAGTGCTGAATACAAAGCAGTATGGTTAACAATACAGCAATTAAATCTCATTAGTAGCAATTTGTGGTGGACTTGAAGCCTGCTGTATATTATAGCTTGGTTTTGCTTTCCAAGCCTGTGCTCTCTTGAAGTCAGACCTATATGCAACTTGGCAACATGACAAAATCCACTTTACTACAATCACACATTTTTTCTCTCTCTCTACCTGGTGAGACATAATAATTGCCTTTTGTTGTCTGCTAAACTCCCAAAAGATAGCTTTACGCAAGAACTAAAAACCAGTTTGATCCATGTTGCATCCCCCCCTCCCCCGGATCCTTCCAAAACATAGCAAAAAGACTTCAGTCACCATCTATATTTGCCCCTAAATTGAAAGATTAAGATCAATTACTGTATGTAACACCATTCTGTTTCTAGTTTGAAAGTGTTATTTCTTATTTCATTGTGTGGTACTAACTTTGAAAGTAGTTGCTATACTCCAGAAACTTCATTTCTGGATGTGGAACTGTCTATTGTCTTCCAACCTTAAGATGTCTTATGTACCACCTGTATTTTATTGCGTTTATGTAACCGTTGCGTTTCTATGCCATTTTTAACTTTGCCGAAGGACTGTTATCCCGGCTGTATGTAAACCGCCCCGAGCCTGCTGGACGAGAGACAGGGCCTTCTCTGTTGTGGCCCCTCGGCTGTGGAACTCCCTCCCAAGCGATGTTAGATCTGCCCCCTCCCTGTTGTCCTTCAGGAGGCGGGTGAAGACTTGGATGTGGAACGAGGCCTTCCCAGAATAAGCTGAGATTGATTTCAATCTGAAATGGGTGACCACTTTTTTAGACCGAGCTGAATGTGGTTTTAATGGGAATGCAGTTTAATACAGTTTTTCTGGTTTTTTAAGAACCAATTAGGAAATGACATTTATAACCTAGGAACAAAAGGCATGTTATTTATTTATTTACTTACTTTATTTCTATACCGCCATTCTCAGCCTGAGGGCGACTCAGGGCGGTTTACAAAATGGTACAATTCGATGCCACAGTAATATAAAAACAATTAAAAGCACATAACATACTTAAAATTCCATAACAATAAAATCAATAAAAACAGAAATCCTCCGCATCTCATTACCAAAATCATTATCCGATTACAGTTGTCCAGTCATTCCAAGGTCAAGAAGTTATCTGCTACACTGCATTTGAGAAAGCCTGCTCACAAAGCCAGGTTTTGACTTTTTACCAAAAGGGTAAAAGGGTGGGGGCCAATCTAATGTCCCTAGGGAGGGCGTTCCACAGCCAAGGGGCCACCACTGAGAAGGCCCTGTCTCTCGGCCCCACCAACCGAACCTGTGAAGAAGGTGGCGAGAGCAGGGCCTCCCCAGATGATCTTAAATTCCTGGAAGGTTCATAAGGAGAAATACATTCAGACAGATAAGCAGGGCCATAACCATTTAGTACTTTATAGGCTAAAGCCAGCACTTTGAATTGTGCTCAGTAGCAGACTGGCAGCCAGTGGAGCTGACGCAACAGAGGAGTTGTGTGCTCCCTGAGTGCCACCCCTGTTAACAACCTGGCTTCCGCTCGTTGGACCATTTGAAGCTTCCGAAGAGTCTTCAAAAGCAACCCCACGTAGAAAGCATTTCAGTAGTCTATACGGGGTGTAACCAGAACGTGGACTACCTTGGCCAAGTCAGACTTCCCAAGATACGGGCGCAGCTGGCACACAAGTTTTATTTGTGCGAATGCTCTCCCAGTCACAGCCGAGATCTGGGGTTCCAGGCTCAGTGATGAATCCAGGATCACACCCAAGCTGCGAACCTGCGCCTTCAGGGGAGTGTAACCCTGTCAAGCACAGGCTGTAACCATATGCTCTGTTCGTCCTTACAACTGACCACTTGTCTGAATTAAATTTAAATTTGTTCGCCCTCATCCAGACCATCACAGCCGCCAAGCACCAGTTCAGGACCTGTTACATAGTTTTATGTTTCTAAGAAATTCCATGGAAAGAAGTCTGGACCTCCCTTATTGGGAGGAAGAAACTTGATGACTACACAGCAAAAATCGGCACCTCTGAAGCTCCAAAGACAAACTCCAGCCAGATTTAAAAAGGGCAAGAACTCTGGCTTTAAGACTTACGAGGCTGTTGTTCTGCCTATTTCTTCATGCCTGGCTCATCGGTAGTGGTGGCCTCACCTGCTGCTCTCATGTAATTAGTTTTAAGTCATCCTCAAACAATTAGGACTGCTTAGCCTTGGCCAAATTACTGGCAGTTATGTTTGAAGTTGTGTGCATTAATGAGAGGAAATGGGACATTTATTGAAAACTGGTGTGAGCGTTGGTAGGCCGCTCAATAATCACACTCACTCGGGTATTGAGGAAATGCTTTATGAGTCCTTAATCCAAGGCAGTAAAAACCGTACTGAAGCCTTCCCTCCAAAATCCCTGCTCAAAACTCCCCGAGCCCCTCCCCCCTCTGGCGAAGAGCCAATCCTTGAACAGATAACCCCGGAACCCCACCCCTCTTGTCCTTTTTCGGCGGGAACTCCAACAGCTCAGAAACAACAGGGAACAACATGGGGAGTCCACCGACCTGGGGGGAAAAGAAGCAAAGTATTTTCAGGGCCCTGGCTTGTCCGGGAAGGCCCTATGAAACCTTTTGACTAATCTGGGGGCCTTGACATGTTCTGCTAACACCCACTCCGGCTGCAAGTCTTTGGAAAGCCACTGCACAAAGTATTGAAGTCTGCCCCTAAGCCTTTTAGAGTCTAAAATATCCTTAAGCTCAAAGTGGGTATGTTCCCCGATCATGATCGGGACTGGGGCGCTCCCCTGTGAAGACCACTTGCGGTGGGTTACTGCCTTTTTAAGCAGGCTAACGTGGAACACTGGGTGCACCTTGCGCCACGTGTGGGGAAGGTCCAGCCTAAGGGTGACCGGGTTGACCACTTCAGTCACCCGTAGAGGGCCAACAAACTTGTCCGCAAACTTGCGGGAGGGCTGGGTCGATCGCAGGTGCTTAGTGGAGAGATATACCATGTCTCCTGCCACATAGGTTGGCTGTGGCCCTCTCTTTTTATCTGCATGAGTTTTGTAGTCTTCTCTGGCCTTCCTCAGCGTCCTTTGGATCTCTGGCCAGGCTGCGGCAACCCGCGCGCCCCAGGACTCGGGGGTGCAAGGCGGAGGTGCAGAAGTATCAATAGCTGGGAAGGGCAGGAAGTCCCGACCACCCACGGCCCAGAACGGGAGACACCCCGTGGACGCGTGGTCGGTGTTGTTATAGCAGTATTCTGCCACATCCAACAGGTTGGCCCACTGGTCCTGCTGATACGTAGAGAAGCACCTCAAGTATTGCTGGAGCGTCCGCTGAACTCTTTCGGTCGCTCCGTCTGTCTCGGGATGGAATGCCGTACTCAACGCCCGTTGGGTCCCCAGGGCGGCCAGGAACGCCTTCAAAATGTAGCAGCGAACTGCGGGCCGCGGTCACTTATGACCCGACGAGGGCTACCATGCAGGCGAAATACATGATGTATAAAGAGTTTGGCCAGCCCCGGCGCCGATGGCAGTCGTCGCACCGGCACACAGGGGGCCCGCTTGGAGAACAGGTCCACTACCGTCCAGATGGCGGAGAACCCCCCGCTCACCGGGAGGACCACTACGAAATCCATGGCTATTTCTCTCCATGGTTCTGCAGGGTCAGCTACTTGCTGCAATAGGCCCGTGGGCGCCCCACCTTCGTTTTATTCCTGGCGCACACATCACACTCGGCGATGTATTGTTTTGCGTCCCTCCTCATCATCGGCCACCAGAACTGCCGGGCGAGTAGCTTCAGCGTCTTTGAGAGCCCGAAGTGTCCTGCCATGAGCGTGTCGTGCCCTATTTCTAGGACCTGTGCCCTCAGGGCCTCGGGGACGTAAACCTTGGTTCCCTGGCTCCAGATGCCGTCATTCTCTTCCAGGCCTTCCGGGTGCCGGACCAGCCATTCGTCTCTGCGGGGACGCTGTCCTGATCTGGTCCAGGAGAGGCTTTGCCAGCTCTCCGGCGGTGGCCTTTGCTTTGACTGCTGCCCGGGTGGCAGCGACCAAACCCAGTTGTGGGTTAGAGAATACGGTTCCCATCTCTCCTGGGGCCGAGTAGTCCGCATCAGGCATGCGCGAGAGAGCGTCCGCTATGACATTTTTCGGGCCCGGGATGTATCTCAACTTAAAATTGAATCTGCTAAAGAACTGGGCCCATCTCAGCTGCTTAGCGTTCAGTCTCTGTGGGGTCTGCAGGGCCTGCAGGTTCTTATGATCTGTCCAAACTTCGAAAGGGACCGGCGTTCCCTCCAGGAAGTGCCTCCAATGGGCCAGAGCCGCCCGTATGGCAAACGACTCCTTCTCCCATACGTGCCATCTTTTTTTCCGTTTGGGTGAACTTCTTGGAGAGATAAGCACATGGCCTCAAGTGGCCTTCTTCATCCGGCTGGAGGAGGACTGCTCCGTATGCCGCCTCGGACGCGTCACACTGCACTGTGAAGGGCCTGCTCATCACCGGGTGAATCAACAGGGGCTGGCTGGTGAACTGCCGCTTGAGGTTCCCGAACGCCTCTTGACACTGTGGTGTCCATTGAAGTTTGGCGCTAGGGGTTTTGGTCTTCCTGGTTTCTCCCAACCCCTTAGTTTTAAGCAGGTCTGTTAGCGCTAAGGTAGTCTCTGCAAAATTCGGGATGAATTGCCGGTAGAAGTTCGCGAATCCCAGGAACCCCTGCAGCTGTCTCCGCGTGCGGGGGGCTTCCCATTCCAGTACGTCTCGCACCTTCGCCGGGTCCATCGCGATGCCCCGTGTGGAGATGCGATATCCCAAGTAGTTCAACTCGGTCTGATGGAACTCGCATTTGGACAACTTGGCGTATAGCCGATTGTCTTTCAGCCTCCTCAGGACTTCCCGGGTCAACGCCACGTGCTCTGTACGGGTCTCTGTGTAGATCAGGGACGTCGTCCAGGTACACGATGACCCCTTGTACAACAGGTCTCTGAGGGCCTCGTTGATCAACTGCTGGAAGATTTTTGGCGCCCCCTTTAGGCCGAAAGGGGTGACTAAAAACTCGAAATGGCCCAAGTGACAGTTGAAGGCCGTCTTCCAGCAGTCCTCTGGCTTGACCCGGATTCTATAGAATGCCTCTCGAATGTCTAGCTTCGTGAACAGCCTGGCCTTCCCCAGCTGGGCCAGGATCTCGGACATCAGGGGAGGGGGTACGGATTCGCCGAGCTGATGGCGTTTATCCTCGGTAGTCCACACAGAGCCGGAGACTCCCATCCGCCTTGGGGCGGAAGAGCACGAGGGCCGCCAGTGGGCTATCTGAGTGTCTAATAAAACCCCTGGCCAGGTTTTTGTCTATGAACTCCCTCAGCGCCCTTTTCTCCGGCTCCGACATTGCATACATCTTGGGTTTGGGGAGTGTCGCCCCCTCTTCTATCTTAATGGCACAGTCCATGGCGCGGGAGGGTGGCAGCTCGTCGCATTCTTTCTCGCTGAACACCTCAGCCAGCTCCCAATAGTCCTGCGGTACTCCTGCCAATTGGGCGAGCCCGGCTCCTGCCGTATTAGGACTCCCTCCTTCTCCTGGGTACTCTATCTTAGCCTGAACCTGCCCATCTCTGAAGCGCACCTCCCTGTCTTCCAGTTGATCCTCGGATTGTGTTCCTCCAACCAGGGGCTGCCCAGAATTAAGGGTTGGTTAGCCATCTCGGAGATCACAAAATTGATGCCCGCGCACGGCTACTTTAAATGTGAGGATTCCTCCACTGGGAGGCTCCGACTCACCGCCCTGGGAAGGTGAGATCTGCCGCCGGGCGCTCACGGCAGATCGGGCTCGTTTTCCGCCGACTCTTCCGATCCGCTCTCCTCCGCGCCTCTCTCGTAGTCACCTCCGCCCCTCGGGTTGGTTGGCGCTCGGGCCAACTCTCTAGCCGCCGCTCCCTTGGCCTTGGTCGTCTTCGGTGTCCCGGGGTCGGGTCCGGACCCTTCTCCCCCCTTCGCGGCGGGCGGCCTCCTCGGGCATTCGACCGCCCGATGCCCCTCTCGGCCGCAGGTGAAGCAAGCGCCTCTCCGCGGTCTGTTTGCGTCTCGACTTGGCGACCTCCGCCGGGTTGGCGACCTCCGGGCCAGCCCCGTTCGCATGGTTGGGGCCGGGTCGCGTGCTCGCGGGCGTCTCGGGGCCTCCTGGGTGCCGCCTCCCGATCGCACTCCACTTGGCCGGCCAGGTCAATCCATCCTTCCAGGGTGTCCGGGTTTCTGCGGTTCAGAGCCCAATCCAGGGTCTCTCTCCTCAGTCCTGCTTTAAAATAGTCTAATTTGGTCGCCTCTGACCAATCGCGGATTTTTCCGGCAAGGGCCTTGAACGCCAGGGCGTACTCGGATACCGCCCTCGACCCCTGGTAGATCCGCTTCAATTCTGCTTTAGCTTTTGCTTCCGCGTGCGGGTCTCTAAACCGCTGCTGCAGCGCCCTCAGGAAGGCCTCAAGACCCCTAAGCTCCGGGGCATCGGTCTCGGTCATCTGGACCAACCAGTCGGCCGCAGCGTTTTTCAGGTTGCTTCCCACGGCCCTCACTTGGGCCGCCTCGGAGGGGAACGAGTCTCCATAGTCTTCCATAAAATTGCGGACATTGGTGACAAAAAAAGGAAAGGTGGCTTGGGTCTCCGTCGAACTTGACTTTTAAGTCTCTCCGATGGCCGCTTCCTTCCAGGGTCCGGTCGCTTGGGCCCAGGTTGAAGGTGGAGGTCCCCTGGCGGGGTGAAATCGGCGCCGGCCCCTCCGAAGGCGGACCAGCCCGACGGCGGTCTCTCTGCCCTCCAGGCCGCATAGCTTGAACGCCCCTCCGTGCCTCGATCTTCCTCCGGTGGGGTCCCCATGTGTCCATCCGCCTCTGCATCATTCCCATCTGCTGGCGGATGTCGGCTATGGCTCTGGCCATCTCTCCCATCATCTCCTCCATCCGCTCGCCCCGACTCGTGCCTTCCACTGGGGCCTGACCGACTCCCTCCTCGGGCCTGGGGCTCCCCTTCTTCCGCCGCATCACCTTCTCGTCCCACAGGGGGGAAGAATCGCGGCCTCCTGGTCGCCTGCTCCGGAGACAATCACAGGCCTCTCCCCCTCCGGGCCTCCAGCCGCCTCACCGAGGATCCCATCTTCCACCTCTTCGGATCCCCGCCAGCGCGGTTCCACTCGGGGCTCCTGGAGGTCTTCTTCCCTTCCACTAGACATCTCAGGGGTTCGCGGTCGGATCGGCTCACGACTGCGATTCAGGTTGTGAGTACGGTTTTTGTGTGAGCGTTGGTAGGCCGCTCAATAATCACACTCACTCGGGTATTGAGGAAATGCTTTATGAGTCCTTAATCCAAGGCAGTAAAAACCGTACTGAAGCCTTCCCTCCAAAATCCCTGCTCAAAACTCCCCGAGCCCCTCCCCCCTCTGGCGAAGAGCCAATCCTTGAACAGATAACCCCGGAACCCCACCCCTCTTGTCCTTTTTCGGCGGGAACTCCAACAGCTCAGAAACAACAGGGAACAACATGGAGCTACAGAAACAACATGGAACAAGGAGAACCAAAATGGCGGCCGCGCCTCCGATCGCTCGGTCCTCTTCCAAGATGGCAGCCGCGTCTTTGTCCATTGCGCTATCCCGCATTGGACAAGGCGCCGCTGACAACTGGTGCCCTGGCTTAAAACAGGGTCCTTATTAAGGAAGTTATTAAAACCCTATTCATTTAAGCCATATGTGGCAGAACTGGCTCCAGCAGAATTGGGGAGCATGTGTCTACTAAGCAGTGTTAAAGTAGATCTGGATGGTTTGGGCTTCGAGCAAGGGGTAGTGTTTGAATAGCCCTTGTCACAAGCCATGAGGCTGAACCCTCAATGATATTTATATTGGAGTCATGCTTTTTCCTCTTTGCTAGCTACTATAGTCTTGGGAGAAATGGAAAGGTTCTTGGGGTTGCAAGGTATGGGTGCTATAAAAGGATATTTTAGAGGCCAAGTTTAAGCCAGCAAATGCCACGCCCACAGACAATGAAACAAATTGTGTAATGGTTCATACCAACTTCATAGGTTTTGCACAGTACTGATTAAAACAAAGACCTTGTGTAACCCTTGAGATAATGCAATCATTTGCATAATACATCGCATTTATGCCTGAGTAAAGCCACAATGAGATTCCAATCAAAGTTTATATGCATGGACTTCTGTTAAGGAGGCTCTGTAACTTATTACTTCAGGTGGGTTGGAACTTTCCTATTCTCACCCACCACTTATAATAAATCAAGGGCTGGAACCCTTGGCTGCCACCAAATATAACAAGTAGGGGATATTGTGTATTCAGAAATTAAAACCTGGCCGGAAAACCTTTTGAAAACCCAGTGGCCACCACCAGACTTATAATCACTTTTAAGCCTTTGGCTTAATGGAGGTATTTCAGGCAAAAATGCTCTGGACTTTCATTCAGGCCTGTGCACTGAGGCAGTGATTTTCAACACTAGTGTGCCATGAGAGATCATCAGGTGTGCCATGGGAAATTATTTTCAAACTTCATTCATATATAAACTATAAGGCATACCTGTCCGTTTAAGAAATGGAACCATAGAACTCTCACGTCCCCTAAGAAGTGACGCGACAGTGCTGTCAGAGTGTGATTTTCAAATGATTCTGCAATTCAACCATTGTATAAGATGCTGTGTTGTGTAACCAGGCACGTATAGAGTTAAAACAGCACAAGTGGTGTCTAGCACTGTTTTGACCTTCAGCTGTGCAAACATACTGATAAAGGAGACGCTGAGCTGCTTGAGTTAGTCACCATGCTGATCCTGCTGTGAGGTGTAGGCTGCTGAATTGCTCTGTGTGAGCATGCTTTACTTTGCTCACTTAATCAATAAAAGAACTTTCTAAGTTCAGACCTGGCTTCGCTTCATCACTGGCGCACGGACAAAAGGTTATGGGCCCAGCACGCTTCCGCTGCGCTAGTGTTCGGACTGCTGCCCATAACGGAACGAAGAAATACTGACCAGAGAGTGCCTGGAAAGCTGTGCAGAGTTGTGCGGAGGTGAGAGATTGATGGATGGCTGGAGTAGCCAAAGCTTACCAATACAAGCCAGTGAAGCAAGCCTGAGAGAGGATGATGAATAAAAAGTGAGTAAAAGCAAACAGAAGCTCTGCCCGTGTTCTTTATAAAGGAGGCTGCATTTCATCATTAAAGTGACTGTCAGAAAGCCAAACAGACGTGGCTAGACGTAATCTCGGGGGCCGAGAGTCACACAGAAGGAAGTGCATATTAATCCTCTGGAACTTTGTGTTGTTCCTGTGTATCCAGTGTTTGACCCAAGAATGGGGCAGAGCGGAGAGAAAAAGAGAGCAGCATGGCTGGAATTAACCCAACTAGTATGATTGAGAAGTTAAATGATACTAACTACTCTGAATGGGCTGTGTTTATGGAGAATCTACTAGCCCGGGAGGAGCTGCAGAAGACGATACTTGGGAAGGAGAATGATGCAGGAAAGGATTTACGAGGCAAGTCTACTTTGATCCTTTGCCTGACTCCTGACCAGCTGGTTCATGTCCAAGGATTGCAGACAGCCAAAGAAGCTTGGGAAGCGTTGCGGGCTGTGCATCAAAGAGAGAGCACCTTAAGTAAAATGATTTGGAGCAAGAGATTGTATGGTGCAAAACTACCAGAGGAAGGAGATGTCAAGCAGCACATAGACATGATGAAGAAACTATTTGTGGAGTGTTGAGTGGGAAGTGTGGAGATCACTGATGAGAATCGAGCCTACATCATGTTATCTAGTATGCCATCGAGTTGGGATTTTCTGCTGCATTCTCTACAGTCTGTGAGACCCCAGGATTTGTCGTTGGATTTGGTTACTAGCAGAGTTCTGGAGGAGTTGGACAGACGGCGTTTTGAGAAGGAGCAAGGCAGATGCTGCAAACCTGAGGTGGCACGTTTTCCACAGGAGATGGAGGAGAAAGATTACCACGAGGCGCCGACCTTGGCTGCTGCACACATAGTCAAAACACAGCGGCGGTGTTTCGGGTGCAACAGAGTCAGGCACCTGTTAAGGGACTGCACAGCAGTAAGAAGGCAACAGCCCGGAGGGGGCGCCAGAGGAACTGGAAGTTATCATGGGAAAGGCCGTGCTGATGGGACTATAACTACCACACCCAGAACCCTGATTACTGATGCAGAAATTAGTAGATACAATAAAGTAAAGTGGATTTTAGACTCAGGCGCAACCTATTTATTTATTTATTTATTTATTGTTCGGTCTTATATTCCACTCCTCCCTGCAGGCTCGGGGCGGAGCACAACATATAAAACAGGCCAACATGTATCAACTATGTGGCCATACAATAAAACAGGAAACATAAAATCAGAAAACATAAAATCATGCGTCACATCCCGAGGCACAAGATAAAACACAATAGCATTTCCTTGGACCAGAAGGTATCGCTTGTATAAAAGAATTACACCAGGCTGGATTGCCTAGGTGAAAGCTAATCCGAAAAGGGGGCGGTCTTACAGGCCCTGCGGAACGGGATGAGCTCTGGGATGGCCCGGGTGTTGTCAGGGAGGGAGTTCCACCACACCGGGGCCGCCACAGAAAAAGCTCTTTGCCTGGTAGTCGATAGGTGGCAGGAACGGATTGATGGCACCAGGAGCAAATTCAATTCCTCCGAACGTAGTGATCTCGGGGGAATATACGGGGCAAGGCGGTCCCTCAGGTACGCAGGCCCTAGGCCGTGTAAGGCCTTAAAGGTTAACACCAACACCTTGAAGGCAATCCGGTACTCAATGGGTACCACATTGTGAACGATATTGGTTTGTTAAAAAATGTTCAATCAACCCAGGGTTCGAGTTTGACCCTTGCAGATGGATCAGCGAGAGAGTTTTCAAATTATGGAAATTGTTTTATTTCTTGTTTGCAAGTGAATTGGGAAAATGTTCTGTTTGTACCTGGGATCAAAACCAATTTGTTGAGTGTTGCCACATTAACTGAACATGATTTCAAAGTAGTGTTTAAAGGCATTTACTGTTTTGTGTATAATTCGGAAAGGAAATTGGTTGGCAAGGGGGTGAGAAGAAACAAATTATATGAGATGTTTGAAAAAGTCAATGAAAACAGAGATGAGAATGTAGAAGTTTGTTGTGTAAGTAGTCAGATACAGCATGGCAGATGTATACAACAGTTACACAGAATTTTGGGTCATGCTGATATTGAAATTCTTAAGAAAACATTTAATTTAGATCCTAATTTTCAGTTAGAGAGCTGTAATATTGAATTGGATTGTTCTGTTTGTGCAGCTGTAAAAAGGACACCCATCAAAGTCCACAAGAGAACTAAAATAAGGGCAAATGAGAAAGCACATATGTATGTTGCTGGACCTTTTGAAGAGAGTTGGGGAAGTTCCAAACATTCTTTGATTTTTGTTGACCGATTTACTAGGTATGGGTTCATTTATTTTTTTAAAGATGTACCAGAAATAGTGGACAAGACCACGAGATGGTTAGACATGGTTGAGGGGGTATATAAAAAGAAAATAAGCACATTGTTTGTAGATGAGGGGGTAGAAGCATGTACCTCAGAAGTGAAACAACTTCTAAGTTTGAGAGATATAGAATTTGTGAGGACTGAAGAACTCAAGGGAGAAGAGGGCATCGCACAGACACGAATGAGAATACTTCAAAAAATGGAAGCTTGTGTCTTAAAAGATGGTCAATTGGGTGACAAGCTTTGGGGTGAAGTTTTGTCTACTTGTAACTACATTGTAAATAGGTTGTGGGATGTTGTTCTTGATGATATACCATTCCGTAAGATGTATGGCAGGATGCCCGGTTACCGACATATGGGCATCATAGGGCAATTTGCCAACGTTCTGATACCGACAACAGAGAGAAAGAAAAATGAGTCAAGTTCAGGCGTTTGATACTACTGGGGTATCAGTGAAAAGGTTACCGGTTTCTAGAAACACCACACTCAATTAGATTTTCAAGATTGGCATGTTTTGAAAAGCCCAAAGATTGGAAGCGTTTGCACCTTAATTTTGGAGAATTGTCTGTGTTTCCAAAGGTTAGAGAAAATGTAAGTGAAAGGGATGAGGGGGCATCCAGTACTGTTAGTCAACAAGAACAGGTGGTGAAAGGGGAAACTAGAACTCCCAATAAACAGTATGGACAGGAAGGCGCAAGGCCAAAACAAAAGGAAGTGATTAGAAGAATAAAACAAGATAAACCAGAATCCACCACACCAAAACAAAAGGAGGTGATTAGGAGAATAAAACAGGACAAACAAGAATCCATCACACCAAAGGAGAAAGAAGTGATTAAGAGAGTGAAACAGGAGCCAGAAGAATAAGAAGTAATAATAGAAACAGTCATTGCAGGAGGAGTAGAACGAAAGGCTCTTGTGATTCCTTGTTTGGCACAGAGAAATAAAGGGATAGTTAACAGAGCATTAATTAGAGAAAAAGGAAGATTCCTAACATGTGTTGCTATGTACTTAAGGTTTTTCATATGTGTATGATTAATGTGTAAAGATTTAATATTTGCTTAGGAATGCTTTATATGGTGATGGATGTCCACATGTAGAATGAGTATGTTTAGGATTGATAGTATTTGTGATTAGACATAAATATTTGAAATTCAAAAGGGGGATTGTCAGAGTGTGATTTTCAAATGATTCTGCAATTCAACCATTGTACAAGATGCTATGTTGTGTAACCAGGCATGTATAGAGTTAAAACAGCACAAGTGGTGTCTAGCACTGTTTTGACCTTCAGTTGTGTAAACATACTGATAAGGGAGACTCTGAGCTGCTTGAGTTAGTCACCATGCTGATCCTGCTGTGAGGTGTAGGCTGCTGAATTGCTCTGTGTGAGCATGCTTTACTTTGCTCACTTAATCAATAAAAGAACTTTCTAAGTTCAGACCTGGCTTTGCTTTATCACTGGCGCGCGGACACGCTCAGACGCGGCTAAGTAAACAAAGTTAGATTTAGTGCTGCAGCTTCGTGTCAAGTGACAGTGGCAATTTGGGATCACAGCAAGACAAGCGAGTGACAGTGATGGAGAAGTTTTTGAGAAGGGAAAATGCAAATGCCGAACAGGGCCCTGGACAAAATTATGAGACAGAGGAAGGCCCTAATATGAGTGGTGGACAAAATAAAAAAGAAAAGACGGTGAGCTTGGGGCAATACAGTGAAAGCTATCTTTCATTTGGATTCACTTTCATCGGGGATGTGACAGCACCGACTCCGCTGTGCTTGGTGTGTGGACGTGACTTTAAAGGAGCAAGAGGAACTCATTGAACTGAAACAAGATTGTAGTTTAAAGCTAAAATTTGCTGATCTTCCTTTGGCCAGTTTTTGGTTATCTGTTGCCAGGGAGTTCCCCATTTGGCCAACAAAGCTATTTTGACATTGCTCCCGTTTTCAACCACATATCTGTGTGAGATGAGCTTCTCAAGCTTGACTGCGATAAAAACTAAAAACAGAGAGAGACTGACAGCTGTTGAGCAAGAGCTTCGTGTGTGTCTTTCTACCATTCCTACTAAACAATGGGCAGGTACCTAAGGCACAAGTAAACTAACAAGTAAACTAACACAGGTTGGTGTCTTGGTCAGATAATACAGTATTTATAACATAGACACAGAGTCTTAATTATCAAAATTCAAATTATAATTGAAATCCCATGTGGTGGGGAATGGGATGCTCAATGCTCTAATTCAATAAGCAATGTAAATAAAGTCAGTCAATACAAACAATAACAGCGTGAGCAGTCTCACCAGATACTGAGCAGTCTCACCAGATACTGACTGACTGACTGACTGACTTTATTATTTCTGAGTCGCCCTCCACGTTAGTGCTCCGGGCGACTTACACACAACAAATTCCACAATTAAAATAGAGTATTTAAAACTAGATTAAAATATTCAGTGGTTAAATGCAGGGGCCAGGCTCGGTATTTGAGTTCCTGGTTCTGCATTAACCATGGGCTTTCCTAAATAGCCAGGTCTTCAGAGCGGTCAGGAACTGGGGCAGGTCAAGGGAGGCTCTCTGGTCCGGTGGCATCGAGTTCCAAAGAACAGGGGCCACAACGGAGAACGATCTCCGTCTCGTGGTCTCCAGGTGGGCCTCTTTCAAGCCTGGTACGTGAAGAAGGTTCTTGTTTGCTGGCCGCGGGGTCCTTGAGTAAGCAGGCATCAACAAGCGGTCTTTTAGGTATGTTGGGCCCCGGCCCCGTAGGGCTTTGAAAGCCAAGGTCAAGGTCTTGTGTAAGGCTCTATACTCTAGTTTGGAGGTACTCTCCCTCGGGGCCCCAGGTGCACGATAGATTAAAAGAATCGACAGGCTCTCCTTGGCATTTAGGGTAATTCCCAGGCACTCAATGCCAGTGATCTCCGGGGTCTGTACAGCTGTTATGGAGATGTGGTCCTGGACCAGTATTCCTCCTCCTCCTCCCCTGCCTCCAATTCTGGGTTGATGGAGCATCTGGAAGCCTGGAGGGGACAGCTCGCGGAGGGGTATATTGTCCCCCTCCCGGGTCCAGGTCTCGGTAATGCAGGTGATATCTGCGTTTTGCTCAGTGATATACTCACTTACGGTGGCTGATTTATTTAGTATGGATCTTGCATTGAGAAGCAGGAGGGATGAAAAGATAGGAGATGGTAGAGAGTAGGTGTTCTGTCAGGGAATGGGTCGCAGATTGGGAGAGGAGTAAAACTTCCGTTGATTCCCACAGCCTCTGTTTGTTGGCCGGCTTCTAGCTCTACCAGTTCCTCTTCCTGTAATTATTGGAATTCTTTCTCCAAGGTCTGGCGTGGCCGTGGTCGGGGGATGCGCAGGGTTTGATGTTCCCCTGTCCCGGGGAACATTTATACTGCGAATAAATCACCAATAATACAGTACATTAATAGAGCATAGGCAAACCCAACTGCTTAAAGGGCAGTCAAAAGTACCATGTAAATATATCAAAGACGCCTTATACACACAAAATACATTCCAATTATAGAGGGTGCAAGGCTAATAAGTACATTGAGGTAAGAGAGAACACTCACGGGAACATAAAGTGGAATCGTAATGGGAATTCCCATGTATGTGGTCCCGGTATACTAATGGTAATCCTCAGAGCTCGCAATGAAGGAAGCCCCAAGAGAGCTGCAGCAGATGAAGCGTTCCACGTTTGAAGTTAATCAATGTTCTGTAGTGAAGGTGAGTCGTAAAGGTCGCAAAATGCCGCTCAGAATAGCTGGCGAACGCGAATGTCGACTGAATGCCATGGCGTCCCCACCTTCCATTTAGGATTGAATGATCTACTGATTCTGATGCCTGGATGCCTCTCAACACTCCTGAAAGTTACCCTGATGAAGCCCTAGGGGGCGAAACGGTGACGAAGCCGGCCTTGCATTGGTAGCGCCGTTGGGCTGCTCTACTCCTTGATACAGACCAGGGAGACCCTACGCAGCTCCTACTTTCCAACCTCGAGCACCCGGGACAACCCATTCCCCCGTGATTTCCACTCACACTGCAGATTTCAAAAGGCACCGCATTCCGCGGCTTTTTTTTCGCTTCCGCGTTCGCCAGCTATTCTGAGCGGCATTTTGCGACCTTTACGACTCACCTTCACTACAGGAGATCCCGCTTTACCATAGAACTACTGAGGGGATACCTGGTTTCATTATACTCTCCTGTAAGTGACTTATTTGCTTTATTGAACATTGATTAACTTCAAACGTGGAACACTTCATTCTGCTGCAGCTCTCTTGGGGCTTTCTTCATTGCGAACAGCTGAAAACTGTGTTAATTTATATAACAGCTAAAGAACTGTGAATATGGCTCAAGTTTCTGGTTTAAGTTTTAAAAAGCTCAATGGACATAATTATTTTTGTTGGGCTGAGAAGATAAAATGTTGGCTGATTACACAGGAGTTATGGTCAACAGTGTTAACTCCTCCAGCTGCTGCTGCTGCTGAAAGCATCTTAAAGGACCAGAAGGCCAGAGCTAATATTTTGTTGGCCATGGGAGATAACCAACTGGTGTTTTTGAAACACTTGGAAACTGCGAAAGAAATTTGGGACTGTTTACAAAACATGTTCCAGCAAAAGTCTGCTTGCTCCAAAGTTATCATATGCCGGAAGCTGTTTAAAATGCAACTTGAGAATGGCAGTCTTCAAGAGCATATAAATGAAATGGTCACACTGTTTGCTGATCTGGAGCAGCGTGGGCAGAGTTTTGAGGAGACCCAGAAGGGACTGATTCTGCTGGGAAGTCTTGGAATGAAATATGATGCTTTTGTGGATGGACTGGTAAATATTCAAGATGCAGATTTGAATATAAATTTTCTATCTACAAGGCTATATGAATGGCAAGCACAGAAAATTTCCAGAGAGGTCGTATCTCACCCATCTGGAAAGCAATCTTCAATTAAAGAGGCTGGCACAGCATGCATGGCTCAAGCTCGAAAGAGTTTTAAAGGGCCAGTTTGCTGGAGATGCGGGAAGCATGGACATATTTCAAAAAACTGTAAAAATCCACTCAACCAGAAGAAAAAGAAGAAAGGCTATCAGAGTCAAGAAGAAAGAAGCTCTGTTTCTGTTTTGATGGCAAATGGACAGTCAAATGTTAAATGTACTAGTAGTCCTTGGGTAGTAGACTCAGGTGCCTCTAGGCATTTAATCAAGGACAATGCTCTGATCAAAAATATACATGAAGCCTCGGTGTCTTCCATCACATTGGCTAATGGCAAGAAGGCAAATGTTGTGGGATCAGGGTCTGTTTTTGTTGGAGGGTTGGGGGTGGAATTACAGGATGTTCTTTATGTTGATAATCTCAAGTATAATATTTTGAGTGTTTCTAGTTTGCTTAAATTGGGGTTCAATGTGTTTTTTGAACAAGACAGATGTGTCATAAGCAAACCAGATAAGGACAAAATTGTGATTAATGAACATAATGGTTTATTTGTGTTTGAAGATAAACAAGTTGAAGTAGCTTGTGTTGAATCAGGAGAATGTCCTGGAAATGTTAATCAACTTCATGACAAATGTGTACATGTGTGGCATTGTAGACTGGGACACTGTAACTGGGATAGGCTCATTAAGTCTGCAAATAAGTGTGACTTAAAAGTGCCTAAATGTACAAAGTTCTTAGAATGCACAGTGTGCATGAAGTCCAAGATTAAGGCAGAATTTGTGGCTAGAGTCAGTGACAGAGTATCTGAAGAGATTTTGTCTTTAGTTCATATGGATCTCTGTGGACCTCTTAAAGAGTCCATTGGTGGCGCTCGTTATTTTCTTTTGATAGTTGATTATTTTTCACATTTTTGTTTTGTTTATTTCCTAAGAGATAAATCAGAGACTGTTGAAAAAGTCAAAGATTGGTTGATTCTGATGGATAATCAGTTTACTAATCAGAAAGCGAAAGCAATACAAACTGACAGAGGAGGAGAGTTTGTAAATGCTAAAATGATGGATTTGCTTAGAAAATGAAGTATTAAGCATAGATTGTCAAATGCTTATGTTCACCAGGAAAATGGCGTGGCTGAATGCTGGATTGGCAGTATTTGAAGCACGGCTAGGTGCATGCTATATGATGCTGAGTTATCTCAAGGTTATTGGGCTGAAGCAATGCAAAATGGCTGTTTTGTTTCAAATAGGTTGTGGACAAAAAGTGTAGGTCAGATTCCTTATGTTTTGTTCCATGGTAAAAAAAACCTGACTTGTCTTTTTTGAGGAAGTTTGGTAGTGAGGCTTATGTGCTAATTCCTGCTGAACAAAGAAGAAAAGGTTACAAGGCCTGGAGAAAACTTGTTTTTCTTGGATATGCTGACGGAACAAAAGGTTGGCATTTTCTTAGTGAAAATAGGAGAGTGATTATATCTCGAAGTGCTCGTTTTGAGGAGCATGTTGGTTGGGATAAAATCCATGCAAACAGTGAAGTGTTTTTTCCTTTTGTTAAAGAAGTTGTCTCTGTTCCTGAAGGAAGTGAGGTTGTAACCAAAAGAGAAAGTACCTCTTTTGGAGGGGATAGTGAAAAAGTGAAAGAGGAAAATTCTGTTGAGAGAGTAGTGCCACGTAGATCAGAAAGATCAACAAAGGGCATACCTCCAGAAAGGTTACAAGTAGGTCTAACAGCTGAAAATAGTGATTAGGTAGAACCTTCTAGTTATAAAGAAATGCTAAAAAGACAATTGTCTGAACAAAAATGTTGGAAAGAGGCGATGGATAAAGAATTCAAGTCTCTGATGAGCTTGAATGTCATGGAAGTGTCTGAACTACCATCTGGAGTAAAACCTGTGAGTTGTAGATGGGTATATAAGAGGAAAAAATCTGAAAAGAGGGTTTTATATTCAAGGCTCGTTTAGTTGCTTGAGGTTTTGAGCAAGAGTTTCTTGTGAGTTATGATGTTTAGTCCTACTATGAAAGCTGAAACGTTGAGAGTTGGTCTAGTTTTAGCTTGTAAGAAAGATTGGAAAATCAGACATTTTGATGTAGAAACTGCATATTTACATGCAAACCTCGAAGAAGATGTGTTTATGACATCAATTCCTGGATTTGAGGATCATTTAAGGACAGGGATCTACCGGTTACGGAAATCTCTATATGGTCTCAAGCAAAGTGCCAAAAACTGGAACCATCATCTGGAGGGTGTTTTAAAAAAGCTAGGTTTTGTTCAAAACAGCGTTGATCCCTGTATGTATCTCAAAGGATCAGGAGAAAATCAAATGTGTGTATTAGTGTTTGTGGATGATCTTTTGTGTATGGTAAAAGTGAAAAATTGATTACACAAATCTTTGAAAACTTATCTAAAGTGTTAAAGATTAAGGATCTGGGATTGGTTAAGAAATATCAAGGAATCAATTTTGAAAGATCTGGGAATACTTTGAGATTAAGTCAAAAAGATAAAGTATGTGATCATCAAGGTTAGATGAAGCCAAGGTCATGGCTACACCTATGGCACAAGAATTTCTTGCAAATGTAGAAGGTGAAAGATTCACAAACAATTTCTTGTACCGATCAATGGTTGGAAGCTTGCTATACTTAGCAAATGCAACTAGGCCGGATATCAGTTTTGCTGTCAGAATTCTCAGTCGTAGAGTTGAAAATCCAACTGTTACAGACTGGGGAGAAGTAAAAAGGGTTTTAAGATATCTGAAGAAAACCATGTCAAAGGTTTTAGAAATAAGGCCTGATGATACTGAGAAACTGGAAGTCTATACTGACAGTTCATTTGCAAATCTTGAAGACAAAAAATCTGTGTCTGGATTTTTAATCAAATTTGCAGGAGTACCAATATGTTGGAAATCAAGAAAGCAGAAACTGGTGGCTCAAAGTACATCGGAGGTGGAATTTGCTTCTCTTTGTGAAGCGAGTAATGAAATGGAATGGTTAAAACAATTAATAATTGACGTAGGCATAAAACATGATCAACCAGTACAAGTCTACATTGATTCGCAGACATGCATCAGTATGGCAAAATCTGAAAGTTTAAAAAGCCGAACCAGATATATTGGTGTAAGGTACATGAATGTACAACAGTTAGTGCTCTATACGGTTCTGGCCCATCTTACTTGTCCGAACGCATCTGCCGCTACATCCCACCTCGTAATTTAAGATCATCCGGGGAGGCCCTGCTCTCGCTCCCGCCGACTTCTCAAATGCGGCTGGTGGGGACGAGGGAGACGGCCTTCTCGGTGGTGGCTCCCCATCTGTGGAATGTGCTTCCTAGTGACATACGATCAATTCCATCCCTCCTGACATTCAGAGAAAAAGTAAAAGCCTGGCTATGGGACCAGGCATTTGCACACTAGCACAAGGCAGCACCTTTTTAAAAAAACTTAAATGAATGTGTATGATATGTTGATGTAATTGTATTTTAATGTGTAATGTTTTGGGGGGTTTTATACTGGGTTTTTGTGTTTTACTGTGTTGGCATCGAATTGTGCCTTTTTGGAAGCCGCTCTGAGTCCCCCCTCGGGGGTTGAGAAGAGCGGGGTAAAATGCCGGAAACAAATAAATAAATAAATAAATTAGTGAAAGACAAGAAAATGTGTCTAAACTATATTTCTAGTTAAAGTAATGTGGCTGATGTTTTCACAAAGCCACTGGGTATAGAAAGTTTTTACAGATGTTCTGCAAAGTTAAATATTGTTTGAATCTTTAGGAGGGGTGTCAGACTGTAAAGATATCAAACAAATGTTTGAGTTATGAGTATCTGTTTTTTTTTGTTTATGTGCTGTAGTAGTATTACTGTAGGTGTGTCTGAATAGGTGCAGCTGGGTTTGCCTGACTCCAGTAGGGTGTGGCAGCTGTGTTTGTATAAATCTCCTTTGTTACAGATTTGAGTTAGGCTTTTGGCTTTTGCAGTTTTCTTACTGTCTATGCTGGCTATTGTGCTGGCTGAAGTTCCTGGCTGATATACTGCTGTGATGCTGGAATGCTGTAGACTGGAGAAATTCATTTAAATGCTGAAGCCTGGAGAAATGTATTCCTATACTGCTGTGATGCTGGAATGCTGTAATTTGGAGAAATGCATTCGTAAACTGCTGCAATGCTGAAATGGTAACAGGGATGCTGGGAGTTGAAATACTGTGTGGGTTAACATAGAAGCCTGTTACTGAAAAATGTACAGACTATTTATTGAAAGAGCATGTTGCTGCTTTTTTGAATTAATGCATTAATTTGAATTAATGCATATATGAATCAATGAATGGTTGCATAAAAATAATGATGACACAAATGAACCTTTATGAAATGTTTATTTGAATAATTACAACAGTTAACCTGCCAAAAGTTACACATCTTGAATGATAGGCTAATCCCATTGGAGGATTTATTGCCATTAGATAGGATTACATATTGCTTTATATTAGTCATTCTGGAGGTAGGACAGGAAAGGATGCCATTGTGAATAGTGAACTACTTTCACTGAGTGGGCAATGGCCATGCAGGGGAGATAAAAGCTGTGCTTACTTGAATATGAAGGACTATGAAGGACTTGCTCCCGTTTAGACGGGCCTGTAAAACATACCTGTTTAAGCAGGCCTTTGGTGAGTAAGTCCTGCCCATGCCCCGCCATCTATTCGTTCTTCTGAGGATGATGTGCTGTTCATTGTGTTAACTGTGTTATTAATTACTATACTGCTGTTGTTTTTAATTGTTTTTAACTGCTTATTGCCTGTATTTTACTGTGCCCTTCGGCTCCTGTAAGCCGCCGCGAGCCTCAGGGAGTCGGCGGCATAGAAGCCCGAATAATAAATAAATAAATAAATAAATAAATATCATTGTCTATGTACCAGATACATAGACAATGATATTGTCTTCTATACTGATCCTAGATTCAGGCCCTATCTGGCATGCTCTGATAGATTCCCCTCTTCTAGTTTTATATGTCATTAGATGATTATAGATATTCTTCAATGTAGTAAGATTTCAAGAGCACTATGAGTACATCTTGTACGATATTCTCCACAAATTCAGTGTCACAGAGTGTTGTGGATTAATCTTCGGAGAAAAGCATTTTAAAAAAATGTTTGGATAGAATTTGTCTTTTCTTCATAACACTTTGGAACCCCCAGTGGCATAGTGGGTTAAACCACTGAGCTGATGAACTTGCTAAACAAAAGGTGGACAGTTCAAATCAAGGGAGAGGGATGAGCTCCCGTTGTTAGCCCCAGCTTCTGCCAACCTAGTAGTCCGAAAACATGCAAATGTGAGTAGATCAATAGGCGCCGCTTCTGCAGAAAGTCCGAAAACATGCAAATGTGAGTAGATCAATAGGTGCCGCTTCTGCAGGAAGGTAACATGACCTTGGAGGTGTCTATGGACAATGCTGGCTCTTCAGCTTAGAAAAGGAAATGAGCAGCACCATCAGAGTCAGATTTTTTGTCAGGGGAAACCTTTAGCTCATAACACTTTAGCGTGTTTGCATATAGATAACACAGTGGGAAAAGGTTTGTCTGCTGTCCTAGTGGGGAGAAAACTACTACAATTATTAATTATTAATTATTAATTATTAATTATTAATTATTAATTATTAATTATTAATTATTAATTATTAATTATTAATTATTAATTATTAATTATTAATTATTAATTATTAATTATTAATTATTAATTATTAATTAGTGATTATTGATTATTAATTATTAATTATTAATCATTAATTATTAATTATTAATTATTAATTATTGATTATTAATTATTAATCATAATATATTAATTATTAATTATTAATTATTAATCATTAATCATTAATCATTAATCATTAATCATTAATTATTAATTATTCATCATTCATCATTCATCATTCATCATTCATCATTCATCATTCATCATTAATTATTCATCATTAATCATTAATTATTCATTATTCATTATTCATTATTCATTATTCATTATTCATTATTCATTATTCATTATTCATTATTCATTATTCATATGTGAGGATGAAATAGTTAAGGATTTGCATCCCTAGACTGAAGAGAAAAAAAGCTTTACTAAGTTCAAGGTGGTAAAGTGGAATCATCACTGAATACATTCTTTTTGGAAGCCTGTTTGACTGTTATGTGTAGTCCAATATGCTTGGCAGCTTTTTCAAGAAGCTACAAGAAGCGACATGTCCAGACATTGTAGTGGGTTGTCTGAAATCCCATGGGTAAAGATGCCCTTATGACACCATCTTTAACCTCCTGTGGCACCTGCTGACTTTCCTCTGCACAAATGTCAAGGCATGGGGAGAATCTTGTGGTGTTACAGATTAACATCTTAAAACACCAATTAATTTTATCCTTGCGATTCTGCACCCAGGAATTCTAACTCAGGGATCAAAATGAAGTTGGACAAAACTGTACATAAATGAAACTACATCTAGATGTTACGGTACACTTTCAAGGTCCTCAGCACCACAGAGATGTCGGCAAGTTTGAAAGAATGCAGATAAGTGGAGTATAAATGATTTAAAAGCTGAAAGGTTTGATTTACTGGGGAACATTAAAAGAGCAAAATCTGCTCAGGTAGCCAAATGGCAGCTAATGTATTTGGAGGCAGATGAGAAATGCGAAGTACCTCAACACAGTCCAGGAAAAACCACCTCCAAATGAAAAAGAGTGAAAGCGGAAGAGTAAAGGAGGGGATTGGCAGAGAGAGTACCAGGTCCCACCACATAAGGTTTTGCCTTGTCTACA
The DNA here is from genome assembly GCA_030556195.1 of Anolis apletophallus. Taxonomy (NCBI): domain Eukaryota; kingdom Metazoa; phylum Chordata; class Lepidosauria; order Squamata; family Anolidae; genus Anolis; species Anolis apletophallus. The sequence goes on from JARBWK010000012.1 coordinate 25,307,023, forward strand.
CAGTCTTTGGACCCTCCAGGAGCAGACTATTACTCCTCAGGGTATGTGGAGGATTATTCTCTAATCACTAATCATTCATCTGATCATGATACATAGTAATTGCCCATCATATATTAAACTTACAAGAACAGATAATCAGTCTTGTGGTTCAGTAGGACCTCATCAGATGGGTGAAATTGCCTGTCCTAGGATGCTTGGACCTCAGTTGAACCACAGAGCCCACCAGCTCCTACCACATGACATTGATCAACTTTCGGTGGGGCTCTGTGCCTCAACTGAAGTCCAAGCATTGCAGGAGACATCGGCAACCACAAGGGAGACTTCTCGTATTGCAAAAGAAAAAAACAAACCCCCCCAAAACAAAACAAAACAAAAAACCATGGGGTGGGGGGGGGGAAGCCAGCCTGTGACACTTCCCTCTGTGTGATGGGGTGAGTGGCAAGGTGTGTGATGCGTTGTGTGGGGCAATGGGTTACCCATGTCCTACCTCAATGGATTCACCATGATCCATAACAAATTGGAGTATGTGTGTGTGAATATGATGAATTCATAGGTGGACTAGAATTGTTGAGTTCTGTGAATAGCTATTGAATCTAAACAAACTGGGTCAAAAGTCTCATGTATGCCACCTTGGGTTTGCCAAAGAAGAGGACTAATATAAATAGTGTTTGTCTGGAAGAATTTTAGGAAAGCCTAGTTGAAACAGAGACACCACATGTTGGAGGAAACAAAGGGAGCAAATAAAATTGGATAGCAGGGAAATAAAGACAGGCTAAAGAAAGTTACTCCCTGACTAACCCTTATCAGATGGTTGGGCCCTGTAGACATAAATCATCAAGCTGGAATGGATGACAGAGGTCAATAGCCATGGAGCTGCACATCTAACCCTTTAGTGCAAGAGATTCCAAATCTTCCTTGGGCGGTATTTTGTTCTGACCGTCTGTTACAGAGACAGAATTTTTTTTAAAAGAACTATTTTGCATGTTCTTGATGGCTCCTTTTATAATGAATAATTCTGAATTCTTAAAATAGTCCAAATATAGTGTATTGGCAAAGTGGTTGTGAACTGACAAGATTACAACTATATAACAGAGGATGTAAGGAAATATTATAGTACAATATAATATTACTAATGATATTGTGATATTATAATTGTATATTTGTTTTACATGCAATATTGCTAATGATATTGCGATATAATATAGTATAATATGAGTATGGTATAATATATTGTATATACATTGATACAATATAATATTGCTAATGATATTGTGAGATTATAATTGTATATTTGTTTACATGCAATATTACTAATAATATTGCGATATAATGTTATAGTGCAATGTGATGTGTAGTACTGATATTGTGCTATGGCAGTAATGTAGTTTGTTGTATTTGCAGTTTGCTGTAAGCCGCTCTGAGTCTCCTTCGGGGTTGAGCAGGGCGGCATATAAATATCGTGAAATAAATAAATAAATAAATCTCTCAGCATTACTTCGCGAAACGAAGATTCTTAGGATGGACTCATCCCACGCTTTTGATGACTAAAAAGGCCAATCTGAGATAGGTAAGTTCGGTTGCAGAAAGCACAGCAGAAAGTCTCCTTGGGTGATGTTGTTTCCAAGTTGCGATTCTTTCTGTGTTGTCGTTTCTCTTTGAGACCCATTCGCCGTGTCTTCTTGAAAGAGGCCATAGCATTGTGGATAGTGCGTCTCCATGCCTCCCGATGTGAGGCCAGGGTGGACCATTGTTGGTGATCAATCTGGCTGAGCCTGAGATGTTGTTTCAGGGAGTCCTTATATCTCTTTTTGGGGGCATCTCTCTTGCGCTGACCCGTGGCGAGTTCACCATAGAGTGGTATCTTTGGGAGGCGGTGGTCCTTCATCCTAGAGACATGCCCTGCCCAGCGCAGCTGTGTTCTCAATAGCATGGCCTCAACGCTGGTGATCCCTGCTTGCTCAAGGACAGCAACATTAGTCACATAGTCAGTCCAATGTATATTTAGGATTGTGCGAAGACAGCGCTGATGAAAGCGTTCGGGGAGTCGTAGGTGTTGGTGATAGGTGACCCATGTTTCAGACCCATAGAGGAGAATAGACAGTACGATAAATAAGAGAATTTTATCAATACTTTGGGGATAAAATGATCCATGCATTGAATGCTTGCAAGACTGTTGTAATGGTATACTTGAATCATTCTAATAGCACATATTTATTTATTTATTTATTTTGACTTATATACCACCCTTCCCGAAAAGGTTCAGGGTGGTTCACAGCAATGAACTACAAAACACAACATACTTGAAAACATAATAAAAACAGATATCTGGATGTTATGGCAAAAAATCTTTATATTCAGCAATCTTTTGATAACTGATAACTTACTTACAGAAGGGATTTTAATGGGTGAGCCCTAAGTACACTAATGATACTTGTTCTTGTCTGAACTTGGGCGCTAAGCAGGGTCAGCCCTGGTGGCTACTTGTATGAGGGACTGTCAGTGAATACCAAGTGCTATAGGCTATATTTCAGAGGGACTGGAAAAACCACACCTGAAGATTCCTTGCCTAAGAAAACCCCATTAAATTAATTGTAAATAAACTAATGGAACCACTATAAATCAACATGCAACTTGCAGACTCATTTGCACGTGCACATATGCACACAGAAGGATACAGAAGCATTATCTGCAGCTTTCCAGACATTGCATGCTATGTGTCAAGCTCTATGTAGAGCTTATACTGTAAATAATCTCTTCAACACAGCAACCTTCAAAACAAAATAGTTTGGTTATTATATCAGGCAAATGAGGCACCCTGCAGATTCTACAGTTAACACTATGGAGCACACTCTGGTGGGTTGCAGTCTTATAGCAATGTTTAAAACATTGCCGTTCATCTGTCCAAGTTCCAATTTCTAGTGGAACCCAAGAACTCCAGCCAAATACACAGCCCGAGTCACACTTTCTTGCATGCAAGCTCCAAAAAGTTCTGAGCAAAGGAACTGGTTAAGCTGGTGCTTTGGCTGAGTGTTTTGCTTCCTTTTAATTCACTGAATACATAATAGAAGGAAAAATAGCTAGAGGATATACAGAGGAATCCAGGTGATACTACCACATGGTGCTCTCTAAAAAACAACAACAACAAGAAAAGCACTATCATCCATTTTTGGAAAAAGGACAACTTGGGACAATAGAAGTGTTTATGTATTTATCCCATCTGTAATACTTCCATTTCAGGCTAAACAATCCACAAAAGCTTTGCTCTTGAAAGGTTGTAAACATGTCCCATTGAACCATATATGGAACTCTTCTAGAGTAGAAGGTTTATAGCTTGAGATGGTCCCATTATACCAGTGGTTTCCAAACTTTTTTGGCCTACCTCCCCCTTTCCAGAAAAACATTTACTCACCGCCCCTCTAGAAATTATTTTTTAAAAATTTAATAGCAATTAAACAGGAAGATATATGTATTAATGCAGTGGTTCTCAACCTTTCTAATGCCGTGACCCCTAAATAAGGTTCCTCATGTTGTGGTGACCCCCAACCATATTTTCGTTGCTACTTCATAAATAATTTTGCTACTCTTATGAATTCTAATGCAAATATCTAATATGCAGGGTGTATTTTCATTGTTACAGATTGAACATAATTAAAGCATAGTGATTAATCACTAAAACAATATGTTTGGGGGAGTATGGACAACGGATGATGGGATTTGCAGTACCTTCAATCGATTCAGCTCTGACTTCCACAGACCACTGAGACCCCCACAAATTGCAGAACTGGACCAAACTTGGCACACAGAACCCACATGACCAAGAGAAAATACTGGAGGGGTTTGGGAGGAATTGACTGATTTAGGGGACATGGAGTTCACATGTAGTTCACCTACATTTGGAGAGCATTATGAACCCAACCAACTATGGATTTGGATTAAACTTAGCACAAATACTCAATATGCCCAAATTTGAACACTGGTGGAGTTTTGAGAAAATAGCCCTTCTCATTTCGGAGTTGTAGTTCCTGGAATTTATGGTTTACCTACAATCAAAGAGCATTTTGAATTCCACCAACCAATGGAAGTGAGACAAACTTGGCACACAGAACCCCAATGACCAACAGAAAATACTGGAGGGGTTTGGATTTAATTGCCTCTGCCGAGGAAGGCCATCGGGGATGCTCTGCCAGAGGACGTGGGGGCCTTTGCACTGCAGCCTTCACACTGCACTGCGCGTGGGGGTCAAAGCGAAGGAGGCAGGGCCAAAGAAGAGGGCCGTGTGACCCCTCCTAAATGGCCAATCGTTCACTGCCCCCTTAAAGGGGTTCACCGCCCCCCAAATTCCCCTGAGCCTCCTTTGGATCGCCTCACCACCCACCAGGGGTGGTACCGCCCACTTTGAGAATCAGTGCATTATACTGTTCTCTGAGTCCGATTTCATCCAATGGACATTTCTGTTTGAGAGGAGCCATACAGAAGACCTTTGTAACAACTCTTGGCTGTTTTTGGTTTTGTTGAACCTTATTTCAATTCTGGACAGGTCTTTCCTGTGCTTCACTGCTATTGCCTTATGCTTTGCCCTATTTTAGCCTTTACAAAAATAGATGAAACGTTCCTAATCCATTATGAATAAAAAATATTTGGTCTGGTACATAGATCACAACAAAATTGTATTTTTAGAAAGCACAGAAACTCATGTCACACAAGATGCCAAAACAAAGCATAAATACTATCAGCTGTTGCTAAAGAAAAAAGTCAAGCACATGTATAGTTGAAATTCTTGAATGTCTTTTTCAACCGCTGTATCAAAAGATGAATCCATTCAATTACATCATTGCATCTATTGGCTCAGAACATAAAATGAGCATTTTGTGGGTTTGAGTTTATGCAAGGGAAAAAATAGAAAACTATTTGGATCCTAATTCTTTATATATTGGCACTTCAAACTATTTAAATCTTAATTGTTTAAATAATGAGAGCTCCTGGTGCGCAAAAATGATGCATCAGGAGGAGGTGGGGAGATGAGGGATTTCCTGATGTTTCCAAGTGTCTAATTAATCTGGAGTAAACTGGAAAATCCCAGTTTACTCTGGATTAATATGGGTTTGGATTCCTCAGCTAAACCCGAGACAGGCCCAGAGATATGGGTCTGCCTGAATGGGCCCTTAGATCGGTTATTTAGTTTCATTTGTATAACTAATATATCCAATCTGATTGCCACTACCCTATAGCCTCCATTGGCGCCCCCTTTTCGTGGGGGAGAGGCTTGCATACCCTAATGAAGTTGTGAGCTATGCTGGCGGCATAATAGCCACCAGTAGGGCCTCCCATGCCAGACAGGTCACAACCGAAGGGCCTGACAAAAAGTGTCAATGGGCAGGATGAGCTCTCTAGCCTTTTGGCAACCATCCTAAGAGAAGGAAAACTCTAATTTCAAACTGGGGCAGATGGTGCTCATCTAACCCTGTAAGGTCAACCATCTAGAGAAAGAAACTCAAATCAAACCTACGACCTGAGGACCTTGCTGCCACTGTCCAAGCTTGCTAGGCCCCAGTAGATGAACTTTTGGTTTAAAGGGTGAAGCCAGTTCTGTGCATGCTGCGCTCCACCAGGAAAATCCATTGCACAGGCTCAAAGGACACATCCAACAACATGCTTGTAGAAAGCGTGGGATGAGTCCTTCCTAAGAATCTTCATTTGTGAAGTAATGCCATATGATAGCCAGCTGTAAAGCTGTGACAAGAACATGTGACACAAGTCCTGCTTCTGATTGATTAACTTTATTCAATGATGGGAGAGGGACAGAAACGTTCTCCTCCTTATGTCCCAGTTGGAAGTTGAATGGATTGCCTTTGCCTGACCCAATTGCTGGCTCTTAAGGAAGGCTAGGGTGATATTTACGTAGGCTATTATGACACTATGTAGTAGTACCAACTATTGGTCAGCCAAGGATTTGCCGCTCTATCTTATGAATCCAAATTGCATTACTGAATACCAGCTAACAATAACAACAATTACAAAAGTTTCATTGACTTATATGGCCTGTATCCAATTGGTAAGTTCCAACTATAGGAGAACCACTGAACCAGCTGTAGACATATACATCAACATTGGTATATTTCACTGATTTAATAGATCTACTCTGAAATTATAAATAGGAGTGAGGTCACAGGATCTATTCTAGGTATGACTAAATATGCAATCAAACGAATCATAGCAGAATATTTTGATTCATAACACAAATGCTGTTTGTTTATTTATTTATTTTATTATTCGATCTTATATTCCGCTCCTCCCTGCAGGCTCGGGGCGGATCACAACATACAATAAAAACATGCTGCGCATACAACTTGCAGCCATACATAGCATAAAAACATAACACATAAAACCAGTATACAGTAAAATCAGAAAAATTCGATTTCTAAAAACTCCAGGCATAAACCCCTCAGGGCGGATCAATTAGTCGAAGGCCAGTTTAAAGAGGACAGTCTTGCAAGCTCTTCGAAAAGGGCCAAGCTCTGAGATCGCTCGAGTAGCATCAGGCAGCGAGTTCCACCATACTGGGGCCACCACAGAGAAGGCCCTCTGCCTAGTTGTGGATAGATGGCAGGAGTGGATCGATGGAACCAATCGCAGATTTTGCTCTTCTGAACGTAGTGATCTCGGGGGAACGTACGGGGCAAGGCGGTCCCTCAGGTACACAGGCCCTAGACCGTGCAAGGCCTTAAAGGTAAGTACCAACACCTTGAAGGCAATTCGGTACTCTATGGGAAGCCAGTGCAGTTGCCGAAGGATGGGAGTAATGTGCTCCCTCACTGGTGCTCCCACCAGCAAGCGAGCAGCGGCATTCTGCACCACCTTGAGTCTCCGGATTGTCGACAAGGGAAGGCCAACATAGAGGGCGTTACAGTAGTCCAGTCTCGAGATGACCGTCGCTTGGATCACCGTGGCCAGGTCATCCCTGGACAGGTAGGGTGCCAGTCGCCTAGCCTGGCGAAGATGGTAAAACGCTGTTTTGCTGACCATGGAGACCTGGGTCTCCATGGTCAGCAAAGGGTCCAATTGGACACCCAAGCTCTTAACAAGGGATGACGAGCTCAATTGCTCGCCATCCAGGGTAGGCAACCGGCACCCACCCAGCCCAGGGCGACCAGGCCACAAGATCTCCGTCTTCGACGGATTCACCTTCAGCCGGCTGGAGCGCAGCCAGCCAGTCACGGCTTCGAGGCATCGATGGAAACAATCGGGTATGGTATCCGGCCTGCTGTCCATTCTCAGCAGAAGCTGGGTGTCATCCGCATACTGATAACACTCCAGACCAAAGTCGCGAACCAGCTGGGCCAGGGGGCGCATGTACACGTTGAATAATAAGGGGGAGAGGATGGCCCCCTGGGGGACCCCACAACTTAATGGGAGTCTCCCAGAGACCCCCTCGCCCCCCTCCACACGTTGTCCCCGATCCTGGAGGAAGGCGGCCACCCACTTAAGGGCGGTCCCCCTAACCCCAGTCACGGCTAAACGGTGGGTCAACAAGGCGAGATCTACTGTATCAAACGCTGCTGTTAGATCTAACAAAACAAGCAGTGCTGATCTACCCTGGTCCAGCTGGCGGCGAAGTTGGTCTGTAATGGCGACAAGCACGGTCTCCGTCCCATGCCCAATACGGAAGCCGGACTGGAAGGGGTCAAGCCCAGCTGTGTCGTCTAGGAACCGCTGCAGCTGATCCACTGCTGCCCTCTCAATTACCTTGCCTAAGAAAGGCAAATTAGACACAGGTCGGTAATTGGAGGGAGCCGAAAGGTTTAAATTCGGCTTCTTCAGCAGCGGTCTTACCATGGCCTCTTTCAACCCCCCTGGGAACACTCCTTGCTCAAGGGAGCTGTTGATAATCTTTCCCAGGGGGCCACATAGCCCCTCCCGGCAGGATCTAATCAGCCAGGAGGGGCACGGGTCCAGGGAGCAGGTAGTTGGTCTAGCTGCAGCCAGTATCCCATCGACAGCTGCTGCATCCAGCAGTTGGAAATGGGTGAAGGTGGGCCCGCCGAGTGGTGGCGGAGTCTCGAGTCACTCACTGTATCAAGGGTGGCTGGGGTATCCCGGCGGAGGGTCGAGATTTTGTCGGCAAAAAGGTTCTGGAAAACCTCAGCTGGAAAACCCCTATCATTTGGGACAGCCGGAATTGTAGTCAAGGACCGAATTATTCTAAAAAGTTGAGCTGGGCGTGAACTAGCCGACTCTATCAAGGAAGAGTAATGGACTTTTTAGCATCCTTGATAGCTTGCTCATAAACCTCTTTAAACTGTTTATAAGCTAATCTCGATGCTCCGTCGCGACAATCCCACCACACGTCCTCTAGCTGTCTCTTCCTCCGTTTCATCACTCGTAGCTCCCCGGTGAACCAAGGTGAGCGATTTCTACGGGGGGTGAGAGAGCGTCTGGGAGCGATCTCGTCTAAGGCAGCGGAAAGACAGGTGTTCCAGTGTTCCACTTGCCCATCGACTGAGTAGCTGGGGAGTTCCAAATCCCTCAGAGCATTCAGGAACCTAGTGGGTTCCATAAGTCTCTTCGGGCGAACCAAAATGGGTTCGGCACCCTTACCGAGTGGGAGAGCCATTTCAAGACGGACTTCCAGGACACTGTGGTCAGACCATGGACCCTCCGTTACAGAGGTTAGGACCACCTGAATTCCGGCCGCGAAGATCAAATCCAGGGTGTGCCCGCCCTGGTGTGTGGGACCGGTCTTGCAAAGTGAGAGTCCTAGTGCCTCCATGGTAGACACTAGGTCCATGGCTGCTGTCGAAGGGGAGGTGGTATCGGCGTGGACATTGAAGTCCCCCAACACGATGAGTTTAGAGAACCTCAATGCCCACTCCGAGACCATCTCCAGCAGCTTAGGCAGGCTCCCTGTTGGCGCGTTGGGTGCTCGGTACACCAACAGGAAGGCTACACTCTCACTGGCACCCCACACCAGACCAGCGCACTCTATTCCTGGGATGTTCGCCGTCGGAATCGTCCTGGAATTAAAATTGTCTCGGCTGAGAATGGCCACCCCACCCCCCCGTCTCTCTGTCCTCATCTGGCAACTAGCAACAAACCCCGGTGATGCCAACTCGTGCATAATGACCTCATCTCCCTCTTGCAGCCAAGTTTCAGTGAAACATGCAAGGTCAACCTTCTTCTCCAGGAGGAAGTCTCTGATGATCCCCGTTTTGTTACGCACGGACCTAGTGTTAGCTAGTTTACTATTTTTAGGACTCCTTATTACTTTTATATTGCGTTGCTTTATGGTCAAATGTCAATAGCTGATCATCACTACAGCAACAGCATTACCTTTGCATATTAATACAGCTAGCATTACTTTGCACGACTGCATCTCAAAATGTGCTCGTCTATTTTTGGAAAGGGAAGGAAGTTGCATCTTCCTAATTAGATTTAAACATTGGTAAGGAGGATAAGTAACAGAATCCCAGGAAATGAAATGATTGTGCTATATTTAGTTGCACTAGAGTGTACTTGGGCAACAAAATATTGGTCTGTTAAGAAAACAGGACAGAAGTAAGAGAATCATGGGAACTGGTGGAGAAAGCAACAAAAAGCATTCAAACCCAACACAGATGTAGTAAAGATTTTCCAGATGTGGAATTCAGTTTCTTTGCATCATGAAAGCTAGCATGGGTTATTTTAGACTGTCATATTTAATTCAAGGCCCTTGTAAAACAAAAGCCACCCCAATACACTTTCATAGATTTTAAACCTATCTAATTGTAATTGCCTATGCTAAAGTTTATATAATAATAAATAATAATAATAATACTTTAATATTTGTGAGTCGCCCTCCACCGGCGGTGCTCCGGGCGACTTACAACAGTTAAAACCCTAGGGTGAACAATGTACAACAGTTTAAACATAGAAATAAACAGGAGGGGTGGCTCAAGTAGTCCAAGGTACCGAGCCAGTCCCGAACGCTAGGCGGAAGAGCCAGGTCTTCAGGGCTGGGCGGAATCCAGATAGAGTCGGAGAGGCTCTGAGGGCGGGCGGCAGTGAGTTCCAAGTCGAAGGGCCGCGACGGAGAAGGCTCTCCGCCCGAGTTTCCGCCAGTCTAGCCTCCCGTACTCCAGGAGTAGTCAGGCGGTCACCGTTGATGGAGCGTGCTGGCCTCACGCTGCATTGGGACGTCAGCCGGTCACTCAGGTAGGAAGGCCCAATGTTGTGCCGGGCTTTAAAGGTGAGCACCAGGAGTTTGTAAAGGGCTCTGGACTCTAGGGGCAGCCAGTGGAGTTCTTTAAGAATGGGGGAGATGTGATCCCTCACTGATGACCCAGTAATGAGTCTGGCTGCGGCGTTATGGATGCGTTTCAGCCTCTTAGTTGTTGTCTGGGGGAGGCCCACATATAGGGCGTTGCAGTAGTCGAGGCGTGAGACGACGGTGGCATGGACCACTGTTCTCAAGGCCTCTGGTGGAAGGTAGGGAGCCAGCCGACGGGCCCTGCGGAGATGGAAAAAGGCGCCCTTAGCTGCAGCCTGGATCTGAGCCTCCATCGTGAGATTTTCATCTAGGATCACTCCCAGGCTTTTCACCGTCGGGGCTGGAGTCAGGGACTCGCCCTCGAAGAGTGGAAGTGGTGGGCGTGGGTCGGGACGGCCAGGCCAGAGGATCTCCGTTTTAGCCGGGTTGATCTTGAGTCTATGTGCTCTGAGCCAGCTCGTCACCGCCCTCAATCCTAGGCTGAAACTGTCCGGTACTGATGATGACCCTGGGTCAAGCTTCAAGAGCAGCTGCGTGTCGTCTGCGTATTGGTAGCAGGAGAACCCGTGGCTCCTAGCAATATTAGCCAGGGGCTGGATGTAGATATTAAAGAGGGTGGGAGATAGAATGGCACCCTGAGGAACTCCACACTCCAGTTCGTTTTTCAAAGAGACTTGACCCTGCCATATCTCAGCTGTGTATAAGAAAACAAGCCTACAGCTTCTTTTGTGTGGTGTTCATTGCCTCTTTAGAAGGAAAACTACATTACAATGGAAAAGTTAACTCCATTTAACAACTCTTTTTATTTTTCTAGTTTTATTTATAATAATAATAATAATACACTTTATTTATATTCTGCCCTTCTCACCCAGAAGGGGACTCAGGGCAGATTACAGTACACATACAAGCAGACAATCCTTGCCGTTTTTGTATTTGACATACAGCACATACAACATACATAGTAGGAGGTTCTTTTCCAGTTGAGCCACAGGTTCTTCCAGGTTCTTTCCAGTTGTGTCATCGGGGTGCTTTTGCTCCATTGCGCCATCCTCCTATGACGAAGAGCTTGACTGCCCATTGAGACCTTCCACCTTATTTATTGGCATTATAAAAGTCCTCCCGCACAAAGCGGTCCCTAATTTCTCTACTCACAGCTAGGCTGTTTTCGGCTGCTTAAGTAAACAGAGGCAGGGCTAACAGCTGGCTGCCCAAGCCAGCCCAGGGTCTCGAACCTGTAACGTTCGGTTGATAAGATCTTTTAGCAGCTGTTGTTTTAACCACTGTGCTAAACCTCCAGCCCGAGGTTTTATCATTCTTTTATTTTCTTTTCTTTCTTTCTTTCTTTCTCTATCTTCTCCCCGCCATGAACTGTTGTGCTACTTTATATACTTGAGCATTTTAAATACAATTATATTATTTATTTATTTATTTCCTGGCTTCTAGGCCGCCACTCCCAGGAGGCTCGGGGCGGCTCACAGCAAGTAAAAGGTACAATAAAACACATTAAAAAAGAACAAACATTACAAAGCAACAAATCATAAGTGGCAAATATTATCATAAAGATGAATTAAGTGTGATTTCATATTTTCCAACGAGCCTACTAATTTAAAGTCATTTTCCTCTAATAAAGGTAAAGGTTTCCCTTGACATTAAATTTAGTCATGACTGACTCATGGGGGGGCGGGGGGGTGCCGTCCATCTCCATTTCTAAGCCAAAGGTCTGTACACACCTCCAAGGTCATGTGGCCAGCATGACTGCATGGAGCACCATTACTTTCCTGTCGGAGCAGTGCCTATTGATCTACTCACATTTGCATGTTTTCGAACTGCTAGGTTGGCAGAAGCTGGATTTAACAGCGGGAGCTCACCCCTCTCCCTGGATTTGAACCCCCCGACCTTGCAAGTTCAGCAGCTAAGCAGTTTAACCCGCTGCACTTGTAACCAAAACCTAAATTTAATGTTAGTCCTATCTTGAGTAGGCCCACTTCAAAGGAAGTTAAGCTAGTTATCCCCATTTCATTTAAATACATTTATGATAAGTAGATTAATAAAGGATTTTAACTAAATGTTATTAGGTGTCATATTTACTCAACAAAACCAGGTAAATATACCTTTTCTAATCGACTTATCTTGTTGAGATCAGACGAAATACTGAGTTAGGATTTTCAGTTAGTGTTGGGAATCCAGAGCTGTTAAGCTCAAAAATAACCCTCCTTGGAGGTGATTCCACCAAAAATATAGCAGAGTGCAGAATGCAAGATTCATGTGCAACAGAAACTTACATGCAGTGAGCCAGGATTGAGTCCCATTTAAGAGGATTGAACAGGAATGCAGATCCACAAGTGATAGGATCAAAACAAAAAGTATTTATTGTAAATAGAGAAATCCAGTCAAGATAGGAAAGGTTACTTGGAGCTAACTAGCTTTGCTAAGCTATCCACTAAGGGAAAAAGAAAAAGGAAAAATAGTAAAAGTTACTAACTATTACATCTTGCCTCAGACAAAGGCAAGATGCCTTCCTCTCTCTATAGAAGTGGAAACATGAATCCACAGCCGCATGGCCCAGTCTGAGACAAAAGGGACAGAAGGGCCTTGCAAACAGGAAATTACCTTTCTAAAGGTTTACATTCTAATAACAAAGGGGCATGCAGGGTGAATGGAAACAACCCCCCCTTCTAAACCCCTTTTTGAGGTAAACTGCTAGAGGCAAAGGAAAGGAGTCCCTCACTCTAACCTATCTAGGCTAACTTCTCCTCATTGAGGACTGGAGACTTGTGCAGTCAGGCATGAAACCCAACAGTTAGCAACTTCTGGATTTGGGCTGGGGACTCCTGATCCTTTTCAGTACTTGCTGCTCTCTCCCCCATGTTGTAAATCTGGGGTTCATTAGATTATAAAATAATTTTCTCCTAATTTGACTGACATGCCATTTGAGGAGAGACTATTAAACTTGTTAGCGCTCCAATCTTAGTTGCCAAATGCATACTTTTCTAGTATGTTCAACATACTCCAAATGCTCCAATTCTCAGCTAGTCGTTCCCATTGACATTTACTATTTACAGAAAAGAAGCTAAGTAAGTGAAAGAGACAGATTTGGCAAACAGACATTTCTAAGAATTGCCAGCAAATTTTTACTGATAAAACTATTATGCATCACTAAACTGAATGCACATTCAGGGAGTGAAGAGACTCTCATAAAACAGAAAAGAAAGAAAAAGGTTTTCGAAAGACCTGTGCTTTGACAGAATCCAGGAGAATTTCCACCTTGTCTCTTATCAACTCTAATATATGAACCATGTCTTCTGAACCTCTAACTTTGAGAATATTTATTGGAATAAAAAAGAAAAGAAAAATGTGCTTTATAGAGTTAAACCATTCTCTGTTCGCCTCAATATTGTCTACACTACTGTTCTCTAATCTGATTCACTCAAACTTCGGTCACAGTTGACTGTTAGACATGCTAGCTAAGCTTAATGGACACGGTGAACTGTGACCGAAGTTATAACAAAACTATATGGAGGCTAGACAAAAGGGATTGACATGGAACTTTTATCTTTTTAACCACAACTCTCTGGATCTCCCCACCAGTCTGACCATGCAATAGTCCAAGAGAGTAGTTTTTCCAAACTAGGGTCGGAGAAGTTCTAGGTTCTATCAGAACCTATGCCAAGGATTGAAGCTGATATCTTTTTCATGCAAAGCAGAACTTTGGATGGCAACATGGGTCAACATCATAAGCAAATGTGATATCATAAAATTGGACATGAAGTTTTTCTTAGGTCCTATATGTGCCTGGGAATGATTTGTTTTCAAATGTGTATTCCTCTGTGACACTCTACACAGAATAATGTACAGTGGACACTCAATATTGGTTCCAGGACCTTTTATGGATACCAAGATCTATGAATGAAGTCCCATTACATACGATGGTGTAGTAAAACAGCATTCTATATAACATAGCGAACAACTCAATGGGTATTGGAGAGAGTCTGAGGATCTGTTAAATTGTGGGAGATTACAATAGTGTATGCATACTAGGCATGGTTAGGTTCGTCCTCCTCCACACTGCCAGCCGAGGCAGGCCTGGAGTGTAAGAGCCCCTCAGTTAGGAGTGGAAGAGCCCCTGAAGTTTTCCCAGTGCCAGTGCTTTTTTTCCAACTGCACATGTGTGTCTGCCATTAACGACGCTATTCTGAAATTTCCGAAGTTTTGAAAAGTTATCGATTGGGGGAATCGAATTCTATTCCAAATCAAACCACCAGCGCCCTCTACATCCGAAACAAGTTTTGAATGATTTTTTTGGATCAACCAAGCCTAATGCATACACATCAACCTAGGTGCATGGCAAAATCAAGGTTTGTTTTCTGGAATTTCCCCCCAAATATTTTCAAGCTGTGGTTGGTTGTGTACATTAATGCAGAACTTGTGGATACAGAGGATCAACTCTATATGTTTTGGCAGGAATGCTATTATGGCCCAAAACATAACTTTAAAAGTATAATTTTCCACATAATTCTGGCCCAGAAAGCATAGACAGAGTTCTAAAACAGAGGGTGAAAGTGCAGTAACTGCCTTTCCTGAATTTCAGGCCCCAGGCAGTAAGGAATTTTACATGCTTGTCTTGGTGATGATTGTTTTAGCACCAGATGACAAAAAGGACAGAGGCTCCTTCCCAGCAAACATGGCAAATGAAAATGTTCTGAACATAAATGATGCCCAAGAGGACCATCTGGATTTGATGTAGAATCATAGTCAGGAAAAATCCTAAATCAGCACTGACCACCAGACCAATTCCCTTTAATGAACATTCATGAATGCAAAACACAAGCATGCTCCAGTTATATGTGCAGCAGTCAAACTGAAATTTTCAAGGACAAGACAATGATTTATTATATTTTGCAGAATTCACTAGTATAGAAGAAAAAAATGTTGCTGCCCATAAGAAACAAGGCTAGGCACTCAGCGCACATGTATAATTTAGAATCAACCAATCATAATCTGAGTAGCACCTGCTTTTCGTAGAGATAATCACTGAACTGCACATGAACCTGGACCTCATAACAAGTGAACCTGATGAAATTAAGACCTTCACATGTTTATGCAAATAAATCTATGTGCTGGATGTGATGACATGATTTATTGCTTTCTTTAAAAAAATTTCATAGCTCACCCCTGCCTGGTGACACTACAAAAAGAATTTGTAACCTCATTTGGGGGTCACGATCCATGGGTTGGAAACCATTGTTATAGATGATATTCAATTAGAAACTATGACAAAGATGTTCAGGAGTCAATGCCACACTACATTGCATAAATGTGCCTATCTTCGTGACACCAACCCCCCCCCCATGAACCTTCTTGAGTGTTATGATTTGTCGAGGAGGCCCTCCTCTCATTCCCACCACCGTCACAAGCATAGTTGTGGGACTAATCGGGGCATAGGGTGGCTACCTGTGCTCGATGGGGTCACACTCCCTCTGAGGACACAGGTCCGCAGCTTGGGAGTCCTCCTGGACTCCGTTCTGACACTTGATGCCCAGGTGTCGACGGCGGCTGGGAGGGACTTTGCACAATTAAGACTCCTGCACCGGCTGCACCCGTACCTCATGAAATCTGATCTGGCCATGGTGGTCCATGCCCTAGTCACCTCTAGGTTGGATTACTGCAATGCACTCTACATGGGGTTGCCCTTGACGACGACCTGGAAACTACAGTTGGTTCAAAGATCAGCAGCCAGATTACCCACGGGAGCTGGTTACAGAGAGCGGACAACCCTCCTGTTTAAACAGCTCCACTGGCTCCTAATAAGTTTCCGGTCCCAATTCAAGGTGCGGGTCATCACCTATAAAGCCCTAAACGGTTCGGGACCTGTTTATCTTGGTGATCGCCTCTTCCCTTATGAACCAGTGCGTACCTTGAGATTGTCTGGGGAGGCACTGTTCTCTCTCCCCTCACCATTGCAAGCTTGGTTGGTGAAGATGAGGGAGAGGGCCTTCTCGGTGGTGGTCCCTCAGCTTTGGAACACCCCAGGGAGATTAAGCAGGCCCCCACACTGTTCTCCTTTCATAGGGATCTGAAGGTTTGGATGTTTAAACAAACTTTTAAGAACATCTAGCCTCAACGGTGCACAATCGATGACACAGCACAGGGCTTTCATCCCATGCCCTGCTCCTTAGCTACAATTTGCACTAACCTATTCCCTTGTTTTGTTTACAGTTTGGCCTCCCTAACAACTTTCCAAAACGCTGGCTCTGCAAAACATTTGCAAAAGTGTCTTCTCCATCATGAGCTGTGGCTGCCACAATCCCTTGCACAGAAGAGCCCAGAAGCCCCGCTGAGGACACAGGTCCAACATCACCATAGGTCACTGGGCATTGTTCTGAGTTTTAAATTGGTGTTTTTATATGCTTTAGTTTTTACTTTGTATTGTACTGTGTGTTTATTTTATACTTTGTCTTGGCACCTTGGGCCACACGTAAGCTGCCCTGAGTTCCTTTGGGGAGATAGAGGTGGGATTCAAAAATAAAGTTGTTGCTGTTGCTGCTGTTGTTTTTGTTGTTGTTGTTATATTGCTATAGGGTCATTATTTCACTTCAACTGCCATAGCTGCCTTCTACATGATCCTTGGATTTAGAAGCTAGGGTGGCCCATTTAGAATTCTCAGCCAGGTAACTCTTAGGTCTCACTAAACTACAAATCCCAGGATTCCATAGGAGACAGCTATAGCAGTTGAAGTGGAATAATAGTGCTATAACTGTGTAATGTGTTATCAAACCTCTTTGGGCCCTTCCAGACAGGGCCTAAAAATGTGGGCCCTGTTGGACTTTTACCTGAGGTGTTCAACTGATGCATCAGGTTAAAAAGGATTAATTCAGGGCAAAGCAGGTAAACCCTGCTTTGTCCAGAATTAATTAGATACCCCATTAGACAGGCCTTCCTGAAAGGCCCGAATCTAATGAGGTGTGGGTCCTGTGGGGACTGAGCTCAATGAGCTCAGAGAAGTAAAGAGGGCACCCTCCTCCCCAAGCCCTAAAAATAAGTAAAAAGTGTGTGTTGGGGGGGGGGATCGCTTGTGGCCTTTGGTGGGGCCTCCTTTTTTTGTCAGATGCCAGGCACATGGCTCGTAACTCAGATTGCTGTTCACATCTCAAAGTGAGCTTGGGCCGAGCAATGGCTCGTATCTCAAAAAAATGTATGTCAGGTCGCTTGTAAGTTGAGTTATCACTGCATTTCAGAAGAAGGAACTGGCAAAACCATTTCTGAATATTCCTTATGTAAGAAAATCTTTGAAATTCATGGGATCACCAGAAGTCAAAAGGAGAAGTGAAGCTATATTCACATCCACAATTCACCATAAAGATGGTAGCCATTGGCTCCCACTCTCAGCTTGATTTATCAATGCAAGTAGAAGGGCTACGTGTCAAAGTACATTTGATAGTCCAGATGAGATGGTGATCTCTTATTTTTAAATTTTGATCCATTTTGCTATACAATTATTCTTACACGTGCTCTACCACAATTTTAGAAAAATGGAAACATAAAGCTATTGTGTGGTGAGAATTTTCTAGAAGGTTGCTTGCTTATAGCCTTATGTTAAAAATTTCCAAAGCAGTAGCCATGTGAATTTGTCACAGCAAAAACAACCAAGATTTTTGCAACATCCTAAAGACAAACAATTTTAATTTGTGTACTTTAGCTCAAGTGAGTTTCAATCCACAAAAGCTTATGCCAAATAAAACCTGTTAGTCTTTGAAGTGCCATAAGACTTTGTTATTTCTACAATTATTTTGCAATAAAGTATATGCTACCTGAAATTATTTATTTTTTATTTATTTATTGTTCAGTCTTATATTCCGCTCCTCCCTGCAGGCTCGGGGCGGATCACAACATATAAAATAGGCCAACATGTATCAGCTATGTGGCCGTACAATAAAACAGAAAGCATAAAATCAGAAAACATAAAATCACACGTCACATCCCGAGGCACAAGATAAAACACAGTAGCATTTCCTTGGACCAAAGGTATCGCTTATATAAGAGAATTGCCCCAGACTGGATTGCCTAGGGGAAAGCTAATCGGAAGAGGGCAGTCTTGCAGGCCCTGCGGAACGGGATGAGCTCTGGGATGGCCTGGGTGTCGTCAGGGAGGGAGTTCCACAACACCGGGGCAGCTACAGAGAAAGCTCTTTGCCTACTAATAAATAAATAAATAAATAAATCCGAGCATCATACATTCTTCCTTCTGTATATTTACTTTTCTTCTTAGTCTAAAGACATGTCTGTGTAACTTGGTCCATACGATGTATTTGGAAAGTGTAAACCAATAGACAGATTATAAATATGTCTTTATCTATACTTCATCGCTAGACCCTTATGTCAATAACCATCTTTTTTAAAGCATCTTACTATTTTACATTATCAAATGGCTATAAGAAAGAGACATGCATCTATTTGTTCGTGGTGCTCTATTTGGGTATATTTTGGCTTGCTGAGATGTATAGATTTCAGATGTGAGGAAAGGAACAAACAGAATGCCTTCAGGTGTATGTATAACCCAATGACAGACTTTCCAATAAAGGATTAAAGGAGGAGTGTAAATAAGCATGACTTTTCATCATACAGTACTTTGTCAAAGCTTTGAGAAGAGGAGATTTGTCATTTGGCTAAAATGCCTTTCAAGACATATGTTAAGGTGTAAATTCACCCCCTCCTCTTCCTCAATAGAACAGCAATCCCACTTCCAGCTGCTTTTAAAGTCTCTACTGAATATGATTTCATTTATATGATTATGTCCGTCACAAAACTTAGGTTATAAATTTATTTATTTTATTTATTTATCATTCGGCTTCTATGCCACCACTCCCGGCAGGCTCGGGGCGGCTCACAACACTAAAAACCGCAGCATAAAAACAATGACACAGAATAAAACAGAACATAAAAACATCATTAAAATATCACAGTGAACAGCAATTAAAAGCGACCTGGAGTGGGAATCGCTTTTCGACAGGGGGGTGCATACCACTAAGACCTACACCTGGAAGGCAAGCTGGAAAAGGTGGGTCTTGCACGCCCGCCTGAAGGGGAGCAGGTCGTGGATGGTGCGCATATCTGCAGGAAGAGCATTCCAAAGTGTCGGTGCAATCACCGAGAATGCCCTTCGGCGAGTGGCTGTCAATTTGGCCACTTTTGCGGAGGGGACAGCCAGAAGGTTGGTATCCTCAGAGCGAAGTGATCTCATCGGGCAATATGGGAAGAGACGGTCCCTCAGATATGCTGGCCCCGGGCCGTGCAAGGCCTTAAAGGTAAGGACCAGCACTTTGAAGGTGATCCGGTGCTCGATTGGCAGCCAGTGTAGATCCTGCAAAGTACGTATTATGTGGCAACCTGCTGGCGTGCACTGCTGGCGGCAGTGTTCTGCACCAGCCTGAGCTTCCAGGTCACCGACAGAGGAAGGCCAACGTAGAGCGCGTTACAGTAATCCAGTCTCGAGATGACCGTGGCTTGGATCACCGTGGCCAGGTCGTTCCAGGATAGATAGGGGGCCAGCCTCCTTGCCTGTCTGAGGTGGAAAAAAGCAGACTTGCTGACCTCAGAGACCTGGGTCTCCATGGTCAGCTGGGAGTCCAAGTGGACCCCCAGGCTCTTTACGGAAGGCGATGGGCATAACGCCACACCGTCCAGGATCGGAAGCTGGACATCTCCACCACCCGGGCGGCCTAGCCACAAGATCTCCGTCTTCGCCGGATTCACCCTCAACCTACTGGCTCGCAGCCATCCAGTAACGGCTTCGAGGCAGTGCTGGAAATTATCGGGGACGGATCCAGGCCTGCCCTCCATCCTCAGAATGAGCTGAGTGTCGTCAGCGTACTGGTGGCACTCGAGCCCATAACTCCACACCAGCTGTGCAAGCGGCTGCATGTAGATGTTAAATAACAGAGGGGAGAGAATGGTCCTCTGCGGAACTCCACAAACTAATGGGGAGCCCTCAGAGACCACCCCGCCCCTCCTCACACGCTGGGACCGCTGGTGGAGGAAGGAGGTCAGCCATTTCAGGACTGTCCCCCTCACTCCAGCCATGGACAGGCGGTGGATCAAAAGATTGTGGTCGACCGTGTCAAACGCTGCCATGAGGTCCAATAACACGAGCTGGCAGCGGAGTTGGTCTGTGATGGAGACCAGGACCATCTCCGTCCCATGCCCCGAACGGAAGCCGGACTGGAAGGGGTCAAGCCATGTTGCATCATCTAAGAAGGACTGCTACTGCTCTATTGCTGCCCTCTCAACTACCTTCCCCAGGTACGAAAGATTCGACACTGGTCGGTAGTTGGAGGGAACCGCCGGATCTAATGACGGTTTTTTCAGCAATGGAGCTACCACCGCCTCTTTTAAGCACTCTGGAAAGACTCCTTGCTCAAGGGAGCTGTTTACGATGTTCAACAGAGGCCCACGTAACCCCTCCAGGCAGGATCTAACAAGCCAGGAGGGGCACAGGTCGAGGGAGCAGGTGGTAGGCCTAGTTGCAGCCACAATCTTATCAACAGCATCTGCATCCAGTGGCCGAAACCGGTCGAGGGTGGGCCCGGCGGAGGGCCACGGGGTCTCCAGCTCCCTTACTGTGTCAACCGTGGCAGGCTCAGTATCTTGTCTGCGAAAAAACTCTGGAAAGCACCGGCGGTAAGGGCCTGATCACTGTTTTTTGGGACAGTAGGGACCGTCGTCAAAGACCGAATTACTTTGAACAGTTGGGCCGGGCCTGAGTTGGCAGACGCTATTGAGGCGGAGAAGTACACATTTTTTGCCGCCTTGACAGCACGCTCATAAGCTTTTTTAAATAGCTTATAGGCTGATAGTGAGGCTCTGTCACGGAATTTCCTCCACACGCACTCTAGCCGTCTCCTCTCCCGCTTCATCGACCTGAGATCTTCCGTATACCAAGGGGATCGATGTTTGCGGGGTCGGAGAGGGCGCCTAGGGGTAATCTCGTCGAGAGCTCTAGCTAATGAGGTGTTCCAGGACTGAACCTGCTCATCGACTGAGACGCTGATAGACTCCAGATCCCTCAGAGCATTCAGGAACCTTTCGGGTTCCATAAGTCTCTTCGGGCGAACCAAAATCCATTCAGCGCCCTTGCATGGGGGAGGCGGTTGCTCAACCCGGATCCTTAGAGCACAGTGGTCCGACCATGGAACCTCTGTTATGGAGGCTAGGTCCACTTGAACCCCTGCACTGAAAACCAAGTTGAGGGTGTGACCAGCCGAATGTGTGGGTCCCGAACTACAGAGGGAGAGGCCTAATGTTGCCATGGTCGAAATTAGGTCCGCGGCTGCAGATGGAACGGAGGCTGCGTCGGCGTGGACATTGAAGTCCCCCAGAACAATAAGCCTGGGGAACCTCAATGCCCACTCCGACACAGTCTCCAGCAGCCGCGCAAGGCTTTCTGCCGGTGCGCTAGGCACATGGTACACCAGCAGAACGGCCAAGCTCTCCTGGGAATCCCACACCAGGCCGACACTTTCAAGCCCTGAGGTGATCAGCGCAGGGATCGCTCTAAGGTGTAATCCATCATGGGAGAGTATTGCCACCCCACCCCCCGTCCCCCGTTCCTATTCCGGTGCGTGGCAACGTAATCAGGGGGAATCATTTCCTGGAGGCAGGTGTTATCACTATCCTGGAGCCATGTCTCGGTTACACAGAATAGGTCCGCTTTAGCGTCCTCACAGAACTCCCTGATGGTGGCGGTCTTATTCCGGATGGGTTGAGCATTAACCAGCACCAGAGTAGAAGGGGAGATAGCTGGATGTCTATCAACAGCGTGCCTGAGGATAGGACGCAGGTCAGAGCCAGGCCGAGTCATACAGTGACTCAGTCTGGTTCTTGCAGTTGGTCTCTCATTCGACCTGCGCCTACCGTACTCTCCCCGCCCCGAGATCACTGGAATGCCTAAGTGGCTTGTGAAGAGGGGGTCAACAGAGGGTTTAACTTCCGGCACACCCCGTGAAAAGGGGAGGTTGGCGGGAGACCCTGCCCACCATCTGCCAGCTTTGCGACCGTCCCATTGGCCCCTGTCTTCCCAGAAGCTTGGAAGACCCAAGTAGGGGATGATGGGCCCTGTTCGCCCGGAGACAGTTCGCTCCCTCTATTTGTCCTTGCGGGCGGCCTATTCGAATGACTCTTCCCCCCCCCCCCCATATGGGAGCTCTTGGCCCTATCACAGGCAGCCGGTCCTAGGGAGGTTTCTTTCCGGCCAAATGCAGTCATACATTAGCAAATAATCTACAATAATCTATCAGTCTGTTTAAAAAATGTATTTCATACCCTCCAATTTAGACTGTAATGATAACAATATACCAAATGCAGTCATACATTAGCAAATAATCTACAATAATCTATCAGTCTGTTTACCTATATCAACTTCTACTGATAGGTAAAATTCATTATTACTTACACTGCCTTCTACACTGCCATATAAAATCCATATTCAGTGCTTTGCACTGGATTATATTACAGTGTAAATTCATGTAATCCAGTTCAAAGCAGATAATGTGGATCATCTGCTTTGATAATCTGGATAATGTGGCAGTGTAGAAGGGGCCTTATCTATGGGGTTTTCACTTTCTCCTCTTCTAGAACAAAATATATATTGTCTAAACCAGTGGTTCCCAAACTTTTTTGGCCTACTGCCCCCTTTCCAGAAATTTTTTTACTCAGCGCCCCCCTAGAAATTAATTTTTAAAATAATTTTAATAGCAATTAAACAGAAAGATATATGTATTAATATTTCTACCTTTTTCATAAAATATAATAAAGAAAGTTGTAAATTATCAATATTGAAGTTTGAAATTATGAAACTATTTATTGAACTTAGAATAGAGAGGTAATACAAAAAAAGGTAAAACATTCGAAATAATCTTAATGAGAAGGATGAACCTGGTATGCTGCTACCAATCTAGTAATCCTCGGTTCTATTTTCGTCAGCAGTAATCTCAAATCACTGCGATTGACTATTTGCAATCGGTTTCTCTTTTTTTGTTAATAAATTGGTTACCGCACTGAATCCACGTTCTACTAAATATGTTTAAGGACATTATTATTATTATTATAATGCTCAGGCAGTTGGAAGGGAATCCCAAAGGTCATCTAGTCCAGCCCCCTTCTGCCAGGCAGGAAGATAGAATTACTATTACATTACTATGCATTATTATTATTATTGTTATAAGACTCAACCAGTCGGAAGGGAATCCCAAAGGTCATCTAGTCCAGCCCCTTTTAGTGCCAGGAAGGAAGATTGAATTACTATTACATTATTATTATTGTTATAAGACTCAACCAGTTGGAAGGAAAGCCCAAAGGTGGTATTATTATTATTATTATTATTATTATTGGAATGGCCTGATATGGGGAAAAAACAAAAAACAAATACAACTGTCAAGCAACCAGAAATGCCATTGATCCTGCACCTACCAATCCCAACAGCGGAACAGAACCAAATACTTTCTCCTATTATTCTGAAATCCAGCAACCATTGAATTGAACCAAACTTGACATACAGAACTCCCAT
Source organism: Anolis apletophallus (assembly GCA_030556195.1). NCBI lineage: Eukaryota > Metazoa > Chordata > Lepidosauria > Squamata > Anolidae > Anolis > Anolis apletophallus. The sequence continues at coordinate 25,330,824 of JARBWK010000012.1, forward strand.
GGCTAACAGAAAATACTGGAGGGGTTTGGAAAAAATAGAGCTTGACATTTGGGAGTTGCAGTTTCTGGGATTTATAGTTCACCTACAATCAAAGAGTATTCTGAACCCCACCAACAATAGAATTGGGCCAAACTTCCCACATGGAACCCCCATGACCAACAGGAAAATACTGTGTTTTCTGGTGGTCTTTGGCGACCCTTCTGATGTCTTCCCCCGGTCCCAATCCCCATGTTGAGAAACACTGTTTGATATAGCTGTGGCTCAATTCTTTGGAATCAGGGCAGTTGTAGTTTGGTGATGAATCGGCCCTTTTTAGTCGGGTAGACTACAAAGGCCTTTTTAAACTGTAACTCCGCGGATTTCATAGGAACCAAGTGGGATGAAGACTGCACATGAATCCCCCAGACTCCCAGATCTCTTTGCTCCCCTTCCTCCATTTCCAAGGTAACCTATTTGCGAAGCTAACTGAATCAGAAAGGGAACCATCAGTAGGGCTTTCTACAGGAGGAGGCCTGCTTTTCCATCTCTCCCTTCCCTTCCTCCATGCTTCCTCCACGTTTCCCCTCACAGCCCCTCCTCTGCTCTCCTCGTGCGTGTTCTCTCTCTCTCTCTCTCTCTCTCTCTCTCTCTCTCTCTCTCTCGCGCCCTCCCCACCAAGCCCTCGCCCAAAAAGGGGCCTTTCCTCTGCCTTGGCCAAGGTCGCTTGGGGCGCATAGAGGGCAAACATTCAAAGCACGTGCCTGGCAACCCGGGAAAGGAAGAAAGAGGCTAGTCAGGTAATGGAGGAGGAGGAGGAGGTGGGAGAGGATTTACCCATCTCTCAGCCTTGCTCCTTGCTCACCACTTCTCCCCGGCTCGGAGGGGCCTCTCCAGGCCCGGCTGGGTGGGGCCTTCCCCCTCGACCTGCTGCTTCTGGACCTCCAGCCCCAGTAGCCCCCGCTCAGCCGCCATCACCAACCCAGAAGCCAGCAACCGAGAGCTCCTTCTTTTCCCCACCGTGACTCCCGGCTCCTCGGGGACCCTCCCACTGGCTTCTGCCTTGTTGAGTAGGGCTATCCACACCCATGGCAGCCGTGGGCAGGAGAGAGGCGGGTGATGAGGGACGAAAGGAAAGAAGGAAAGAGAAGGGAGGGAGGAGGGGGTCTCTGCCTCTCCTCTTCCTCTTCCTCCCTCACTGGCTCCTTCCTCTTTTCCCCTCCCCACTCTAGGCCGGGGCTCAAGCCTCAGGCTGGCACTGAGGGTGAGGTGGCCCAAGGAAGAGGTGGAGGCGGTAGGAGCAACAGCAGCGGAGAGATATGGATGGGAGCCTGTCGCCTGGCTCACTGCCTTACCGCCCCCTTACAGGGGTTCATCACCCCCCAAATTCTCCTGAGCCTTCCAGCGTCCCCCTAGATTGTCTCACCACCCACTATGGGACGATACCGCCCACTTTGGGAACCAGTGGTCTAAACCTATCCCTATCATGAAACATGAAGAATCATTGCCTTTTCTACAAGAACATAAATGCAAAGCAACAAAATACAGTAACATGTGCATTAAAATTATTTCCATCTAGCAACCATGATTGCAGTTCATGAAACAGTGGCAGAAGTGGTTGCACAGAATTGTTAACTGGAATGTGGAAAATATTTTCTTGTCCTGATAGTTGGCTAATGCCTCTTACAACCTGAAGACAACCAAAGGTCACTTGATATGACAGCACTGATCTTGTCAGTAGTTAAAATCAGTGTGCTTATATTAAGTACAGGCCTATATACCTTGCAGGAATGCAAGGTCTAAAGGGGTCTGTAAAAATACAAGGTTGTTGTTCACTTTCTAGCCTTTTTAATACATGTTAGTCATATGCATGGAATGGTGACACACAGAGAAGCAGCATTACTCCACAAAAGGCATTACAGTATTATACCTTCCCAGTCCTTGCATTTTGAATGATTCTCTAAGGATGAATCCTTGTTTTTCCTTCTCTTATTTTCTCCACATCAAGAGTGGAGTTAAAACAAATATGAAAGAGACAGGGTAGACCAATGAATTAAACAACGTTCTCCTCCTTCCTCTTTCTCTGAAATTAATATGTTTCCCCCAAGTCTAGTGACCGTAGCATTAAGCCCAGGAGAAGTGTCTTGCTTTGCCTGGCTTCCACAACCGTTTCAAACACGGTCAGTGGGGATGAGGGAGAGGGCCTTCTCGGTGGTGGCCCCCCGGCTCTAGAACTCCCTCCCTAGGGAGATCAGACAGGCTCCTACTTTGTCCTCTTTCCAGAGACAACTAAAACCTAGATGTTCCGGCATGCTTTCAATTAAGCAGTCCACCATTAATTTTCCCTGTCCCTACTTTAAGTTCAGCCCTCTTATCGTCCATTTCAACACTTTTGATGACACTATTCCCAGCCCTGTCTACTTGATTGTTGCACTTTCTTTGCACTTCCTTCAGGATGTATTGCACTCATGGAACCTGAACCTCAGCTATGTTCTTTCTCAGCAATATTGTTTTGATATTGGTTACAATTGTGATTGTTATTACATTTTATGCAGATCTCCTGCATTTTTCTTATTTCTCAGCCTGCTTTGCTCAGAGCAGTGTCCCAGGTGTGTATACAAAGTTATGCATGTAGAAGATTCGGAAGGTTGGCAAACTTAAACTCAAACTGATCTGAAGATGCAAAAGTAGATACAGAATCTAATCAAAAGCCTCTGACCATCTGTAATGCTTTCTTTCCTCCAGTCCACTTAGCTGAGAGAGGGAGAGAGAATTAGAGAGCATCTAATGAAATATACAAAGAACAAGATTTAAGGATGCTAAAAAGATGGCCTTTATTTGCTAAAAGAGCCAATTAGACCAGAGTCTAAAGTGCACTCATCAGGATGTTTTAAAATAGGCACATTGTTTACTGACATAAGAACGTATCACCAGTGACTTTTAAAAAGGTTTTCCTGCTGAGAACGTATACACTAAGAGCCTGACCCATCTTGTCATCACTCAGTCACTTTATAGTCTTCTTCGGTTTCTCTCCCCATGTGGTGACTCAGTGAAGATCGTACAGTGCCAAAGGCTGGAAGGACCTCTCAGCAAAGAAACAGTGTTAAATGGGGGAAGGATGGTATAAGGGGAAAAATATGAAATTTGGACCACCTTTAGGATTAATTAGTTTTTATTTTCACATGAGCTTTTGTGTGTAAACACACTTCTTCACGTGAAATACAAAGTTAAGTTCCTTATAGTTAACATCCAATTTTCTCTAAATTTTTTATAAAAAATACTAATTTTAATTAGAAATGAAATGTGTCATGGAAAAGCGACAAGTGGAAAAGCTACGAATCAGAAGTTACGAAGACATTTATTTACACTGTCTATGGCCTGAACCAATACAGTGAATTAAATCTATGGTGGATTTAATCATGCTCCGATTTCCTCATGCTTAGAATTGATCCATTAAAATCAACAGAATTTAAAATGGTCACAATCGCTTAAAGTTGTAATACAGTTAAAAAAACTAAAATAAAGTTATGACATTAATGTATGTGGATGATTGTCCTTTCCATCATATGCTTGTCAAGTCTTATCTTTTAAAGCATAATATGTACAGAATTGCTGGTCATGTAAAAGCGAAAAGAAAAACAACATGAACCATTCACAACAAAGTTGTTGTTGATAACTAACATAAACCTCTTAGTATTGGTTGCAGCAAAACAAGTCGTTGTTGTTTCACTGTAACCATCTAACAACCTCCTCTTTGAAAGAATGACTAACTAGAGGCCCAATGATAACTAAATATGGATTTAACATGAATTTAACATACATCATTTCAGAAAGATCTGAAAGATCTGCAATCAATCCTATAGCACTTGAGGATGAAATAGTTCAGTTGATTTGCATTTCATTTCCCTCTGACCTCTCCCCACCCCCCACCCCACTCTCCACCCTCATTTCATTTCACTTCATTTCATCTATCTGATAAGTTAAGATAACCATCATTTGATGTAGCCTAGTCTATGAAATCTTATGAAATAATATATTTGTTTACAGTTATGGCAGTTAAATGCTCTTTGTGGCTCTAACAATAAAATCTCTGCAAATCAACAGCTGTCAAGAAACAAATAATCTGTATAACACACTATCTAGTACCATTCGTCCAACCTTCTATTAATGCAGAGCAGTGATGGAAAACTCTGATGGGCCCAGAAGTCAAAGTCCATGTGGCCAGATGTCTACTATTGGTATTGAAAAAAAATTGAAATTTAAAAAATGGGAAATTGTGTGTGGTGTGTGTGTGTGCTTGCGTATGCATGGGGAGGGGGGGGGGGCAGCAGATCTTTTGCACATTGACCCAGGAGAACTTCAAGAGTGACATCATCTTGAGAGTCGAGAAGTTGGAAAAAGGGAAGTTTGGAGAACTTAGAGCAGTTGAGGGCTGCAAAAGCAATATTCTTGCTGCAGAGCAATTTCCTATATTTCCAAAGAAAATATTTTAGCCTGAGGGCCAAATTCAGTTTCAGAGACATTCTTAGGCAATGCATTCCAGCAACAGACAGGGCCAAATTATCGGCATAGTTTTGCCCTTACTGTAAATGTCATAGCCTTAGGAGAGCCATTTCAGCTTCCCTGAATGGAGAAAACCATGCACAAAAGTTGGGTAATCACCAATTATGGTATGATGGGAAAGGAATGTTGGTTACCTGAACTACTTCAGAAGGCTCAACTGAGACCCTATGAGGACAGAGTTAAGAGTGTTATATAGTATACACATTATGTCTACAAACTCTCTAGCACGCGGCAGAGGGCGTTTGCTGTAGTTGCGCCGACTCTGTGGAACTCCCTCTACGAGTCATCCAGGACCTACTGCCATTCCGCAGAGCCGTTAAGACCTGGCTATTTAGACAGGCATTTGGCCCATAACCAGCGTCTGTATAATCAGCACTCTTCCGCACCTCTGCCACTGTACCTATACTGTTCTTATGCAGTTTTTGCAGTATTGTTGGGAATGGGATTTTAACTGGGGGTTTTAATCGGGCTTTACTGTGTTTTTATGTGTTTTTATCTGTTATTTTAATCCTGGAAACCGCTCTGAGCTCCAGAGAGAGTGGTATATTAAGCTGAACTAATAAATAAATAAATAAAATGTAAAAAGGATAATCTTGGCTGTTTACTTCCTTGCGTTGTTTCTGCATTGTCTAGACATCTATGCACAATGTAGCATTTTTCAAGTGTTTATGTGCAAGATATCCAGTAGATATCCAGGAGCCTTGGGTAGGCACAATATCTGACCATACCTCCTCTAATGTCATATCCCCCATGTATAATGCAATGTCTGAAGAGGGGAAGTTCCTGTTGGTATGGGAGATTTCCATACAAGCAAGATCCTTGAATAAACCAGGTTTCATGTTCCCACAGAGCATTATCACATGAGCAGGAACCTTTCTTCTTCAGCCATGTCCTTTTTTCATATGAGCAAAGAGACAATAGAGGTGGTGAGGCTAGATGTTTTCCTGATTCCATTTTGAAGAGACTGTGATAAGAAACGTATGAACACAGTTGGAGCAGACCAGGAAAGCAGGAGGGAATTAGTATATGTCTTTTGGATTTTCTCCTGGAAAACATTGTAAGCTACACAAGTGTCTCAAGTAAGCTACACAAGTGTCTCAAGTAGACCTTGAATGTAGAGCAGTAACAACAAGTAGATGCAACTGATGGATCCACTTCCCCATCACATTGAAGTTCAATTAAACTGTGCTAAAACTCTCTTACTAATAACATTATTATTTTATTCATTTATATTGTACAATTTCTTTAAATTATGTAATGCAATACATATAAGACCATATAAAATATGAATCAATTAATTTTTTTAAAAAAATATTTTAAAATCTGTATAGTTAACCCCCACACACACACTTTAAAAAAAACACAACCCCAATACAAGAATCTTCCACTTGTTTGATGAGTTGAAGTGGAAATGGTTGAAATGCAGAACACAATCTTCTTTTAGCTTGTGAATGCAAGAGTGAATACAAGATAGTGCTTAGTCAAATGAGGGAAAAGAAAAACTGTGCCAAGTCAACTAAGAGGGGGAAAACCCAGTGCACTGGGTTGACTGAGAGGGGGTAAAACAGCATGTGACTAAAAGATCAGAGCATGCATACAGTTCAGGGTATAATTTAGAACAGTCTAAAGAGTAGATCAACAAAAGTAAAATCAACAGCACACCATGCTATTACAAGATCAGGACGGCATGCGTTGCTCTGACTCCGAGTCACAGCGCATTTGCGCAGCCCTGCTCCCGACGATCGGCCGTTTAGGAGCTGGGATTACTCACTGAGGCGTTTGCCTTTACCGCTCATGTTTCGCGGTTTGGGATCACTCCAGGCATCAATTCCTGCTTATCTTCCCTTCTCGCCTGTGTATTTTGATCCTCATCCCAACTGTTCACCTCGCTGCCCTCCTTGAGCTTCATCACGCCCACTCTTGGGACTTCGCCGGAGAACTACACTGCGCTTTTCTGTATGGATTGATGTATGTGAGCGCCAGGGAGTGACCATTGTTATCGCTCCCTTACAGTACTCACCACATGTCTGTTTATACACTAATATATGTTATTTTTGATATTATTCGGTCTCTTTGTGTGTTTTATTACAAGATCATCAGTTTGTAAGGACCTCATCAGACGGGTTAAATTGCCCATTCTACAAAGGTACTATTCTACTTGCACTGTGGAGCCCACCGACTCCCATGACATCAAACTACTTCTGGTAGGACTCCATGGCGTAAGTAGAGTAGGAACATCATATGCCACCATGGGAGGCTTCACATGTTGCATAGCCAACAATAGGGGAAACTGAATGATGGATGCTTCCCCCATGGGATGGGATAAAGGAGAAACCAGGCAATGCGGAGTTTGGGCCAACAGGTTCCCTACACCCCACACTGGATTCGCCACGATTCATGGGGAATCCCATAGGTAATGTGATGATGAGGTTGTAAAAGCCTAATTGAAAAGGAATGCTCTTATTTGTTGGCAAAAGGAGAGCTAGGATGGAGCCATCCTACCCTCATACGGAAGGAATTCACTGAACAGTCAGTGAGAAGGCTTTCTTCCTTGTTCCTCTCAAACAAGTCTCAGAAAGTAGTGGGATAGAGAGAAGGATCTCTGAAAGATCTTAGAACTTGAATATAGGGAATGGCAGTCCTTTAAATAGGCTGGACCTGAACTGTATATTGGTCAATTAAAAAAAGAAAGTTCCAAGTTCATTGTGCTTAAACATACATTGAAAGTACATTGATACAATGAGTGAGTTTTGCACATATTACAACAACCTGAAGCCGTTATAATGCAATTTACAACTTTAAGGAGAATGCAGATTGAGAATATCAAGCCACTCTCTACCCTGTAAACAAAATCAATGTAAACTTTTTCTCTCTCAGACAAAGCACTAAAATGAGTAAGCATTTGAAAGATCCTCATCAAAGAAGGAAGTAAGATCCAGTTATCTAGTATCTGCAATCTTTTTCTTTAATGATTTGGCATGTAGCCATTTTGCATCAGGCCATATTTATCACATCAAGTTTCACAACATTGTTCATCCTGTGCATTTTGCAAAGATCTTTTCCATCAAAATGTATGACTTGTTTCTTCAATGGGGTTAATATGTAGGTAAAACATCACTAAGTCATCACACATTTTTTAGTTTAGAATTTCTATTTTCTTCTGAAACATCCTTTCTATTAGGAACCACAAGCTGACAGTCTATAAGAAGTTGTTCTAGAGAGTGAAAAAAGAAAACACTAAGAAGTGCGACGTCATTGACTCACCAGCCATCTCCTTTTCTGTGATAACAGGTATTGCCTGAAAAAGAAGTAAGAAAAAACATATTTTCAAAAATCAGAATTTTACGATGGACATTAATGGTTTTCCCCCTTTCTATTTGTCTCTTGACATCTGTCTTTCTCTCGAGATCTATTTTGATATTTATAACATAAAGTGGATGCAGTTGGGTTTGAGGACTAAAATTCCACACATTCCTCATTGGCGATGATCACTCGGCATACAGGCAAAGGGGTTTTTCGGTGTTATTATCTAAAATAGTAACTTCACAATTTCCCCCCCCCCCGAGTGGATGGTGGATTCAGATGTTACTTCTATTATTTATTTATTTATTTTTCGTTCTTATATACCGCTCCTTTCAGCGGGCTCGGGCCGGTTTACATAAAAACATATAGCATAATCACAGTTTAATACAGCGACAATAAAAATCTAAAAACATAACTACACTTAAAACAAGCATCTACATAGCAACTACAATTACATTCCAAGAAGCGCTAATTCAAGGGCCAGCAAGGTTGAAGGCTTGCCTAAACAGAGCTGTCTTGCAAGCTCTCCGAAATGGGCCCAACTCCTTAATAGCACAGACCTCATCCAGCATGGAATTCCATGAGGATGGTGCTGCCACAAAGAAGGGTCTCGATCGTGTCGTCGACAGCCAACAGGACTGGATCGAGGGGACTACTAGGAGGTTCTGTTCTTCTGAACGCAGTGATCTCGAGGGAACATATGGGGTAAGGCGGTCCCTCAGGTACACCGGCCCTAGACCATACAAGGTCAAAACTAGCACCTTGAAAACAATCCGGTACTCGATTGGTAGCCAGTGCAGTTGCTGTAAAATAGGTGTTATATGTTCTCGTACTGATTCTCCCATCAGTAGTCAAGCCGCAGCATTCTGCACCAGCTTGAGTTTCTGGATTGCTGTCAAGGGAAGGCCAATGTAGAGGACGTTACAGTAATCCAGCTTCGAGATGACGTCGCCTGGATCACCGTAGCCAGGTCGCCTCTGGATAAGTAGGGAGCCAGCCGCCTAGCCTGTCACAGGTGGAAAAATGTGGACTCGGGAGCCACTAACAACTTCATCGATAAAGGCCTTGCAGATTCCCTGGGACTATGTTGTCAAGAATTGAAAGAACCCCGAGTGGTTCAAACCATTGATGGCAGGCCTCTAAAATCGGGGCCTGTACACCAATGGACTAAACCGATCCGGATGAATATCCGGGAACATCGAGAAGAAATCTCCTTCCTAATAACCAAGGTTCCCCATTTCCCGGTAAACTTGGGGGTGGTGTGGCTGACTCAACACGATCCCCAGATCTCTTGGGGCTGCCGGGAATTACAATTTGCCTCCCCCTTTTGCCTAAAGAACTGTTTTGTGAACCAAGCGGGAGCGGCGGCAGAGGCGGAAGCGCTCGTCACCCTGCCCACCAAGTATGCCGAGTTTTGGGATGTGTTTAGCGAGAAAGAGGCTGATCAACTGCCCCCTCCCTACGATTGTGCGATCGACCTGATCCCGGATGCACCAATTCCCCGCGGAAGGTTATATTCCCTCTCTGAGCCTAAACAGAAAGCGCTGCGAGAGTTCCTGGATACCAACCTGTGAAAGGGATTCATTCGGCCATCTCAATTGCCAGTGGGGGGGGGGGGCAGTTCTGTTTTTGAAAAAGAAATCTGGAGAGCTACGATTGTGTAATGGCTACCGGGGGCTCAATAACATCACCATCAGGAGCCGTTATCCCCTCCCGCTCATCCCGGAGATGTTAAAGCAGGTACAGGGAGCCACTGTGTTCATCAAATTGAACCTTCGGGGGGCCTACAACCTGTTTTGCATTCGGCAAGGCAATGAATGGAAGACTGCGTTCCAGACCAAGTATGGGGCTTGCGAATACTTGGTAATGAGTTTCAGACTGTGTAACGCTCCCGCCACTTTCCAGCATTTTTTGAATGATATCTTTAGAGACTATCTAGACCATTTTCTCCTTGTTTATCTTGATGACCTGTTGGTCTTTTCTTCAGACCAGACTACGCACGATCAACATGTGCGGGCTGTGTTGCAAAGACTCCAAGATCATGGACTAGAAAAGCCAAACTAGAAAAGTGTGCTTTTGATATGCCCAAGGTGAACTTCCTGGGACACTGTATTTCTGCAAAATGGATTTCCATGGATCCAGTCAAGGTGGAAGCTGTGGTGCAATGGAAATCCCCAGGCAATAAAAAAGACATTCAAAGATTTATGGGCTTTGCCAACTACTACAGGAAGTTTATCCCAGACTTTGCCTCTTGTTCAGAACCCATCACCCAGTGCCGGAGAGAAAAAGCTCCGTTTCGCTGGACTGAAGCCGCCGAAAAGGGATTTCAATGGCTATTTATCTCCCAGCCGATTCTGCAATATCCAGACCCTAACACCCCGTTTATGGTGCAGGCAGATGCCTCCAATGTGGCATTGGGGCGGTTTTGTTTCAACCGCAAGGGAAAGATTGGCTACCCTGTGCCTATTTTTCCAGACAGCTTACTGCTCCAGAGAGAAACTACCCCATTTGGGGAAAAAGAACTCTTGGCTATTAAAGCCTCGTTTGAATTTTGGCGCCATTGGCTTGAGGGGTCTCGGCACCAGATCCAGGTGCATATGGATCATCATAACCTGGAGCACCTCAAGACCGCTCACAAGCTCAACCAAAGGCAATAAGTTGGGCTTTGTTTTTTGAGCGTTTCAACTTTAAGATTTACTATGTAACTCCAGCACAAACAAAGCAGGCCGATGCGCTCTCCAGGAAGCCGGAATACACTCGTGGCTGTGAGGAAAATCCGTATTCCCAGCTCTTGCGGCTTGAAAACTTTGCCGCCGCTTCAGAAGCCATGCCCTCTGCTGCCCCGCCCCAGGCTGTTCACAGCGACTCCTCCCGACCCCCGGATGTACTTTCCCTGCGCGACCGGATCCGTTCCAGTCAGGAAAAGGACTTGTGGGTTAAGGAGCAGCTGGGTAATGGGGTGCAATACCCGTTTCACGTTAAGGACAATATGTTGTGCAGACGTGCCCGAGTGTATGTTCCCCCGGGCCCAGAAAGAACGGAAATCTTGAGGCTGTGCTATGACATGCCTGCGGGGCACTTCGGGCTGTTTAAAACTTTGCAGCTCACTTTAAGGGACTTTTGGTGGCCCAAGATTTGGAGGGAGGTGGAGAAGTATGTGGCCACTTGTTCAGTTTGCCAGTGGGCCAAGCCTTTGGTGGGCAGACCTCCTGGTTTGTTGCAACCACTGCCAACTCCCTCCCACCCCTGGGAAATCCTCTCAGCGGATTTCATTACTGACCTCCCAGCATCCCGAGGGCACACCACAATCTTGGTGATATTACACTGTTTCACCAAAATGGCTCATTTTGTTTCCTGCCAAGGACTGCCTACTGCCAAAGAAACGGCGGACTTATTCCTCCACCATGTTTTCAGGCCTCATGGCCTTCCTCAGAGTGTAATTACCGACCGAGGCAGTCAGTTTACCTCTCAGTTTTGGAAGGCAACAGTTGGGAATTGAGGCTCGCATGTCGTCTGCTCATCACCCGCAGACAGACAGGCAGACAGAAAGGACCAACGCCACCCTGGAGCAATAAATACGTTGCTATGTAAACTACCAACAGGACAATTGGGCCTCTCTGTTGTCATTGGCTGAGTTTGCTTATAATAATTCGGTTCAAGGGAGTACTAAAGAAACACCTTTCTTTGCTAATTTTGGATACTACCCCAGGTTTTATCCGGCGGTTGCTCAGCCCGGGAATGTACCTGCCGTGGAGGACTGGCTTCAAGAGCTGACTGCAGTGCAGGAGGTGCTTAAGGCCCAGTTGGAACAAGCTAAGTTGGATTATAAATGCGCGACAGACCGCCATCGTCAAGAGGGGCCTGAACTGCAGGTGGGAGATCGGGTGTTGTTATTCACCCGCCATTTGCCCCTTCAAAAGCCGTGCCGTAAGTTGGATGCTAAATTCTTGGGCCCTTATAAAATTGTGGAAAAGATTTCTCCGGTGGCTTTCAAGCTGCAACTTCCTAGGGGTATGAAGATTCATCCCGTGTTTCACCGTTCCTTGTTGAAGCTGGCCAATGAGATTCACCCGGATGTGGGTAAGTCTCCCCCTCCCCCGGTGCTAAGGGATGGAGAGATGGAATATGAGGTTGAAGAGATTTTAGATTCCCGCATGTTTCATCGCAAACTTCAGTATTTAGTAGATTGGATACGGCCCAGAAGAAAGATGTTGAGTGGATGCTAGAGACCTTCACGTCAAAGAGCTAGTCACTCAATTTCATCAGGCCTATCCCTTCAAACCTCGACCTCGTGGAGGTCTGTTGGGAGGGCTTGGGGAGGGTGTCATACCCCAGCCTACCCCTGGCCCTCAGCAAGACCAATGCCATGCTAAATTCCAAGTCACAGAAAGGCCTGCACAGCCTAAAGGCAAGATGCTTCAAGAGGCCCCAGTTCACCCAGCGTTCAAGGACAAAAGCCAGGCCGCCTCAGCTCGGGCTGATAAGAACCGCGGGAATGGCAGAGCCGAGTTTACTCCCAGTCGTCCAGGTGCTACTGCTAATTGGGCTTGCATTCCAATTCGATGCGGAAGGCTTGAGAGGGCCCAGCTGGAAAGCTGTTGTGAGAACCCATTCCGACGCACTGGTACGTTGTAACTTCAAAGCCTTGGAGACCTATAAAAGTTTGGGAGTGAGAGATGTGTAGTATCTCTCATCAACGTTGATTTCCAGTCTTCATGAACTTTGCCTGGGCTATTGAGCCTTCCAGCCATTGAACTCTATTTGCCAAGCCTTGTGCCAAGACTTCCCTGTGGATTAGCCCATTGGGGCATCAAGACTCTATACCTTGTTTCTGATTGCTTTGGACTATTTCTTTGCAATACCTGGTGCTTGGAAGCATCAAAGGACTCGCCCCCTTCCGCAGGGCCTGTAAGACCTTCCTTTTCAAGCAGGCCTTCGGTTGACATATAACGCCTCTTGCTTTCAATCGACTTATGACTCTGTGTTACCGTTTTTTGTCACTTAGTGTAATTTTAACAATGTTTTAATGATGTTTTTTAGTATCATTTTTGTTATTTTTATGGTTATAGCATTGTTTTATTTTGTTCGTGAGTCGGCATGAGTGTTGCCTGCCGATCACTATGTATGTCTTGTAACCCGCCACGAGCCCTCGGGAAGAGGCGGAATACAAATGCAAATAATAAATAAATAAATAAATAAATAAATAAATATTTCTATTTTCTTTACTCTATCCATTTATTCTAAATAAAGCCTTTAACCGTGGCCAGACTCAAGTGGTTTACTGATGGGTCCAACACCGGGCAGTAACTGGAGGGAACACATTTCTCTGCCAGACATGTGCCTATACTTTCCCTCATGAAAATCCCTCTTTACTTATAGCTACCCCCTTACTAAATCAGATTCATACTGTGACATTTAAAATGGGTCTGAACAGCACTGAGATCTCTTTTTAATAAAAGCTATGCAAACACTCTAGGTCAGTGCTTCTCAACCTGTAGGTGTTTTGGCCTACAACTCCCAGAAATCCCAGCCAGTTTACCAGTTGATAAGATATCTCGGAGTAGAAGGCCAAAACATCTGGGGACCCACAGGTTGAGAGCCCCTGTTCTGGAGCCCAAATGGCATTGCAAATTGAACAAAAACCAAGTGCAAAAATGAAAAGCTTACATTAGTCAAAGATACATTTTCAAATGTATTTTTATTGTGTGTAGGTGGTATACAGAATGCAAAAGAAAGAACAAAAATCAAATACCTATAATACAGATACCTCATTCCACAAAACCCATACACCCTTCTCCCCACCTATGAACCACCATTTATGACTTCCGGCGCCACTCAGTGTGAAACTAATATCACATTAAAAACTACCCTTATCTTTGTATTAATAAATACCTCTTGTGGCCACTTTAAAGTTTAGATTTGTCTTCTTTTCTAAATATCAATATGCAAACCTCCATGTTCTAGCATTTTTAATATTTCCTCCTGGAATATCATTGGAGAGTTTGGCCACTTGAATATAATCTAATAATTTTCCTCTCCCGTCCTTTATAAGTAACTCTTTTCCCCTTTCCACGATTTTGCTATTTTTAGTCTTGCAGCAACAAAATTGTATTGAGAAATTTCTACATCATCTTTAGTAATTCTTTCACAAAATAAACCTAAGAGACACATTTTTGTGTTTTCTTAACCTTTTAAATAATCATTTTGGTTTTTTCTTTAATTATTTGTTTTCAAAGCATTTCTACCAGCCTAGAAGTCTCTCAGTCATGACAGAAGGCAGTTTTCTGTATTTTGCATCTCCAACATCCCCCAATGGGATTTATCTATTTTGGCTATCGCCTCAAGGGTTATATTACTTCTATAGAACATGTTAAAATTTTTTTTACTAATGGATCCAGCTATTAAAATTTTTAATCCTCTTTTCCACAAATGCTCCCAATTCTACAAATCAATATTTTCCCTTAACCTTTAACCCCTGAGATCATCATTGTTTTTATTCAATTATAGTCTAAATTATATTCTAAGATCTATTTATATAGTCTGGAAATTAAAGCCTTATTTCCCTTCTCTAAAATGTTCTCCAATTATGATTTTCTTTTGGGGAATCCTACCTTATTATCTTTCATAAATCTATTATGTAATTGATAATAACAAAACCAATAATTTATTCCTAACTCTTTTTTCCCTTTTCATTTCCATTGGCCTTTTTCATTAATTGGGTACTCTCTATAGATTCTTGATTCCTTGTTAAACACTGGATTTAACACTGCTTCCAGAGGATGCAGCTGAAGAGGGGGTTTTTTTTGTTCATCCTCACCTTGTATCCCTTTCAAATTGCTAAGAGGTTATCTCTTATGGTATGTGTATTTATTGATCTTAAATTTTCCTTTCATAACTACGCATGCCACCCAAATCTTAAGTGATTTTCCTGTAAGTTAAGTAAAGCACGATTTTCTAATCTAACCCACTCCTTTTGCCAGCTAAAACCTGCGACTTCATAGTAATACCTAAAGTCTGGAAGTGTTAAGCCCCCTCTAGCTTTGGCATTGATTAGGTTTCTATATGTGATTCTAGCTTTCCCCCATTCCATATAAATTTGACCAAATCCTTCATTACTATTCAAAAATATTCACTCCTTAATTATTTGTAGATTTTGAAATAAGAACAGCATTTTAAGTAAGCCCATCATTTTTATCATAGCTATCCTTCCAATCCAAGTTACATAGTTGGATTCTTTGTCAGCTTTCCAAATCTTCTTTAACCTCTTCCCATGCCTTTTCAGTAATACATATCTTAGGAAAATATAGATTAAATTGGATGATTTCAGGTCTGTATTCATTCCAGAAACTTCACAAATTGTCCTGGTTTTGTTATTGAAATATCAGACACCCCCCCCCAGCAACAATATTAATTATATAAAGCATATGAATTATTATCTGTGGATGTACAGTCAGAACATTTGATTTTCCCCTCTTTGTCTGCAAAGTAACATTGGAATGTTCCTTCACCACACCTTGTACCCCAAGGAACAATGTCCACCAACCAATGCCCACACACGCCTAAAAATGGAGAAACTGAGAGGTAGAGGAAGATGCCTAATACCCTCTTTTGTCCTCTTCCTGGAAACTTAGCTCATTTATAGCACCAATCTGGACACCCTCTGGGAATCCTTCACTGTGTGTAACTGCACTGTTTGTCCATTGACCAGCACCTCCTTTGTCTAGATGACACTGGATGATCAGAACTCATCAACCACTCATCAACTACATTCTGGCCAAACAAACCCAGTGTGATGAGGTGGGTTATTTGTATATGTTAATATATGTGTTATATGTTAATCACATGTTTGTCTATGTGTTTTAAAAGGGCAGTCTTTAAAAGCCACAGAGAGTAGGCAGTAGAATGTTCGCGGCAGCAAGCCTCAAACAAGCTGTTGCCAAGGCAAAGAAAGCCACTCAAGCTTTAGAATGTTCGCAGTTTGAAATGACAGTTGGGATTTGGCAGTTGGTGAATAAGCAGCTGTCTGTTAGAGCTGCAAGTGTGCAGTTCAGCTCTGTGTGTGGGATTTAGGGAAACCCAAGTGTGTGGCACAGGTTTTAGTCCTAGTTAGGGTTGAGAGTAACCCAGTAGTAAGCAGTTAAGTAGTACTTGTGCTATTAACTGTATCAGGGGAAGTTAGAACCCCAGTGTTAAATTGTTTGGAACTTCAAGTCTGTACCTCTTCGGAGCTTTATGAAACCACCTAAGCATTGTACCCATTTGTGAAATAAATTGTTAAACACTTTCAACACAACATCTGTGGAAGTCGTTTATTAATAAAGACCCTCACATCTAGTGGTCAAGCCTTGATAAATGGTGGCAGCAAGTTAAAGAGAAGAAAAGCCTTGATAATTAGTGGCAGTGGTCAGTGGCGAGTTTAAATCCAACAGTGCTTGATGCTAGCTGTCAGTGGTGGTCGAACACTGTCACAACTGGTGCCCTGACACAATTATTCCACGGTGATTCCAGTACTAGGCTTTAAACGTGTTCACATTTGGTGGCATAGCGGCGGGATACATCTAACACCTCAGTTTGGTGCTTAAGATCACTTGGTAGTAGGAACTCAGAAAAGTTCTGAGGTAAAAGTTTTGTCAAAATGTCCACTCAAAGACAAAAGAGGGTTTTAGAGGAGACAAAACAGCCCAAGGGGTTACCAGAAGAGGAAAGTGGTTGAGGATCAGAGAGAGATCCAGTCAGAGAGGATCCTTCACCCTCGTTTGAGTTTAAGTTTCAGATGAAAAGATTAGAGATGGAAGAAAGAGAAAGAGAAAAAGAAAGAGAAGAAATAAGATTAGAAAGAGAGAGAGAAGAACGTAGAGAAGCCAGACAGGCAGAAGAAAAAGTGAAAGAGAGAGAAGAACGTAGAGAAGCCAGGCAAATGGAGGAGAGAATAAAGTTGGCAGAATTAGAAATCGGGAACAAGAGGTTAAATCTCTCTCAGCAAGCCAGACCAGTCCAAGAGGTTCAGTCCGAAGCTTCTATGGACCAAATCCTGAGGAAATTCCCAAAATATAATAAAGGGGACAGTGTGGAAAAATTCCTGGTCTCTTTTGAGAGATGTTGTCGTGATTTCGAAGTCGTGGAGGAGAGGTGGATGACATATTTACGTCCACAGATATGTGGCCAGCTGCTAGAGATCTATAGCAATATAGCAGAGCCTGACCACAAAATGTACCACAAGTTTAAGCAGCAAGTTCAGCAGAAATTGCAATTAACACCAGAACACTACAGAGTTAAGTTTAGATCCTTAAAAAAAGGAAAAAACAGAAAATTTCTGTCAGTTAGTGTCAAAACAAAGCCAGTACTTTGACAGTTTGTTAAAAGGAGCCCAGGTTGAAAAAATTCTGGAACAATTTTACGAGAATGTTCCCTCAGAGTATAGATGGTTGGTACAGGGGAAAAAACCCTGAGACACCCAACCAGGCTGCTCTAATGGTGGATAAAATGGTATCACTAAGAGAAGGAGTTTGTAGAGCCGAAAGCTACAAACCTGTGGAGAAACCTTCTTTTTTTAAAAAAAACCATTTAAAGCTTTCCCACAGTATCAGGGGGCTAGAAATGTTGCTGGAGAGTACACTGGCTCCAGAAGGGCTGAGGAAAAAATTACCTCAGAGATGACTCCCTCTGTAAATCAAATCGTCCCAGCTTTGATATGTCCAAGAGAACATGTTATGCCTGCGGGAGATTAGGGCATATGAAGTCCCAATGTTCTCTCCACAGTAAGGAAAGATCATCTTTATGCATAACCCCAACATCGGAAAAGGTTCCTGAGAAGGGTCTTGAGTCTAAAATGGGGAAGAGTTGTTCAGAAACAGCTCAAGTAAAGAACCCATCAGAGAAGCAATGCCTTTTTCTTATGATGGACACAGCCAAAGATGATTATTTTGAACCACTCAAAGTAGATCGAAACCAAATACTAGGGTGGAGAGACACCGGATCTGAGGTGTGTGTGATTCGCCCTGAACATGTACCAGAGGCGTTCCGTAAGCCCGTGTCTCAGATCAAGTTAAAAGGCTTAGGGACAGTGTTGTCCGAAGTTGTTGGTAAGCCAATCCAATACAAAAATTGGAAAGGGTATTGGAATTTTGCCGTGTACGCTGATATTCCTTTTGATTGTTCGGTGGGAAATGATCTTGGAAGGAAGATCAAGAGTTTGACAAGAGAAGGTTGTTTGACAGAAGATCCAGTCAGACAGCAAAATGTTTCTCGTTTGCCAGTTGATGTCGACTCTGAAGAAAATCCTGAGGCGAGCTCAAATATAACCGAGCTAGTTAAAACAGGAGCAGGAGAAAGTGATATTGCTAATGAGCAAAAAGCAGATGAGACACTGAGATCGTTGTTTACTGCAGCTCAGAGTGAGGTTAAAGTCCTTTCGAGAGAAAACCCTTCGAGGTTTATTGTTAACTGACAGGTTTTATATAGAGAGACCATGTATTTAAAGTCTCCAGGGGAAACTGGTTCCCATACACAAATAGTTGTGCCCCAAGCTTATAGGAAACAACTTATGAATTTGACACACGCAAGCACACAGGGTGGCCATATGGGAATTCGGCGCACTACACAGCGCATCACCAGGAAATTTTTTTGGCCCAATATGTATCAGCACATTAAAGTGTTTTGTCGAGTGTGCGATACATGTCAGCGTGCCGGGACAGGGAGGGACAAGACTAAAGCCCCCCTAGTTCCCATGCCACTAATTGGAGAACCGTTTTATCATGTAGGGATCGATATTGTAGGCCCCTTACCAAAGCCAAGTAGGCGAGGCCGTCGGTATATCCTTACTCTGATAGACTATGCCACAAGATACCCCAAAGCAGTGGCGTTGGCTAACATTGAGACAGCCACAGTGGCAAACGCCTTGTTATCCATCTGGGGAAGAACAGGATATCCCAAGGAACTGGTTTCAGATTTAGGGACCTAGTTCACGTCAAGGCTGATGGAGAAACTGTTGGAGATGTGTGGAGTTAAACACCTGACATCATCGGCTTACCACCCACAAACTAACGGTCTTGTAGAAAACTTGAACAAGACCTTAGTAAGGATGATCAGGGCATACACCCAACAACACCCAGCCGATTGGGATGAGAAACTGGAGCAACTCCTGTTCGCATGCAGGGAGACTCCACAAGGCAGTATGGGGTACAGCCCTTTCGAGTTGCTGTTTGGAAGAAAGGCGAGAGGTCCGCTCGATCTGGTGAGAGAGCACTGGGATACTTCATCGGGAGCAGAGCCGGTTCCAGTGGGTCGATATCTACAAAATCTACGGGAGACGATGGAGTCTGCACGGGTCATCGCTCGAGACAACCTTGCGGCAGCCCAGCAGAAGCAAAAGACCTGGTACAATCGGTCAGCCCGGGAGAGATCTTTCGGCGTTGGCGATGAAGTGCTGTATTTGATCCTGGAAAGAGCCAACAAACTCCAGTTGAAATGGACGGGTCCATGGACAGTTGTCAAGCATTCCAGCGAAGTTAACTACTTGATCCAGGAACTACAATCAGGACTTGAGAAACTTGTACATGCTCAAGCCTTATGTTAGTAAATCAGTGGATGTATGTATAGTAGTTACTGAAGGTGAAAATGGATCATTTCATTTCTGGGAAGGGAGTAGGAAGGCTAACAAGAATGTGAGTCAAGTAAAACTTGATGAGAGTTTGACTCAAAGACAGCAGGAGCAACTCAGAGAACTGCTCCATAAATATAGAAATTTGTTTTCTGATTTACCAGGAAGGGTAGAAGGAGTTTAACACCGAATCCTGACCCATTGCGTCTACTCCTTATCGAGTAACCGAAAAATTAGTAGAGTGTATTGAAAGGGAGGTACAGGAAATGCTGGATATGGGGATTATTGAACCATCCAGTAGTCCGTGGGCATCTCCCATAGTTTTAGTTCAGAAACCAGGCAACACAATAAGGTTTTGTGTTGATTACAGATGGTTAAACGAGGTAGCGGACTCGTTATCGGGAGTTACTTGAAAACATGATACAGGATAAGGATGGTTTGTATATAATTAGAGTAAGTATGTATATAATTGTGTAAAGTGTATAAGTTTTATATAATGTCTTCCATACGGCATTATTTTTTAATTCACTCTGGACAGAGAGAATTAAAAATAATTTTGGGAGGAAGGAAGGTGTGTGATGAGGTGGGTTATTTGTATGTGTTAATATATGTGTTATATGTTAATCACATGTTTGTCTATGTGTTTTAAAAGGGCAGTCTTTAAAAGCCACAGAGAGTAGGCAGTGGAATGTAGGCAGCAAGCCTCAAACAGAAGCTGTTGCCATGACAATGAAAGCCACTGAAGCTTTAGAATGTTCGCAATTTGAAATGACAGTTGGGATTTGGCAGTTGGTGAATAAGCAGCTGTCTGTTAGAGCTGCAAGTGTGCAGTTCAGCTCTATGTGTGGGGTTTAGGGAAACCCATGTGTGTGGGACAGGTTTTAGTCCTAGTTAGGGTTGAGAGTGACCCCTCTTCGGAGCTTTATGAAACCACCTAAGCATTGTACCCGTTTGTGAAATAAATTGTTAAACACTTTCAACACAACATCTGTGGAAGTCGTTTATTAATAAAGACCCTAGTGGTCAAGCCTTGATAAATGGTGGCAGCAAGTTAAAGAGAAGAAAAGCCTTGATAATTAGTGGCAGTGGTCAGTGGCGAGTTTAAATCCAACAGTGCTTGACGCTAGCTGTCAGCGGTGGTCGAACACTGTCACATCTGGTGCCCTGACACAATTATTCCACGGTGATTCCAGTACTAGGCTTTAAACGTGTTCACACCAGTTTCTGGCAAGGACTAACAATAGACACAAAACTTCAAACTGATTAATGGTAATATATTAGATTTCCTGCTCACTTATGGTTGGCCCAGAGGCAGAAATGCTTCCTCCAATGAAGCTATGGATCCTAGTCAACACTCTCCCAGACCAATGGGAAACCAGCATAACAATTTTCTATTTTTCTGTACTCCTATGAATAACTCATGTGTTTACAGTTGGGGTATGTCAGTACTTTGACCACTAGCTCTGCTGATATCCTCTTTGGCCACTGAGAGTAAAATGCCTTTGATTTTTTCCTTCTTCCTGTCTGTGTCCTTCTGGAAGAGGCTGGGTTTTCAAACACGTGATTTAGTGGAGCTGAAATCACTTAGCAGTTTTACTTAGTCCAGCCTTCCAACTATCAGAAGAATGATTCAAAACTGATGCCACCTCCTACCTCCACTGTTGTCCTACTGCCTCCGATATTGTGGAATAATCTGACTCGGATACAGTAGAACAATCTGTATCTAATCCATGTGACCATTGACCTGAAGCTTTTAGTAACCTTGGTCTCAATCTCATGATCCTACAGGATAGATATGTAAAGTGTGAAACTGCATGCTCTAAATGGCAACCCTAATCCTTCATCATATGTAGTTTGGCCCTTGAACAGCTTTAGCAAGCTTTGAACAAGGAGCAGATTAGGAGCATCCTTCCTATGAGAGAGAATGAGTTTGTTACCTTAGGAGCCAAAAGTTGTGGGAGACAGCAGTATGTTATTGGTGGAAAGAGCTCTGAAATGCCTCCTGACCTGGCCTCCTGAAGGTAACCTACTTTCATGTGTGGTGGATGATACTTCCCCATTGCCATGTTGAGGAATGATCTGATTCCCATTCAGTTTGTTTTTGTACATTCAGTGAAAGGGAGCACCATTTCATAAAATCATAGAGTTGGAAGAGACCTTGTGGGCCATCCAGTTCAACCCCCTGCCAAGAAGCAGGAGAGTTACATCCAAAGCATCCCCAATAGATGGCCATGCAGCCTCTGTTTAAAAGCCTCCATAGGAGCCTCCACCACACTCTGGGGCAGAGAGTTCCACTGCTGAACAGCTCTCAGAGTTAGGAAGTTCTTCCTAATGTTCAGGTGGAATCTCCTTTCTTGTAGCTTGAAACCATTGTTCCACGTCCTCATCTCCAGGGCAGCAGAAAACAAGCTTGCTCCCTCCTCCCTATGACTTCCCCTCGCATATTTATACATAGCCATTCTGTTCTTTTCTTCTAAAAGAAGAAAAGAACAGAATGCTGGGATCATTTGTGGGGAGGGGGGCTTTTGGGTATACGTCTTTTATCTGTTTATTGATGTTTTATTGATTTTATGCTGTAAACCGCTCTGGGCTCCAGAGAGAGCGGTCTACCAAATCGAATTTATAAATAAATATAAATAAATAAAATAAAAGCAAAGTATTTTTTTAGAACACAGAATGACAATAAAACATACAAATGAGTATTGTTTTCATTTCAAAGACATTACAGAGTGAGAACTCTTACATCTATCCTTCAGACAAGCTTCATATGACATAGTATTTGTGGAGGAAGGGATCTAACACACTTTCTTAACTATCAACCCTGTAGGATAACATGCCTTAATATTGCTTATGAAAAATCTCTGCATCTACGAAATAGCTCCGAATTCACTGTGGACTTGCCTTGATGTTTTCCATATGTTATAAATTAATTGCATTCCCAGGAAGTGATTTAACTCTCTCTTTTTTTGGCAAAAGAGCAATTGAATGGGATTTTCCTGCTTAGCCAGATGGGTCCAATGTAACTCTGTGTTATTCCAAACTTCTTAAACCTGATGAAACAGAATAATTGTACTAACAACTTCCACATGATCAAATTGTATGATCAAATTTAGAGTTTGTAATTTGTTCTGTTACTCTTTATGGGAAATGCTGGCTACCTGTTTACCATTTTCCATGTTGGCAGAAATAACACATTGTGTTCCTCATGTTTAATGTCTTGTTTGTCAAAAACACATTATAAGCTCCCTCGAGTTGCATCTCCACCTGTGCACCACATCTGCCACACTGGAAAAAACTAACCTCTAACATCTGTTCAGGATGTGGGGTGCTTCTCTGGTTCCTCTGCTAGAACTCTAAAGCACTCTGGGAAGCGCCAAGAAGGTAAGTGGCCTTGTTTCCACCTTGTTTACATTCCTTTTTGCACTTCTAGGAGGTGTTCCAGAATGCTGTTTAGGGATCTTGGAAAGCAGTCAGAAGAATGTAGCAGTTCTCATGTGGCTGCCTGTGACTGAAAGAAAGTGAGGAAAAGGTTCATTTTGAACCTGTTGGCATGATTAGTGGGTGCAGGTAGGCCCACAGTTTGGATGACCTCCCGGACAGCTTCTAATCTGGAGCCCAGCTTTTAATAGTGAATAGTGGGGCATTTGCACAGTTAAATCTAGTGCATCTGTGATGCCTGTTCCTTGTCAGATCTGGCTATGGTACCACAAGCCTTGATTTCATTCTGTTTGGACTTTCCATACCTGTGGAACACACACTCTCTATACCATTGGAAACTGGAAACATCACTGAGTGATAGATAGATATTTATTTACGGTCAAGGACCAACGTCACATTGTACAGAAAATAAAACAATATAAATGTTAAAACTCCGTTCAACTCTACAGTTTAACACCAACAGTATCTAGCCTATTGTGTTTCCGCGTTCAATTTAATATGCTGGTTCCTCGTAGCTAGAACGGCCATGAGATATTTGGCCACCAGGTTGGTTGTCTCACTGAGTGATAGAGAGCACATAGCTATCTTGTTGAAACAGTGGCACTGGCTACCAGTTCATTTCTGGGCACAATTCAAAGTGCTGATTATGACCTCTAAAGTTCATACAGGTCTGGATTATAATGAAAAAGAAATTTTCCCAAGACAAACCTCCCAGGGTCCTAAATTTTTCACGTGAAGATTTTCTCTCAGTCTTCCCTCTATCACAGGCTCATTTGGTGCGAACACCAGCACCTTCTCAGTGGTTGCTTCCATCCTCTGGAACATCCTTCCATGGGAAGTTAGGCTGGCCCTGTCCTCCTTTCAACAGCAGGCAAAAACATTTGCATTGGGGTCTGTGCTTTGGGACCCTTCTAGGGCCCTTCTACAAAGGTCCAAAAGCCGTTATAGTAATGGGTTTACCTAAGGCATCCAAATGATGCCAAAGGGAAATCCGGATTAATCCAAAGTAAACTGGGTCTTCCCAGTTTATTTTGGATTAATAAAACATCTCAACAAATCCGTACCTTACTGAAAGGTCCAAATCTGGTCAAATTCTGGGTCTGTGGGGATTGATCACTAGGACAGCATTCCTCAATCCCAGGGGTCAATCCCAGTTCTCCTGGAGCCTAAAATAACAGGAGGACACCCTCAGCCCCCCATTCTCCCTTAAAATTTTTTTTTACCAGAGAGGTCTGCCGGCAGTGCAGGCCCCTCTGCACAGTCCTCCTGATGCTTAAAAATTTTGCATCAGGAGGTGGAGGAGGAGGATGAATTTCCTTTCTCCCCCTCCCACCTCCTGACACATCATTTTCAAGGAGAGGAGACTTAAACTTGGAAGGAAGCTGGGTTTTTTAACCTGCTTCCTCTCAAATTTTGGTTAAGTGTAGAAGAGCCCTTGCATTGCATATAAAATCGAGATTATCTGCTTTTAACTGGATTACATGGCAATGTAGACTCATATAATCAACTTCAAAGCAGATAATCTGGATTTTCAGTTTTGATAATCTGGATTATATGACAGTGTAGATGGGGCCTTGTTTATTCTGTTTCTAACTTGAAATGTATTTTTTTAAAAGAATATACAAGCAGTTCCCAAGTTACAAACATCTGACTGATAAACGACATAGTTAGAAATGGGGGTGAGGCAACAGGAAGCAAAAGAAATCTATACCCAGAAAGGGAAATTCCCTCCTAACAGAGTTAAAGGTGTCTCCACTGAAGCTTTATCACTAATCCTTGTTTCCAAAATAAGCTACATTTTACAAAATCACGGGGACAGAAAGTGAGGTGAAATCTTTCAAACAGGGACACAGACAGCAAAACAAACACCATGGGAGTGTTAATTCTTCCGTATACTATCCAAAGCTATATATTTGGCACGAGGTACACTTTAAAATGTCATTTTTCTGACTTACAAACAAATTCAACTTAAGAACAAACCTACAGAACCTATCTTGTTCATAACTTGGGGAGTGCCTATTCTGAGATGTTTTAATTGTTTTCTTTAAATTGTAATGTTCGGTTTTAACTAAACTCATCTGTAATTTTCTTTGGGTCCCATTTTAGGATAAAGGTGGTGTATGATATATATACTGTAGATAAGTACTGTAGGTAGGTAGACAGGTGACAATAAAAATTAGGAAATTGAAATGCCCGAATTGGAAGAACATTTGGAAGAACAGGGAAGGTATGGGCAGTTTTTGGAACATCTGCCAATGCATTACCAAATTGGGACTAACAGTTTCCTCATTAGTAGAAAAAGTTAAAAACCCTATAACAACATCATTGGGGGTAAAGCCATCATTCCCAATGTGTTCTAGGAATAAGGGATGGTTGTAATAATGAAACTAGCTTGATTTCAATTTGACAAAAATGGAAAGAAACCTGGAGGTAACTGCATTTGGAGAGAGACTGTTTTTGCAGTTCACTCTGCTATTGGAAGCTGTCAAATAAAAAACACAAATAAATAATAACCCAGGTCCTTGTTTTTAATAAAATCACATCTGTATCCCTTCTCCCTGGATGCTGACAGGAAAGCCTTTGGTGTTTTAAAATTAGCTGATGCTTCCCATTTCCTCTTTATTGCTGGAAATGAGAGGGATGTGTCAGCACCAGGTAACTAACTTGCTAGCTATGGTTTCGGTCAGTCAGATTTTTTTTTGGTTAAAAAAAATGCTTTCAGACAAACAGACCTATCTCTTGGGGGGACTCTGGCATTTATCCAAGTCTGAACATCTTACTGCTCTCGTACCAATTATATGAAAGGGAATCCCTTCTGAAGTACCCTATGCTCTCATCACAATATACAGCCTACCAGTACCCCTCCAAAAAGTGTATGGGTGTCCATACTTTGCTTATTCTAGCTGGGAGAAAACAAAGAGCTTGCTGCTGTATTTCCATGAGAAACAGGGTTGGGAAGATGGAATAATTAATTTTGTATCTTTTTGCCTTTATTTCATGATTCTATTGCTTCAAGAAACATGCCTGTTGTGTGTGTTGATTTTGCCTTAATTTTCTAAAATTGGAGGATCATCTAAATTTGGTTTTTCCCACTCTTTGCACTCTTTTATAAAGTTCATCTGTGTACTGTTCCCATCATCTTTTTTTATATTGACTTGGTCATGCAATGTGCCCTCCTGCTGATCATAGAGCACCCCCACTCTTAGTTTACATTTCCTTTTGATTTCTCAGATCTTGTGGAAGAAGTTTCTTGTTCTTCCCTTTTTGTTGCCTATTTCTTCTATTTCTCTGCATTGATTATTATAGTAGTTTGCTTTGTCCCTGAACACAAGTCATTGAACAGTTACATGCAGGGTTCTAACTCTATTTCTGTCGCATTCTGCTGCCTGCCTTCTGGTCCAGACCTCGTGCCTCTTCTGCCCATAATTTTTTGAATGACTCATGTTGACACAAGATCTATAATCTTGGTTAAAGCACTAAATGGGAAAGTACCAATGAAAACTGTCAATGTCAGGTGAGAAAAGTCTATTGGCTCCCAAACTGATCTTAAGTTGGGAGCTTTATCTCTTAGTGGAGATTTTTCAGCAGCTGTTCCACATCTTCTGGTCACTTAATCTCTGCTGCCACACCACTGCTGTTCCTTTTTAAAAATCAGGTGACAAACTATAACACCAGTTTGTCTGCCTTGTAAGATACTGTTCTAAGATAGCAATTACCATTAAACCCCACAAGAATAAAAAAGGCTGCATGGTCCTCTTACTTGGCAGCAAGCTATACTGAACACATGAAGAAGACTTCTCAGCAACATTCTGTTTGTCATGGGTTTCAGTCCCCATGCCCAAACAAAAACCTGGGCTTTACCACTGGTGAGGGTGGGTGGCTACATGGCATCCAAATTAAAATCAGGATGGCATGAGGCAACACTGAAGCCCTCCCAATTTCCCCCTAAAATGTAATGAAAAAGTACCTGGTCACCATCACCTCCTCCTTCACATCCTTCTTGCACGAGAAAATGATGCCTGAGAAGATGGAAGTGGCTAGGAAGAAAACACCTCCTCACCCCCATCTCCTCGAGCATAACCCTAACCCTAACCCCATGCCAGGAAGATGCATGGAGGGAAGTTATGGCAGCCAGGTACCTTTTAATTCACTTTTAGGGGATAAATTGGGGGCTTGGGGGAGGGGTGGGTGCCATCCTGCACCTTTGGACTGATCCCAAAAGGTTCAGGATAACAATGGAGACTCACCCCTGGGTACTCCCAGGACTACCCAGAAGTGAGTCTCCACAGGCTTAATATTTTATTTATTTATTTATTTATTTATTTATTTCTTGGGACTTCTACACCGCCGACTCCCAGGGGCTCGCGGCGGCTCACAAGAACCAATGGCACAGCGCCAGAGGGTTAAAAACAGAACACTTAAAAACATCATTAAAACATGCAACAACAATAATTAAAACAAGAGCAGCAGCAATATAATGGCCCAGTGGATGTATAGACGAGCCTACTCACCGAAGGCCTGCCTAAACAAGTGTGTTTTGCAGGCCCGTCTAAACGGGAGTAGGTCCCTCAGGGCTCTGGCCGGGAGGGAGGCGTTCCAGAGCGTGGGAGCTATCACAGAGAACGCCCTCCGGCGGGTAGATGTTAAATGAGCCAGCTTCACCGATGGTATTACCAAGAGGTTGGCCTCCTCAGACCGGAGTGATCTCGATGGGCAATATGGAGTGAGACGGTCCCTCAGATACGCTGGCCCCAGGCCGTGAATGGCCTTGAAGGTAAGAACCAACACTTTGAAGGCGACCCGGTGCTCGATAGGCAGCCAGTGCAGATCCTGCAAGATTGGAGTTATACGGCAACCTGCTGGAGCCCCAGACAGGAGCCGGGCGGCAGTGTTCTGCACTAGCCTGAGCTTCCGGATCGACGACATAAGCAGGCCAACGTAAAGCGCGTTACAGTAATCTAGCCTCGAGATGACCGTGGCTTGGATCACCGTGGCTAGGTCGCTCCGGGAGAGGTAGGGGGCCAGCCTCCTTGCCTGGCGGAGGTGGAAAAAAGCAGCCTTACTGGCCATGGAGACCTGGGTCTCCATTGTCAGATGGGAGTCCAAATGGACACCCAGGCTTTTCACTGACGGCGCTGGGTGCAGCGCCGCACCGTCCAGGGTCGGAAGCCGGGCACCCACCTCGCCCGGGCGGCCCAGCCACAAGATCTCCGTCTTCGCCGGATTCACCCTCAACCTACTGGCTCGCAGCCATCCAGTAACGGCCTCGAGGCACTGTTGGAAATTGTCGGGGACGGACTCTGGCCTACCCTCCATCCTCAGAATGAGCTGGGTGTTATCCGCATACTGGTGACAGACCAGCCCATAACTCCGCACCAGCTGTGCAAGCGGCTGCATGTAGATGTTAAATAACAGAGGGGAGAGAATGGCCCCCGAGGAACTCCGCACACTAATGGGGAGTCCTCGGAGACCACCCGCCCCTCCTCACACGCTGAGACCGCTGGCGGAGGAAGGAGGTCAGCCATTTAAGGACAGTCCCCTCACTCCAGCCATGGCCAGGCGGTGGATCAAAAGATTGTGGTCGACCGTGTCAAACGCTGCCGTGAGGTCCAATAACACGAGCAGCGCAGACCCGCCTTGGTCGAGCTGGCAGCGGAGTTGGTCTGTGATGGAGACCAGAACCGTCTCCGTCCCGTGCCCCAAGCGGAAGCCGGACTGGAAGGGGTCTAGCCATGTTGCATCATCTAAGAAGGATTGCAGCTGCTCCATTACTGCCCTCTCAACCACCTTGCCCAGGTACGAAAGGTTCGACACTGGGCGGTAGTTGAGGGAACCGCAGGATCCAATGACGGTTTCTTCAGTAATGGAGCTACCACCGCCTCTTTTAAGCACTCTGGAAAGACTCCTTGCTCAAGGGAGCTGTTAATGATATTCAACAGAGGCCCACGTAACCCCTCCAGGCAAGATCTAACAAGCCAGGAGGGGGCACGGGTCGAGGGAGCAGGTGGTAGGGCGAGCCGCAGTCACTATCTTATCAACAGCATCTGCATCCAGTGGCCGAAACCGGTCGAGGGTGGGCCCAGCGGAGGGCCACGGGGTCTCTAGCTCTCTTACTGTGTCAACTGTGGCCGGGAGGTCCCGGAGAGGCTCAGTATCTTGTCTGTAAAAAAGCTCTGAAAAGCACCGGCAGTGAGGGCCTGATCACTAATTTTTGGGACGGTAGGGACCGTCGTCAAGGATCGAATTACCTTAAACAGTTGGGCCGGGCGTGAGCTTGCAGACGCTATCAAGGCAGAGAAGTATTCATTTTTGGCTGCCTTGACAGCATGCTCATAGGACTCTTTAATTAGCTTATAAGCTGATACTGAGGCTCCGTCACGGAGTTTCCGCCACTCGCGCTCTAGCCGTCTCCTTTCCCGCTTCATGATCCTAAGGTCCCCTGTATACCAGGGGACCGATGATTATGGGCGGAGAGGGCACCTGGGAGCAATCTCGTCGAGAGCTCTGGCCAGTGAGGTGTTCCAAGTCTGGACTAGCTCATCGACTGAGACGCTGATAGACTCCAGATCCTCAGAGCATTCAGGAGCCTTTCAGGTTCCATAAGTCTCCTTGGGCGAACAAAAATCTGTTCGGCGCCCTTGCATGGGGGGGGGCGGTTGCTCCACCCGGATACTTAGAGCACAGTGGTCCGACCATGGTACCTCTATTACAGAGGCTAGGTCCACTTGAACCCCTGCGCTGAACACCAAATCGAGGGTGTGTCCGGCTGAGTGTGTGGGTCCCGAGTTACACAAGGAGAGGCCTAATGTCGCCATGGTCGAGATTAGGTCCGTGGCTGCAGATGGACCAGAGGCTGCGTCGGCGTGGACATTGAAGTCCCCCAGAACAATAAGTCTGGGAAACCTCAATGCCCACTCCGACACAGTCTCTAGCAGCCGCGCCAAGCTCTCCGCCGGTGCGCTAGGCGCACGGTACACCAGCAGGATCGCCAGGCTCTCCGGGGACTCCCACACCAAGCCGACACTCTCCAATCCCGAGGTGACAAGCGCAGGGATCGCTCTAAGGTGTAATCCATCACGGGAGAGTATTGCCACCCCACCCCCCCGTCCCTCGTTCCGATTCTGGTGCGTGGCCACGTAATCAGGAGGGACCACTTCATGGAGGCAGATGGAATCGCTCTCCTGAAGCCAAGTCTCGGTGATACAGAACAGGTCCGCCTTGAGGTCTTCACAGAATTCCCTGACCGTGGCCGTCTTGTTCCGGACGGAACGTGCGTTGACCAGCACCAGAGTGGAAGGGGGGAGAGCTGGATGTCTATCAACAGCGTGTCTGGGGATAGACGCGCAGGTCAGAGCCGGGTCGAGTCCGTCTTTGACTCGGTCCGGTTCTCGCAGTATTGTTAGCATTCGGCCTGCGCCTACCGTACACACCCCGCCCCGAGATCACTGGGATACTCAGCGAACCTGATTGGCAGGGGTGGACCGGGAATTCAGCTTCCGGCACACCCCGTGAAAAGGGGAAGCCTGCGGAGAGACTCGGTCGTTTGTCACCGGCTCAGCCAACAACCCCCTAATCCCGAGCCCCCCATCCCCAGAAAGGGAGGTCAAAACCCGTTCACCGGCCAGACACCCATGTCCCTGGGGGGGCCTTGTGGGCAGCTTGTCCAATTGAGTACTAGGGAGGCCCTCTGACCCTTTGATGTGTTTGTAGTCTGGTCGACCGGGGGCCGATCTATGGGGCCGTTCTGTGTGTCTCTCCTTCCGACTGTAGCCGGCCCCCCAAAAGGTCCGAGATCGGAAGGGTCTCTTTTGGGTCTTACTCCCTCTTCTCTGGGAACGCCAGTCTGAGCTTTGCTTTGAGCTTTGGGTGGTCGACAAGTTCGAAGCCGGCTCAGCACTGACCCGGGCCGTAGATGGAAGGGCCGGAGGTGGAAGCAGGGGGGAGGCCGGCTGTTGGGGCCCCAGGACCGAGGAAGGGCCTCCAGCATTGCTGGATTTCGCGTAGGTTGGGCTGATGTTGGCCACAGGACGCTAGGTTGGTTGGACGCCGGCGGAGGTGGCTGATGTGGCCGGCTGCCGGCTCGTCCACGCCTCTCTCTTAGCCGTCTCCGTCGCGCCTGGCCCAGACGATTTTTCTTTGGCTTCTTTAAACTGCTACCCAGCAACGTGGAGTGCTGGGAGATGATCAAAGCCGGCAGGTCAGCAGGAAGCCGGCAGGCACGGCGTCTAGGGCGCCCTCCAGGGGCCCTTGCCAGAACCTGTGAGATATTTAGAGCCCCAGGTGTCAGGTCTGGGAGCCTCGGCAGCTCTTCAGCAGTGGGTGGAGCTACAGTAGATGACGTGGGCAGAAGGGGTGGGGCTGAGGATGCCGAGCCAAGCAGGTTCGGCGCCATGTTGGAACTTGCTACCAACGCCCTTTCTGCCAGCACTGGGGGGGACCGGATACCCAGGGCCTCCATGGCTCCACCACGGGAGGATCGTCGTTCCCGCTGGCTCCGCCTCGGCCACTCTAAGTGGGGTTCCACTGGGGGGTCCAAAACCTGGCCCTGCTAAGTCCTCCTCCCACTGATCTTCTTGTGGATCGGTCCACTGCCCGACCGCTAAATCGTCAGGGAGCCGCGAGCCCAGGTGGCCTGGGGGGGAGTCCATTTCGGGGGCCTGCGGTTGGCTCACTCGCCCCCTCTCTCTCTCCGCTCTCTCTCCTCACCTCTCCCCTCGCGAGTGCCGCGGATGTCCAAGCTCGGCCCTGGCAACGAGGTGGGCCCGGTCGGGCGCCCGCTGTTGTCCTCTACTTCAGGGCCTTCGGGGGGAGGTGTCGGGCAGGCGGGAGCCCTCCTCGCCACTGCAGGAGGGCCGGTGGAGTGACCCCAGGTCCAGGCCCCAGGCTTCCCTGAGTTGGATCGTCAGTCGCTCGACCAGCTGGCAAATGGTAAGGAGGGAGGAGGCAAGTTCCCCGATAGCGTCTCGCAGGCCCCACGGATCTTCCTGGGCTCCATGGGCTCCGCGGGCTCCCTCCGCGCCTCCACGGGGAGGGGGGGTGGCGGCCTCCCACCGTATGGCGAGGAGGGAGGCGAGGGGCCCCGGTGCCAATCCTCTAGATTCTCCCAGCCTGGTGTCAGCCCCCAGGCCCGGCCAAGGGACCGGGACCAAGGCAGGGGGGGTCCCGTGGAAGGCCCTCCTCAGCGTCTCAGCTGCGCCTGGACTCGCCCTGATCCTGGCCGCCGCCGCCGATTCAAGGCCGACTTCCAGGACGGCCTCTGCCTCCATTTGAAAGACTTCCAATGAAGGCCGCAGGCCCACCGGCGAGTCTCTTGGGGACCAAATGGTTCCCCCGAAATTCCGGGGGGTGTCTTCTCGGTCTGGAATGGCCAGCCAGACCGGTGGGGCTGCTGCAAAGTCAGGTTCTCCGGAGGTCCGCGGAGCTCAGCATTTCTGCTGCCGCCACCGCCGCCATCTTACAGATCAGCAGCAGCCAGGAGACAAGAGTTTTTAAAGTCTCTACCTCAGTCCCCTTCCTCCTCTTAGCTGGCCTTGGGGGGGGGAGCAGCACTGTTTCCTCCTTCTCCTCCTGAGGTGGCAGGCAGGTGTAAGAAGCAGCAGCCAGGAGACAAGAGATCTTAAAGTCTCTCCCTCACTCCCCGTCCTCCTCGCAGCCGGCCTTGGGGGGGGGAGCAGCACTGTTTCCTCCTTCTCCTTCTGAGGTGGCAGGCAGGTGTAAAAAGCAGCAGCCAGGAGACAAGAGTTTTTAAAGTCTCTACCTCAGTCCCCTTCCTCCTCTACCCATTAGACCAGAGCTTTTCGGGTAGGTCTGGTTCTAATGGGGTATCAAATTAATTCTGGACACCTCTGATAAAAAACCAAGACAGGTCCCATTTTTTGGGCCTGTCTTGGTGGGCCCTACAACTGAAGAATTTGCATTCTTGTCTCCTACATGAAGATGATCAATGAAAATTGGAAACACAGGGCTCAGATATCTGACAATTCTTGTTAGCAATGCAGCGCCAACATTCTAGATCTATGATAGAATTCTTTATACTTAGCCATGCTGACTGGGAATTTCTAGGAACTCTTCAAAAGTAATCTCCTTCCCCCAACTTCTGCTCCAGAGTATGCACTATGATAGTTAGGGCTGTTAGAACAGGGCTGTATTTCAGCCAAAAAAAGTTGTAGTCATACTTGAGTACTACACTGTGTAAGATGTACATTAACATAGCTGTCTAATAAAAAGAAGGATTATGCAATGTGTTATTTCTGAGTCATCATATTCCCCTCCTCCACTGTACTAATATTAAAGACATAGTGTCAGGACTGGGAGACCTGAGCTTAGGAGAAGTTCAGGCTCCCAACCTGCCATGAGATTGCACCAACCTTTGCCCCAGTTCTTTGGTGACCTTGGCTCCAGTTGCATAGAGACTGTGCTGAGTCAAATGGGAGTGATGTAACTTCCAGGTGTGTGTGGGGCTGCGGAGGGAAGTGAGGCAAACTCCTCCGAGCCTGGACATTGGACAATTGGACTCATAATGCTGATTCATGGACCCATGAGGTCACATCCCTTCGGATTATGGGATATGCTGACTCACCCGGATATGGTGCAACCCTGCTTGGACATTGCATGGACAATGGGGAGGGGCTCAGGGTATATAAGGTGTGTTTGGGTGGCGGGCCGGTGCTTTTGCTTCACATATGTCGTACCTGCAATAAAATCGTGTTGGACCGTGCTTCAATCTACGCGTGATCCTTACCGAGTGTTGGAGAGTCGTTACACATAGTAGATGTAATTCAACAACATTACGAACAACGCACATCTGTATCTGTATACCTTTATAAAACGGAATGTTTGTATGTGTGTATGCGGAGGGCGGGAGGGCGGATATGTGGCAGCCACTTTCACAGGC
This sequence comes from Anolis apletophallus, assembly GCA_030556195.1. Lineage (NCBI taxonomy): Eukaryota > Metazoa > Chordata > Lepidosauria > Squamata > Anolidae > Anolis > Anolis apletophallus. The sequence goes on from JARBWK010000012.1 coordinate 25,364,597, forward strand.
CAGGAAGGCTATGTGGCAGCATTATTTGCATAAAAGACTCCCATTGGCCAGCCACGAACATTCCAAGACTCTAAAGTGCCAGAGGGAGGTAAGGAAAAGCCCTGAGGCAGTCAGGCATGGTGGGAGTTTAAGTCCAAAACACTTTGCAGCCCCTAGCCCCTAACAATGAGACAACAAAACCAAACTTGGCACACAGAACCCCCAAGACCCACTTTACGTCTTGGTGCAGTTTGAGGGAGGCTGGGCCATGGATAGGCCAGCATTCCAACATCCCAAATCTCAAAGGTGCCAGACAGAGTTCTTTACAAAAAGGCTTCCTTCAGCTGATTTTACAAACTAGGCCTCAGCCTGTATTGACAGTAAGGCTTCCTCAACTTGATTTTCGATACTAGGCCTCAGCTTGAATTCACAGTAAGGCTTCCTCAACTTGATTCTCCTGACTAGGCCTCAGCCTGAATTGACAGAAAGGCTTACTTAACTTTATTTTCCTGACTAGGCCCCCAAAAATGACAGAACAAGATTACAGTTGGTACACAGACACCCCCAAGACCCACTCTACATTCTGGTGCAGTTTGAAGGACTTGCAGTACCTTCACTCACTTACTCTGACCAGCACGGGTGACAGACCTGGACCAAACTTGGCACACATAACCCCCATGATGCCCTTTACGTCCTGGTGCAGTTTGAGAAAGATGAACCACAGATTATGGGATTTGTAGTACTTCAAAGCGCTTTGCTTCCCAGAGACCACTGTGGCCCACAACAAAGACCGATAAATATCAAACTTGGCACACAGAGCCCCCATAACCCACTCTATGTCCTGGTGCAGTTTGGAGAAGAGCAGAGCATGGATGATGGGGCTTGAAGTACCTCCACTCACTCTATGTCCTGGTGCAGTTTGGAGAAGAGCAGAGCATGGATGATGGGGCTTGAAGTACCTCCACTCACTTCCTGAGACCGCTGCGACCCTCATCCAATGACTGATCAAGACCAAACTTGGCACACAGAGCTCCCATTACCTACACTACATGCTGGTACAGCTTCGAGTAGGATGGACCATGGATGATGGTACTTGAAGTACCTCCACTCCCTGAGACCACAGCAACAATCATCCATTACCAATAAAGACAAAACTTGGCAAAGAGTGCCCCCATGGCCAACTCAACATTCTGGTGCAGTTTGTGGGAGGACGGATTATGGATGATGGGACTTGCAGTACCTTTACTCACTTCCTGAGACCGCTGCGACTCTCATCCAGTGACCGATCAAGACCAAACTTGGCACATAGAGCCCTCTACATCCTGGTGCAATTTGGAGGAGAATGGACCATGGATTATGGTCCATGGTCCATAATCCTTCACTCACTTCCCGAAACCACTGCAAGCCAAATGAACAACTGATACGGACCAACCTTGGCACACAATGCCTTCCTCAAATAACCCGGGCACCGCCGGTCCTCAGCTGAAGTTTGGAGGGGACAGAACATGGATGATGTGTCTTGCAGTACCTTCCCTCACTTTCCAAGACTGCTACAAACCTAATCCTATGATTGATCAACACCAAACTTGCCACACAGAGCCCTCATGACCCACTCTACATCCTGGTGCAGTTTGGAGGAGGGTGGACCATGGATGATGGGACTTGAAGTACCTCTACTCACTTCCCAAGTCTGCTGTGACCCTCATCCAATTACTGATTGAGACCAAACTTGGCACACAGAACCCCCATGACTGCCTTCACGTCCTGGTGAGGTTCGGGGGACGACTGACAATGGATGATGGAATTTGTAGTATTTTCACACCCCTCTGTTCCCACAGACCACTGCGGCCCCCAACAAACACCGATAAAGACCACACTTGGCACACAGAGCCCCAGTGACCCACTCCACATCCTACTGAAGTTTGGAGGGGGACAGAACATGGATGATGGGACTTGCAGTACCTTCCCTCACTTCCCAATCCTGCTACTAACCTATTCCAATGACTGATCAACACCAAATCTGGCACACAGAGCCCTCATGACCCACTCTACAGCCTGGTGCAGTTTACTGTGTGACGGACCACGGATGATGGGACTTGAAGTACCTTCACTCACTTCCGAAAAACAATGCACCCCTCATCCATTCACCAATACAGACCAAACTTAGCACACAGAGCCCCCATGACCCACTCTACATCCTGCTGCGCTTCTCAAATAACCCGGGCAGGGCCGGGTCCCCAAGCTAGTATTTTAATAAAATTGAATGGCCATTTCAGGTCTCAAGGCAGATGTTCATTCAAAAGGCAATGGCAATTGCTCAAATCACAAGTCAGTCCTCCTGAGGTTTTATAATAAAAACTTAAGACCTTTGAAGCAAATAATAGTTGTAGAAATGTATTCACAGTTGCCAAAATAAGAAGAGAACATGAGAATTTAATTAACAGCCTTTAAGATTCGAGTTCACTAGTAATTAACTTTGCCAGATTTTATTGATGTACTTGTGATTGTAAAAGGTTTTGTAAGATAAACATTAGCTAAACAAATGACTTGTAAAGGGGGGGGGGGGGTGTGATGAAGGCGCTGCTGTTTAACAAATGAACCCCAGCATAACTTCAACTGATGGATGAAAACCATTAGGTCTCTAGAGGATAATCTATTTGGAAGTGAAACATGTCAGATCTTAACCCTCTTCTTAAACTTTAGTATTTTAGTCTCTCTGGAAAAAAGAAATACAGCAGGATGAACTCTAGGTTTGATCAATTTAGTTTCAAGAAACAGTATCTCAGAGCTCTGAATAGTTATTTGTTTGAACTACACCGCCTAACAGGCCACAGTGTGCAGGATGCAAGTAGACTTTTAAGTTGCAAGTCTCACCTACAGTGTCCTGTTTGTTTTGGACTCAATTCTCTTATTCCCTGTCCTTGTCACATGGAAATCATGGTCAAACAGAAGCTGTTCTCATGTTTATTTGTTTTATTGGGGTTCTAAACAAGGACACACCCAACCTCCGAATCATCAATGCGCTTGTAGGAAGCGTGGGAGAAAAAGCCTACCATAGAAACAAGTTAAACTTTTAGGTCAGGGCTCCATACCTCATGTATCTGGTTCTAGTTATGTTTTTGGGTTAGCAACCTTTAAATACATATGCTCTTCAATTGCTAACTTGTGCGTTTTCAGATTCTTTCTCTACTCTGTGTATGTGTGCAATGGAATAATAAAATTGGTCTAGCTTTTACATAGCTTTAAAGGAGCTATCCAGTTAATGAAGCTATTTGAGGTAGATGGTTCAGCACCTTGAATCATGTCTTTAAACTCTGAAGCAAAACCTAGAATTCATTCATCATCCTACCAAGGTGGTAGGAAGATGAATGTGCGATGGGGAAATGCACTAACTTTGTTAACATTTCAAAATATCAAGTTCCTTACTTCTTAGTATACCACAAGTTGAATATGTGCAACTATGTGATGCAGCAGCTTAAAAAAGCCAATGGGATTTTAAGCTGCATTAATGGAGCACAGTGTCAGGAGCAGTGGTTCTCTCTATTCTGCTTTGGCCAGACCATATCTGGAATAGTATGTCCAATTCTGGGCACCACAGTTTAAAGGAGCTATCAACAAGTTCGAAGGTGTCTAGAGGAGAGCAACTGAAATGACCAAAGGTCTGGAGACCATGCCCTATAAGATAACACAATGGGTGTGGTCACTGTAGAACCAAAGAAAAAGTATCCAAACACTGGATTCACTTAAAGGATATTGTATTCAATAATTACTCCTGAGGAGTTGCAGGCAAATCAACATATCAACCCCAGTTGGGTGCCTTAAATACAACCATGTTTCAATCCCTTATAATTAGAATATCCATGTAAACAAAATAAGTTCCCAGTTCCTGGGTGGGATGAAAAGGTGGAGTAACGCCGCAAAGTAAGTTTTCTAAACCCCAATATGCACAAGTGGGGAAGAATAATACCTGTGTTTGTGCATTTGCCCCACCTATTGAGGTGGAATACACCAGAGATCCTTTCTCTAAGGTAATTATCATGTGTTTGTAGTACCTTTGTAGTACCTTTGTGCTCCCATTTGCTACTATGTTATATAAATACCATGGTCACTTTATTTGAATGCTGACATTATGTACTTTGAATGTATGTTATATGCGACCTTATATCTTTGTTAGATTCTCGCCGCTTGCCATGTGATGCACTGAGAGGGAATCAATACTTTGGCCTTGAAAAAGACCCAGGGGGGTTGAAACGAGGTGGGACCCCTGTACACTTGTGTCCTCGTCGGCCAGAAGACTTAGCAGACACCACCTGAGAAACCAACTCTCCACATTGGGGACGCTACGAAGCCCAGGATTGGGGTTTGACGGTGTGCCTGCCTTCCATTTCCCATTGGATTACAAATACCCATCGGGGTTGGATTATAAATACCCATTGGGGTTTAGAAAACTTACTTTGCGGCGTTGCTCCACCTTTTCATCCCACCCAGGAACTGGGAACTTATTTTGTTTACATGGATATTCTAATTATAAGGGATTGAAACATGGTTGTATTTAAGGCACCCAACTGGGGTTGATATGTTGATTTGCCTGCAACTCCTCAGGAGTAATTATTGAAAACAATATCCTTTAAGTGAATCCAGTGTTTGGATACTTTTTCTTTGGTTCATGCCCTATAAGAAGCATCTTTAAGAACTGGGTCTGTTTAACCTGCAGAAGAGAAGGTTGAGAGGAGACATGACAGCCATGTATAAATATGTGAAAGGAGGTGAAAGGAAGAGGAAAAAGACTTGTTTTTCACTGCCCTTGAAACTAGGACTCAGAGCAAATTACAGGAAAGGAGATTCCACCTGAACATTAGGAAGAACCTCCTGACCGCAAGAGCTGTTCAACACTGGAACTCTCTTCCTCGGAGTGTAGTGGAAGCTCCTTCTTTGGAGGCTTTTAAACAGAGTCTGGAGGTTTTTTTGGGAGTGTTTTGATTGTGCATTTTCTGCATGGCAGGGTTTTGGATAGGATGGCCCATGTCATCTCTTCCAACTCTATGATTCTAGGTGTGTGCCTTAGAAAGAAGCTTAGGGCAGCTCTTGGTTAATGGACAGACATGTGGAGCATGTAGACAAAGTGGTTATAATAGTTATGTGGTTAGATTAAAAATAAGTGTTCCTGAAATCTGTGATACCAACGTTTGAAGAAGTGAAAGGATTCATAAACGAAAAGGAACAGGTTTCATCGGGCTATAACTGGCTTATAAAAAACAAACCAAATTCACTCCAACAAAGGGATGCCAAAATGCAGTTTGATTTAAAGAGAACTCCCCCCTTGTGTTTTCTAATTACACACTATTTGTATGTGTGCAAAGACATGTATATCACCAGAGAGTTTCCAAGGCATATGTAGTGTTATGCTGGGAAACATCCGGCATCCTCTCAGCAAAACTTTTCTCAGACTGTTCTGCTATTGCCTTGCAGTGTTTGGTTACATCCCATAAATCCCGTATTGACTTCACTGGGACTACAAAAGTACGCAGGTGGGTTGAGGAGTTTACTTGAGACTTTCCTATTATTGTACTGTCTGGTGGAACCAGCATTAAGCTTTGCTTTGTTTTAATTTCCCCACTGAGACTATGAGAAAAGAACACAAAGCAGCATGATTGCTAGTTAGCAGGCTTCAAACCACAAGACATGCAGCAAAAACAATATGAAAACAATTTAACAGCTCTTATGGCTTCTGTGGGAATGTGGGATCAAGTGCATAAAGAAACCAAAGGTAATTATGAAAGAATTCTGCTTGTACTTTGTAAAATAAGTCTTATATTCCGCATGAGTCAGTGTGAGAATATTTATTGAGAGCAAAGGAGCCACCTGTCATTTTGGAAGGCAATCCTATAGAATTTCATGGTCTAACTACCTGATAATATTATTAGACAGTGGGGACGGCAAATGTGTGACAGTTCTTATCTCCACTAAAAAGGGATTTATGTAATTTTATTTTTTTACTGGCAGAGAATCACAAAACAATGGAGATTTCAGAGATGGAGAAAGAAGCCTAATTTGATTGCTCTGGTTCTGAAAAAAAAAGCCACGTTGAAAATTAGGAGCAGATACTGTATAGCTGGAATCTGTTACCTATATCTCACTGCTGCTATAGATTCACAAATGAGAGCAATTTCCTTAGGCAAAGACTTCCCTATGCAATGGGTTTAGGGGACACAGAGAAACTGGACACAGAGCATTCAAAATGTCATTTGGTTTCCCGTCAATCCCTATAGAAGACCTACATTGCTCAGAGTGGCTCTGTAGAGTTTAAGAACGTTAGGGGACATCTATTGTGGCAATAGTGTCATAATCGTTAATGAATAGCTAGCTAAATACAGAAGGGATTTGTAAATTTAGGTTATAAATATTTTTTAAAGCATTTTTTTATTTTTAAGAAAGATTAAACAATTTGATTTTTTAAGATATATAAAACCCAAAACCATACAACTGCATACTATGATACCACAAGTAAACAACTATTAAAATATCAAAAAAGAAATGAAACACATAAAGACACACCCACAGACAGATCCAGACACGTCCTTCTTTCTAGCTTAGTTTATGAATCTACTAGCTTGGAGACCCGGCGGTGCCCGGGTTATTTGAGGAAGGCAGTGTGTGCCATAGTTCGTCATTGGTGTGGGCCACAATGCTCTAAGGAAGTGAATTAAAGTACTGCAAGTCCCATCATCCGTGGTCCATCCACCCTCAAACTGCACCTTGGGGGGGGTCTGTGTGCCAAGTTTGGTCTTGTTCTGTCATTGTTGGGGGCCTAGTCAGGCAAATCAAGTTAAGGAAGCCTTGCTGTCAAATTTGGGGCGTGGTCTGTGATGTATAGGGGATACAGTGTTGTTTGGGAAGTGAATGAGGTGAAGGTACTGCAAATCCCATCATTTGTGGCCCAGTCTGCCCTAAACCACACCAGATTGTGAAGTGGGCCATTGGGCCCCTGTTTGGCAAGTTTGGTCCTGATCCGTCATTGCTGTGGGCCACAGTGGCTGACTGCCTGAGGTCTTTCATTTTCCCTCTATGTATAGGGGCTGCAGTGTTGGTGAAGGTACTGAACATTCCATTTCCAACAGAAAAAAACTGTCAACTGGCTAACTTCAACTCCAGCCATTTCTGTCTGCCTCAGGCCCTTTCCTTTCCTCTCCTCTCTGTGCTGTGTTGGAATGTTGGGAGGCTGGCCAGTCACAGCCATTTATGCAAATAATCCCGGAGTGTCAGCCAATCGAAACACTGCCACATATTCCTCCCACCGCTTGGCCGCAAACACTGACTTTTATTATATACATAGATAGATGGATAGATAGATAGATGGATAGATAGATAGATAGATAGATAGATAGATAACTGCAGTGCTGAATGCCAGACACTATTCTTGGCTAATCTCACTGTTGAATGAAGCAAAAAAGTAATTTTGGCCATTTTTGGCTCCTCTGAGAAACTTTTCAAGAATCATTTGGATCTTATTCTGCACAATATTTGCAGATAGTGAGTGGAAGGATTTTTTGTGCAAAAATATTTTCTGCACAGGAAACAACATTTTCTATGCAGAAAATATTTTTGCACATTTATGAGCATTTTTAATAAGGTTGATTAATATTTTTATCTCTAGTGTAATCACAAAACAAAAAACAGTCTATTGTAGTTCAAATAAGAGTAGGTTCACTTTCAGCTATAGATCAGTAATGCTAATAGTGGATTTAAAGGTTTTATAGAATCATGCGTCTCTTTATATAGGTAAAGGTTTCTCCTTGACATTGTCTAGTCAAGTCCGTCTCTGTGGGTTGATGCTCATCTCCATTTTTAAGCTGAAAAGCTGGCATTGTTTGTAGACGTCTCCTAGGTAATGTGGCTGGCATGACTACATGGAGCGCCATTACCTTCCTGAAGAAGCGGTACCTATTGATCTATTCACATTTGCATGTTTTTGAACTGCTAGGTTGGCAGAAGCTGGGGCTAACAGTGGGAGCTCACCCCGTCCCATGGATTCGAACCACCAAACTTCTGGTCAGCAAGTTCTACAGCTTAGTGGTTTAACCACGGCCCCTTTCTCTCTCTATAAGCCTAGAGGTTTGCATAAAATTTTGGTTTTTGGTTAATTCACATTTCTGCATTGATTAATTCCCCAGAACATTTTACAGCAACAGAATACCGGAGAAAAAAAGTAGTAGTAATCTTGTGGCTTTATTCTTCTCAGCAGGGATCTCAAACATAGGAATGAATAAAAAAAAAAATTTTCCATCCCTGGTCCATTATATTTCTTTATTTATAACAACAAATCTAAAGTTATATTGCTAATGTCATTTCAATAACACTGTTTGATCTTTGATAAGAGATCGCTCGAAGAGACTGATGATCAGTAAGTCAACCCCAGTGTAATTGTTTAATGATGGGATTTTAATGTTTCTCCTTTTGCTACTTTGTTGTCTTTGGTGCCACTAATCCTGTGTTTTAGGAAAGATTGTGAAATTCTGGGAAATGTTTGAGCTGTTTTTAATGACCCCTGAACCTTGCTTCACTTCAAATATCTTGTATATTCATATTTGAAGATATAACCAAAGGCTGGGTGGAGAGTGGCCCACATGGAAAGCTATTATGAACCCAGAATGTATGTTACAATGTTTATTTACTCTCCGATATTATCGTGCCCAGATTTTAAAATCTTTGCTGAAGGTCCTTCTCCTACTTCCACTCTTACCGGAGGCACATTTGGAGGGGGATATGAGAAAGGACCTTCTCAAGGTGTCACACCAAGATGCTGGTACACCCTTCAGTTGTGACGAGGCGCTAATAATTGTATTTTATGGTTTTAATTATTAATTGATTACTGTTTTTATTTGAATACTGTTTTAATTGTTTCGATTGTATTTTATCTTTGGGCATTGATTGCCACATGTAAACTGCCTCGAGTCACCTCCGGGCTGAGAGGGGCGGTATAGAAATATAGTAAATAAATGAATAAATAAATAAATTCAGTTCACATAAGCATTTAGAATGTAGTTTGTGTAGCTATTAAAAAAGTCTGATTGGATGTTGTCATTTATTGTTTTTGAAAGGACTTTTAATTAAATTTTATGTTTTATTTATTTATTCAATCTTATATACCGCTCCTCCCCGCAGGCTCGGGGCAGTTTACAACAGTCAGTTAAAATACATGTAAAACACATAAAATACATAAAATACATATAATCAATTAAAACATTTGTCAGATAGGACATGGTCAGAGTCAGAGCCGGAGGGCATTACTTAAAGCAAGCTTGAACAGAGTTGTTTTGCATGCCCTCCGGAAAGGGGCTAATTCCGTGATGGCGCGGACGTTGTCCGGCAACGCATTCCATACCGTCGGGGCCACCGTGGAGAAGGCTCGCTGTCTAGTCACAGACAGATGGCAGGAGCGGACTGATGGAATGGTCAGGAGATTTTGTTCTTCTGAACGTAGTGATCTCGGGGGAACACTCATTAATTTTTCAATCATTATTTGTTTCATTTGGAGCCAAAAAATTTCTTTCTAATTCATAGCTTATTATTTGAAGTGCATTTGGAAGGCATAATATAAGCATGTGAGTAAATAAACTAACACAATTGTGCATGACCAAGTGTGTGTATCTGTGTAGTTTGTTCAGTTCAATTCACAGCTTTCCTGTCGGTTATTGAGCAGCACACACAGGGATGTGACTGAGAAGTGAGGTCCAATGGATAGGGTGCAAATACAAAGTGATAATAGCTGAGAAAAATACGGTTGTGGGGGATGCCCTTAAAGAAAATAGTTATGCTTTACTTTTGTCTGCCAGAGAAAAAAATGTGTTGCTTCAAATGAGGCCAGTAGGAAAGAGGAGTTATACATTTCATAAATATTTGAAAGGTGTCCAGGGACATTTTCCAACACAACTGGGAAGCAGACCTAGTCAGGAATATTCATTGAGGCACAAGGAAGGACTGGAATACTTTAAGCTACCTAGACTAAATAGGGAGCAAAAGTTCAGGTGCTTCCTTATGGAGCTGGCAGCCCTGTCTTGTACGGAAGCAATGATAATCTCAACTTGACATGGTTGCAAGTGCATCCCTGGGGTCTTCTTCTAGGCAGCAAAGTCTGTCTGGCCGCTTCATTTCACACTTCATATCAGCCAGGACTTCTTTAGCACGGAAAGAAAAAAGGAGGAAAATACCTATGCACACAAAACACCAGAAAAGGTTTATTTATTTACCGCATTTATACCCTGTGACTTCTCAAGCCCCAAAGGGGGGCTCAGGACGGCTTACAATAAGCCCATTTATAGGTCATCACACATGGTACAGTAATAAACACAGATAAACATATCATAGTTAAAAACAATACATAATTAAAACCATACTAAAGCCATCATTTAAACATTAGACTAGTCCCGTTGATCCTATTGTCATTCCAGATTGTCCCTTTAATGTGCTGCCTTACATCTGTCCAAACGCCTGGTCCCAGAAACATACCTTTAGTTTCTTTCAGAAAGCCAGGAGGGAGGTTCCATAGGCGGGGAGCCACCACCAAGATGGCCCTATCCCTCAACTCCGCCAGGCGCATTTGAGCTGTAAACGGGAGCAAGAGTAGGGCCTCCCCGGATGATCTTAAATTTTGGGATGGGACATAGGGGTGGATGCGTTCGGACAAGTAAACTGGGCCAGAACCATTTAGAGCTTTAAAGGCCAAAACCAGCGCTTTGAATTGGGCTCGGAGATGGACCAGCAACCAGTGGAGCTTGCATAATAGGGGGATGGTATGTTCCCTGTATGTCACCCCAGTTAGTAATCTGGCTGCTACCCATTGGACTAGCTGAAGTTTCTAACCATATTCAAAGGCAGCCCCACGTAGAGCATGTTGCAGTAATCTATTCGGGATGTAACCAGAGCGTGGACTACCGTGGCAGATCAGACTTCCCAAGGTACGGGCGCAGCTGGCACACAAGTCTTAATTGTACAAAAGCTCCCCTGGTCACTGCCAAAACCTGGGGTTGCAGGCTCAGCGATGAATCCAAACAATGCAGTTTGATTCTCTGGCACAGAGAAACAATCATAACAATCCATTTCTGGGAACAAAGAGTACACATGCATGGATGCCATCTCAATGTAAGAGGCCTATATGCATGAATGGATGAGGAGACCTAGTAAACAGGGGTCAGCTCTGCTGAAAGAGGCCTGAAGACTGGTATCTGCTGGTAGGATAGGCTGAAGGTTTACTAGGTATTTATCTAGTCATAAATTTCTGATTCATCAGACCTGGAATTTCTAGAACAATTCCACCCATCTTTTTCATTTGGTTCTGAAATCCCTACAGCAGTTAAAATTGCACTATTTTTGCAATGGCAAAATTTCACCATGTTGAACCTCACTTATAGTTGGCAGTGAACAATGAACTTACATTAGAAAGGGAAAAATGTGTGTGGCAAGGATTCACAGTGAGCCAACTTTGATTCTCTGGCACAGCTGAAGAACAGCAATGGAATGACATTTAAAAGTGTTAGCAAGTTAACTCTTAGCTCTCTCTCCCCCCTTCTCCCCCCCTCTCTCTTACTCTCTCCCTCTGTATACATGCATACATACAGAGAGAGAGAGAGAGAGAGAGAGAGAGAGAATCTACTTTTATCTGTATATATAATAAAAAGAATGTTTGTATGTATGTGTGTGTGTGTTTGTATGTAGGTATGTGGCAGCGTTCTGATTGGCTCCCGGCCTCTACATTCTGACAACATGATTGGTTGCCAGTGAGGAAGCATTTGCATAATGCCTCTATTGGCCAGCCGACACGAACATTCCGACCCCCTAAACTGGCAGAGGAAAATAAGGCAAAGGCCTGAGGCAGTCACCAACACGAACATTCCGACGCTCTAAAGTGGCAGAGGGGGTAAGGAAAAGGCCTGAGGCAGTCAAGCATGGTGGGAGTTTCAGACCAAAACACTTTGCGACCCCTTTGCGACCCCAAACAATGAGAGAACAAGACCAAACTTGGCACACAGAACCCTCACGACCCACTCTACGTCCTGGTGCAGTTTGAGGGAGGATGGACCATGGATGATGAGACTTTCAGTACTTTAACTCACTTGCTTAGAGCACTCTGGCCCACACCATAGAAGGATCAGGACCACACTTGGCACACAGATGCCCACTGGCCCACTTTACAACCTGGTGCAGTGTAGGGCAGGATGGGCCACAAACGATGGGATTTGCAGTACCTTCACCCGATTCATTTCCCACAGAACATTGAAGCCCCTACAAATCCGCCCTCTTATCCGCCCTCCTATCAGACATCCAGCCTGCCAAGCCCGCAGGGCCTACTAACAATAGCCCCCTGGAACTCCCTCCCTTGGACCGAGGCAACAGACGGCCTAGGACCAAGGTCTGTGTCCCAACACCCAATCCATCTAAGGGTCTCAATCTAAGACACCGAGGGAGGGGAAGCAGACGGAGAAGAAGGAGCTTCGGTCCCAGGACTTTTTGGGGAGCAGGTTTTGGCCCGAGAGACAACACCCATAACCCGGCCCCGCCGGAGGCGGCCGAGAATAAGGCCTTAGGGGGGCCGGGATATGAGACTGCTACCTCCAATAGATCTAAGACGGATAGTGAACTACGGAGGGGTAACAGGCCGCCCACCCGGGGTTTATTCCCACAGGCCCCCGAGAAACCTGTGACCATCCATCTGAAGTCACCTGACTGCCACCAACCTCCCCTTTTCACGGGGTGTGCCGGAAGCTAAATCCCTCACAGGTGCACAGGCCTCAGATTCAGCAGGTATCCCAGTGATCTCAGGGTGGGGAGAGTACGGTAGGTGCAGGCCGAATGCAAGACCTACGGCGAGAGCCAGACAGAGTCACAACAGGACTCGGCCTGGCTCTGACCTGCGACCTATCCCCAGGCACGCTGATGATAGACTTCCAGCTATCTCCCCTTCCTCTCTGGTGCTGGTAAATGCTAGATCTATCCGGAATAAGTCCGCCACCGTCAGGGAGTTCTGCGAGGATGAAAAAGCAGACCTATCCTGGCTCCAGGATAGTGACAAAACCTGCCTCCAGGAAATTATCCCCCCTGACTACGTTGCCACGCACCAGAATAGGAACGGGGGACGGGGGGGTGGCAATACTCTCCCGTGATGGATTACACCTTAGAGCGATCCCTGCGCTGGTCACCTCGGGGCTTGAAAGTGTCGGCCTGATGTGGGGGTCCCAGGAGAGCCTGGCTGTCCTGCTGGTGTACCATGCGCCTAGCGCACCGGTAGAAAGCCTGGCGCGGCTGCTGGAGACTGTGTCGAAGTGGGCATTGAGGTTTCCCAGGCTTATTGTCCTGGGGGACTTCAATGTTCACGCCGACGCAGCCTCTGTTCCATCTGCAGCCGCGGCCCTAATCTCGACCATGGCGACATTAGGCCTCTCCCTCTGCAGCTCAGGACCTACACATTCGGCCGGGCACACCCTCGACTTGGTTTTCAGCGCAGGGGTTCAAGTGGACCTAGCCTCCGTAATAGAGGTTCCATGGTCGGACCATTGTGCTCTAAGGATCCGGGTTGAGCAACCGCCCCCCCCCATGCAAGGGCGCCGAACGGATTTTGGTTCGCCCGAAGAGACTTATGGAACCCGAAAGGTTCCTGAATGCTCTAAGGGATCTGGAGTCTATCAGCGTCTCAGTCGATGAGCAGGTTCACTCCTGGAACACCTCACTTGCCAGAGCTCTCGACGAGATTGCCCCCAGGCATCCTCTCCGACCCCGCAAACATCGATCTCCTTGGTACACAGTAGATCTTAGGTCGATGAAGTGGGAGAGGAGAGGGCTAGAGCGCGTGTGGAGGAAACTCCACGACGGAGCCTCAGTATCAGCTTATAAGCTATTCAGAGGCTTATGAGCGTGCTGTCAAGGTGGCCAAAAATTTGTACTTCTCCGCCTCAATAGCGTCTGCTAGCTCACGCCCGGCCCAATTGTTCAAGGTAATTCGGTCTTTGACGACGGTCCCTACTGTCCCAAAAAATAGTGATCAGGCCCTTACTGCCGGTGCTTTCCAGAGCTTCTTCACAGACAAGATACTGAGCCTCCGCCGTGTTGACAGTAAGTGTACTTGAGACCCCGTGGCTCTCCGCCGGGCCCACCCTCGACCGGTTTCGGCCACTGGACGCAGATGCTGTTGATAAGATAGTGGCTGCAACCAGGCCTACCACCTGCTCCCTTGACCCGTGCCCCTCCTGGCTTGTTAGATCTTGCCTGGAGGGGTTACGTGGGCCTCTGTTGAATATCGTAAACAGCTCCCTTGAGCAAGGAGTCTTTCCAGAGTGCTTAAAAGAGGCGGTGGTAGCTCCATTACTGAAGAAACCATCATTAGACCCTGCGGTTCCCTCCAACTACCGCCCAGTGTCGAATCTTTCGTACCTGGGGAAGGTAGTTGAGAGGGCAGTAATGGAGCAGTTGCAGTCCTTCTTAGATGATGCAACATGGCTAGACCCCTTCCAGTCCGGCTTCCGTTCGGGGCATGGGACGGAGACGGTTCTGGTCTCCATCACAGACCAACTCCGCTGCCAGCTCGACCAAGGCGGGTCTGCGCTGCTCGTGTTATTGGACCTCACGGCAGCGTTTGACACGGTCGACCACAATCTATTGATCCACCACCTGGCCATGGCTGGAGTGAGGGGGACTGCCCTTAAATGGCTGACCTCCTTCCTCCACCAGCGGTCTCAGCGCTCCTCACAAGGAGGGGCGAGGTGGTCTCTGAGGGCTCCCCATTAGTTTGTGGAGTTCCGCAAGGGGCCATTCTCTCCCCTCTGTTATTTAACATCTACATGCAGCCGCTTGCACAGCTGGTGCGGAGTTATGGGCTGGAGTGTCACCAGTATGCTGACGACACCCAGCTCATTCTGAGGATGGAGGGCAGGCCGGGTTCCATCCCCGATAATTTCCAACACTGCCTCGAAGCCATTACTAGATGGCTGCGAGCCAGTAGGTTGAGGGTGAATCCGGCGAAGACGGAGATCTTGTGGCTAGGCCACCCGGGTGATGTGGATGTCCAGCTTTCGAGCCTGGACGGTGCGGCGTTATGCCCATCGTCTTCCATAAAGAGCCTGGGGGTCCACTTGGACTCCCAGGTGCCCATAGAGGCCCAGGTCTCTGCGGTCAGCAAGATCGCTTTTTTTCATCTGCGACAGGCAAGGAGGCTGGCCCCCTATCTCTCCCGGAACGACCTGGCCACGGTGATCCAAGCCACGGTCATCTCAAGGCTGGATTACTGCAATGCGCTCTACGTTGGCCTTCCTCTGTCGGTGACCCGGAAGCTCAAGCTAGTGCAGAACACTACCGCCCGGCTCCTGTCTGGCATGCCAGCAGGCGGCCACATAACACCTGTTTTGCAGGATCTGCACTGGCTGCCAATTGAGCACCGGATCACCTTCAAAGTGTTGGTTCTCACCTTTAAGGCCTTGCACGGTCTGGGGCCAGTGTATCTGAGGAACTGGCTCACCCCATACTGCCCTTCAAGATCACTTCGGTCCGAGGACTCCAACCTCCTGGAGATACCTTCGGCGAAACTTGCAAGATTGACATCTACCCGCCGGAGGGCGTTCCCTGTCATAGCGCCTACGCTGTGGAATGCCCTCCCGGCCGGAACTCGGGCTATGAAGGACTTGCTCCCATTTAGACGGGCTTGTAAAACCTACCTGTTTAAGCAGGCCTTTGGCGAGTAAGTCCTGCCCATGCCCCGCCATCTGTTTGTTCGTCCTAGGACGATGTGCTGCTCTCTGTTGAACTGTGCTATTGTTTGCTGTACCGCTGTTGTTTTTAATTGTTTTTAACTGTTTTATTGCCTTGTATTTTACTGTGCCCTTCGGCTCCTGTAAGCCGCCGCGAGCCTCAGGGAGTCGGCGGCATAGAAGCCCGAATAATAATACTAATAATAAAAATCACAGACCAGGCCCAAACTTGATATTATGATTGGATAGACTACTACCCTTGCGGAAACCACCCCTGTAGACTTGCTTTCCCCTCACACCTGCGCTCCTCGATACATTGTGATTTCACCAGCCTCCTCCTCCTCCTCCTTTTTGCTGCTTCCAAGAATATCCCCCTCCCTCCCTCCCTCCCTCCTATTTGGAGTCCCATCTAGAATTCAGTGTGGTTTATTCCAGTTTTGGCCTACAACTCCCAGAAATCCCAGCCAGTTTACCAGCAGTTAGGATTTCTGAGAGTTGTAGGCCAAAACCATCTGGGGACCCCAGGTTTATTTATTTATTTATTATTCAATTTTATATTCCGCTCCTCCCTGCAGGCTCGGGGCAGATCACAACGGTTGAGAACCATCGTGTTAGAAGAAGCTCATACTGTAGCACTGTGCATTTCATTTGCATTAATTGATTATTTGTTGATATATTAGCTTGCTTCTATCATGTTGTTAGTATATTTATTTACACTCTCTGTACTTTCATCAATATGCAGAAAGTTGGTGGTACCATTTCTATATGTTATAAATTTTCAGCTCCAGTCAATTACACTCCAGAAGTGAAGGCAAATGTTTCCCCCTTGATTTGCCTGTGATGTCAGTCCTGTTTTCCTGCTGTGCGCAAGCGCTGGAATAAGAACTAATAACAAATTTCGTTATTAATTACGTTTCAATTTTTTTAATGGAATTTTTTGGTAAGTATTTCTATTACTAATAAAAAAAAATCCCCCTTGTAGTTTAGAACCAATTTTTTTATGGATCAACCAACCCTACTCGGTACCTATGCAACTTGAGTTATTCTGGATCTTTTCTTCTCTCCTTTTATTAAGGTTGAGATCTTGCCCTGGGAGATGCATGTCTGGCAGGTAGCTCAGACTCCATCACTGTACCTCTCCATGCTTCTCCTCACCTACAATTCATCCATTTAAGTGACACAGCCCTCTCAACACAACCATTTCTATGTCATTGGGTAATGGGGTTGGGAAGCAGCAGAGACTATTCCAGCTATTTTACTGTAGTTGGATGCTTTGATGATTTTGATTGCTTGCCATTGGTAAAAAAAAATCCTATCTCTGCAATGACTTCCCCTGAAATGTTATAAGTTGAATTTTTGAGAGCCAGTGAAATTTAGTGGTTTGGAGGTTGGACTAGAACTCTTGCCAAAGGTCACCCAGTAAGTACAGACCATGGAAACCTACCGGGTGACCTTTGACAAGTCATACTCTCCCAGCCTCAGAGGAAGGCAAAATCAAATATTATCTGAATGAATTTTGCTGAGATATATCATTGCAAAATTTGCTCTTCCAGGCAAGAAAACATTTTCTACTCACCAGCAGTCCCCTCTCCCTGCCACAAACTGTTGATTTCAAAGTTTAGACATACTTGGTACAAAAATTCATTTTGTGTGCATAAAATGTGATTTTTACACATAAAATGCAATTTTCCATGCGACCCTCCCCCCTCGCCCTTGTATTTTCCATGAAGGATAAGTCTCAAACATTGAAGATTTTCATTCCTCTAGTATTTTCCTCATTTTTCTTGTCACTCATTCAAAAAAAATTTTAATTTCTTTCCATTCCTAGAAACACATGCCAGGGAAAATTCCAATTAAACCCAGACAGGATTTACAGACAATGCACAGACAATGCGAAATGCCGGCAGATTAAAAAAATGGGATCAGCTGTGTTTTACCTGGTGATTCATTGGTTAATTCTGTAGCCTCAGTTACTTCCACATAGCAGCTACCATGATATTAAAGTCACCCCATGGATTCAGAGCCATTTAGGTACTTTGCTGTTTTCAAATTCTAGATGCTGAAATGAAATACAAACTATCCATGTTCAGCTTTGAAAAACAAAACTGCTGACATAAAGGTAAAGGTTTCCCCTATACATTAAGTCTAGTCATGTCCAACTGTAGGGTGGTGGTGTTCATCTCCATTTCTAAGCTTAAGAGCTGTCCTTGTCCATAGACACCTCCAAGGTCTGAGACCATGCCAAACTCCTTTCTCTTCTTTGTTTTTTTTTTTAAGACAGACTATCTATAGAAATCCAGAGGCCAACACTCCTATCACCTGTTTCTTGTGAGGGGACAGCCCTAATTCAAAGCAGAAGGAAGTCATCTAAATCTTTATTTATTAAATAAAAATTAATGGCTTGACTTGGTATGAGATCTGGTCATAGTTTATTTTGATGTTTGGCCTTGTGTAACACATCTGTATATGAGTCCATAATTGCTTTGAGGGAAATTTATTTATCCAACGTACTATTATGATATTATGATACTACCTATTCTATTCCTGATGCCATTCAAAGGCGATTAAACAATTTCTGAATTATGGTTAGCATAACTTTGTTTTAGAAGTATTATTTTTTTAATTTAACATGAAACAAATATCCAGCCAATTATATTTAAATTAGAGATACCTCTGGATAGACTGAGCCAATTAGGAGTTCTTATTTTTGAACTAATTCCAAACATATCTCCCTGAGAATACTATCATTGGTCTGAGTCGGATGTACTTTTAAGAAGACATGTACAAGACTATATTGTAAGGTTTCAGTCCTATGTAGATACCTGAGAGAATGTAACAAGCTTACTTCCGGGTAAAAATCTTGGAGGTGACTAATTTAGAAGTAAATTGGAATACGGTTTAAAATGGTATTTCTAACAGAGCTCATCCCTTCTTTGTCTTATGTACGCTATAGCTTTTCTTTATACAAGCAGTAGATGGCAGCATCCAGTGAACTAAACTCAAAACAGAGCTGTAGCTATATGCAATTCTTACCTTCACTGTCTCCTCCACATTGTCTTTCTGCCCATGAAGTCCACATTGTCTGGATTTAGCAACATCATTTTTTTAAAGGAAAGTATAACTGCTTAATTGAATGTACTTATTTCTATTCCATGTAAATGTAACTTTAATGGGAAATATCTCTTAATGGGAGATATTTTTCAAACCATAATATGGAATTCACTTTTTGTGGTTAGAGAAGCACCACAAGATGCAATGAGAAATGCCAACTTGGACCATTTTCAAAGGGTTTGGCAGACTCATGGTTGTCAATGACTATGGCCATATGCCTCCAGTATCATTTATAGCATGCTTCTTGTTATCAGGCACTGAGGAAAATGGTGATACTGTGCTCATATTCTTCTAGCAGATCAATTCAATGGATGAGTACAAATTCAGAATGATTTGAACCAAAGAATCCCATCACATTTGGGGGTTCAAAGCCCCCCAAATTCTCCTGAGCCTTCCAGCGCCTCCCTAGATCACCCCACCGCCCACCAGGGGGTGGTACTGCCCACTTTGGGAACCACTGAGCTAGAACTAACCAACAAGATTTAAGTCCCTGTGTGATTGGCATTAAGTATTGCCACACTGATATTCATAGGGATTAACTCCTTAAATATACTGTATATTGTGCAGGAATGAAATAATCAAATTGTACCAAGGCTGTGAAATATTTTTAGACTATTGAACTATGAAATTCTCCTAACAAGCAGATGCTGGAAGAATGGGCAATGTGTCATTATAATTGAATCCTACACAGAATGCTTTTGGGGGGGGGGGGGGGTCTTTAAATGAATTAAAAAATGGGCAAGATTTCATTTCCATTGACAGCACTGTCTTGGCTTGTTTTCTTCCCAATTGTATTAAAATTCCAGCCAATTTACATTGCAAAAGTTAAAGGCAAGGAAAATCAAAGAATTGTGGCTTTGGACTACTGTTTGTAGCTTTCTCCTATATATACTAAGTTACAAGATATAAAACCACAGCTTTGCTGCCACTTAGACTATTTACATTATGTTGAAATGCAGTCAACACAGCCATGGTAGTTACCCAGATGTGTGTGACATCAGTTTCTCCACCAGACAGTGACATCTGGCATGCTTAACTCCTTCTCCCCACTTCTTGTAAGCTTCCCTTTCTTGAAGTTTCTCATGCTTACTGGGGCAAAAGACTGCTGACTGTTGTGTTTTCAGATTGATTTACATTCCTTTGTGGTTGCCAACTACATATTTAAAAGTTTAGAAATCAGTGTCTAGGTCAGAATGGCAAATAAAAACCCGAGCTGATGAAATCAATAACATATGGATGACCCCAAACACACATTCCAAGTTAAACATCCCTGTTGTGGTGAGCCATTTTTCAGAGCTACAGAAAAATACACCCTCTCAATATAGGCAAAATGGAACAAACCAATATTAAACTCATCTCTCACTGAGCCACCAGAGATCAAGACTATCTATAGATCAGGGGTGAGAATTCATAAGGGGCTCCATATGCTACTCAGCTTTAGGTTTTATCAGCCCTCAGGAACATAGGCAGTGGCGAGATGTCTGTCTAGCAACATCTGGAGGGTCTTGTGATTCCCACAGCTGATACAGACATTTCATTTTTCATCATGTCAGATAAAACAAAACCAATTTACACGAAGATAGGAAAGACTATTTTTTAAAATTGGGAAAATGGTAAAAACAGGGTTTTTTGAATGTTAGGCAACTCTCATGTGGACACTCTTAGGAGATAATCTTTGCAGCTCCAATCTTTTGTTGTTGTTGTTGTTGTTGTTGTTGTTCTTCTTCTTCTTCTTCTACTACTACTACTACTATATTTATTTATACCCTGCTTTATCTCCCCCGAAAAGGACTCAAAGCAACTAAAGAATGCATGTGATTATTCATGGAAAATCCAGTATCCTGCATATGATATTGGTTTCTATGCAGAAAACAGCATTTTCTTTGTAGAAAATAAAATCAGGCAGGAAATAAGTTATAGGAATCTTAATTTCCGCATAGAAAATTATGGTTTCTGCACAGAAATTGCTCTTTCTTTCACAAAAACCCCTGCATCTTCTGCAGAGTAAAGTTCATTGAGTTTTGTGCAAACTGTGACTAATTTTCAAAAGCTATTTACGTTTTGATGGCTTTCAGCATAGAGAAAAACTGTACCAATATTTGATCTATGTAGAAAGAAATTTGAGATTTGCACCCCTTATTCACATCAGCTGTAGTAATCATCACATGATGTCTTACTTTAGTACCACAATTGAACATTGAATTATTAGTTTGACAGAAAATAAATCTTAGTACACACACAGACACACACACACACTTTAATAATGCATTTCGGATATTGGCTGGACATCACATATATTATTTCTTTAGTCAATACATGTCTACTCTATTTTTCCTCATGTAAGCTCAAACTCAATATAGTGCACATGGCTTTCCACCCCATCTCCAGTTTATCCTCATCAAATCCCAGTGAGTCAGATGCAGATGAGGGGATGGTGTAATGTCTGAATTCAGTTATTCAGTTTAGTGGCTCAGTATGGACTTCAACTTGGACTTACCATTCTGGAATCATATAATAGAATCCCGTTGAAAGGCCTAGAAGAACCACAAACACTTTGCGGATGTTTTTTTTTCTTTTTGGAGTATGGGTAATGAAACCATGGGTATTGAAGCTGTTGATAAGAGGGACACATTTTCCCACATGTGTATTTCATTTTTGCTATCATAATAAGATTGACCACTTTGGGTATTTTTATTGTCAAAATTCAATGCAAGTGATAGTTCAGTGTTTTTATTCAGTTATTCACACAACTAAGATCATTTTCCACTTGTTCCTTTATATCATATTAATAAAATGAATCCAATACCCAAGCAAACCTTTCTAAGAATACTGACTAGCCTCCAAAATATTGCAAGAAGGAAATAAAATATCTCACATGGACTTATTCAAAATAAATCAGCTTTCCAGATTGGAAAATATCATGTAAAATAAAGCTGTCACAAGCACACTGCTTTTGTTTTATTGTTATGGTCCTTTTTATATAAAGGCAACGAGCCAGTTTAACTCCAATAAATAGGAGCACTAAGATAAATTTCTCTATTGGTAATTTCCTGACTTGGGCAGGAAAGGTTGATCTGCATGATTTCAGGCAGCCATTGGTGGATAAACTAAATGTACTGGACTGTTGTTTCTCTCCATTGTTCATTTTCAGAATCTGAATTAGTCTCAAGTTATTTTTGCATGATATTGAATAAGGCATGCCAGAATAGTGGTTTTAATATTTCTGGAAAAGACTTCTAACCGACTTAAGCAAAAAACAGATCATTTGGAACCAATATTCTTTGGCTTGTGGAAAAAGGTCTAAGGCTGTAAGCCCATATTCGTTTACCTGTGAGTAAGCCTCAGTGAATTTAATGAGGCTTACATTTGAGTACACATGTATAGGATTACAGAGTTAGATGCAGACATATTCTAGAACAGGCTTAGCCACATGGTTCCACTTTAGATCACAATAATAAAAAGCTTGAGCAGAGAAGCACTTTCCATTCTAAAATCTGCTGAAATTTTTATTTCCATATCTGTTTCTGCCAGCAAGTAATATTCTAGTATAGGGGTTCTCAAACCTTTTCAGCCATGGAGCCCTTTTTGAAGCAAACGTTTCTCGTGGGGCCCCAAGAAATGTTTATCTATTATATTATATTATATATTATATATACAGTATTCCCTCACTTATTGCTGGGGTTAGGTTCCAGGATCTCCCACAATAAGTGAAAAACCGTGATGTAAAGACACTCTATTTATTTTAATATTAATACATTATTAGTAGTAGTTATACCCTATTTTAAGTCTTTATATACTTAGAATAAAGTGAAGGAAAGGCCCTTCAAGGCTGGAGGGAGGGAGTACTGAGGAGGGAAAACACCTTGGAGAGCGGTGGTGGCAAAACCCCACAAAACAGCGAAAATACCATGATATATATTTTAAATTAATTTTTTTTAATCCACGAAACAGCGAGTCCGCAATAAGCAAACCGCAAAGTAGCGAGGGAAAACTGTAATGTATATATATCAGGCATGGGTTGGGCCAGTGACAGATAGATGGAGAGTGTTTGGGTGAACTAATTCACACAGTGAAATAACAATAATAATAATAATAATAATAATAATTGAAGAACAATTTTAAGCCCCTGATGGTGCAGTGGATTAAACCACTGAGCTGCTGAACTTGATGTCTGAAAGGTCGCAGGTTCGAAACCGGGGATCAGCATGTGCTCCCACTGTTATCCCAAACTTCTGCTAACCTAGCAGTTGGAAAACATGCAGAAATGTGAGTATATCAAAAAATGTGAGGTACCACTCTGGCCGGAAGGTAATGGCTCTCCATGCAGTGATGCAGGACCTTGGAGGTGTTTACGGACAACGCTGGCTCTTCGGTTAAAAAATGGAGATGAGCACCAACCCACAGAGTCGGACATGACTGGACTTAATGTCAGGGAAAACTTTTACCTTTACAATTTTAACCAACATAAACTTAACAGTATTTCAATGGAGGACCTCTGGGGACATTCAGTCCAAACTCATTCTGCCATGCAGGAAAAGCACAATCAAAAACCCCCAACAGATGGCCACCCAGCCTTTGTAACAACAACAACAACAGAAACCCCAGAGGAGGTGGAGTGCCCACGGAACCCCTGAGCACCCCTTGTGGAGCCCCAAGAGCTCCCCAGAGCTCAGTTTGAGAACCTTTGTTCTAATAGCTGAATGTACAGGGTGCATCAACATGGCTGAAACTAAGAACAATAGCAGAAAGTTTAAGTTCAAAGTGAACATCCAGCAGGAAGGAGTGTTAATAAATAAACAGATATATAAATAACTAAAACACAGCCACAACCATACATCACATGAATCTTCTGTATTATTATGAAACTATTATTATGCATAATGATAATAATACAAGTATGTGCTTCTGAGATTGAAACCAAAACTATGCATTCATACTAAAAATGATCCTGAGGCCATACATCTCAGGGTTATTTTTTAAAAATGGATTATTTTTTAAACTTATTATTATTTTTTCTGCAGCAAGCAGTATGATATTGTGTACCACTAGTTGACTCTGGTGAAGCTGACACTGAATAGAGAAGGAAAATCTGACATGAAAGAAAAACAATACTAGGAAGCAAGAAAGAGTCGACTGGGTTGAAGGTGGGCTACTGATTTTGTACCACAAGAAATGACCATATACTTCAGCCAACAATACAAAAACACTGCATTTCAGAAATGGACATTCAAGAAACAATCATATGAAATATGATTGGTATTTGATTTTACAATCCAAAGACAAGTCACTATGCACATGCGTCACACATCATTGTTGTTTGCTTGTCCATGCAAACATGTAAAGCATAAACATCTCTGTTTTGCCCAGGCTCCATTCAGGGCTACAAGATATCAATCCATAATTAATATTCCAGGAATAGGAACAACGGGGGTACGTGGTTTAAATAATTCTGGGAAATGTTCTAATCGGATTTAAACAGAAACCAGCTGATTTAAAATAAATAGTTATGGCCAAAGTAAGAGATAAGCAAAAAATTTGGTCACATAATCTGTATTCTGTAACTCTGGCTTCTTGTCAGACACAATACAGATGGCCAGATTATATATGCTTTGGCTTTGAGGTTGCATCTACACTGCGGAATGAAATGCAGTTTGACATTACTTTAATTGCGATGGCTCAATGCTCTGGAATTCTGAGATCTGTAGTTTGATGAGGTGCCATCTCTCTTTGGTAAATGGTACTTGTGTGACAAGGAACATTTACCACAGTGTCCTCTGTTACACAATAAGTGGAGATCCAATGTGGTGTAGTAGTTGAAGTGATGGACTACAACTCTCAGAACCAATGTTCAAATCCCTGCTCAGTCAGGGAAACCCACTGAGTGACCTTAGGCAAGTTACACTTTTTCAGCCTGAGAGGGAGGCAAAGACATCTTCTTCTGATAGGTTTGCCTTAGAGTTTTCATATGTCAGCAATGACTTGAAGGCACACAAAAACAACACAACCATTAGAAGTCTACAAAGCCTCTCCAGCTTTTAACAACACAATCATTTCCTTGGAACATTCCCAACATGTATCCACATAAGGAAGAAAATACAATGCAACTTGCAAGATATTCTCTGCAGTCCCTGTGAGCAATAGGTCTTGCTACTGTTTCATCACAAGCAAAAGACTTTAAAACAGTTGAAATCCAACTTACGAATGCCTTGAAAGATCTCGCCAGCTAGCACAAAGATAACCACCTGAATCCTAACCCTGCCAAGACTCAAGTGTATCCTTTCCACCTGCACAACCGTGAAGCCAACAGGAAATTGAAAGTTACCTGGGAAGGCCAAGAGCTTGAACATTGTTTCTATCCTAAATATCTTGGTTTCACCTTAGATTGAACACTACCATATAGGAAACACTACATGAATAACATCCTGTGGAAACTTACTGTCAGTGCATGGGGTGCAGACCCAAAATTAAATATCAGTCCTACTATTGTCCCTAGTGAAGCAGGTGAACATAGCATTGAATGAAACATGCAGAACAATCACAGGATGTCTCAAAAGGTTTGTTAACTCACCCCAGCCTTTGGTTTAGCTCCAGATCCAGCCATCGGAATGGGGAATGTTTGATCAATATTATGGGGAGCAGGAAGAGATGATGGTGGTATGCTTGTTTGCAGATGACTCAGTGTAGCAACGTCTATTCCACTGTCTGTACATAATCCCAGATCCTTTAAAAAACAATAAAACCTTTTTAAAGTAGACTCTATGTGACCATATGCTACTAGCTACCAGAAACTCATCAAGACATGCATTGCTTTAAGAAGTGTACAATTTCCTGTTTTTTCCCCTCCTATATGACCTTATTTTACGGATTAAAAGTATCTAATAACTGCTCTTCTGATACTGTGATGTATGTTATAAAACACTGCCTTTACATTCAAAAATAAATATTCAGCTTTATTTAGTTTTCAGGAGATTCATATTTTGGCACGTCTTCTTTTCATGTGCAACTTCAATTCCATCTCCACCTTTTGTCTCTGGAAACATCTGAAGCCTTTGCTAAAATCTGCAAATCATTATGCAGCTGGAGTGACTTCATTATCTGGAAGCTCATGGAGTTGAAAATTATTGATAACACCCATGCATCAGAGTCCTTTCTTGTCTTGAAGGACAGGGTTCAGTCCACAGTTGTGCACAATGAACACAGTTCCCCTGACAAGCATAGAGTATAGGTAAGGTATATAAAAAGTAAAGGTTTTCCCCTGACATTAAGTCCAGTTGTGTCGGACTCTAGGGGTGGTGCTCATCTCCATTTCTAAGCCGAAGAGCCGGCATTGTCTGTAGACACCTACAAGGTCATGTGGCCGGCATGACTGCATGGAGTGCCGTTATCTTCCTGCCTGAGCAGTACCTATTGATCTACTCACATTTGCATGTTTTCAAATTGCTAGGTTGGTAGAAGCTGAGGCAAGTTCAGCAACTCAGCGCCACCGGAGGCTCCAGATAAGATATATATAAATGTGCAAAGGACTGAAATGAGTCCTTTCAATCTGGTTCTCTCCAGTTGGGTAGGATTACAATTTTTAGATTTCCCAGGACAACATTCTCAACATCTGGAGGGACCAGATTGTAGAGGTCTGGTCTAAACATAGAGATAGCAAGGTTTGTTGAAAGGGGTTAACATATTTGGTTAGTTACTGATATTTATTTACTACAATATTTATATCTGACCCTGTATTGAAAGATCTCTGGGCTGCATACCACAAAATCAATGGCAGCAATTTAAAACTGTAAAAACCAATTTAAACAGACTAAAAGCATATTAAACCATTTGTCAAGCGTAAACAAGATTGTTTCAAAACAGTGTAAACCACCTGATACAATTTTAAACCATGCATATGGGCAGCTTTGTATAAAATCACTTAGACCTCAAAAAACATTAATAATTTGTTTTTATTTGGCATCAGAATGAATACTGTCTTGGCAGTGCAACTCAGGCTTCTAAGAGTAAGAAGTTCCTCAATGAGGCAAGATAGCAGAGAAGGTCCTCTTCTTTGCTCTCCCAATGTGCTGTCCGCACTGTTGGGACACAGATTACGACCTCTGTGTAATATTCTTATTGGCAGTCTAGCTGTTAGTAACTAATACATTGTTCAGGTTGAAACAGGAAAAAATATTCCTATTTATTAATTATTTATTTAAAACTTTTATATCGCGATCTTCTCACCTCCGTAGAGGGACTCAGTTACCCTTTCACATTTTGGGGTAGAACTTTTGCAGATTTAATTAATATGTTATCTCGATGAATCACTAGATCCCCTAGTGCGGTGGTTCTCAACCTGTGGGTCCCCAGATGTTTTGGTCCTCAACTCCCAGTAATCCTAACAGTTGGTAAACTGGCTGGGCTTTCTGGGAGTTATAGGCCAAAACACCTGGGAACCCCCATGTTGAGAACCATTGTCTAGGTTCATGATGTAGGACCTAGACATTCCTAGAGAGAATACTTCTCTGGGGCATTTGTAGGTCTTCTAAAATATGTATGGTCAACTTGTATTTTTTAAAAGAAGGTTGCAGTTGCAAAATGATCGGTTACTAAGGTCCCACCTACACTGACCATTTAATGCAGGTTCAAATTGGTTTTATTTATGCAAATGATTACATGGGAAAACTTGGAACCAGTTTGAGACTGAATAGTGATTACATATACCATAGAGCACTGATGCATATTAAGAACTTAGTTTCATGTACTTTTGTGGGAGTTTGTTGTCTGCCAACTAGGGCTGTGCACAGATTCATTTTCAAAATGGGCTCTGGCTGTTTCGGCTGTTTCGGTTAACTGTAATGCTACGGACGGGGGCACCATGTTTTTCTAGCCACAACGGACTATGTGACTGCCAAAAACAGCTGCCTTCAGTTTCTTTCGGCTACACGTGGAGTACGAGTGGAGTGCAGAGAAGGAAATCAGAAGAAAGCCACTCACACGCTCCATGTTCTATCTCAGTGCCTTTACTGATCTTAGGATCTTGCTTTTGGACTCAATTCTAATCTTTTCCTTTTGCAATTTCATTTATGGGCTGTGAAAGGCCATTGGGAAGCCTTTGTTTAAATATTGGAATGGTTTACTGAAAGGAGGGAATAGCCTGATTCCCTTGAGTCCCACAGGGAGAATTCAATTCCTTCCCAGGTCTAGCTGAAGGACATTAGAAGAAAGGATCCCAGAAAAAGTGGTTTCTTAAGCGTGATGCTTTAACTCAGATCTAGCTGAAGGAGATTAAAGGGAAAGATGCCAGAGACAGTGGTTTCTTAAGTCTGATGCCCTAACTCAGGACTAGCTGAAGGTGTTTAAAGGAAAGGATGCCTGAACCAGTAGCTTCTTAAGCCTGATGCCTTAAACCTAGGTCTTATTGAAGGATATGAGGAGAAACTATTCCAGGGACAGTGGTTTCTTAAGATTGGTGCCCTAAAAATGATGGAAAGGAGAAACTTGTAAGTTCCCTATTGCCTCCAATGGACCAGATTGTCCCTGCTGAACTGAAAAACAGATTTTCCCTGGCCAAATTTAGGAGATTCCCCAAAAACATTTGGGTGTGTGTGTGTGTGTGTGTGTGTAGGAACTCTGGGCACCGAAACAGCATGGGGTTTAACCAAATTGTACACCCCTTCTGTCAACTGCAGTTTGAAGCTGGCTTCAAACTACATTAAATTGTCAGTGGAGATGAGGACTGAGCCTGCTAGCCTCAATTGCAGGATTCTGCCTCTACCCACCAGACAGCACCAGGCAGGCATCTCATCATTGTTCCTGTATTAGGCTAATGATTCAGCTACAAGATCTTCTTTCCATAGGTCCCATTTAAAGATGGAAAGGGAAAGCCTTCTCTTCTGATTAGATCCAGCCATAAAATCACTGAATTATAATTTGTCAGATGAAATTCAAGATAATTCAAGGCAGTGGCATTATTCCATTTCTAAGCTGTCCTAGTCAGCAGGGCCAATGTTGAGTGATCATCGGTGTAGCAATTCATAAAAGTCTGGAGAGATGCATGGGTGCTACTTTTGGCCTAAGCCATATTGGAAAGGGAGTGCTGTCAAAATTTCCGTCTTATTAGAACAAAGTTGTAATAATAGTGTGTGACTGTTTGAATAAGGACTATGAATGCATTGGATAGATTTTAAGCTCATCTGAGGTGAAGAATGTCCCTGTGAAGAAATCCAAGCCAAAATCAGCCTCCACTTGGAACTGATCTGGGGGGACTTGGGGCTCATTTAAATTGACATGATAATCTGGACTCAGCCTACATTATCTCCTGTTTGTCCTAATAATATATCCCATTTTCCAGAAAGTATCCTGGGTTGAACTGGCTCAATCAGGTTTAGTTCCATTACATAATTCTTTTTGGAAATGCTTCAGAGTTTGCCTGAAACTCCAGGCAAATTTGGAGCAGTGTGGGCAGCAGAATTGAATCTGATTTGAATTGGTCTGCTGTCCATATGGGGCACTGCCACCCCCCCCCCCCATTATCCCTGTGCACATCAATGCAAGGAAAAGGAGGCAAATGAGTTAATGTTGCTACCACCCTGACAGTTGAGGCACTTTGTGGTTTCAGCCCAGTTGGGCTCTGTAGACTTCAATCCTCCACAGCTATGTGCTCTGGACAGGCCCTGGATTTACTGGCTAGTGTAGACTCAACCTCAGGGACACGGATTATATGGTTGTTCTAATAGCTAGTACAGTAGAGTTAGCCACTATATTTGTGTTTGTTGGTTTGTTTAAATCAGAGTGGAAACATATTGTAGTCCACCCTACTGATGGTGGACTACAATTTTCAGCATTCCTCACCATTT
Source organism: Anolis apletophallus (assembly GCA_030556195.1). Classification (NCBI taxonomy): domain Eukaryota; kingdom Metazoa; phylum Chordata; class Lepidosauria; order Squamata; family Anolidae; genus Anolis; species Anolis apletophallus. The sequence goes on from JARBWK010000012.1 coordinate 25,394,253, forward strand.
GCACTGTTGGCTAGGATGCCTGAGAGTTGCAGTCCAGCCAGATCTCAAGGATCTACATGGTTCATACCTCAATTCAGATTAATAACATTAGTCAACTTTTTATACATGCTGCTATAAATTACTAATCACTTTAAAAAGTAGATGAATGACCCAAAACTCCCCACAAATGATCCTAAAAATAACATTTCTGAAATATAAATAGGGTTGGCAAGTCAGGAATATCTGCATCCCGAACTTTCAGGGCTCAAACCTAAGATGTAGGGATGTGTCTTTGTAATGTCACAAGAGACAGCTCAGGCTGATTTTATAGGGGAAACCCCAATGTTATGTCATGAATCATTAACCACAGAGACAACATCCAAACAAAAAACATGAAGCCTAGAAAAAGAGGAAAATGCACTTGGTCCCTGATATTTTTCCCCTTCTCCCAACCAAGGATTAGAGACTCAGGACCAGGCTTTGAAACCTATCAACCCTTTGTGTAAATGCTACTTGATATACAAATAATATAAGCACGGGAAAGGATGGGAAGGCTGCTATTTTGCTCTTGCTCTCCCATTTTTCAGGTACACTTCCCAGATATTAAACATTGCTTCCAACCTATAGTGAAAACCAATATATTTTCATCTCACCTCTTCATATGTGGAGAAAAAAAGCCCTAAAAGTGTGGTTGTATGGTTAACAGCAATCACATGCACCAAGGATTCTCTTTTTGACCTCCATTCACAGGGATGTTCCTGGACTTTACACTGTACTTTGTGATTGTGTCTGTCTATAAAGACAGCTAATGTGCCAAAGGTTTGTAGGAAGCACCATTAACTGGCAGATATCATATTGGGACTCCCACTTCAGTTTCTATCAAGGCAATGAGTTATGTGGAGTCCACATGAATTATGTGCTCCTAACACTTTCTCCCTGGCACAGTGGAAAGATGAGCATTACTTTGCTGGTAAAGTTCATGTGTCAGCTCCTGGCAGGACCTTTGAACAAACCACGCTCACTCAGGTTCATCCTTGGACAAACAGTTTATTCATTCCTATCCACAGCTTGAAAAAGACAGAACTGAGGTTTCTCTTCGTGGTCAGCCGTGAATAGCACCTATGGTATTAACCCTCTGCGCACGCGCAGGCAATCGGAGATCTCGAGACTTTTAATGACAGTTTAAAACTACCGTTGGCCCCGCGCGCCCTCCCCGTCACTATAAATAGCCCAAGCAAGGGGCCAACGGCCAGTTCTTTCTTTCCACCGCTAGAAGGCATCACGGAGAGAGAGAGAGACTAGTTTTTAGTTATTGACAGTACTTAGGAAATGGCGACTTCTTCTTTTAAAAAGTGTGTGTCGTGCAATAATAAGATCCCTGATAACGACACACACGAAGAATGTCTTTCTTGCCTGGGGGAGATACACTTCTCCCAAGACTGTGTAATCTGCCAGGCTTTTACTCCACAGACGAGAAGAAATAGGGAGCTGCGAGTAAAAGCGGCTCTCTACGAGAAATCTGCACTGAACCCGTCAGCCATGACTCAGAAAGAAATAAAAACTGTACCTGAAGGTGGCCCTTTGAAGATAAAGTTGCCACTGGATCCGAAAAAGGGAAAGATAAGGAAACCCAAGGTGGCTGGAAGTAAGCCAGGTCAAAAACAAAAGGAGCCTACTCAAACTCTGCTTGCGAGGGCAGAGGAAGAGAAAGAGCCCATCCAAGCTCCGCCCGCGAGGGCGTCGACTAAGGAGATCGAAACAGGCTCTTCAAGAAAGGGAGAGGGGGCGACCCCTCTGACACCCTTGAATATTCAGCAGGAGGACGCGTCATTCGACACGCCTCCGGTCAGGCCTTCCTGTTCTGGGCTGGCTAATTTAACCGCTTCGGTCTCGGCTCCACCTATTCCATCCGGGCCCTTTAAGACGGCCTCGTCATCTTCCCGAGCCCGAACGAGTACGAGCCCGAGAACCCGAGCAAGCCCGCAGCGAGCTCGGCCACGAGGCAGGGCTCGATCCCGAAGCCGCGATCCATCTCGGAAGAAAGGGAAGCGCCGACGCCGAAGCCCCTCGACCTTGATGACGTCATCGAGCTCCACCTCCGCATCATCCTCCTCTTCTAGCTCTCCTGCAAGGAGATCCAGGAGGAAGCATAGGAAGCGAAAATGTAAACAAAACCACGTGGAGCCTCAGCAGCATGCTACTGATTCTCAGTGGCAAAACTTCCCTCCAGCCCTTTGGCAGGCTTTAGCCATGCAAAGCTGCATGTGGCAACAGTTACAACAAGCCAACGCTGCCAGTGCTACACCTGCAAACGTAGCTGAGAATACATTTCCTAAGGCCCTTCCTATACAAAACACTAGAAGGATTATTTCCCATGCAGTGCCTACGGTACCTCCTATAATCAATGGCACTACCACGACAAAGGTCCAAAGACTACCCATAGAGCACAATGATGAGGACCAAGTTCTAAAAACTCCTGTGCAGCACTCCTGCATCCAGGATATGTTAGATGAGGAAGATGGATGTGAGGAAGATTCTGATACATCAGAACAGGACTTGAATGTTATGACAAACACTATTAAGGACATGGATAAGAATAGCCCTGAAGAGGATGATTTAGACAAACTATCTGAAATAGTTTTGAGAATGATTAGAGCTTTAGGCGTACCAATAAAAAGTCATCAGAGGCAGTAGAAGACTTTATGTTCCCAGCGGAACAACAGAATATTCCAACTAACACTTTACTTCCCGCTTTGCCTTTCTTATTGAAATTGGCTAAAGTCCAGGATGTAGCCCCCATATTAGCCCGGCTTTACCTAGGAAAGTGGATGGATTATATAGGATGGACTTGTCCACTGCTGATTGGGCATACCGTCCTCAACAGCCAAATACTGTTATTGCAGAGGCCTGCCAGGGTAAACGCCCTAAAAAGACTAATATGACCCCAGCTGATAAGGAAGGGAAAAAACTGGATATCATCGGGAAAAAGACGCATATGGCGGCAGGCCTTATTGTGAGAATGGCGCATTTTGCGACCTATATGAGTGCCTACCAGACATTTCTATGGGAAATGGTATCTCCGTTCTTTGAACAAGTATCGGAGGAAGAGAGGCACACGCCACTTGCTTTCAAGACTGAAGCAATTTTATTGGCAAAGTACCAGAAAGAATTTGCTAAGCATTTAGCAGAATCTGCAGGAAAAATATTTGCAATAGCAACATCAATACGTAGGCATGCGTGGCTTCGTTCTTCAACTTTGTCTGAAGAGCATAGAGCCATTGCTGAAGAACTTCCAATGCATGTGGAAGGGGTCTTCAATCCGGAAACTGAAGATAAAATAAAACATACTCAGGAAATGAAAAAGTCTATGAATACTATAGGAAATCAGCGTCAAGGAGGATTTCAACAACGAACGAAATGGCAATCATCACTCCCTTATTACCGGAGAAATGCGGGTAACTATTTCGGCCAACAACGCCAGAGATTCCAGCAGAATAATAGGCAGTTCCAACAGAGGAAGCAGCAACCCTTTGGGTTCCGAAACCGTTATCAGCCATACCAAACCGGCCAGAACAAGACAACCCGAGGGGGTTTTAACAAGCAGCGTCTTTGACACTTATAGTCATTACGATGTGAACCCGGCTCCAGACCAAGTTAATATTCAGTTTATGCAAGAGGATGATAACAGTTTACAGTTATGTCCTGTTATGGAGCCTAATATAAGTTTGTTTGGAAACCGTTTAACCCCGTTCCATGGTGTCTGGTCTTCAATCACGACTGACTCATGGGTATTGAGTATAGTTGATATAGGATATAGAATAGAATTTGATGATTTGCCACCAGTTGGGAAGGTAAAGGTTACTAGCTCCTCTCCACCACTGCTGGAGGAGATAGGGAAGCTACTGTCTAAGGGCGCTATTTCTCTTTTACATCCAAATATTTACAGTCAATGTTTCTTTTCAAAGTACTTCCTAGTGACAAAGAAAGGAGGTGGATTAAGACCAATATTAGATTTAAGGGGAGTAAATAATTTTATAACTCCAAAAAAATTTAGAATGGTTTCTCTTAAGTCAATACTGCCTCTTTTGAATAAAGATGACTGGTTTATAACGATTGATCTTAAGGATGCTTATTTCCACATCTCAATACATCCAAATTACAGGAAATATTTAGCATTCATGGTAGATACTCAGGCATATCAGTTCAATGTTCTACCCTTCGGACTGTCCACTGCTCCAAGGGTATTTACGAAGTGTATGGCGGTAGTAGCAGCCCGTCTACGCACTTCTGGAATCACTATTTATCCATATATTGATGACTGGCTGGTAGTGGGTAGGTCTAGATATGAATTAATAGAACACTCCAGATATGTTCTTTCCTTTCTCCAGTCCCTAGGTCTCATAGTGAACTGGGAGAAGTCAAACCTGGTCCCAGCACAGAAGATTCAGTTCATTGGAGCTCTTCTGGATTCTGTGGAACAGAGAGCAACCTTACCTCCAGAAAGGTTTCAAAATCTTCAAAATATTCTGTCGGAAATCCTACTATCCAGAACGGTGAAGGCAAGAGATATCCAGGTGCTATTGGGACATATGGCGTCAACAACAGCAGTGACGCCTTATGCAAGACTGAAGTTCAGGCCACTGCAGTCTTGGTTCCTGTCTGTTTACAATCCCTTACGCCAGGGTCCCTCTACCCGTCTAATATTGCCGGACAGGGTACGCAATTCTCTACGTTGGTGGCAATGCCGCAACACTGTTTGTCTGGGACTTCCTTTTCGTCATCCGACCCCTTCAAAAACATTAACAACGGATTCATCCCTCACGGGTTGGGGTGCCCATGTAGACCAACTCACAGCACATGGGAAGTGGAAGGGGATAGAACAGTCCCATCACATAAACATCCTCGAGATGCTAGCAGTGGAAAAGGCTCTGAAATCTTTCGAGCTAATTTTGAGGGATCATGTAGTACAGCTGGCAACAGACAATACAACAGTTATGTACTATGTGAACAAGCAGGGAGGGACTCATTCTGCCTCCCTGAATGCGATCACGCTAAGAATTTGGGAGTGGTGCATTTGCAGGAACATCCACTTATCAGCGGTTCATTTGCCAGGAGACCAGAACCACTTAGCGGATTTCTTGAGCAGAACCCCCCTGGCTTACCACGAATGGGCTTTGCACAGGGAAGTGGTAATGACACTATTCAGAGACTGGGGGGAACCAGAGATAGATCTTTTTGCTTCCCCAGAGAACACACAGTGCACGAGGTTTTGTGCACGCCTGGGAAGGACAATGATGCGGAATTGTTTGGGAGATGCATTCCTGCTCCACTGGGGATACCTCAGAATGTATGCCTTCCCACCGTTTCCCTTGATCCTGAGGGTAGTGTCAAAAATATGTCACGACAAAGCAAGAGGGATACTAATTACGCCGTGGTGGCCTCGCCAACCGTGGTTCTCCCAGCTGCTTCATCTGTCGAGAGGGGTGTTCAGGTTATTGCCACGCAGACAGGATCTCCTACTGTCTCAAGCCGGCCAAGTTCTTTGTCCAGATGTGGATTCAATGAAACTGACAGCATGGAAGATCGTGCCGTTATAGATCGACTAAGTGACCTTCCAGAGTCGATAAGGCAGATTATAGAGGCTGCACAGAAACCGTCAACGAAGAAAGCATACACCTACAAGTGGGGTGGTTTCACCAAATTTGTTAAGGACAGGGGGGTTGACCCTCTTGCAGCATCTACACCTTTAGTGCTCGAATTTTTGATGTCACTAGTTGATTCTGGTTTATCATTTTCATCATTAAAATGTTATTTGGCAGCATTGACATGGTTTAGAAAGAGAGCAAATCTGCCTTCCCTTTTTAATGACACTACAATATCACAATTCATAATGGGTTTCAAGAAAACACGGCCTCCAGTGTCACCAGTGCCCCTAGGTGGGATTTAGAATTAGTATTAAAAGCATTGACAAAGAGCCCCTTTGAGCCATTGGCAACAATAGACATTTCTTTATTGTCTTGGAAGACAGCTTTCCTAGTGGCCATTACATCAGCAAGGAGAGCAAGTGAGCTTTGTGCTCTAAGATGTGATGAACCTTACTTGCGGATGCACAAGGATAAGGTGGTGCTTAGGACGGATCTAACCTTCCTTCCTAAAGTAACATCTAGCTTTCACATGTCGCAGGAAATAGTTCTTCCTGCCCTCTTTCAGAACCCAGTTACATCATTAGAGAAAACGCTACACATGTTAGATGTAAGGAGAGCAATAGCGTTTTACATCGACAGAACTTCTGGGAATAGAAAATCTCCCAGGTTATTTTTAAAATATAGGAAAGACACTGAGGGTTTACCAGTAACTTCTCAGCGGCTTTCTTCGTGGATTACTTCAACTATATCATTAGCATATAAAATAACAGGGAGAGATTTACCTTCACAGGTTAGAGCTCACTCGACTAGATCGGTGGCTACAACGACTGCATTTCTTAAAGGAATTCCCTTGGATTCCGTCTGCAGAGCAGCTACATGGTCAACTCCACTGACTTTCGTCAAACACTATAAGTTGGATCTCATATCAAAAAAGGATGCAGCGTTCGGACGAGCAGTCCTGTTTTCAGCGGTGGCATGACACCCTCCATCCAGGGTCAGTAGCTTGCAAGTCTACCATAGGTGCTATTCACGGCTGACCACGAAGAGAAAATATGGGTTGCTTACCTGTAACCGTAGTTTCTTGAGTGGTCAGCGTGAATAGCACGGCCCCGCCCGTCCTCCCCGCTTTTGTAATGTCATGCCAGACTTCTGACTGCTATGCGGCGGAAGAACTGGCCGTTGGCCCCTTGCTTGGGCTATTTATAGTGACGGGGAGGGCGCGCGGGGCCAACGGTAGTTTTAAACTGTCATTAAAAGTCTCGAGATCTCCGATTGCCTGCACGTGCGCAGAGGGTTAATACCATAGGTGCTATTCACGCTGACCACTCAAGAAACTACGGTTACAGGTAAGCAACCCATATTTCCCGCTCAAATGCACATTCAAATCCCCCAGCTCCCTCCTCCTTCTCCCTCCCACCGTTTGTCTTTACAGCATGCAATACACATTCCATTGCCCAGTCCTCCTCCGGCCATCTGGTCTTCTTATCAGATGTTGGTTGTGGCCAGGCAGTTTGTTTATATAACTGTCTCTGGGCGCAACTGACATTACGCCCTCCCATGGCTTGACTGCTCCGCAGGAAGACAAAGGAACAAGAAAGAAGCAAAATGATGGGTTAGGGACCAGGTTTTCCAGGGAAGGATGCATGGAACCGTTTAGTTAATCTAAGGGCCCTAACATGCTCAGCCAGCACCCATTCAGGGGTCACGTCTCTGGAGGACCACTGCACCAAGTAGCACAACTTTCCCCTGCACCGCTCGGAGTCTAAAATGTCTTTGATCTCAAAATGGGTGTGCGCCCCCACCATGATGGGGACAAGGGCCGACTCTGGTGTAGTCCATTTGCGGCTGGCACAAGCCTTCTTCAGCAAACTGACATGGAAGACCGGATGGACCTTCTTCCAATTATGGGGAAGGTTCAGTTTGACTGCAACCGAATTAATAACAGCAACCACATGGAAAGGACCCACAAACCATTCTGAGAATTTCCGGGAGGGTTGGGTGGTCTTAAGGTATTTGGTCGACAAGTAGACTAGGTCTCCCACTACATAGTTAGGCTGTGGGGCCCTCTTCTTGTCTGCATATTTTTTGTAATCCAGTTTGGCTGAGGCCAGTGTCTCTACAATCTCAGGCCAGGCCACCGCCATCTTGGCCCCCCAGCCTTCTGGGGACCACTCCGCTGTGGGGCCCCCTGCTATTGCTAGGAATGGGGAAAAGTCTTGGCCGCTAACTGCTTTGAAAGGGGATACGCCTGTGGAGGCATGATCCAAATTATTGTAGCAATATTCGGCTATATCCAACAGGGGCGCCCACTGGTCCTGCTGGTAGGTGGAGTAACAGAGCAGAAATTGCTGCAGTGTCTTTTGCACCCTCTCGGTAGCGCCATCAGTCTCAGGGTGAAAAGCAGTACTCAGAGCCCTCTCCACCCCCAGATAAGACAGGAAGGTCTTCCAGAATTTGGATGTAAATCGAGGGCCCCCGGTCAGTAACAACCCTCCTTGGGCACTCATGCAGCAAAACACATGATGGGTAAAAAGCCTAGCTAACTCGGGGGCAGAGGGGAGTCTCTTCAGCGGGATAAAGTGTGCCTGCTTAGAAAACAAGTCCATATAATTATGTAGCCATTGCTCACAGGTAAATCTACGATAAGGTCCATTGCGATTTCTGCCCATGGCACGGAAGGATTGGCAACTGACTGCAGCAACCCCGTAGGCTTGCCCACCTTTTGCTTAGTTTTTGCGCAAACCACACATTCAGCCAAATAGTCCTTTACGTCCTTGCACAATGTAGGCCACCAAAATTGTCTGGCCAACAGCTTTAAAGTCTTAGTCAAGCCAAAGTGGCCTGCCATCTTGGAGTCATGTGCTTGGCTCAAAACCTTTGCCCTTAAGGCCTCTGGCACGTAGAGCTTAGTCCCATAATGCCAAACTCCCTCACCCTGACTCAGTTCATCTTGGTGGCCTTGGAGCCAACGGTCACCTGGGGCAGAGTCCTTCAACTCCCTAATCAGCTCGGGTGGCTGCTCCTTCAGATCCAATTTGACCTTGGATGAAGCCCTGCCTTGCACCACCAGGCCCAGCTGCTGCTAGGAAAAAACCGTCCCTATTTCACCCGGGGCTGAGTAATCGGCTGCGGGCATCCATGAGAGGGCATCTGCCAATTGGTTTTGCCTGCCCGGGAAAAACTTTAGGGTGAAATTAAATCTATTGAAGAACTGGGCCCACCTCAGCTGTTTGGCGTTTAGCCTCTGAGGGGTCTGCAAGGCCTGCAGATTTTTATGGTCCATCAACACCTCAAAAGGTCAGCTGGTGCCCTCCAGAAAGTGGCGCCAATTGGCTAGGGCGGCCCTTATGGGAAATGACTCTTTTTCCCAAATGTCCCATGTCTTCTCAATCTCGGAAAATTTCTTCGAAAGATAGGTGCAAGGCTTCAGTTGTCTCTCTTTGTCCCGTTGCATCAGAACCGCGCCGAAAACAGCTTCAGATGCGTCACAGTGGACGATAAAAGGCCGGTCGGGCTGGGGGTGGATCAGCAGGGGCTGACTGGGGAACCTCTGTTTCAGCTCGTCAAAAGCTTTTTGGCATTCTAGTGTCCACAGTAATTTTGCCCCAGGGAGACTTGGCCTTTTTCGTCTCCCCTAGCCCTTTCGTCTTCAGCAGCTCAGTTAAGGGGAGGGATATTTTAGCAAAATCCTTGATGAATTGTCTATAGAAATTTGCGAACCCTAGGAACCCTTGGAGCTGCTTTCTAGTTCGGGGGGCTCCCACGCCAACACATCTTGTATCTTACTCGGGTCCATTGCTAGCCCCCTAGTGGAGATCCAGTATCCCAGGTAGTTGAGTTCCGTTTGGTGAAACTCACACTTGGAGAGTTTAGCATATTGCTGGTTCTCCTTCAATATCTGGAGCACCCTTCGGGTCAATTTGACGTGTTCTTCAGGGATTCTCGAATACACAAGGACGTCATCCAGAACCCCCTTATATAACAGTTCATGGAAGATTTCATTTACAAATTGCTGGAAAACTTTTGGGGCCCCTTTTAGTCCGAAAGGGATGACCCTAAACGGGTACTGGCCTAGGTGGCAGTTAAAGGCCGTCTTCCAACAGTCCTCAGGGCGCACGCGAATGCGGTAAAAGGCCTCCCTGATGTCCAATTTAGTGAAGATGCGAGCCTTCCCCAGTTGGGCCAAGATCTCCGACATCAGTGGCAGGGGGTATTTATTGGAGGTGCATATAGCATTCAGCCCTCTATAATCTACACAGAGCCTTAGGGAGCCATCCGCCTTGGACTGGAACAGGACGGGGGCCGCCAGAGGGCTGCTGGAAGTCTCTATAAATCCCCTTTCTAGGTTCTTGTCTATGAACTCCCTGAGCGTTTTCTTTTCAGGCTCCGACATTGCATAGAGTTTAGGGCTCGGTAGCTTGGCGTTAGGCTCTATTTCAATTGCACAATCTGTCTTTCTGTGGGGTGGCAACTGGTCACTCTCTTTTTCGCTAAACACTTCTGCCATGTCGTGGTATACACTGGGTATGGCGTCTAAAGGAACATCATGGGAGACTGCTGCCACCTTCGCCCCTTCTGGATTCCTGTCCTCCACATTCTCGGCTGGGGGCTCGGCTCTGCCTCTCCCATCTCTGAAGCTAAAGGTTCCTTTTTGCCAATCGATTTGTGGGTTCTGCCATTTCAGCCACGGGATCCCCAGAATGACAGGTTGGTGTGCCATGGGGGAGAATACAAACTGTAAGCTCTCTTCGTGGGATCCTGTTCTTAACCTAAGGTAGCCCGTTCTTTCCTTTGCCGGGCCTCCATTTGCTGGGGACACGTTTAACTGGGAATTTCAAAGGCTGGGGCTTCACTCCTAACTGCTCTGCTAGGCTTGGGGCAATCAAGCACCGAGTGCAGCCACAGTCCAACATTGCCTCAGTCTCTACTTCTTGGCCTGACTCTGGGTTCCACAGTTTCACTCTCAGTTTGATTATACTACAGTTCAATTTTGCCAACTCACTGCCCCGGGGGGTCAGGACCTGCCGTCGGGCGTCTACAGCAGATCATTGTCGTTTCCCTGCAGCCACTCTGCTTCGTCTTCATCCCCTTCCAGCTCAACCTCCTCCTCTGCTGGGAGCTGGGAGAGAGGGGCCCAGGCCAACTTCGCTGCCATCACTGCCTTTTCTCTCGTTGGTTTGGAAGGGTGGCTCGGTTTGGGGTGGGGTGATTTCTCCCCCTTTGGGGGGGTCAGCTTCTTCGGGCACTCTGCGGCTCCTTCTCGGCCGCATGAGTAGCATGCTCCTCGCCTCCCTCTGTGCTCCCTGCTTGTAGACCGGCCTCGTGGAGACGGCCGCCTCGCTGTGCCGGTGGAACTCATGGCAGGATGTCGGTTTCTTCCTCCCTCTCGGTAACGGTGGGGCATCTGCTCCTTGTCGCACTCCACCCGTCCTGCCGGCAGTATCCAATCTTCCAGGTTATCTGGGTTCCCTCTATGCATCGCCCACTCAAGGACATCTGTCCTTAGGCCAGCCCTGAAGTACTCTAGCTTGGTGACTTCGGACCAATCTGGCCACCGTCTTGAACTCCAGGGCATATTCGAAAACATTTCTGTTACCTTGATACATCCTTTTAAGTTGGGCCTTCGCTTTCTCCTCAGCTAGCAGATCCTGGAACCTGTCCCTCAGGGCCGTGAGGAAGTCGTCCAGCCTTCGTAGCTCGTGGGCCCGGGTGTCATACATTTGCATAAGCCAGTCTGCCACCGCTTCCTTCAGTTTGGCGCCTACCACATGGATCCTGGCGCCCTCCGAGGGGAAGGCCTCCCCATAGTCTTGCATGAAGTGGTGCACATTGGTGATGAAGTAGGACAGTTGCTTGGGTCCCCATTGAATTTCACCTTCAGCTCTCCTCTGCCATGCCCGCCTTGTGCCTGGCTCCTTCCCATCAAGCCAGTGGTGAAGTTGGATGCCCCCCAGCCGGGGGAGAAGTAGTCTTCATCGTTTGCAAAGAACACCCGTCCTGAGGGTCTTCCCACCGCCTCCTCTGCAAAGCGGGACTGCCTCCTGCCTCGTCCTCCCTTGGTTGGCCGGCCAGTCACCACTGACTCCCTGCGCATCTCTCCCAGTTGGAATGTGAAGGTCTGCAGCATTCACTCCATAGCATCTACCTTCTGTTCCAGTCGCAGGGTGCTGGGGGAGTCCTCTCGGGGGGATCTCCTGGCTTCAGTCAAGGGGGTCTCCGTCTCACTGTCACATCTCTGCGTGAGGGCATCTGGACTGCCTCTCCCTGGTTCCAGTCACCGTACGCGGGATCTTCAGCCCCTCTATCCTGGGCGTTGTAATCCTCCTCCTCCGCCATGCCTGCTGCGTCTTCCAGGCCTTCCGAAGGGGAAGTCTGAATCAGCAATTCCTCGCACCTTTCGGCATTCATGTTGTTGTGCTCACTGGATGGAGTTTTCTTCCTCACAGGAACGGCAAAAGTGGAGTTCTGTCTTTATGTCAGCTCCTGGCAGGACCTTTGAACAAACCATGCTCACTCAGGTTCTTCCTGGGACAAAAGTTTATTCGTTCCTATCCACAGCTTGAAAAAGACAGAACTGAGGTTCCCGCTCAAACGCACATTCAAGTCCCCCAGCTCCCTCCTCCTTCTCCCTCCCACCATTTGTCTTTACAACATGCAATACACATTCCATTGCCCAGTCCTCCTCTGGCCATCTGGTCTTCTTATCAGATGTTGGTTGTGGCCAGGCAGTTTGTTTATATAACTGTCTCTGGGCGCAACTGACATCATGCCTACCAGCAGATTATATTGAGAGACCACCCAGGCATAGTGAGTGGGCTACCTCTTTTCTCACTGCTTAATATAAAACTCAGTGTTAAGCTAAGTTTTCCCCTTCGAACAACTTATCTCTACTTAAAAGAGTATAAATTAAAAAGATACTCTGAGGAACTCCCTCTGAAGACACAGGTTCACAGTCTGGGGGGATGCTCCTGGACTCGTTGCTTATCCTGGAACCTCAGGTTTCTATGGTGACCAGGAGCACCTTTGCACAACTAAAACTTGTGCCCCAGATCTGGCCATTGTAGTCCAAGCTTTAGTTACATTCCATTTGGACTATTGCAACACTCTCTACCAGGCCCATAGCCAGGATTTTGATTTGGGAGGGGGGCTGAGTTTGATTCGGGGGGGAGAGGCTGAGTCTGAGTGAGAGAGGATCTACCTTAGCAAACCTTTTGTATCATTATCCCAATACCCCCATGCATATAGAATATATTGAGCATGGTGATCAGATCATGATATGAATAGACATAACAGCTTAAATAATGTACCAGTAAGGCCTTCTCATGGACCATCCTGAGAATTGGGGGGTTAAGCCCCTCAAGCTCCCCCCCCCCCCCCAGCTACATGCCTTGGGTTAAGGGAGCATCCTTCCTGGGACACTTTCCTATCTTCCTTTCAAGGAGGTATCTGGCCATGGTAGTCCAAGTTTTAGTTACATTCCATTTGGACTACTACAACAGTGTCTATGTAGGGCTGCCTGAAGATAGTTTCGAAGCTTCAACTAGTACCGAATCTGGCAACCAGACTACAAACTGGAGTTTCGCACAGAGAGCTGACAACTGCCATGTTGCGGCCACTCCACTGGCTGCCGGTCTGCATCTGGGCTAAATACAAAGTGCTGGTCATTATCTACAAAGCCCTAAATGGTTCAGGCCCAGTATTTGACAAACTGTATCCTAATGTATAAACCTGTCCAGACACGACGATCCACAGAGGGGGCTCTGCTCTTGGTCCCACCCCCATCTCAAGTGCAGCTGCTGGGAATGAGGGAGGGAGCCTTCTCCATAGTCACCCCATCCCTATTGAACTCCATCCATAAAGAAATTAGAATGGCCCCATCAGTTCTCTCTTTTAAAAAGCAATTAAAATCTCACCTGTGTGAATTAGCCTATGGAGAGGATTGAAAGTAGATTACCATCGACTCTACCTTTTGACGATGCTGATAAGAGATAATTTAAAATTATGGAATTTTATATTTATATTTTATGTACTTTAATTGGTATAATTTTGTCATATATGATATGTTTTATACTATATGTTTTATTTGATATTTTCTGACTGTTTTTACTTTTATTGTTTGTGAATTTGTCTATTATGTTTGTACTGGCATTGAATGTTTGCCATATTATTTTGGAAGCTGCCCTGAGTCTCCTCGGGAAGACAGGGCAAGTTAAAAATAAAGTTGTTGTTGTTATTATTATTATTATTATTTACATGCAGGGATAAAGCTTAAAAAGGTGGTTGCTCACTTGCTGTGAATGTGATGCCCACAGATGAGATGAGCTTTTTACTGCAAAATAAAGAGAACCAAAAGGAATGCTATGGATTTTAGCCTAATGACTTATCAAGGGAACACTTCCCACCTCTGATGCATAAAAAATTAACATCTTTCGAAGATAGTAGGGTGCTATATAACCCTTAAAACTAATCTGCTGTTAATTTTAAAACATTTTAAAAATAACTAGGTATTTCAGAAATAGTGATTTGCCTCATCCCTTCCCATAACATAACATATAGTCTCTCCTGGATTTCATCCTTATCTTAAATTACAAATAATTTGGTACACCATGATTATTATTGTAACAGACCCAGGCTTTCTAAACTGCTTATGAAGTGCTGGGTTTTCCTGAGAAGTAGAACAAAATCACGATAGATTCCACATTTTGGCACTCTCCATTTCAAATTCACTACCAGGTGCATTCAGCCTTATCCATCTGCTGTTAAGAACAGAAAAGCTTTGGAAACAGTCTAATAGCCCCTAAATATTGTACCTTTCACATGAAACAAATGGGTAATTAGGAATCAGAAAGAGAAATACGCCTCTTAATTTTTAAAACATGATACTTAAGCACACTGCAATTGAGAGAAGGAGAGAGAGAGAGAGAGAGAGAGAGAGAGAGAGAGAGAGAGAGAGAGAGAGAGAGAGAGAGAAGCTGTTCAGGGAAAGGGAAAGGTAATATAATGGAATAGACAAATACAGAACTAGATAAAGGATGAGTAAACAAGTATGCTCACAGGTACGGTTTTCCGTGTTTGTGCCAGCGTGCTTGATGGCAAGGAGCCTACAGTGAGGGCATTCTCAATATCTTGATCCAGCTGGTCCAGTTTCAAAATGAGCAGTACCATGGAGTCCAATCGTGACTGAGCCCGATCTTCCCTGGCTTCCTGGGGATTAGAACATGCAATTACAGAAATCTGAAAGGGCACTTCTGGGAAAGAATAAAACACTCTCTGTTCCCTAATTTAACAAAACAGCATTGAATAATAGGCAGCAAACTCACATTTTAGGGTAAAAAGGAGGGGGGGGGGACACCACAGCGTAGCTTCTCATCAATGGGTCGTTCAGAGCAAAGACTTGACTTTCTGACCGAGAAGCATTTTATATGCATCTTAAAACACATCTCTGCACAAGAACTTGGTACATAGAAAGGACTATTTGATACAAGTACATTGGAATGAGGCTCTCCACTTGTGCTGTTCTGCCTTTGTGTGTAGTGAGCTGTGTACAGACTAGAATTTGTTGCATCTTTAGTTGGGACCTAATAGGGATGGAGCTGACAACAAGGGCTGGCATCCCCGGGCATCTGTCAAGGTCCACATTCAAGCAGAGGGTCCTTTGTCAGTCCCTGGAATCTCCAGACCCTTCAGCTCCCTTTCCTTGCTGTCTATTGAGAGAATTAAAAACAAAGGACGATAAACTGCTTGTTTTAGGGATGTGGCACAGATTGTACCAAATGTAGCATCACCAATAGAGAAGGTGGGTCATCAATGGAAGGGGTTCACTGAGACCATTTTGTACAGAAATGCTACCAAATCTGCAACAGGTAGTAGAAAAGACCATACTGTTTCCCCAATCTCTCATCTTAAACAAGTCACTATAAGGCACAGTCCATGTTGATATAGAGAATGGTGTGATTTTGTAGAAGATGTGTGGACACTACACAAACCTGTTGTAGACAACTGTGTCACCTTCCTACTGGCTCTACTGGTTAGGGCTGATGTGACATATAGAGCTAAAACTACAATTGCCCACTCATGATATAAGGATATTTGTGCATCAAAGAAACCCAAAATACTCACCAAAAGAGGAAATGAGTGGTTAGTCTAAATCACTGCTTCTTAACCTGACCCCTTAGCAGAATGTTGGAGTCTCGAAAATTTTGGCAACAGTAAAAGTTTTTGAATGTGGCAGTTTTATAATAATAATAATAATAATAATAATAATAATAATAATCTTTTTTCTTCGTGGGCCCTGTGAATCCACACTTATGAAGTCTGCGCGCCAAGTGCAGGCCCAACGGAAACTTTCCAATTAGAATTTCTCAAGTTTTGGCGGTAGCTCCGCCCAGCCCTCCCCAAGGGCATAAAAGGCGCCCTCTGTGCGCCAAACACATTCCTTTGTTTTCCGCCACTAGGCCAACATCGGAACATCTGTGGTATGTCCACAACCAGTTTTAAACTTTGCACTTCTTGCAAAGGGAAGATTCCTGACTGCGACAGGCATTCGCAGTGCCTCTGTTGCCTCGGCAATAACCACATCGTCTCGACGTGCCGGTTTTGCCAATCCTTTTCGGCTCAGACCAGAAGGAGCACGGCGCGGAGGCTCGGGGCCTACCTGATGGAAACGGCTCTCGCTCCCCCAGAGCTGGCGGCGGCTGCCCCAGCTCCCGTGGTGACCGCGGCGGCTGCCGCGGTCCCTTCGGCGACTGCTCTCCCGGCCCGGGAAGAAACGGTCGACGAAGGTGAAGCACACAGCATCGAAGTTGACTACGTTGAAGACTTCGACCATAAGACCCTGCACGGTGACCACCGAGACCGTACAGCCGGTCCGCTCCCGACGACCGTCGGCGACGTCGGTCACCTTGGGCTTCTCCCAGAGATCGGCGGTCTCAGTGGCTCTCTCTTTGAAGGCCATGCAAATCGCTTTCAAGAGGTCGAGCCAGGCAATCCCGCCAACTCCAGGGAAGACCCTCGATTTGGCCGCTTCACGACCACCCTCTCCAAAGAGGAGGAGAGTCGTGTCCTCCTCAGCCTCTTCCAGAGCTGCCACGTCGGGCACCTCTTCATGGTCCACGTCCCCCGCTGGTCCCTTCGCTGTGGAGAGCTCGACCGTGCGGATTGAAGAGCGACGCCCGTCTCCAGGGGACTCTGTACAAACTGTGGTCCAGATCCCCCCAGGGCAGTCGTCGATGCAATAGCTGTTCATAGCAGCTACAACCGGAGAAGGGACGGCAGACCATGAGGCTCGCACAGGCACCAGCGACAAAGCGACCCGCCCTGTCAACGGTGTCCATCGCCCCTCCGGCAACGACCGGCTCAACGAGCACCGCCATATTGGCCCCGCTTCCAGCTTCGACCGAAGTGGCTGAGCCATCTTGTTCGGAAGGCGAACTCAAGAATGACGGCCCACCCAGATCTGTTGTTTCTGGGTCTGTCCTCTCCCTGGGCATGGACCGTACCCCCTCGATCGAGGCTTGCGATCCCGACCCGGCCTCTCCGACCGATAATATACGGGCATTCGGCGACCAGATGACCCGAGTGGCAGTCGCCCTGGGCATACCGATCAAGAAGACTGCTAAGGCCTCTACCTGCCCGGTCTTTAGCAGGGTCCAGCCGCAGGAGTCTCAGACGCCTCAACTCCCACTGTAGGAGACCCTGGAAGAAGTTCTCCGAGCTTCGTGGAAGACACCATCTTCCATCCCGCCAACGGCCAAGCGCATTGAGGCTTGGTACCGTACGGATGAGGAAGAAAAGGAATGGCTGAAGAACCATCCGGCTCCCAACTCCCTCATTGTCAAGTCAGCACAGTCGTCAGGGAGAGAGGCGTCCACGCCGGCCGACCGGGAGGGAAAGCGCTTTGATGCAGTAGGCCGCAAGATCTATTCTAGCGGCCTCTTACTCAACAAGATGGCCAATTACGGGGCCTGCATGGGTGCCTACCAGGAGGTGCTCTGGGAAAACTCGGCGCCGTTCTTCCAACCTCTCTCGGCGGAGCAGCAGTCGGCCCTCTCGACCTTCATGCAGGAGGCAATTTCTCTGGCGCACCACAAAATCCTTATGGCCAGACACGCAGCCGATACAGCGGGAAAACTCCTCGCTCATGCCATCGCCATTCACCGCCACGCCTGGCTAAAGTCATTGGGACTTTCTTCAACTTCTCGTCAGATCATCGAAGACCTCCCCTTCGATGCACAGGGCCTCTTCAACGCCGGCACCGACGAGAAGTTAAAGACCAACCATGACTTTAAACTGCTGACGGCCAAGCTGGACAACCCTCAACAGTCCAGGCCTAGGTGGTCTCATCAACGACCCGGCTATCAGCAATATTCTTTCCCGTATAGGCCGTATGTCCCACCGCAGCAGTCTCAGCCTCGCCAGCAGCAGCAACAACAACAGCAGCAACCTAACCGCCCGAGAAACCAGCGCCCCCGTGCTCGTCAGATATCTGGCAACGGGCAATCCCGGCGTCGGGTTTGATGGGGCGCTGGATGCCACCGTCTCCTCGCAAGATACCACTGCCGTTTACATGCCGCCCTCCCCTCGTCGACCTCAACCATCCGACCCACCATTTGGAGGCCGCCGATGCGTGGGTGCTCAAAGTTGTGGAAGACGGTTATGCCTTAGAGTTCGACGAGTTGCCGCCAATGGGGCAAATCATCGAGACAGAGCCGTCCCTCTTGAAGGAGGTTGACACACTATTACAGAAGGGAGAAATCTCTCCATCCCCGGCATGTCAGGACGACCAGACTTTCTTCTCCAGGTACTTCACGGTACCAAAGCCCGACGGTACTCTGCGACCCATCCTGGACCTAAGGGACTTAAACGAGTTCATTTTGCCCCGGAAGTTCAGGATGGTGATGGTGTCGTCCATCCTCCCTCTTCTACAGGCCCACGACCGATTTGTCTCCATAGACTTGAAGGATGCGTATTTCCATGTATCGGTGAGACCGACGCATCGACGCTTCCTCGCTTTCAAGGTCAATGGACAGACATACCACTTCAATGTCCTCCTGTTCGGCCTCGGCACCGCACCCAGGACGTTCTCGAAGTGTATGTCGGTGGTGGCCGCACACCTCCGGGGACAGAAAATCCAGATTTTTCCATATCTGGACGACTGGCTGCTGGCAGCTCAGTCACCAGACCTCCTGCTACACCAGTTGTTGACTATGCTACGCCTGCTCTCCTCCCTCGGCCTCTGCCTCAACACAGAGAAGTCCCAACTCGAGCCGACGACTTGTATCAAGTTCATCGGCATGATGTTCGACTCGAGGGACCAGATCGCCTATCTACCGGACATTCGGTTCCAGGCGCTCCGGAGGGAAATTGTGACCTGTCAAGAACGACCGACGGTCACTGCGAAAGAGATCCAAGTTCTCTTGGGACATATGGCCTCAACAGTTGCAGTGACGCCATTTCCCCGATTGCGCTTTCGCCCCCTTCAAAGATGGTTTCTCGATCATTTCAGCCCGGCTCGAGATCACCACTCAAAGCTCCTTGCCATGTTGACATCAGTCCGAGACTCCCTGGCCTGGTGGAAGGACCACCACAATGTTTGTGTCAGAGTTCCCTTTCACCCGCAGACCCCGTCCATCACTCTCACGACAGATGCCTCGCTATCTGCCTGGGGAGCCCACACCGGGACCTTCTCGATACACGATCAATGGTCGGACATCGAGAAACTCCACCATATCAACTATCTGGAATTGCTGGCCATTTTCAAGGCTCTTCGGTCCTTCGCCCCTCTGGTCTCCAACAGGACAGTACTGGTCAGGACGGACAACATAGTGCTCATGTACTATGTGAACAAGCAGGGAGGCACCGGGTCGAGGAAGCTCCTCGCTTTCTCCCTAGCCTTGTGGGAGTGGTGCGTTCTTCACCAAACCCTCCTCAAAGCAATCCATCTTCCAGGAGACCAGAACACCCAGGCGGACACGCTGAGCTGGACGTGCTGGTCGTCACACGAATGGATGATCCACCCGGAGGAGCTTCACCGTCTGTTTCTAGAGTGGGGAGTTCCGGATGTCGACCTCTTTGCGGCACTGGACAACAACCAGCTCCCTCGATACGGGGCCCGACTGGCCCCGGAGTCCCACCCCGGGTGCCTCGGGGATGCCTTTCTGATCGACTGGACAGACGACTTCTTCTACATCTTCCCGCCGATCCCGCTCCTGCTGCGGGTCATCGAACGGATACAGCTGTCCCAAGTCAATTGCATCTTGATCGCCCCGTACTGGCCGAGGCAGGTCTGGTTCCCCACCCTCCTACTCATATCGGAGGGGCGCTGTTGCCATTTCCCGAGCCGACCGGACCTGCTGACGAGAGAGGACGGCCTGCTCTTGCATCCAGACCTACTGTCCCTTCACCTCATGGCCTGGAGGATCCGTCCTTAGCCGGTCTCTCCCCGGGAGTGGTGTCCATTCTTGCGGCTGCACACAAGCCTGCCACAACGAAGGCGTATGCAGCATGCTTCACCCAATTCGCAAACTTCCAGGCTCAACGGGGAGTTGACATTTTTCCACCGGCAATTCCGGTGGTCTTGGATTTCCTCACCGAGCTGACCCAGCGCAAGCTATTGATGTCCTCTTTGAAGACGCATCTCGCTGCGCTGTCCTGGTACAGCCAACAACGGGGCGGCCCATCAATGTTCCAGTCCCTGCTGGTGAAGAGGTTCCTCAAGGGCTATACCAACCTCCGCCCTCCGGTGCATCCACCAACCCCGGGATGGAGCCTCGACCTGGTGCTGAAGGGCCTAATATCGCCGCCCTTCGAACCCTTGCCTACGATCGACCTTCCGCCATGTCCCTGGCTGTTGCAGCGGCCGCGCCCGGGAGCTTACCTTCCTTTTCCAAAGGAAGAGAAAGGAAGGTAAGCTCCCAGGGGCGGCTGCTGCAGCAGCCAGGGTCATGGCGGAGAGCGCCTCGCCGCTCCCGCCCTGCCGCACATTCCCGCGAGAGGCCCCGCCCCCCGCTGCAGCCCCCCAGGTGATCAGTGACCGGAATTCCAGCCCTTGGGCCGTTAGAAGTTGGACAGCCCTGTAGTAAAGACAGTAAAACATTCCTGGTTGGAAATGGTACATATGCCACTCTCTTGTTCAACTACCTACAAACCAGAGCATTGTCAAAAAATAAAAATAATCAAAATGTAGAACACAGTCTTTATTTAGCTTGCAAATGGATCTTGGCTATGAAAAGTACTTGTGTGTGTGTGTGTGTTGCAAAGATATGTGAAAGGTAGTCGAAATAAAATAGGTTGAAAGAGCAGATTATATACATCAATGTATGGGATTCTAGTGTAAAAGGGCCAAAAGACTGGATGGTCAAAAAGCAGGGGCTGCATTGTTTTTTAAACCAAGCTTTCTGATGTGGGGGATTTTGGAGCTTTCTCCTTCTTAATGTGCCAGCAACCAGCACATATTTATACCCCTTGAATATAACTTTTTTTGCTGGAAAAACAGTAACAGCAGCCAGTAGTTTGTGGACCAGCACTAGTGTATAGGCCACTACAGTCAGTTCCCGAGTTACAAACATCTGACTTACAACTGACTCATAGTTAAGTATGGGGCTGAGACAACAGGAAGTGAGAGAAATCTACCCCTAGAAAGGAAAATCCACACCTGGAAGAGTTATCATGGGGAAAAGGTGACTCAACTGAAGCTTTCTCACCAATCTTTGTTTCTATAACAAACCAATTTTTTCAAGATCCATGGGGACAGAAAGTGAGGTGATATCCTCTGAACAGGGGCACAGACAGCAAAACAAACACCACAGGGGTGTTAACCCTTCCCTATGTTATCCAAAACTCGCTCATTCTCTCTCTCTCTCTCTCTCTCTCTCTCTCTCTCTCTCTCTCTCTCTCTCTCTGTGTGTGTGTGTGTGTGTGTGTTACACTTGAAAAATGTACCTGTTTGTAACTTGTGGACTGCCTGTAACTGAAAATCCAATTACAGTTCAAAATGACATAGACCCTTATCACACAGGGCAAAATAAGTGGCCCAGGATGCTTGTGCCTCAATTCACCTATTGAGCCCCATGCTGTCCATCATACGATGTAGGTGTGACTTCCTGGGGGGTCCATTTGTGAACTAGAGTGGCAGCATAGTAGGAGGCTGCTGCCACCAACATAAAAGTTGCCCGATATTCCATAGGGAACAACTGGGCTGCTTCAGGCATCGGCTCAATGCTTTCCCACATGGAATGGAGAAGCGTCAGCTGCCAGCCGATGTGTTGGGATTGCCCTGATGCCACTTTATGGCTGGAGTTACACTTAAAAATGTACCTGTTCCAATATACATACAAATTCAACTTAAGAACAAACCTACAGAACCTATCTTGTTAATTACTTTGGGATTGCTTGTACTTGAATAGCTCTGTTTTCAACTGTCCCTGCTGTGTGCATGTAATGTGTGGATTTGAAAGGGCAAAGATGGGAAGGGATTATCTTTCCCCTCCATGTTCACTGTCCTTATCCACATCTGAGAAAAGGAAAAAAAAATAGTAAGATGCACATCATCAGAACTGGGAAAGTGGTAGCTAGTTATATGTTTTCCTACTTTTCTATGATTCTATGATTGTTCCCCCTCTTTATCTGTTTTTTTTTATTTACTGAAAACAATAAAAATCTTACACGAAAAAAAAAGAACTGGGAAAGTCTTCTTTTTCTTAAAGTCCTCTATGTACCCCAAAACTCTGAACAAAGGGGCTGGGAAATCCATCAACAGTCGTATTTTAGGATATCATGAGGCATGTACTGAGGGATATTTGTTTCTTCTGCTGATTTTGGTGGAAGCCATTGGATTTCACTAACTGCCCTATGCCTTTAATAGGAAATTGTGATCCAGATCATGGTGCCATAGAGGATTCTGGGAGTTAGTAATAAAACAAGTAACATTTCCAAGTTTGGATTTAATGTTATATATTCAGCAGTCCATGAAATCCTGGAACTTTGAAACCGTTGTGCTGCATGACTGTAAATTTTTTTTTACTGTGATACCAAGTTCTGTTTTCATCCTCATAAATATGTGCCATATTGTTTGCTGTGCTATATACATTCCTGCATATAGAACAGGAAACCCCACACAGCTTTCTCTCACGTTTTTTCTATACATTCCATGACTGAAGGAAAAAGGAAGTATACTTGGATGGAAGAAGTAAGTCTTTCTACTGAAAACATTTTGGCCTTGCACCAAAAACTCAGGAATTCCATATACATGTTGTGTGTTTTTACACTGGTGTCAAGCAGACTAGTTCAAATGCTGCTGAGGTTTAAATTGTCAAAGCTGCAAAGAGAATCTGTCAGTCAGTCAGGAGAGAAGGAAAGTCTTGTGGCTTTCTTTTGGCACTGTAAGGCTGGCCCTGAAAAAAATGCAGCCAACCTTGGAGGCTTACAATATTATCTTATGAATAGTCACTCTTGAGAACCTTGAATGGGAATTACTCCCAATCTTAGCAATGTTACCTTTTTGGTCCACAGATGCCAGAATGTCCCAGGCAGTGACCATGTGACTGGGAGGATTCTGGGATCAGTAGACGAAAAGTAAAGTAAAGAGAGCCGAATCTTGCCCTTCCCAGTGCATTCAGACAAAAGCAAATTTCTGCATCTTCTCCTAGGACGTCTTCACATGTGCCACCTGAATGGCTGGGTATTG
The DNA here is from genome assembly GCA_030556195.1 of Anolis apletophallus. Lineage (NCBI taxonomy): Eukaryota > Metazoa > Chordata > Lepidosauria > Squamata > Anolidae > Anolis > Anolis apletophallus. Next base: position 25,417,560 of record JARBWK010000012.1, read on the forward strand.
CTGTGAATCCTGGTGATCCCGGTGGTGTCTGCCCAGGGGGTGTGGGGACCTACCGCCCGTGCCCTGAAAGGTCCTGGCTTCCCCCTTACCTCTAACAACCACACAAACCAAAAGGTCCACATATAAATACTAAGAGCATGAGGTGATCATTCCCCCTTACCTCATCACCTCTGTAAGCCGGCCCAATCCACCTTTCCTTATGGAATGATGGGAAGCCTCCAGGCCCGGATTACCCTCGGGCAGCAGCCTTGGGGGGGGGGCAGCGGATCTGGACCCCCAAAATAAATTTAAAAAATTTTAAAAATGTTTTTTTTAAAAATTGATGTCCTGGCGCTCCTGCGCCTGCCCACGGAGCACCATAGGCCCTAGATGCGGCTTCCTGCCACCCCCTCCTCGCTGCCCCTCCTCCCTGGCATGGTGAAGCCACGCCAAAGAGGACAGGGCGGGGAGAAGCCTCACCGCTCCTCCTCTCTGGCGTGGTGAAGCCACGCCAGGGAGGAGGGGGCAGGGAAAATGCTCGCTGCTCCTCCTCTCTGGTGTGGTGAAGGCTTGACCACGCCAGAGAGGAGGGGCGGCAAGCATTCTCCCCGCCCCTTCCTCCCTGGCGTGGCTTCACTGTGAAGCCACGCCAGGGAGGAAGGGGCGGGGAGAAGCCTCACCGCTCCTCCTCTTTGGCGCTTCTCCTCTCTGGCGCGGCTGCTCCTGGGCGGTGGTGGTGGTAGCAGCAGGAGCCCCGGCAGCAGCAGCAGAAGAAGTGGAGGAGGAGGTGCCGAGGCGGAGGAGGACAAGGCTCGCGCAGGGCTCCGGCCACTGCCGTCGCTGCTGCTCCTCCTCCTCGGCTCTTCTCGCTCTTGTCCCAAAGCCGCCCAAGCCAACGCCGCCTCGGAGCGCGCCGTTCCCGCAGCCTTCATGGGATCTGTAGCTTCGCCAACGCCGCCCCCTAGGATTAAGCGCCTCGCCGCCGCCCCTCCTCTCTGCCATCGTCAAGTAAGGAGGAAGAAGGGCCCCACCCCCTGCAAGCGGCCCCGCCCCCGCAAGCGGCCCCGCCCCCGGGGCTGGGGCGGCGCTTCCAAAGTCTGGCCTCGGGCGGCACAATCAGCTGATCCGGGCCTGGAAGCCTCGCATTGTGAGCCACCAATAATTTTTTGTTGGTGGCAGGGTTTTCGAAACAGTTTCACCATGGAACCCCCTAGAAGTGTGTAATGGGAGCAGATTGGTTCCATGGCGAAAGTACCAAAAAACCCGCCAAATTTGGGTCCGTGTGAAAAGGGCCCTAGCTTGTGTGTTCCTCATTAATTTATTTAATTTATTTAAAACTTTGTATCGGGATCTTCTCAACCTCCATAGAGGGACTCAGTCATCTTGACCTCACTTTGGGCATTATCAGACATCTCTGAAAACAGTAGTAAACTTGTGGTGAATCCAACTTGCTGAGATGGGAGGAAGCTTGTCTAGCCCTACTTCTTCCTGCATAAATTATTGCAAAAATCCTTTTTGAAGGCTTCTTGAGCTGTGCTTGAGACACAAAGGGGGTGGGTGGAAGGAGATTGCCAACAAAACATCAATTAACCCTTTCTCCTCCCCTCTGGTTGGATGTTTTCCCCCATTTCAAAGAGTGCCTGGGATAGTTTTTCTTGTTTGTGTTTGAAATTATTTGCCTCCATGTCTGTACATTTGATTTGTGCATGTTTGATTCTTAGTGGATTTGATTAAAATGTTCTCTGTCAGAATCTCTGGATCTTCTTGTGTGACATTATGGTCAATGACTTGTAAAGTCACAGTGGAAGACCTATATATTCCTAGAAAGAACACTTCTCTTGGAATCTCTAGGGGCACTTCCAAAATGTGGGTTTTAAATGGAAGATCCAAAAAAACTGAGACCTGAGAACATGCCCCACACAGACCCGTGGGTCCCAGGATTTCTTTCCCTGTTGTCCCCATAGGCTCCCTCTGTATTGGAACAAGATGGAGGGCAGATGGGAGACAGCTGGCGTGTTTTAAAAAACAAAACAACAACAACAACAACAACAACATTCCGTTATGCACTGGATTGTATATGTGCACATTCAAATCTATATAAATAACAATGTAATATATGTTTGTGGGATTAACATAACTCAAAAACCACTGGATGAATTGCCACCAATTTTGGCCACAAGACACCTACTAATGATTTTGTCATTTGGGAGTTGTCGTTGCTGGGATTTATAGTTCACCTACAATCAAAGAGCATTCTGAATTCCACCAATGATGGAATTGAAGCAAACATGGCACAGAGAACTGCCATGACCAACAGAAAACACTAGAAGGGTTTGGAGGGTATTGACCTTGAGTTTGGAGTTGTAATTCACCTACGTGAATTTTTCACCTCTTCCGGCCACTAACGCCGGAAGAGGTGAAAAAGCTGGTGTCCGTGGCAAGAGCGACGACCTGCCCCCTGGACCCCTGCCCATCGCACTTAATCAAGTCCTGCATTGACACCATATCGGACGCTCTGAGGGACCTGGTGAACCTCTCCCTGGATACAGGCACTTTCCCAGAGTCCCTGAAGGAGGCCAGAGTTCGCCCTCTCCTGAAAAAGGCGAACCTCGACCCCGACGAACTGGCGAGCTACCGCCCCGTTGCCAATCTGCCCTTCCTGGGTAAGCTACTAGAGCGAGCGGTGGAAAGCCAGCTGCGTGACTTTTTAAACCAATCCGGGGGCTTGGACCCATCCCAGTCGGGATTCCGCGCGGGCCACGGAGTGGAATCCGTCCTGGTAGCGATTACGGATGACATCCGCCGCCAGCTGGACGGAGGGGGCTCGGCAGTCCTGGTCCTTTTAGATCTAACCGCGGCTTTCGACACCGTCGACCATGATCTGCTACTCTGCCGCCTGGCTGCTTCCGGGATCCAGATAAGGCTCTGACCTGGCTAGGATCGTTCCTGCGGGACCGCTCGCAGCGGGTCGAGTGGCAGGGCCAAGTCTCCAGGAAATGCGGGTTGGAGTGCGGGGTCCCTCAGGGTGCTATCTTGTCCCCACCCTCTTTAACATCTATGTCCAGCCCTGGCCAGTATTGCTAGGAGTCATGGTTTCAGCTGCTACCAATACGCCGATGACACACAGCTGTTGTTGAAGCTCGATCCAGGGATGTCGTCGGTGCCTGAAAGCTTCAGTCAGGGACTAAGGCGGTGACAAACTGGCTTAGAGCACACAGACTAAAAATCAATCCGGCAAAAACGGAGATCCTCTGGCCCGGTCGACCCGACCCTCACTCACCATTACCACTCTTTGAAGGCGAGCCCCTGTCCCCGGCTCCGGCGGTGAAGAGCCTGGGAGTGATCCTGGACGAGAGGCTGACGATGGAAGTCCAGATCCAGGCTGCAGCCAAGGGCGCCTTTTTTCATCTCCGCAGGGCCCGACGGTTGGCCCCCTACCTACCATCAGAGGCGCTGAAGACCGTGATACATGCCACCGTAGTCTCCCGTCTTGACTACTGCAATGCCCTGTATGCGGGTCTACCGCTGTCCACGACTCGGAGGCTGAGACTTGTCCAGAATGCAGCGGCCAGACTCATCTCTGGGGCTTCGGCTAGGAACCATATCTCGCCAATCCTAAAAGCTCTTCACTGGCTCCCTACAGAGTTCAGAGTGGTCTATAAACTCATGGCGATAACTTTCAAAGCACGACAAAGAACCGGACCAGCCTATCTGGGCGACCGGTTAATAGACCAACACAGTGAAAGACCATCGCGTGAAATAAATGGTGACTGTATAGTTATCCCAGGGGTGAGAGAGGCCCGGCTGACAAAGACCCGACGGAGAGCTTTCTCTGTGGTGGCTCCTGTAATCTGGAATACACTTCCGCCTGCTCTTAGGGCCATATCGGCCCCAGCCAGATTCCTGTCCGAGCTGAAAACTTGGCTCTTCCGCCAGGCGTTTGGGGATTGACTAATCTTGGGGATTGGGCCCTTTGTGATTCTTTGAACCCGTGTTTTTAATTAGATGTATTTTTAAATGATGTAAGTCGCCCGGAGCACCATCGGTGGAGGGCGACTCACAAGAAATAAAGTTATTATTATTATTATTATTATTATTATTATTATTATTACGTCCAGAGAGCACTGTGGACTCAAACAATGATGGATGTGGACCAAACTTGGCATAAATATTCCATATGCCCAAATGTGAACACAGATGGAATTTGGGGAAAATAGACCTTGACATTTGGGAATTGTATTTACTGGGATTTATAGTTCATCTACAATCAAAGCGCATTCTGAACTCCACCAATGGCAGATTTGGGGCAAACTTCCCACACAGAACCCCCATGACCAACAGAAAATACTTAAGGCTATCCAGTCCATCTCCCTTCACCAGGGCAAGAAAATGTAATCAAAGTCCTCCTGACAAAGAGCCATCCAGCCATAGATATAGATAGATATATATGATTCACACAGCTATAGTATCATAGATTTAAAAGGGACCCCTAAAGAAGGACAATCATAAGTTGCATGTTCCAGAGTAGGCAAACCAGACGATCTCCACATCAACACTGACAAAGAAACAGCAAGAAATACTGTTTACCCACAAGCATAAAGAAATTGCATATATTAGAAACCAACACTTTCCCATTATTTTATTTTGTAGATCACCAGACTGGGCCATAGCAACGCATGGCAAGGGACGGCTAGTATCTTAATATAAATACAAGCAGAGTTACATGTGTTCATATGAAATTCTGCACATAACGGAGGGCATTTTTTTTATTTAAAAAATCTTGATTTTTCTCTTCCCCCAATTGTTTATTTCTCTGTTTAATATTACAAAGTTAAAAAAAGAATTTCAAAAAATTCTAATTGTTCTCCATTCATGCTTCCTTTAAATCAGCTGTGTGTCCATTTCACATTTGCCTTTAGAGCATTGTCTGGAATTGGTGATTAAAGTACTCCTTCATAACAGAAGAGTCTTCACTTTAATTGTATTATGCATATTTTACCTGGCTTCCTTGGTTCAGTGTGGATCTTTTGGAAATTATATTTCATTCATTACAGTTTATTTTGAATTATTTTGAATAGTCACTGAATGGAAAGGCAATCCAAGAAGATGTTAAATATATCAAAACAGGGAGGGAGTCAAGAATAAGAGCGGATATTAGAAGTGGAGTCGGGCTGGCATGTATGTCCCTCACATTTAAAGCCTTGTCTCTTCAGCCAGATGTATGAATAGGTGCTATGTACTTAGCACAGGCTTATAAGGAAAGGGTGGAGTTGAAGTCTATTTATTTACATATATAGAACTGTATACACAATAAGACTCAGCATAGAAATGTAGCTATAAAAGGGAGCCAATGAAGGCATTCTGCTCCCAAAGAATTTTTCCTTCAGTCCCCAAATTTCTAGTATTGCTGAGAACGAAACATCGTAAAATAATGTGCTTCTAGAACTCTCAAATATGTTGTGTTTGCATTCCCTTGGTGGCTTTGCTTGCCCCTTTTCTTTGGATGTCTAACCTTTTTTTTTCTAAATGCTCAACTGAAAGTTTAATTTCTGGAAATTTGGAAAATTTCTTATTATTACAGGGGAAAAGCTTCATTTTGCCCCATGCACATAACCAGCCACATTTCTAACCCTGCATACATGCGAGGAAAAGAAAGATTGTGACGGCGCAGCAAGCACCACTTGCATAAAAAACTTTAAGTTCCTAAAGGTTTTGCTTAAAATCTGTTTTGCAAGCATCCCTGCATAAAAGATGTTGAGTTTGCAAGGTTTTTGCACTGTTGTATTGTGTTTCTGCAATCCTGTTTAGTTCTGCACTATTTGCAAAGGTATTGATTGCATTGATTGGTCCCTAATACCTGTCAATCATTGTTAATAGAGTACAACTGAGATTGTTCTGCCCTTTTCCCAGGGACTTGGAAAATCTAGCCATTTTCTTTCAGAGTTTTCCTGGATCTCTGCAGAAGAGGATGTGAACGAAGGTTTGCCAGGCCAGCCCTTGGTCAAGCCATCTTCTAACACAAAACAAAGACTCTTTGGGTCTCATGCAGAAAGCCCAACATATCAGATGGTTGGGTGGCTCTGAGGAGACCCAGGCGCCTTCAAGCTAGTTGGCTGCCACCCAGAGGAAGGTCCCATACCTTCTATATAAAGGCCAGCTGGCTAGGGTCTCGAGTGTCCTTACCTCAAGACCACAAAGACAAAGAGGACTTGGTGAGCCTTCTGGCTGAAGCTTCCAGGACCCAAGCAACTAAGAGACTGTAAAGTATCTCTTCTTTATTCCTTTTGGGGAACCAAGTTTAGTGCTTGATTAAGATAACTCCATTTTTGTACAATAAAGCCTGTTTGAGTTTTCTATAGTGTCCAGCTTGGTCCCTGGGAGCCCCAAGCCTCTAAAGCAGGGGTGGGCAATTACCGGCCCTCCAGGTATTTTGGACTTCAACTCCCAGAAATCCTAACAACTGGTAAACTGGCTGGGATTTCTGAGAGTTGAAGTCCAAAACACCTGGAGGGCCGGTAATTGCCCACCCCTGCTCTAAAGGAAGGCAAGACGCAATCTCCCGGTGTAAAGACCACGCCCTTGCCCTTCCCTGGGTGTTTACAGACCGGGTGCGACAGCACAAAGATCTTGAATCAAGTTTAAGGATTTGGTTAAGATAGGTTCAGATATTTACTCTCTGTGATTACCGAGTCAAGTATGTTGTGAAGTATTTGGTTTTTACTTGAATACTACACCACACGTTAAAACAAATATTTTGCATTTATTACTTTTCCACATGGCATATTTCAGAGCTAAGCAGCTAGTAAATGGATGCATAAAAATCTAAGACTTATACCCATAAAAACAAAAGTATGCAGAAAATCTTGAGCATGACTTTGAAAAGGACAGCACTCATCTGGGTTTGTACTTTGTTTCTAGGTTGCCATACTCAGCAAAGGTATTTTGCATCTTACAAACAATCCTCTCTTGTGGCTAGTTGGTAACTTTAACTTTTCCTTTTCTATCCATCAATCATCTCATAAGTGCGTATTATTTACTGTTTTTTTAAATGAAGCTTTAAATGTTATACAATACATGTGATAAAGAAAATTTTAAAATGGGTATTTGGGTTTTCTGGGAAATAGTCTGCAAAGAATATTTTCCTAAGCTCCAAAAGTGAAATAAGAGTTGAGTAGTGATACGATGAATGTCACTTCTGATTTCAATAAATGGAGGCATTGGGTTGGACATGTGCCACCAGAATTTTTTCAGCATTCCTTTGTTTCATTTAAGTGTGGTTTCTGATGTAACACTTGATAGTCTTGGCTGTTGCATTCATCAATAAATCTTAATGCCAAGTCAGGCAGGAAACAGGTATTTTGTATATGAGCCAGGGACAACTGGGTTTAAACCTCTCTCAGAAAATTAGATGGCATTGAACCAATGATTCTCTTTCAACTTAAACTACATTGAAACATTTCTTGTAAGAATGAAATAAGAGGCTCCTACCTTCTTCTGAAAATAATAATAATAATTTTATTTCTTACCCGCCTTTTCTTGTGGCTCAGGGCGAGTTACAACATAGCTAAAAACACATGATCGTATTATAAATACTCATATTAAAATGTATTTCTACAAAATACACATATTAAAATACAATAATTAAAATATAGTGGACATAAGAAACAAGTTTAAAATCCATGATTTAAACTGCCTGGATAGGCCTGGCAGAATTGATGGGTCTTCAATTATGTTTTAAATTCTGACAGCTGATTGAGCTGTCATAGTTCTTCCGGTAGGTTAATCCACAGTCTTGGGGCGCCAATGAAAAGGTGTAACGGCTCACATTCCAATGCCACGGATCAACTCACGAGATTCTCGGATGCTGCAGACATAGCCTTTATTGAAATGGATGCTGTACACTTTCATTGCCAAGAATGCCCGTGTCGGGCTGTGCATTGCTTATATAGACACTCCCGCAGTCTGAGGCCTCAAGTTTCTCCCCAGCAACAGCAGAACTGTCCTTCCCGCCCAGTGACTGCCACTCAAGGTCAGGCCTACCAGGTGTTAATCAGATGAGTAGAAATGGCAAGGCCTGCATGGGGGCCTGTGCTCCCAAAGGTTCCCACGTAGGTTCTGACATGATGCTCCCCCTCCCAAATGAATGCTCTCAACATGGCACCCTCTCTCCCTCACGGTGGGCTTGCGCTGTCTTCTGAACCTGTGTGTGTGTGTGCATGTATTCACCCATTGCCTCTGCTTTTATACTCAACCCCAACACCATCCATCGGCCCTTGTGTGGCACCAGGCTCTAAATTCCCTCTAATCGCTAAACCACTGAGTGACTACCTAACCTGAATTCGCCAGGGCGAAGTCAGCCAGCTTCAACTTCCTTGCCCTTCACTAACCACCTTCACCTACATTCTCCAAACTCTCACCTTACTCACTGCCAGGCACTCCGGGCTCCAGGTTCCTATGGGAACGGACCCCAACTCATAACTTCATTCGGGCCCCAATGAACAACCTACAGCCATGTTCACCGTTGCCTTATATCAGACTGGCTCAACTCTTCATGCGCAGGCTCCACTCTCTGAAACACCAGTCAACTTCCAGCCATGCACTGCCTAAACCACCTGTTATTCCACGCCTCGCCTATGCCAGCTTCCTCACGACATTCAACCTGCACCTCAATCAGCCCATGCATCCACCACTGCTGCAACTCAGCACAACACAATCCATCATTCACCCACATAGGCGCAATCGTGAGTCGGGAACCCACTCCGCCTAACTCTCATCCGTGAACCAACAAAACAATCTCCCTCGAAGCAGCCTGCATACCACTCGGTCTGCAATCAATTACTTAACACAATCCAGAAATCACTAGCTTGTAGCAACTCTTACCTATCCAGTCTAACACAGTCACCCCAGAACCGTACACTGCATGGTGTACACCAAACGCCTATTTAATCTTGTCCTTCACCAGGCATCAAAACCACATTTCACTCTGGCATGCAGGCAATGTTCATCCGCACCCCTCCTAAACTTACGCACAACCTTACCAGGACTTGCTTCTTAACAACGGAACACTACTTCTCGGCTCCAAGCTATAACTAACTTTAACTATTTCTTAAATCCACACCTCCCCACCAACCATTTGGTCAGGGATCAAGGTACCTCTCTTACCTTAATCTATGTTAACCATCTAATTATTAAACAATAGGCTTGGTTTAGAATCCTAAAATCGCAATTCTAAAATCAAATGGGGGGGGGGGGTTTGATTAGTATATCAAATACTTACAAAAAATTTTGCAAAAAGTGCTAAAATGTAACTTAATTACTAACGAAATTCTAAATTGGTTCTAAAGTCAAAAACAGTCAAAAATCAATGGGGGAACATTCCCCTTCAACTGTAGATGTATAACATAAATATAAGAGCTAGCTACTAGCTCTCAGTACAATTGTGACCTTCTCTACCCTCCTCTTTCATTCCTTCCTTAGCTCTTTGGTTCCACATCCCTTCTTTTCGCTTTCCTTCCTTCCCTCCCCCTTTCTCTCCTTTTTCCTTTGTCTCCTTCCTTCCTTCCTTCCTTCCTTCCCTTGCTACGCTATCACTTTCTGTCCTTATCGTCTTCTCTCCTTCCTGTCAGTTCTCCCCTAACTTTATTCTATGTGTTTCTTTAATTTGTTATGGGTTTATGTCAGCTCCCTTCTATGCTAAAGCCAAAGAGCCGGTGCTGCCCATAGACACCTCCCAGGCCTTTTGGCCTGCTAGCCTGCACAGCTCACCTCTCTTCTCAAGCCCAAGAATGCCAATAATGCCTGTAATGCCTTCTCCTCCTTCAACATCTCCACTGGCTTTGCTGAAAGGGTTACCGGCAGACCAATCGCAGCCAAACACTCCTCCTCGAGACCAATTTCCACCAACAATGCCAATAATGCCCCCGGGATTACTTCGCCAGTTGGCCTGCCATTGGAAGGCCCACAGGAACTCCCACGCTTATCTGCCTTTGAATTCTCCGCTGCCTTTGCTCCAAGGGTTCACGGAGGACCAATCACAGCCAAACACTTTAAGTTAACCCCCAGGATCAACCAGCCTGTTGGCTTGGCACCGCAAACCCTTTGGGCTTCCTTCCTACACCTGCACCCGCGCCTTTAACTTAAAGACCCTAAAGCCAAGTGTTCACATTT